>OY754491.1:3117500-3865000 GCA_963575735.1 Amblyjoppa fuscipennis
TACGCAGACGGAGAGACGCCGGAACGTCCCACATCCGAGAGTGAGTAACAACGCTCCCTTGCACGTCTTACTCGCTTTCATCCCCACCCCCCCCCCCCCCCCTCGTGAGCACCCACCCGTAGCCTCGTCTTTTACTATCCCGGTTTATATCTCTGATACAATTTTTCACCCTCAACTGGAAGAGACGGTGCCGAGACTCGTCGCTCAGGAAACTCGTTAATGTATTACGCATTTCTATTTGTGACTATGTGAGGAAATGAATATTTATCGGGTATCTCGGAGAGAGGCTGAATTGAAAGGCAACTGAACGCACGGTCTTTGGAAGACGCATTCGACGACCTGCGAACGAGGTAACCGATCGTACATCGGATATACGTGTTTTTTTTTATTTATTTATTTTTTTTATTAAATCAGTTTATTTATTGGTTTTTAAAACCGATCAATCAATAATTGCAGATAATCCAAATGGCCTTTACTGACTTCACTCCTCTATACGTACTATTGATGAAGATTTAGATTATTCTTTTTAATTAAAGATTAAAGGCTTTATTAAAGATTTTGCGAACGAGGTAACCGAGCGTCCATCGGATATACGTGTTTTTTTTTTGTTTATTAAATCACTTTGTTTATTGGTTTTTAAAACCGATCAATCCATAATTGCAGATAATCCAAATGGCCTTCACTGACTTCACTCCTCTATCCGTACTATTGATGAAGATTTAGATTTTTCTTTTTAATTAAAGATTAAAGGCTTTATTAAAGATTTTGCGAACGAGGTAACCGAGCGTCCATCGGATATACGTGTTTTTTTTTTGTTTATTAAATCAGTTTGTTTATTGGTTTTTAAAACCGATCAATCCATAATTGCAGATAATCCAAATGGCCTTTACTGACTTCACTCCTCTATACGTACTATTGATGGAGATTTAGATTTTTCTTTTTAATTAAAGATTAGAGGCTTTATTAAAGATTTTGCGAACGAGGTAACCGAGCGTACATCGGATATACGTGTTTTTTTTTAATGATTAAATCAGTTTATTTATTGGTTTTTAAAACCGATCAATCCATAATTGCAGATAATCCAAATGGCCTTTACTGACTTCACTCCTCTATACGTACTATTGATGAAGATTTAGATTTTTCTTTTTAATTAAAGATTAAAGGCTTTATTAAAGATTTTGCGCCCCACCAAACCATCCCACTTGCCGGTCGTCGCCTAAGGAGTTTCGTCGTCCTCCCGTAAATGTATCTAAAAAGCGGAACGAGCTTGTCGACTGGCCCGTTCATTTGCATAATTTCAATAATTGGATTGGTGGTCAACAGCAATCAATTAAAATGCAGGCCATTCGCATAGGTATTATCAAAGCCACCGTCCTACGCCAAGCTCGTATGCGCGAGGGCATGCGAAACGCTTTTGCGACTCGTTTATGTTATTAATTTGTCTTATTAATCCGTGTTATTGATTTGTGCGTGGGTTTTAGAGGGAATCCTTCATTGATTCGGATGCTCAATTAGTGCTCGTAGATGCTCGTCTGTTTGATTATGGGAATGAACAATTGTTATTTCTTTTTTTTTTCTTTTTTTTAATGAAAATCTCAGCGAGTTTTCCGCACTTAAGACGTCGCGAGAACGCCGCGAGTCACTCGAGGGTGACTCAACCTCGCGCGCGCCTTAGCGACGCTAAACTTGTTGGCATTATCCGGCACAGTGCTATGAGAATCGTTCAATCAGTTTTCTGAACTCTCGAGTTGTTACTTTTCATAAGTTCAATTGAGTTTCACACTTCCGCGTCTTTGTTCAATGTTATGAGCTCGCGAACGCGACACTACCTCGAGTGCCTCGACAACCTTATTTCTTGAAAAAAAAAAAAAAAAAACATGCGACGCGTGTCTATTTTTCAGTTCCTTTTATTAAAAAAAATAAATAAATAAATAAATAAATAAACCCGACCTCCGCTCCTTTCTCGGACTCGTACTATTCTTCGCTCGTTCGTTTCGGTTTCCTATTCTTTACGACTTCGCGTTGTCCGCGCGATGTGTTCCTTATTCTTGCGAAAAATAAGATTTTGTATCTGCCGGCAGAGCTACGAGAATCGTTCAATCAGTTTTCTGAACTCTCGAGTTGTTACTTTTCGTAAGTTCAATTGAGTTTCACACTTCCGCGTCTTTGTTTAATGTTATGAGCTCGCGAACGCGACACTACCTCGAGTGCCTCGACAACCTTATTTCTTGAAAAAAAAAAAAAAAAAAACATGCGACGCGTGTCTATTTTTCAGTTCCTTTTATTAAAAAAAAATAATAATAACATAAATAAATAAATAAATAAATAAATAAACCCGACCTCCGTTCGTTACTCGGACTCGCACTATTCTTCGCTCGTTCGTTTCGGTTTGCCCATTCTTTACGACTTCGCCTTCGTGTTGTCCGCGCGATGTGTTCCTTATTCCTGCGAAAAATAAGATTTTGTATCTGCCGGCGTTGCATTGCATTCGAGTAAATTGGTCGGGCGACAGGGACGTCGTCTGTAGTGTCGAACGCTTTCGCAGATAAAATTACGTTTCATAGATGTATTTTTATGCGTCGAAGCCCGAGAGGCGATCATTGTGGAAACGTTGTTCGGAAACTGGACCAATTTAATCCGAGTTAGTTATTTCCGGGTAGGGCAAAGAGTTGGGCAAAATGGGGCAACGGGACAAAGCGGCGCAGTTGGGCGAAAACTAAAGTTTCCAATAATTTTTTCGATCGAACAAGGTGGCAAAACGGTGCAGAACAGCCTGATGTATCGACGGAGCGAATTCGGCCGTCCCAAAAATTATTGGAAAACGACGTTTTGCCCCATGTCCCGTTTTGCCCCGCTGCCCCACTTTGCCCCGCTCCACCCCACGAGAATATAAATCTTCGTGCGTGAGGACTGTACCGTTGAATAATGTCGATCTCGAGAATGCTATCTTGAAATTCGTAGGTTTTTGGCAAATACGACATCGTTCCTTCTGCTCAATCTCAGGGATCTGAAATGTCGTGTTTTGCATGACGCCAATGTTAAATCTCTCAAGCTTGAAACTTAATATCCTCGAAGTGTTGCGTTCGAACCAACGAACACTTTCGTAATTTCATGAGTGCACTGCCAATACACGTGTCGTCGAAATTTTAAATCGCTGCCGTCACATCGAGATAACGAATGATCCTCTTAAACGACAGTAGATAATACGATGGCCAATTGTTCCATTAATCACTTCAATTAAATTGTTACATTAATGACGACAAAACCTAAAATGTCGGAGGATTTTAAGGTCAATGGAGACAAATATAGTTCATGCGACTCGTCATTTAACTGCGAATAATTTTAAAGCCTGAGGGCACTTACGGAGTCGTCGCTGCTGAAGTGAAACTTTTAAAAACTCCATCTCCTATACTACCTTCGAGTGCCCATTACGCTAATTCCCGATATAAAAAGAAGCAATTCATTACGCGAAGCGGGGGAGAAAATCGTTGAGGTCTGATCAGATATCATTTCGGGATGATGCGAACTAAGGATAATTAATCCAGATGCGTCATTGATCTACTTCTTTTCCTTTGGATTGTGAATATTCTCGAGCAGTCGAGTTTTTTGATCCACCAGTTTGCGGACTTTAGGGTAACACATTCACTGCGGGATTTCATTTATCGGTGACAAGCAAAAAAAAAAAAAAGAATGCTCGCGAAATTACAACGAAAATACCAAGTCAATTCGGTATGAACGATGAGTTTTCCATAGCGGAAGTGAACGTATCTTCGGTTAATCTCGGGAAATCTGAATTTCCCGATTGAAAATTACACAGTCAATAGCGAGGGCGCGAAGTGCCAGAGCCACGACAATCCGCCAGTTAATAACAGACGTCAATTTCACTGAAAGCCTTATCTCATGCATAATGCGCCGTTGTGCCGGATAAACACGACGAGTGTAAGGGCTCCCGCTTTTGTTTGAAAGCTTCGCATGAAAATTTACATTATTCATCGTCGTTCGAATTATATAACAGACTTTAACGGGAACTCGAAGCTTTCGATATTTATGCCGGTGAATACAAAGAATCTCTCAGCATGAGTTACGCTAAAAAAAATAAAAAAAAAAAAAGACACTAGACAAACGAGAAAAAATATCCTTGATAATGTGTCCAGAGAGAGTGTTTGATCGATTTCTAAATAACGCGGTAGTACGAAAACACTGTATTTTGCAAAAACATGGAATAACGAGTCACGATATGAATTTCCGATGAGTGTATGACCTCTTACGCAATTAGAGCACCGTTACTTAGCATTCGCTGGAAAAAACCCTTCATTCGCCCGACTATCGATAAAAATGTGTTCGTACAAACACTTTGAACGATTCATAGCCCGTATCATCTTTTTTTTACCATTAAGGTGGTCATTGCGAATTGTGTTCACTTCGCATAAGTCTCAGAGAAATGAGAGCAAATTGCAAAACACTTCTGAATGATATAAAAATCTGAAGAAAAAAAATATCAAGCATATCAAAGATGCTGAAAAGATTAATTTTGCATTATAATAATTCCAAAATGTTATTAACAAATTGATGAAAAATAAAATTGTTCACCAAATATCTCGGAAGCTTAACTTTTTTTTTTTTTTATGAAAATTATTCGTTCATTTTTTTGAATACGTACGAATTTTTTCAGATTTTTAAATTCACTTTGATGTTTTTTTTTTATATGGGAAAAACGTGTAGAAAAACAGAAAATTCAAGGTGATTTTGAAAATCTGAAAAAATTCATACGTATTGAGAAATGTGAAAAAACGACTTTCATTAAACAAAAAAAAAGTTAGCTTTACGGGATATTTGTTGAACAATTTTATTTTTCATCAATTTGTTAATAACACTTTAGAATTATTATTATTATGAAAAATTAATCGTTTCGGCATCTTTAATAAAGTTGATTTTTTTTTTTAGATTTTTATACCATCGAGAAGTGTCCGCAGTTCCCTTTCATTTCTGTGAGACTCAAGTGAACGTGAACACTATTCGCAAGGACCACCTCAATTGCACACTTGCAAAATAACAATCATATAGATTTTGTTTCAGAGGAAATGTCTCTACAACGGACGGTGATAATTCTGAGCTTATTCGCTTGGTGTGCGTACGTCAGCGGTGAGAGGATGAAGCAAGTCAATTGCGAGTAAGTTTGTCAATTAACTCGACGTACTTGCGCTCTCGCGAAAATTCTTAAGAGTTCCGAATTGTGCGTCATTATCATGATTATCGAATGTTTCAGAAAATATGTGTTTCATCCTAACTGCAGAGGAAGCCAGGCGAGAAAGCGATTCATGAATATGGTTGAAAACGAAAATACGGAGCCAACTTGTCACTGTGCAAACTCTAAAAAAGTCAATAACAACGCCGTCAATTCTCTTACCAATTCGAAGCTTCTGGAAGCTCTGTTTGCTAATGTTAGAGTTCCTGAATGTTTTCGTTCGATCTTATACGATCCATTGTATATTTCGAGAAATTAATAACGCATCTCGTGTCAAGTGTGCACCTCCAATTATCCGTCGTGACATTTTTTTCTTAAGCATTTACATTCATCAAAACATATTTTGTGAAAGTTACAAATGCAAATGTACATATTTCTGTCCCGAATTGGGGGGGGGGGGGGGGGGGAGAATGGTATTTTTATTTTGTCCAAGACATTCTTATATTACCTTCAGAAAATAACCCTTACCTTCTTTTTTTCACACCGTTGAGATTCTTCAAATTGAAGATAGTGCGGTAACTTCCATGAATTAATCCCGAGCCGAGTATGTAATTCAAAAAGTCCAAAGTATTTTGTCGCCATTCTTGACATTCACAGCGTGCTTTTAAGCAATCCACGATAATGGGATAACACAATTGACGCGAAATGCCATTAGATTATTCATTCGACAACTAAAGTGATAAAAATATTCGCAGGGTTTCGATGTGAACACAATTTACGACACTTACATGGCAACATCCGACAGACGCAGAGATTACAACGGTGACAGAGATCGATCGGGCCAGCGAAGGAAATCGATACAAGACAATTCAATGGACCTAGGCGCACCGGATATGGACGAAGATTATTAATACGACAAAAAGCATCACGGACAGGGAAGACTCGCGTCCTCGCACCGCTTCACGATCGAAAGATTTGTTCAAAGATTATTGCAATTTTTTTTTTTTTTTTTTTTTTTTTTTTTTCCTAGTCAATCAACATTCAACAACATGTTATTTTTGAACTTCGCTATCCTTCCATTGACGGATTTCCTTATTGGATCAACATTTTTCTATCCATTACGCACTATACAAGTAGTTGTTCGCTGACGAATAAACGTGATTCGATCTGTGTTGGCCGTGCGAAGAATTGCGACAGCCCATCGATCTTTAATGAATGTCTCAAATCTCTTACGATTCTTGTATATATGTAAAAGACCTTAAAAATCTTTGGATTACATTAAAATATATATAATGGCTGACTCGAAGATGAATTGTTATATCGCAACTATGATGACCAACACAAAAATATTGAAGATACTATAATTTTCGATCTAATCGTTCTCAGCTTTTCATTCTTATTCGCAACGTCGCTATGACAGTTCGATATTTAAATTTCTTTATTTATACACATTTATTCACTGCCGTGTCGAATAATGGCTCGCAATTCGTTGGCGATATTCGGTGAGCGATTTCGTAAATATTTGTGGCAGTTTTTTTTTTTTTTTTTTTTTTTTAATTATTATTCGGACTAGAGCTTGTTACTTAAAGATAGAAATCCCGCCAGTATTTATGACATCAGCTGCAACATTTTGACCTATAGCTTACTGATAACTGTGTCGACATTTAATGACGCAAATTTTCCCGGAAATGCGCACGCCTATCGTAGATCGAACTCCTGCGTGATCACTCGAGGAAAGTACTCGGTCACTGGATACGTCGCTCGAGACTTTCCCGGGGCGGCTTAAACATCGCTTTTGCATGAGAAGCTTGTGTAGCTTTGCGTAACAAGAGGGAAATCGTCTGCACCTAAGTAGGATTTGTAAATTAGAGGCTTGTCCTGAATATCCGCGACACAGTCTAGCTGCAAGGACCGACAAGTCACACATCCAAGTAGGATTTGCAAATTGGAGGCTTGTCCTGAATATCCGCGACACAGTCTAGCTGCAACGACCGACGTGTCACACATCTTAGCGATGCTTTACATTTTATCTTTCCGAAAGAAAAAAAAAAAAAAACACACACACAAACAACAAAAATACGGGAGGGAAAACATTGTTATGTCTGGACAGTCGCGGTCCACGCGGGAATTATCCATCGTCAGAGCGACCGCGGCCTCTCACGCACTCCGTAACACTTGTGAGCTGTTTATTGTAATTCGACATTCTGGGTCGAAGATCAAATTTGCCTAATGAAATATTATTTATGCCAATGGAATATAACATGAACATTGAAAATTCTACATTTTTCTTTTATTTATCGATACGTCGAATTAATCACTAGAAGACTATAGATAAATAAACGAGTCGTTACAATTGAAAGAGCGGCGCGTGCATTGTCACGAAAGTGGGGCGTTGCCCGTGTGTGGTCATATGACCATCGTCCGATGTCTCCCGATTTATTAATCGCTCGTAACATAAAATAACAAGCTCAAATATACGTGTTTTCATAATTCAAGCTCGTCGTGCTGGTGAAGTGTATGTACATACGTGAAATTTTAATGCATACACGCATGTACGCGTGCGACAAGCCGAAGCGACGATCCGCTGTAGATCCAAAGCCATTTGAGCTCGCATCGGGTATGGTCAGGGTGAATAGGTCATCGGCCAGTCATAATACTATAGTCGCTCAGACGCCGACGATGACCCCTCCCATGTTCATTGCATATCACTTTGCTTTAATTATCATTTTTAACGCTTTTTATTATCATTAATATTTATTGTTCAAAGAATTTCGATCTCCGATAGAATAACGATCGAGGTTGCGCACCTCACATACGACAGGGGATGACGGGCTTTCGCCCTTAGAGCGCAAAGTACACTTTCAACTGTGTCGTATACGTAACTCTACACGAATAACATTTGACAATAAAATGGGTGTCGTAAGGATGATTAGCTGATTTATGATAAAAAAAAAAATTTATAAACACTATCGCCAGTGCACACGCTAGACGCAATCGCGAAGCACATGATTACATATCGTCATACCGTGGAATTCGCTAGGTCAAAACACCGATGCTGATTCAATTCGTTCAACATGATAGATGATTTGTTCGATAATTTGCCGAACAAATATTGCAATACGACAATGATAATTTGTAGCGGAAAGCCGTGACTGACTCGTCTTCGAAGCTACGATATTCGCATTGGATTCATTTCTTTCGCAAGCGCCGCCGATTCCGAAGGCATTACGTTCAACTGATTAATCTAATCTGTCGGGGACAGTTTTTTGTGCGGCGTCTGCCTTTTATCGTCTTATTTATTTATTTTTTTTTTTTTTTTTTTAAACATTCGTCACATACGACACTGCTCCGATCATTGGCACTTGCCGTTTGAACAGTTGATGAACCAAAAGTAGAGATCATTCTCGTCGTTCCGACTATCCAAGATTGCAACACACACGAGAAGACACCTCCATGGAAATCGAATATATACCAAAAAGTATGTACGATGTGTGTCCACACTAGCAATTATCGCGCGCTTTACGCGCGTATTATAAAATATTTTGATAATTATTAAGTTATCAAATGAATGACTCACGCTATTAATTACAAGCGTTTAATTATTAAATCACTGTGAGAGAAACACTTTAACAGTGGCCAAAATAACTCCACTTTTCGATATGTATTGTCGTCGCTTAAGAAACGCTCACTGATTTTGCTGCCGTACGAGCCTGAATTTTGAGTTTTTCGATGACCAATTTCAAATAAACCAGACTATGTGTTTGACAATTCTGTGGTTCAGCTTGTTATTGTATGTTAACGCGAACGCTTTTTTTTTTTTTTTTTTGTAATAAATTCTTATTCCGATTTGTAATCAGTACAACAATCACTGTGAATAATCGCTGGTTCATTTCATTGCACTTTTATTATTAAAAATTTTAATTTTTGTTTCTTTAATTTATTCAAGGAAGGTTTCGACATTTGAGATTTGAGATTTCGGCCGAATACGATATCCAACATATCCCACTTGTCGACTATGCGATTCGTTATATGGAAATCAATTTGCAAGGGGGGGGGGGCGGCGGCTGAGATAAACATCCAAGTCAACAATCAGACGAATCCACAATTTTCCAAAATATATGCAAGATTCGATGATTTTATATAGTGGTAGATTGCCAGGTGCACTTTTTTTTTTTTTTTTTTTTTTTTTTTTTTTTTTTTTCATGCGAGACAGTTTGAATCTCTCGAAACTCTGGACTTTCCAATAGCTACAATTTTTCTGACGCTCGACGCTATCTCGTGTCATGATTTTTCCTTGTCTCGCGCCGTCAGCAAAAAAGACGAGTCCGGCGAGACAGACAGCCCCATAAAGTTTATGCACGATCGGGGCCAGACCGATACATCCAGTTCGCGTCAGTAGAAAAAACAAAAAACAAAAAAAAAAAAAGAAAAATTCTTATCTTTCATAAAACAAAACTCAACGTTACGTACTATATTAATATCCACATCGTGTCTTCCCACCGAGACCAAAAGATCGTACGAACATCGACAATCTCGTCCAATTATGAATCGAGAATTTTTAAAACGCTTTTCGCTTTTCGTACATTAATTATTATTTTTTAATTACTTCATTTGCATCGCGCGATGTTGATAATTCGATAATCTAACGATATCATAAACGAGCACTGAGAAATTTTTTTTTTTTAAATTGCTGGATTAACCGAGGTGCGTTCCCCCACGTTCAAAAGCGTTATTAAGTTGTTATAATAAATAAAAACATTTTTTCAATCGAAATATTTTGAATCGACCGAAGCGAATAATCTTTCAAAAAAAAAAATAATGATTTAGTTTTACCAACCAGATAACAGCTTTGAACGTGCGTGATAGCGAATTTCGTTAATCCACCTTTTTTTTTTGTTTTTTTCTCAGTGAACAGTCGTTAATCGTTGTACATGTATGTAGAGTACTCCGAAATATCGAAACGTTTCAATATATATGTATATATATAAAGACTTCGCCGCCGCCGCCGCCGTGTACAAGAATCGAGGGGGGGGGCTTGGAATAATAAGGGCTTAAGTCCATTAAGCTTAAGGGGGCTTGGAATAATAAGGGCTTAAGTCCATTAAGTTTAAGGGGGCTTGGAATAATAAGGGCTTAAGCCCATTAAGCTTAAGGGGGCTTGGAATAATAAGGGCTTAAGTTCATTAAGCTTAAGGGGAATTGGAATAATAAGGGCTTAAGCCCATTAAGCTTAAGGGGGCTTGGAATAATAAGGGCTTAAGTCCATTAAGCTTAAGGGGGCTTGGAATAATAAGGGCTTAAGTTCATTAAGCTTAAGGGGACTTGGAATAATAAGGGCTTAAGTTCATTAAGCTTAAGGGGACTTGGGATGATAAGGGCTTAAGTCCACTAAGCTTAAGGGGACTTGGAATAATAAAGGCTTAAGTTCATAAAGGGGTGCAAGCGCGCGAGCCCAGGGCCCCGCTAGTGTACATATACATATATGTGTATATATATATATATATGTTTATAGAATGAATAATCAATGAGCGCCTAGTGATTATAGCTATATCAAACGATTTATTTTAACGCGAGAGAAAAATTGTTTTGGAACTTTTCGCCGCTCCGGTGAGTCGTTAATACTCCGATTGGAACCGAATCGGTATGGTTTGTCGTGTAAACATAGATAGTGACTAGGGGAGCACTGTCGGATCGTGATACTCCAAGAAGCCGTGTCCCTAACTCCATCATATCGGAGAGGTGTTGGATGTTGCAGGGGTCATTCTCGCAACAAGGTTATCGTGCTTTACTCGAAGAAAAAAATTAAAAAAAAAATAAAAAAAATAAAGAAATAAAAAAAACCGACGACGCCGATATTTTTATTCGACGACGATTTACTCTGAGTAGTCAGTCGGCCGGAAGCCACTTGACCACGTCGGTCGTACGATCATTACGCTCGTCATAGATTTTCCGAAGAGATTTGCTCTCTTGTTTCGACAGCGTGAATAATTCATTTTTCATGCCGTATCGAAATCGTTGTCAGGACATTTAGAGCGATCTTCCTGAAATTGCAAGGGGACCGAAGGTGAAAGCAAGAATATCGAGATTCGAAGTAAAAGAAAAACTCCCGACATCGCGTCAGATAAGTACAGTGAATAACGAGGAAATAGAACTATCGAATAGATCTATCGAAGAATTTTTAATTTTTTTGTGAACGTCGACGATTTGGCATGTCGCGCGATATAATCGAGAGCGGCAAAGCCACGGCTGACGGCCGTCGTGGTTTCTGTTCGAGAAACTGCATGACCGGTTCAGTGACATGCTTGGCATTGAGCAGCGTGGCGATGTTCGTGATATTCTGGTGTACGAATATCTTCCGCGATTCGATACTGTCGAGCCTCGAGATAAGAAACGGTACGTCGATGTTCGACTGGTGGCTTCGTCCGCCGGTAAGGCCGGCCTACAGGGTAAGAATTTTCAACTACACGAATGTCAGGGAATTCGAGAGGGGCAACGCGAAGAAGCTGAGAGTCGAGGAAGTCGGACCGTACGTGTACAGGGAAACACTGACGCGTGAGAATCCGATTATGAACGACGACGGAACGGTGAGCTATCAGGAGAAGCGATCGTTCCAGTGGGAGGGTGGAAGCCCCGACGACGAAATCGTCACCGTGCCCAATGTACCGCTGCTCGCCGCTGTGGCTTTCGTTCGGGACATGGGTTTCGTTGCACGGGTTGGACTCACCGCCATCCTTGGGACTATTCAGGCAAAGCCCTTTGTCGACATACCCGCCGGTGGCTTTCTCTGGGGCTACGACAATCAAGTGTTCGAATTGGCGAAGCCCATAATATCTTGGCAGGAGGACATACCTTTCGACAAATTCGGCATACTCGCCATTGTGAGTACAAATTTTGTCGGGTTTTTTCTTCTTCTTTTTTTTCTTCTTTTTTTTTTTTGTGCCTCGACAGAAATTTAACAAGGGCGACATTGTTGTTTGCAGAAGAACGGATTGTCCAAGGATCGGATAACTATGAAGACCGGCCAGGACGATATAAACCATTTGGGACTTTTTGAAAAATTGAACGGACAAAAGAGTCGCAATCTTTGGGGCGATGAGAAGTGCGATAAGATCGAGGGCACCGACGGCACGATGTTTCCGCCTAATCTCTTGCAAGACATGAATTCGAGTCTTAAAGTCTATTCTCAGGACATGTGCAGGACGGTGACGTTAAAATATCACGGTCACGGAAGCGCGCATGGAATGCCGACGTTGACGTGAGTACACTATTTTTCTTTTCCTCGATAGTTTCTCGAAACTATTAGAATTGTATAATCGTACCGCTTAATCTCGATTAAGCGGTGCGATTATACAATTGTGGTTCATTTTCTGTGCGTCTCGTTGAGTTGGCCACGATAATGGACAATAATATGGTTCGAGAGGGCGGCCGACAAGAACCTGCTGGCAATGATAATTAAATGAAACGAGAAAAAATTGTTCTCTTTCACCGCAGTTACAAGCCACCCGTCGACACTTTGACGACATCAGCAACCAAAGACAACTGTTACTGCCCGAGGACTAATCCATCCTCGAGGAACTCGAAGAGAACCTGCCCGCCCGCTGGTGTTTTCAACAGTTCCGTATGCTCCTTCAACTTGCCGATCATGACCTCCTTTCCACATTTCTATGGCGCCGATCAGAAGCTTCTCGACACGATTGACGGTTTAAATCCTCGGGCGCATCTTCACGAATCTGCCATTGAGATTCATCCAGTGAGTTTCCGTAAGTGACTTTCTTCGCGTGCGAGTGTACTAAAGTAATTTGTCGAATTTTCAGCGTTTGGGCGTTCCGGTCGGTGGACATTCCCGACTTCAAATGAACATGGAGGTGAGGACAGCGGTCGGCGTTCCTTTTCTCGGGAGGCTCAGGGACGGTACGATAATTCCACTCGTCTGGGTCGAAATTGCTATCGACAGTGTGCCTCAGTCCATCCTGGATGTATTTCACCACGCGTACTTTACCGCCGGAGCTTTCGAAGCGGGTATGCAGTGGGCCAGTCTAGTCGGCATTGTCTTCTGCATCTGCAGTGTCATCTGCATGCTGAAGAAAAGTCACCGCGAGCGGCACGGAGGGCTCAGAAGAAACGTGTCCGGTGAAAATCCGCTTATCGAGTGATGTTTCACATTTACTTTTTTTCAAAGATAATGGATTTTTTTTTTGGGTCATCGACAAAATGCATTCAATCTCTCAGATTGATTTACGCATAGACCGTTCTGGAAAATGAATTTTCCCAATTTAATTTATCCGGAGACCGCTCTGTGGATCACATTTATCATTTTGTTGAGCGTTTATTTGCATACGAGATCGATGATATCGATACACAAAAGAAAATTAATTTCCGTGTGATTAGGGGATTTCACTTGTTCGTCAAATGGTAGCGGCATCGAACTGGAGCAGGTCTCTGGTTCGACCCTAATTATCGATCGATCCATCTCCACGTCCGTGCTCGAACATGGAAAGCACCGAGGTGTCGGTTCTAAGACTGCTAATGTTAAACTCCTTTTCGTTATTAATTTATGTCGCTTAGTAAGTTAAGTTTGTACATGCTGGCTCATCATCATTGATTAGTATTTTATATTGAGCGACATTGTTGTTATCCGATAGTGGTAATTGTGTTCGTCCACATGGTTATCCTTCGCGTTCCAACCAAAGATAAACCGACCAGTCGATTCTGATTTCCAAAGATTTCTGACGCTGATTAACATTTTTTTAAATCTAAAAATTAATCTCTGGAAGTTTGTAATAAGAGTTAGGTTGACGCATCAACCGACCCGGTTGGGTTGGATTCTTTTTAAAACTATTGTACGAAAGCTCACCGAATCCAACCCAAAGTTACGGTTGTGAATACGATAATTAAAGGCGCAAGCCTGGGTTGATTGTCATATATGCGTAACTTCTGTTGACAGTTATTGTTATCATTGTCGAATAAATTATTAGAATAATCATTTGTTAATAGTTCTGAGAGGGCGGAGGAAAACGGGCAATTACAAATTTACAAATTTCACATATTTTCTGAGGGATATAAAAATAGATTGATCGCCCAGTTGATGACACAGGTCCGTTTTGCCGCTGTGCATAAGAAAGTGACGATAGCATTGAACTTAATGATAGCGCCCGTTTTACGGTCTACGATCTATGCTCGTTGTAGTATTTTTTTATTTACAGTCTCGATATCTTTGACATTGCGATGCTTGTACAGATTGACGACGCGAGACATTTGACCGTTTGCGCTTGGCAATGGCGACAGAATGAATAAAATCAGAATTTTTATTTACAATTAAACCTTGAATCGGCAATTAATCCGTCGTACTCGTGATAGTCAGCGTCGCCGTGATATAACGACAAACCCCTGTTTCATAGCGCCGATATATTTTAATTATCACTATGTAACCGTCGTGTCATTAAAGTGGGGAATCAATCGATTTCGGAATCATTCATTGATGCCAGCCGTGGTTCTTATCGCAAACGCGTCTTAAACTTTTTCATTCGAACCTCGTACGAGACAGATAACCTTTTACCCCGAACGGAACACTCTCAGGGTCCCCCGTTCAGAAACTTACTTTGGATAATATAGAACAAGAGAGAGAGATAGAGAGAGAGAGACAGAGAGAGAGAGAGTGCTACACTTGTGCGAATGTCAAAGAGAGAGAAGGCGACCCAGTGTACACTATACAGACTTCGGAGAAACACGATTAAATGTCTTTCCACTGTATTTTACCGAAAGTACATAAAACTACTTATTTTTCTGCTTATAGTACGGATCTCCGCGTATGTCAATTCAACTGATATGTATTCACGGGATCAGAGACAAGTTTAATATAAATAACAATTGCGTCGTAAAATACTCTGCCGTGTCTCCTGAACTTTTGTTTTATTATATATATATATATATATATATATATATATATATATATATATATATATATATATATATATATATATATATTGTCGGAATAAAAAAAATAATTGTCTCTTGCCACAATTAACTCATTAGTGGGAATCAAATATATAAGAAGTATACAGATAACGATTATTTTGTCGAAGAGTAATGACGCTCCAAAGACGTCAGACACACTGATGTTTACACAAACTATTTGGCATCTTTTGATTTTTATTATTGTACAAAAGTATTTTTACCTAACGCGCAGGCTTTAATAGTCCCAGGGGACGAGGGACGATCTTTGCTAACGATATTTATAATAAGACATATACACAGAAAAAAAATAATGTAAAATGGTACATTAGATATAATTACATTCGATCGGGAGCTAACCGGGCCAAGATCTAACCGTAATTCCACATTTGTCATGTACGATGTGCAAACACATTTACTTCCGACTTCAAAGAACAAAACAAAAAAAAATTAATTATGAAATTATTATATTCGAAAGAGATGTCAACTAGAGATTAGGGCTTGGTCCAGGTGATTCCCTAACTGGACGGATTGCAAGTATTATTACAGAACAGATGCCTTATCCACGAAAACAAAAAAACAAAAAAAAAGAAGATATTACAGCCAAAGGAAGATACACGAAACCAACAATAGCTCACCGTTCATGGGGTATAACAAACGGGTAAAACGGATAAAACGCGTGCCGAATCTTTCAGTTGTTTCTTAAAATACCTATTTCTAACCAGCTACTCTTAAGTTCCTTTGAAAATAGCTTCTCTATTCCCCACACTTTTAAACGCGTATGGTCATTGCACGTATTGAGCGTTATTTCGATTTCTTAAATACACAATGATGATTGTGGTTCAGTGATTGAAAAAAAAAAAAAAAAAGACATAACATTGATCGCAACAACTTTTTTTCATAAAATTAGGTCGTCTTTTATAATCGCCGAAACTTGTCGTTACGTGACACCGAACGGTTATCGTACTCATCACCGCTATACATAAAAAAAAACAAAAAACAATTATCCCAGGGGAGCCACTCCTATTGGAGAACACAGTGGTATGTTACTCGAAGACTCGGATTTTTTTTTTTTTTTTTTTCCAACATCCGAGAAGTTGCATCTCTTCAACCTTACGTTTCGTTGGTTCTGTCGTGTATATTTTGTCTTTACAGACGATGTCAACCGACGAGCATATCGATTTCTTACTGTCGTAACAAACGCGAGGTCGGACAATATGATAACGATCAATGATACTTCATGCTGACTTGTCGAATCACTGTGAGATTTCTTCTTCTCACAATACCCTCCACCGTATGTGCGTTCGGGAGTTTTTCGTATACAAAGGAAATCCGTTCGAAATTACCACAAAGTAATGGAACTTTTGACAGCCACCAATATCATCATATTCATATCTACTCTAAACCGAGGAGTAGTGCGTTTCGATTTTTTTTTTTTTTTTTTTTTTTTTGTAAACACAAAGAACGAAATAATTAATAAATAATATTTCATCTGTCGTTCGTTTCGACGATCTAAAAAAAAAAAAAAAAAAAAAAAATTTTGTTCTACATAGAGTCGTTCAATAGTGTCCTGTGCTCGGGGACGCTCTACTTTGTAGAGCCTTGGAAGCCAGGATTAATATTGCCCTTGTTCGCATTAGAAGGTAAGGGATTGCTCAGGTGAAGTTTTTCTTGACGCTTAGCCGCTCGCGCTAAGCACATGAGCGCACCGATAAGGACGATTATACCGATAGCACCCAAAGCCCCCGAGACTGCGGCACGCGCTATCGGAGGAAGTTCCACTGCCATCTTCAGCAACGAGGTCACTTCGGTGGGTAGTTGGTCGATGCCCTGAAGAAATAAAGACGATTTGCTTTAGTGATTTCCTTTATTCTTGGTCAAGATTCGAAGGGATAGTTTATACGAACAGTGTCTTTCGTATCTGAGGATAAGCGGTGACAAAGGAGAAAAGAAACTTACGTCCTCGAACCACATTATTGGAAAAACGATGTCGGGAAAGGATGCGACCTGCTTGATGTCCCGCACTTGGCTCACCGCGAGATTTATTTGAACGCGTGCTCGCCCTCGCAGGGTGGTACCCATCGTCGGCTGTACGTCGACGAATAATTGATGCTTCTCCTCGTCGGGCGGTGATACACCGATTACAGCCTCTCGCAACGCGGGATCCGCTATAATACATCGACAGAAGAAAAAAGAAGAAAAAAAATATTATAGAGTTTTTTTCCGGTGCCGCATCAGATAAATGCAAGCAGAGACGCCCAATTGCTGATAAATCCTCCGACTTGCGCATGCAGAGTATTTCATTACCGATGTATCGTTACGGGACTTTTTTTTTTTTTTTTTTTACCGCGCTACTTCTTTTTTTATTCCTGGAATATCGAGGTTGATCGAATGACGGATAAATCCGATCGTCATACCATTATGACGATCACAATGCCAATCAGACTGTGACACGACTTTGCGCTCCGATCGCTAGCGCTACACGCTACCGATCGTGACAATAACACCGACGTTACTCCCAGATCGATTCGAATTAGAGGAATTTCATTATCTTTTTTTTTTTTACCATAAGCGCGCGACGAGTTAACTAAAGATTGAAACAGCCCATTTTTATTGATTTTTTATTTATTTTTTGCAGATCTCTAAAGAAAAAAAAGTGATCGTCGTGTCTCACCGTGCAAGAAGTGAGGGAAGCTGAGCAAAATCGGCGAGTCGTATTGACACTTTGAGGCATTAAATGTTCCCTGCGGTGCGCAAGGTGGACCTTCGGGACAGAAGCACTGCTGTGCCGCGACTTGATCGGGAGTGGCGAAAACATCCTTGGGTGGAGCAAATCTGTAGCCAGGAACTTCGTCGGCAGTTGTCACCTCTTTCTGTGAATTACCAAAAAAAAAACGGCAAAAACACCGGTTAAGATATCGTCGTCGTTGAGAGGACATTGCATATACGGACCTTGAAGACAAGTGGCAGGGCTCTGCACAGATCTTTGTCAAAGACCCTGAGGACCGTGTCCTTCGTAATGTGGGGTGGAAAGATACTTCCATCGCCGCCGTAGACGCTGTCGCAGCTTGGTGTCGTCCAGTGACCGAGGCCGCTCTTGCCATTCCACTTGTCCAGCATTCCATACTTGGTGACGTCCGACCGACCGGAGAATATCGTGTAAGCGTCGGCTGTGGTGCCGTTCTTTCCGTAGAGGAGACCAAACTGATCGTACGGCAGCATCTGCTCCTTCGGCACGACATCCTTGGCGAGTTTGAGAAGTGGGTCGTCGTAGCCCCAGAGCAACTGACCAACCGACACCTCGACGAACGGCTTGATCTTCAGTATGTCCATTATCGAGGCCATTGCGAGCCTCAAGAAACGAGCGGCGTGCCGGGACTGGCTCGTTGCCGACAGCATCGGTATATTAGGCACGACAACGAGATCGTCTTCGGTGCCAATCGACAATTCCTATGAATATATCATCCTGATCGTTCAATTGAAATGATTGTCATTTTAAAAACTATAATCGCGAAGCTTATCGTCTCACCGCATCACAGAGTGTCGGAATTGTTCAGCGTTTCATCGATCATTCGACGTACGATTTTGCACGATTAAATATATTCCACGAAACGATAAGTTGATACGCGGAAGGGAATTTACTACGAGGCATTGCGGAAGGATCGAACGAGAAAGCTCAAAGTCAAGTGACAACGTTGAGTCGGTCATTCGAACTCGGTCGTCATCGACTTAGCCGGATTGACCGAGCGTTGCTGCGAGTGATGTGCGAATAATCCGGATGGCCGAAGCGCATTTATCGTCGGCATAAGATCGGACCGGCGATCGGACATACATACGTGTCATTCAATTTATTCGTCTAACAGTCGTTTTAAAAGTACCTTGAAACTTTGTGACTACAAACTGTTCGGCGCTGAGCACTGACTGTTTCTCCGAGGACAGTAAACGCCTCTGAAATCTCGACGCTAAGAACGAACGGTACAGTTGACTCCATGAGTCTCTTTATCGTTAATTCATTCGGCTTTTATCGAGGCGGACCGTTACTTTATACTGCATTCCGTGCTTTCGAAATAAACAAACATATAAAAATTTTCGTTATTTTTTGACGACGCGACAGGTTGTCCGCACACTTGCTGACTAGCAGCAAAAGAAAGAAAAAAAAAGGAAAAAGATTGAAGCCTCACTGGAAAATCCAACAATGCTCGCGCAACACCTCGTCACACAGAAATAGTGTCGCGTATTGACTCACGATCGCATTGAACCTATCCGACGGCGCATCTATCGAACACAATAAACTAAAAAAAAAAAAAAAAAAAAAATGATCCGTCTCCGCGTCGGAGGACGTGCCGCGAATTGAGAATGTTCACCGCAAACGGTTCTAAGAATGTACGCAACGGCTTTCGCGCCTCGGTTCTCTCATATGCTTAAGAGAACTACGTTGGATCGACAACGCAAACCGATAGCAGTAAAATTTTCTAATGCATTAAACATAGTACAAAAAAAAAAAAAAAAAAAAAAAAAAAGAAGAAGAGAAAAAAAAAAGAAGAGTAAAAAAATAAGTGCGCTGCGGAATCTTACGGAGGAGAAGTAAAATTCCTTGTGTTGCTTGTAGCTGACAGTGTCGTTGCCGTTGAATTTCACTTCGACTTTTTCCCATCGCTGAAGATAGATGTAGGGTCCGAGTTCCTGAAGAATGGGCTTATCACCGTTATTGAGAAACTCGTCGGCGTTTGTGACATTGTAAATGTAGACGCTGAAGCGGGGCGTTACAGGCGGGGCTCTCCACCATCCGAAAGTTCGACCACCGTCGTTTAGTGCGATCTCACTGTTCACCACCAGAACAATCAGTTGGGGAAAAATCACCGCCAGCACCGCAGCAATTATAATCAACAGGGCTCCGACACCGACCGCTGCCCCTGAAATTCCAACGACAAATCGTAATTTAAATCAATTATCTCAAATAAAGTCAAGATATCGGTCAATGTTAACGCGTCAATGAGGAGAATCCCGAGTGTCCGATGTTTCAGTGGAAACGAAAAATTTCTAATCTCCAAGAACCTTCGTCAAATGCAACGAATAGAATTTTTCAGCGTCGCACTGCGATTGCTAATCACCCGAACATCCGACTATGATCCATTAAGGTAGTCCTTGCGAATAGTGTTCACTTCACTTGAGTTTCAGAGAAATGAGAGGAAATTGTAGACACTTCTCGATGGTATGAAAATCTGAAAAAAAAATCAAGTGTATCAAAGATGCCGAAAGGATTAATTTTGCATAATAATAATAATAATAATAATTCTAGAATGTCATTAACAAATTGATGAAAAATCAAATTGTTCAACAAATATCCCGGAAACCTAACTTTTTTTTTTTTTCTAATGAAAATTGTTCGTTCGTATTTCTGAATACGTATGAATTTTTTCAGATTTTATAAATTCACCCTGAATTTTCTGTTTTTATACACGTTTTTCCCATATAAAAAATTAAAAAAAAAATATATATATCAAAGTGAATTTAAAAATCTGAAAAAATTCATGCATGTTCAAAAAAATAAACAAATAATTTTCATTTAAAAAAAAAAAAAAAAAAAAAAAAGTTAAAATGTATCCGAGATATTTGGTGAAGAATTTTTTTTTTCATCAAATTGTTAATAACATTATGAAATTATAGTTATTATGCAAAATTAATCTTTTCAGCACCTTTGATGTGCTTGATTTTTTTGTTGCAGATTTTTATATCATCCAGAAGTCGTTTGCAATTTGCTCTCATTTCTCTGAGACTTATGCGAAGTGAACACCATTCGCGAGGACTACCTTAAATCAAATTACGATTCGTACACGTTGACGATAGGACCTCTAACGGATAACAACTTGTCAAGAGTCATTACTTTTGTTTTTCTCTTGTTCATTACGTCCGGCAAGGATTTCCCTCTGGAAATACGTGAGGTATAAAGACTGACCGATATAACGAACGATCGTTCGAAGCAACGATTTTATAACCATCATAGACGATTCAATGATTTACATACAAACAACCCGGAGGCGGGTTTCTCACGTAGGTTTTCGTGACACAGCGTGTATGGCTCTGATATAATACACGGCGGAGGTGTCAACTCGAACGCTTCTCTCATTAGATGCTCGTGGGTCTGGCCTCTGGCTCATTCCGTGTACGACACGCACGTCGCACTCAAGCATCCTCGGACATATCGAATCACGGCAATGATAATAGTCGCGCATTATCTCGCCTCCTCAAATTGCTAATAATTAAATCGAATGAAACTCAACATTTCACGAGAATTTCTAGATAAAAGCGGATAAAAAAAATTAAAAAAAAACTGTCGTTAGTCGTGCGGTGAATATGCGAATTTTTTTTCTTTCTGAATTTATTAGAAATTATTTGTTAAATATATATATATATATATATATATATATATATATATATATTTTTGTTAGAATTTTTTTATTTCATTGAATTCTTTGTATTTCCCATTGTGAATTTTCTGTGAAAGATTTTTATTTTATTTTTTTTTTTGCTCTTTCGGAAAAATTTTCAAAAAATTCGCCACCCAATGACGTTTCATATACTGAGTCGAGCGTCTCTCGCATAGTCGAGAGACGAACGAAGCTAGACGTTCGTATGTGACTTTCAGACATGCCTCCCCTCGGTGGACGTGCCAGTGTGGAAGAGAGTACAGGGTACAAGGACGGCCAGAACTGCGAATCACCTTTCAACTACGGAGATCCTTGCACGGTCACATATTTCCAGAGAGTCGTTAACTCGATTGCCGGTGTCATTTAGTCAAAGGCAAAGGATGTGCCAGATATTTTTTAACGCAAACATTGCGTCGACCACTTATTTACCCCTTTGTTAATTCCCTAACGGCCTCGCCCACTCGATGCAGCGGACATACTTCGGACATTTTCGTAAGGGCTTTTTCTAATCGAGTCTCTACGGTTTCGTTAGCGGTTTGAGCTTCCTAATGAGATTGCAAAATTCGAGATTTACATTAGAGAGAACCAATAGGGCGGGTTCATTCATCAGATAGCCTGCAGAAATGCTCTAAATCGCATATTTGCACGCATGTAAAAATAGAGAAAAAAAATAAAATAAAAAAAATACGTTGAACTTCACCTCCGACGATAACTTGGATTTCTTTTTTTCTTATAGATAAAGTCGGCGCAACGTAAGCATGAGATTGCGTTACATGACTTATAACGTGGGCGCTTGTGCACGTGGATCGTAAAAAAATAATAATAATAATAATAATAATAAAAAATCAAACATTTGTGAAAAATTGATTTTGTTTATAAACGATGTGGGATTCACTCGAGCTTTGAGAAAATTTTAAGCGAATAACGATTCGCCGTTTCAATATATCGCAATGGGCAGTTAGATTGTTGGTTCGCATGTTCGTGTTAGTGGAGTCGCTTTCTACAGCGCGAGGAACATTGGAACGCCACGAGTTTTTCCGGAAGTCCGTATAAGAGTAGTACTCCAACATCGCTTTTCCCATTTTTCCGCTTTGTAACTCTTCACGCTTGCGTTTCGCGATTAATTCGCGATATTGTCTGTTCTAGTTTTATGCTCTATCCGGAGCGATAGGATTCCATTATGCATGGCGATTTTTTTTTTTTTTTTTTTTTTGCCATGAACGTGCGAAATCCCCTGCGAACACACGCAAAGACAATTAATTCGATATTAATCATTCACGTAATATACCGAGCTCGGCATTACTTAAATTACACGAGTACTCACTTAAGTACTTAAAGTATCAAAGTACTTTTGGGTACTTTAAGTACTGTTAATGAGTACCAAGACCAAAGTACTTATACAATTATGAGCATAGCCTCCTCCTTGAGAAAGCTATGCTCAAAATTGTAAGTAAACGAATATAACGAAGATTATTTTTCATCACTCGGAAATAACGGAAATGGCCACTCTTCCGTCCACTTTGCGTGCGTAAAACCGTCATTTTCGCACCTTGTCATCAAAAATTTCGTACATCCCTCGTGAGAAATACTTTTTCTAACTGGCGTGATTGTGGCACTCGCCTTCGGCTCGTGCTGCAAACTCACACTCGTTAGGAAAATGTAATTCGCCCTCGCGGAGTAATGTACTTGTTGTATTTGTATTTTTGTATGTACTGTTACTCTCAAACCAATATTTTTCATTTAAATCCCAAAAATACGATTTTTTCGTGCATAAAATCGAGACTTCTAATGTCTCGCTGTACTTTAGCCCCAAAAAGGCCAGCGGGTTCGTGGTCAGCGGGAAAAAAAATACGTCAAAATACGAGGCAGTTCATTTTTAAAAAAGAAAAAAAAAATTCGTCAAAAAAATTGCAAGGCTACGCCCCTTTCGATTCCATTTTTCGGGTTTTTCAAGGTCCTCGAACGGCACGATAAAAACGCTTCTAGAACTTCGGAGAAAACCTTATCGCGTGTATTTCTTCCCGTAGAAGACGATGCTCACCTCGAATTTTCCCTAGCCCCATTGGGAGCCGAGATATCGACCTTTGAAAATCATGAAAATCGACGTTTTTTCAAAAATAACTCAAATATTGAAAAATCGTTTTTTGCTCGATTTTTTTTATTTCGAGGCTATATTCGACGTATTTTTTCCCCGCTGAACACGAATACAACAATTATTTTACACCCAGCCCGATATTTCCCATTTAAATCCCAAAACTACAATTTTTCGTGAATAAAATCGAGACCTCTCTCACATTCGGCCACTGTACTAGATCCATATGTCCTAGATTTAGCTGTTATATACATCCAGTCCACCTTCACTCACTTCCCCAAGGTTCAGTCGTCGTAGTACGCTCGATTAATCTGTTAACATGGATTGGAAACGAAGAGTTTGGACGTTTTGGAAAAAATGTTGGTCCTGAACAGAGCCATTTGATTTGAAAATTCCTCTCTAAATTTCGTACCCGTAGAGCTTCGCCTCTTCTGATTAAGACGAAAAGGTACTTTGTACTTTGTACTGCGTAAAAGTACTTTAAGCACGGAAATTAACTTGTACTTATAGTACTTGCGGCACTTAGTACTTGGTACTTTAAGTACTTTTCGGTACTTGGTACTTGGTTCTTTAAGTACTTTTCGGCACTTAGTACTTGGTTCTTTAAGTACTTTTCGGTACTTAGTACTTGGTACTCTAAGTACTTTTCGGTACTCAGTACTTGGAACTTTAAGTACTTTTCGGTACTCAGTACTTGGTGCTCAGTACTTGGTACTTGGTACTTAGTGCTTGGTACTTAGTACTTGGTACTTAGTGCTTGGTACTTAGTACTTGGTACTCAGCGCTCGGTACTTAGTACTTGGTACTTAGTGCTTGGTACTTAGTACTTGGTGCTTCAAGTACTTTTCGGTACTTAGTACTTGGTACTTCAAGTACTTTTCGGTTCAAGTACTTTGCCCAGCTTTTGGTAATATCATAAAATATCATGTGTGTCTGCTAGCTATAGAGCAACCTGCCGCATAGCTAGCGGATAGCCCATCGACATATTTGTTTATGGCAAGGACATAAAAGACCCTTTGTGGGCCACACACTGAGAACCCACCAATCTGAAGTGCAAAAGGATGAGGCGCCTCGCATTGCCGAGCTAGCGACTCCCTAAAGCGTGCACTTCTCAGCTGAATATTCTAACTTGCACCCGATTATATAATTTAGCGATCGATATACGATTTTATATTCTCCACAATGGTCTACGGTTTCGTACAATAATAACATGTGCAATAACGTTCGCGCTTCGAAAGGACAACATAGCTTGAGCCACGCTAGCCTCGACGAGGAAGCAAAAGCGCGAATTGTTTCGTCAACGGATGAATGTGTTCGTCGGCCGAACAACAGCGGTTATATCACTCCGAGTCACTGACGTACCTCGATTTTCCATCTAACGATGTCTATAATGATAAAAGTATGGTGAACGATTGCCAAAGAAACATACGCAATCGCATGGAATCGCATCGGAGAGACGGGAGGTTGCTATCCGTACGAGGTCGCTCGGCACAAGTCTTGTCCCCTGCGCACAACACGACCTCGACAAGTGAAAGTCGATTGAGAAAAATTTGAGACATAAAATTTAATACACACGAGATCATCGGAATCGTGCCAGTATTCACTTGTCGGAAAAACGGTTCTGCTAAAAAAAAAAAAAAAAAAAAATGAAAATCATGAGTTTCAGCCGCGACTCAGTATACAGTGTCATGGTCGATCCATGAAACTCGACGACCTCGCGTCTGATGGAATTGTTATTGGAATACCGCTGTACAAGATCTGTCGCTATCGGGGAGATCCTTTGAAGTTAGCGGAGACGTCGATTCGATTAAGGTGGCGGCTCTTCGCCGACTGCGTGATCGAAGCTGCAAGATTATTATTCAATTCAATTGACTTGACCGTGAACGACGATCGAACGGTGGACCGTGAGTGTCATTGATCTCTCGCTGAATAATCGGCATTGCAATTCGAGGCGGCTGTGGATGCGTACCCGAATTAGTTTTCACTTGGCGAACGCGCGCTTTCACTTTACCGCTCGAATCGGCACTCATTTTATATCCACGGTGTTTCTTCTCACCCACCAACGATGCTTCGACGCTCTTGCGGATGGCCGGCGAACGATAAGAACGTATTTTTAATTTAATTTTTTTTTTTTTTTTTTTTTTTTTTTACGTTATAGCAGACGGATAAGTGTCTACGAGAAAAATTACCCGAAGGAAATTTAATTACATCGCTGTGCAGAAAAGTGCCTGTTATTCGATGATGCGAAAGGATCGGCTATGCGAACGGAGACGGTAAACTTGAGGATATCGCCAATATCATTGGAATATGTGTGGTGTTAATGGTCAAGTAGCAGTTGAGCAGAAATGTGCAAGCCGCAACGAGGAAGAAGTGACGTGCACGTGCGGTTAAGGATCAAGGCTGAGATCACTAGAAGTCCAACAACAACAAAAAAAAAAAAAAAAAAAAAAAAAAGAAGTTAATCACCCATCCTGCTTGATTCCAATCGGGCCAATAGCATCGTCGGAAATCGACTTTTTTTTTCTGTTCTTTTTGTTTTTTGCATCGTCGATGTATGTCCCGCTGATAAATGATTTATAGACGAGATACTGAGGTCACTCGTTATAATCTTAATGTTCGCAATTAGTCTGAATCATGTTGGTCATCGCTACTGAGAAGGGGACGCAAAAAAAAAAAAAAAAAAAAAGAGTTCCGACCTATCGATTTGGAATATATGAACGATTGAAGTGACATCGGTAGGAGGATGCTTAGGGGGTAAAGGTGGGAAATATGGACCGGTCCATATTTCATTGATACACGCGTTAATCGGGGGGGGGGGGGGGGGTGGTCCATATTCACCACGTTTACCCTACTTGTTTAGAGCCGCCTCTGCTGTCTGACACTTTGCTGAGTTGGAAGACAGACGAAAACGTGGCCCACACTTTACTGCTCGAATATACCGATCACATAAACGTGCACCGCGTGCACGATTCATTTATAGTGGACGACCGGATGCGCGGGTTGTCTCGATGGCGTAATCGGCATGGAATTCGGTTAACATGCTCAAAGAGGCAAGCATACGCGAAGAATCGGCTTCGGATCGGACACACAACGCGCTCCCATCGTTGATGTAACGACGAGCGACAATCACGAGGGTGTTTCTCAATAACGAAATTTGCAGCGTCGATCGGCTCTCAATTGCCCGGCGGTGATTGGCCAACGATCGAGTGGCGTAATTTAGAATCAATTATGCCGGGCACATTATGCCCGCGACACGCATCCGCGACCTTATGAATTCCTGGCCGCGATACGCGACACTTTGATTTCGAGACTCCCGCGGACGGTCTACGAATCGTCGGGATTTCCTCGTAGGTGTTCAAAGCTCTTGTGAACAATCGCCTCGATCGCATTGATTCGCGTACGCTTTGATTGATCGGTCAAGCTGCGATCCGAACAATTTCTCACTGTTTCGAAAACTTGGGCGCATCGATACTTTGCGAGAGGATATTTTTTACATGTGTTCGCAAGCGGAAGTTTTACCCGCGTCAAACGGCAAATCTTTCAAATGTCATTCGTCATCGGCAACGAAATACATCGATCAAGGCCCGTACACAACTACTTAATGACAAAAAGTAACAATGTTTCGCTTCATTTATGTCATCATTTTTATTGATCTCTCGGCTCGATGAGACTGATTAATTTTGTTTTCACCTACTCTTGCAATCAGACGAATGAAATCAAATCCTGTGGACAGGTTGGGTCATAAATTGTGGCGTTGTTGCACAAAAAAAAAAAAAAAAAAAAAAAAAAAAAAAAAAAAAAAAAAAAAAAAAAAAAAAAAAAATGGTGTTTTTAACGAGGCCAGCTGCTCTTTAACAAGGCGAACGAGCTACTGTCTGCTCGCCTTGACCACGTATATTTCCACGGTTCATCGTATGTTAGTTCCTTCGTTCGTTAGTCGAACGACGCTGGTTTTTTCCACAATCGCTAAAGATTTTATATATATATATATATACGAATTACGAATAAAAATAAACAAAAAAAAAACGTAAATCGCGAAGATTCCTAAAAAAAAAAAAAAACATTGCGAACAAACACTGTCCAACGAAGAGATAAAAACAGTAATTTTTACGGTTCTTCCGTACTTCGCGCGTTTGGCGGAGATAAAGCGGGAGTTGTGAGAAAATTCACAGTCAGTTACCTTTAACGTGCACTATGAAATTTAAAAACTTTTGTGTCTCTTGTGTTGTTTGCATGAGGCTCTGCGCGACACCGAAGCGATTCAAACGGCTGAGAAACCACATCAATTTGCTTCCCTTCTTTATTTCCAGCTAATTCGAGTGAAGAGGACTTTCTCCAATTTGCGTTTTCTTTTCCGACGGTGTCTCCGCACAGGAGACGAAAATCATATTATTTGGAGCGTTGTTGTTGTTGTTGTTGTTTTTTTTTTTTTTTTTTCTCCCCTCGTCTTCGGGAAACGTTTAATGAACGCAAAACACGTATATCCACATTCCGTAGCAGGCTCGGCCTAAAACCGATGCGCAGCTCGACCTGTCACAGTTTCATTGTGCAGGTTGCCTTTTCGACATTACTCCAAGACACACAATCCATAATAATCCATTATTAATTCAAGCCTCATTTGTTCATTGTCATAGCAAGATATATTTTCACCGCAACAATAGCTACAAAAATATACGCTGCGCGTTACGAGGGGAATAAAAATAATGAAAAAAAAAAAAAAAGTTTGATATCACTAATTATTCGTAACGATGGTGGAAAGTTAGTGGTAACAACACCGTTACGTACTCGAGACAACGGGATCTTCTATAGGAAACGTCACTTTCGGCGTTCCAATTCTCACCCCGTACGGCAATCTTTTCCCACGGGCCTGCCGCGATAATATCGTACGCTTTGACAATGCGTCAACACTCTCGTGAGAGGGCAAGCGAGAGATCCGTCGGCGGTGGGACGAAACAGACGCTTTCTAAAATAAATTATAGTGCACAGTTAGTGGAAAAACTGACCGAGCCTCGAAAAACTCGAAGTTCAGTATTACAGCCAGAAAAAAAAAAAAAAAAATTAAAATTGATTCATACCAAATAAAATTTATTTGGAGCAAATGAAATTGCTTGTTTAATTATGGGCTTAACAGAGTTCTATTGAAATCCAACAAATCTTATTGGAGCTCGATATCGCATATACTTTAATCGACCAAAAATATCCTTGAGACAAATAAAAAATTTAATTAATTCAGACAAAAATATTCTAACATCCGATTTTACTGACGATTAATAAACTTTTTTTTCTGCGTGTATATTCGTTCCTCTTGACAGCGAAAGTCCGAGCCTCGAAAAACTCAAAGCTTAGTATTACACCCAGAAAAAAAAAAAATTAAAATTCATTCATACCAAATAAAATTTGTTTGAAGCAAATGAAATTGCTTGTTTAATTATGGGCTTAACGGAGTTCTATTGAAATCCAAAAAATCTTATTGGAGCTCGATATCGCATATACTTTAATCGACCAAAAATATCCTTGAGACAAATAAAAAATTTAATTAATTCAGACAAAAATATTCTAACATCCGATTTTATTGACGATTAATAAACTTTTTTTTCTGCGTGTATATTCGTTCCTCTTGACAGCGAAAGTTCGGACCCGCGTCGCGGGACAAACTGACATGATTGCCGATGACTAACATGGAATTACCGAGAACCTTTTAAATTCTCTATGAAGGTGGGGGGGGGGAAGGAGAAACAAAAATTTCGTCGAAGGAGCGATGTGCGTTGTTTCGCCGAGTTTCTTGACGTCACATCCGTTCGTAGCCGGTCGGGCTTTGTGCCGCGGGCCCAATGCATCGACGTGGCTTTTAAACAAGTAGCCACTTATATACCCGGTGCATCGACGGACCCACTGCTCTCTCTCTCTCTCTCTCTCTCGAAGCCGAGAGGCTCGCGTTCGGCACAGCGACCAGACGAAGGTATGCGGAATAATCCTACACATCGCCTTTCGCCTTGAAACTTAACTAGAAAAATGTACGATGCATGCACGTGTGCATCCAGAGCAACCTTGGCAATGCGACGAAGACTTTTGGGACTTTTTGCAAATTCATGTAAACGAATTTGTGACGAAGAAAATTGGGGAATGACAGATTCTCCGAATCCTGAATGCGTTACCTCGTTGCACTAGGGCGTTAAGTGCATGCGAAACACTTTTTTCGAGTGTGTGCCTCACTCGCTCAGCCGGGAGCGCCGCTGATGCTATCGCTCGCGCACTCCACAGTGTTTCACATGCTCCTAAGTTAGCTTCAGCGAGTGGCGTTCGTTTCACCTAATTTCGTGAAATTCGGCAAAGAATCGCAAACACTTAACGATGTTGTAAAAATCTTTAAAAATTCATACTTATTGTGAAGACCGAGAAGACTAATTTTGCATAATAATAGTTTCAAAATGTTGTTAACAAATTGTTGAAAAAAAAAAACAAAATTGTTCATCAAAATATGCGGTAACTCAACTTTTTTTTTTTTTTTTTGTGAAAATGATTCGTTCATTTTTCGGAATACGTACGAATTTTTTCAGATTTTTATCTTTATTTTGATTTGTTTTCTTGTTTTTTTTTACATGGAAAAATGTGCAAAAATCAAAACAAAGATAAAAATCTGAAAAAATTCGTACGTATTCCGAAAAATGAACGAATCGTTTTCATTAAAAAAAATAAAAAAAATAAAAAAAAAAGTTAAGTTAACGCATATTTTGATGAACAATTTTTTTTTTTTTTTTCAACAATTTGTTAATAACACTTTGAAATTATTGTTATGGAAAATTAGTCTTTTCAGTGTCTATAATAAGTATGAATTTCTTCAGATTTTCATAACATCGTTAAGTGTTTGCGATTCTTGACCCAATTTCTCGAAATTAGGCTAAACGAACACCACTCGCTGGAGCTACATTGACAATTTATGAGTCACACTGCTATAATTTATGAGTCACACTGCCCGAAACCGTAGACGAAACCGTCTAAGAGTGGGGATAGAGGTGTCACTTTTAAAGGGTTTAACACGTGCAACGCGTTAATCAAGTTTACATATTTTTTCATATACATAAGTGACAATGGTCAAGCACCGAGACGACATTGGCTATCGTCATTTTGTTATCAGTTTTCCTGATATAAGAAAGAGGTTGAGCTGGTATGTCCCGTTTAACTTAAATGATCATTGGTCTTTGGTCCTAATGTTAATATTCATGCCGCAATCAATCCGATATGTCTCGATTTTTAGGACAGTGGAAACACCGATTTAGTGCACCTTCCGACGACTTCCAACGCACAGTAATAGCGAGCGTAACGCCTACAAAATAAACAGTCCCACCAATGAATCCTGAACGACATAGAATTTCGTAAAAGATCTTTATTTTTTTTTTTTTTTTTTTTTTTTTTCGTAATGACACCTTTCGCGATAAGAGTGCATACTATTAACTGCAATAACCTAGAAACTAGATGTTGATGCTAAGAGGATTAGAGGCGAGCTACGCGGGGCGGTCGTCGTTACGACAGAAAATTTTGCAAGAGCAAGCTCCGAGGAAAGTTGTAAACGGCGGCAGCGTACCTTGAGAAACCAGTGCCAAAGTACACCGGCTCGTTACACGGTTTTGCCTGCCGGAAAAACTGAGATCTGTTGCGATCGGGCGAGAACCTCAATGAAATATGATAACGTGCATGATGCACTCGTGTCCGAAAACTTGCGGAGTTCGAGCGTGGCTTTATCTTCGTAATGAAGAAAAAAAAAAAATTGACATTTTCATAACGCTTGAGGAATTTCAACTTTCAACTTTCAACTTTCAACTTGCAACTTGCAACTTTCAACTTTCATGAGGAAGCGATATGAAAATTTCAATTTTCAGCTTTTATGAGCACACGCACACGCACACGCACACGCACACGCACACGCACACGCACACGCACACGCACACGCACACGCACACGCACACGCACACGCACACGCACGCGCACGCGCACGCGCACGCGCACGCGCACACGCACACGCACACGCACACGCACACGCACACGCACACGCACACGCACACGCACACGCACACGCACACGCACACGCACACGCACACGCACACGCACACGCACACGCACACGCACACGCACACGCACACGCACACGCACACGCACACGCACACGCACACGCACACGCACACGCACACGCACACGCACACGCACACGCACACGCACACGCACACGCACACGCACACGCACACGCACACGCACACGCACACGCACACGCACACGCACACGCACACGCACACGCACACGCACACGCACACGCACACGCACACGCACACGCACACGCACACGCACACGCACACGCACACGCACACGCACACGCACACGCACACGCACACGCACACGCACACGCACACGCACACGCACACGCACACGCACACGCACACGCACACGCACACGCACACGCACACGCACACGCACACGCACACGCACACGCACACGCACACGCACACGCACACGCACACGCACACGCACACGCACACGCACACGCACACGCACACGCACACGCACACGCACACGCACACGCACACGCACACGCACACGCACACGTCCGGACATTTTTTCTAAATGTGATTTTTCGACGTTTTGGAACATTCTGAACATGTTTTCATTAAAATCTCGAATTTTTTTTTATTTTTTTTTTTTACCAAAACAAAGTTTCCTCCACGAGGAAGCCAAAAAAGAAGAAAATTAAAGTAATTTCATGAGACTGTCAGTGGGTTACGAATGAAAATAAGAAAGCCGGATAGTTGCGCCGATAAATAAGTGCAGCGATCGTTGTGAATGAGCCGGCTCGCGGCACTGACTCTCATTTATCATTGGGCAAAGGAAACTAGAAGAGCCCGGTACGGTGTGGCGACGGGTTCGTCGAGTGCTGCACGAGGGAATGGCCGATGATGGAATGCAGCGTGTGATCGTACCCTCGCCTCGCGGAATGGCTCGGATCGTCACCACGGTTGACCAGCAGCGGTTGAACGGCTCACCGCGTTGACGCGCATCTCGGGCACGCAATCAACATAGTTCGCCGACATGTGTATCTTATATTTATTTTCGAAAGTCGTTTGTTTCTTTATTTGCATGTGTGTATTTGTTTGTTTGTCCGCCGTTTTCAAGAAGCGAGCTTTTTCCCTCCCGGGCTCCGACAACGATTTTGCTGTTATACGCTTCTGATACTATTCTATAAAAACCATTTTTCAACCGGAAGTCACATCGTAGGTGAAACGCGTCACTTGCGGTTTGAAAGAATTTCATTTTTTTTCTTTTTTTTTTTACGAGAAGTCATGTATTTCCGGTATGACGTCACTTCCGCTCGAACGATGAGATTTTCAAACCGGAAGTGACGGATTTTCGATAAATCTTCGAAAATCTAAATTTTCGGTTACTAAATTCTAAAGCTCATAGAGTGGGCGCGTGTTCGGGCTATGCAACAGTCTCCTAGGGAATTATTAAAAACAAAATCCGCCGTTATTAAAAATTAAAATTATGCAATTTTAACGAGTCCCTTAGATTAGTGAGAATTAAGGGGAAACAAAAATGTTTGCATACGCGTAATTGAAAAAAAAAAAAAAATTGGTGGGAACTTGTCGTGGCTCTCCAGCGAGTCAACACCGAAACGAGCGCGATTCGGTCAGGCGTCAAGGAATTGCTTATAGATAGAAAGTTGCCGCGTTGCGCGGTTTAGCGGTAAAGGTTTTAGCAACCGAAGCCCGTGGAACGCACGACGTCCGTGCACCAGTATTACCGGCCACTGCATCTAGCGTTTAACTTTTATATACGTGGCGTACGATTGGCTCATTAGACGCTCCACGTTTTGTACCGTGTGCGCTGGCTGACGTCGTTCACGCTCGAATTCCACGTCAAATGTAGTGAAATAAAGAAAACTTAACGATGAACGCAATGCATTTTATAGACGGATTTTTGTTACCACGAGGCGCCTTCGATCATACACCGTTAAACTCTACACATGTTCATTCTTACGGAAATAAAGCGTACACCGCACAAAGTGTTACACACTTTCACAACTTCGTTCAAATTTACAGCACAAATACCTCACACTTGCCCAATCATCGGATCACAAAACTGTACACCGTCATTTCTTTGCGCCACAAAAAGTGTACGTATTCAATGTGCAACACCATTAGTGAGCTCACACCATTTAATTCTTACACTTGCCAAACCTTACGACTTTAACATTTTACACATTCAATATACTTCACATGAGCAAACTTACACACGTGCAACCTTACACCGACGGGAAGGAAAGACGGAATTCGAGAGGGGCGTTGGATGAACGCCGCTGTTATTCTGCAGGTAAGATGAACCGACTGTTGGTTTTGATCACGTCATAGCTCGTCATGTGCTTCATCTTACCTGCAGAATAATAGCGGCGCTCATCCAACGCCCGTCTCGAAGGCCGTCTTTTCTTCCCGTCGGTGTAAGGTTTGCACGTGTGTAAGTTTGCGCATGTGAAGTATATTGAATGTGTAAAGTTTTAAAGTTGTAAGGTTTGGGAAGTGTAAGAATTAAATTGTGTAAGCTCACTAATGTGCAACATATTGAATACGTATACGTATTCAATCTTACTAATATGCAACATATTGAATACGTATACGTATTCAATATGTTGCAAATTAGTAAGCTTACACAATTTCATTCTTACACTTGCCAAACCTTACGTATACGTATTCAATATGTTGCACATTAGTAAGCTTACACAATTTCATTCGTACACTTGCCAAACCTTACGACTTTAAAACTTTACACATTCAATATACTTCACATGCGCAAACTTACACGCGTGCAAACCTTACACCGACGGGAAGGAAAGACGGCCTTCGAGAGGGGCGTTGGATGAGCGCCGCTGTTATTCTGCAGGTAAGATGAACCGACTGTTGGTTGTGATCACGTCGTAGCCGGTCATGTGCTTCATCTTACCTGCAGAATAATAGCGGCGCTCATCCAACGCCCGTCTCGAAGGCCGTCTTTCCTTCTCGTCGGTGTAAGGTTGCACGTGTCTAAGTTTGCGCATGTGAAGTATATTGAATGTGTAAAGTTTTAAAGTCGTAAGGTTTGGCAAGTGTAAGAATGAAATTGTGTAAGCTCACTAATGTGCAACATATTGAATACGTACACTTTTTGTGGTGCAAAGAAATGACGGTGTACCATTTTGTGATCCGATGATTGGGCAAGTGTGAGGTATTTGTGGTGTAAATTTGAACGAAATTGTGAACTTGTGTAACATTTTGTGCGGTGTAAGCTTTATTTCCGTAAGAATGAATATGTGTAAAGTTTAACGGTGTACGATTGAAGGTACTCTCTGAAGAATACTTTGACGAATTAACAGGACACACTAAACGCAACGGGATATTTCCAAACATTATGATTTTCAACACTCATCGGGAAAGTATGTCGATAATATCAAGCGTTTTCTTTGCCAACATTGTCGGATAATTGCCAGTTGATTTATTTCATTACCGTCGATATTGCGCTACACCGGTTCATCGTACTCGGGAGAGGAGACTATCAGCAAAAGTTATGTAAACGTTTTTTTTTTTTTTTTTTTTTTTTTTTTTAACATACGTCATACTTTCGTCATTATCGCAAACAGTTGTTGACTAACATTTTTTAAGCGTCGTCGTTTCGCATGACGATCTCACCGTGTTGAAAAACGGTATTATTTCGTTTCACCCTATCGACATAATTGTAACGACAATGCGTTTCCTTCTATCTGATATTTAAGTAGTTGGGTAGTTAGTTAGGTATTTATAGCCAGTTGTGCGTTTCGGTTCTTCATTATTTTTTGTCTCGTACATTTTCTCGTTTACTCCTCTTTATACTTTCTTGGCTACCGTAGTTTCGTTTTGTTTTTTCGTTTTTTTTTTGTTTTTTTTTTTTTTTTTTTTATTACATAGTTTTAATTCAATGTTCATTGTTTCTTACTTTCCCCACTGTATCGGATTTCTTTGTCGTATCTCCGTTGTCAGCCGTCGTACGATTTTTTGGTTGCGATGTCGTTAAGTTTCTCGCCTCAAAAAACACGAATAAACTACACTATTCTACACTATGCATGATACTCCAAACTGCCTGTTAACTACTTTGCTCTAAATTCATCGATACTCGCGCGCTAAAGTGTGTTAAAAGTAAAAAAAAATGAAGCGATCGGCAATTGACCCAAAAAATGAGATCGGTGTCATAATGTGGTGTGTGCGTGTGTGTGTTTTATTTTTATTTATTTTTATTTTTATTTTTATTTTTATTTTTATTTTTATTTTTATTTTTATTTTTATTTTTATTTATTTTTATTTTTTTTTATTTTTTTTTTAAATAGAACCACGTATCTCATTACATTGATACGCAACTGCAATTTGCGAGCTACATCGAAGTGGATACGTGAGGCTCGTACGCTCGATCCACGGTCGCGTTACGTGTCCAAGTATTCGAGATAGCCGGCGGATAATATCCGTCCGTTCCACAATCCTCGGGACTTGATCTTTATCCTCTCATCGCATGTTTAACTCGTGTATGCCCACACGGCATACGAGCAGAGGCAAGCTGGAATTGAGCGTCAGTGGGACGTCAGCATCGGAGTCTGTCGCGGCGTCAATAGGCCAGCGACTAAACCGAACGTTCGTATGGTGGTCAGTGGCGACGTCATTTTTACGAGAAGAGACGGAACACGATGAGGCGGGCTCGTTTCGATCGGCGAAACCTCGAGTGGCAAAGACGTTCCAAAGTGCGATGCCGACCCTCGTCACTCGTCATTTCGTGTTTGACGATAGATTTTTGTTTGTTCCACAGCTATATTGATATCCGCGAGTACTCAGCGCTGCGGTGCAACGAACGTTACATAATCGGAACGGTGCTCCACACATTTCCGCGTCTCTAACACAAATTACTTTCATACCGCTAACTTCTCTAGACGTTGGAGATGGAAAAAAAAGGGGGGGGGGGGGGGATCAAAAAGAAAAGTTCACACGAAACATCTCGCCGACAAAAAGATTAAATTATTATTTGCACGCGCAACGGCACTGCCGAACGGCAATAGGCAACTCCCGATCGAACTTGAGAGTCAAATAATAAAGCGAATATCAATTTTATTGAAAAAAAAAAAAAAAAAATCTCCGCGTTAAAGAAACTTTTTTTTTTATTTTTCAAATCTATAAAATTGATAAGAACAACTGCAGTCAGTAGTACGTTTACGCATGCAATGATGATTTAATCTTTTTTTGTAGGCGAGATGGTTTTGGGATGATTTTTTATCAATTTTATAGATTTAAAAATCAAAAAAAAAAGTTTCTTTAACGTGGAGATTTTTTTTTGTTTTCTCTTTAATGAAATTTATATTTGGTTCTTCTTTATTTTACTCCTTATTTCGATCAGGAGTTGCCTATTCAACTCTTTTCCGACGCTAATTTCCTTCCTGCATCTCGATCGGGTTACTCCAATGGCATACCGACTTTCACTGACATGAGATAACCCGTATGAAACGAATCGTATCATGACATAAGACTCGAATGTTACTGCTTCGCACAGATATCAAACTTTCGAGTCGTCGCCCCAAAGTACAGCTGAGCGCAGATTTACAAGCGCAAGGCTTGCCGAATAAACGAACGATCGCGCTAAAATCGATCGCCGACAATCATTCGCCGCATTCAATGATGCTGCAAACGATGCGGGAAATAAAATTTGATATGAAAAAAAAAAAAAAAAAAAAAAACATACATGGATCAACGGTTCTTGAAGTACCCGGAAATACATGTTCCGCTACGAGCGAAAGGCTGCATTCGAACTAATTTATCTATTTCCGACGCAGGAAGCATTGATGATAATCAATTCTATGAGAACGTTATTCGTATATTCCTGCTATTACGATGCGGAGTTGTAATTTTTCGCAGTTATACCGTGTGCTGTTTTACGAATGACTCTTGCACATAGATTAAGAAACTGATTGTTCTTTGGGAGGAAAAAAAAAAAAAAAAAAAAAACAATCGCGTCGCACAGATGGCTCGACATTAGTCGGGTGAGCCAGTTGATAATTGACCTCGATTGACCAATCTCAGTGGTTCATTAGACTGAAAACCCGCGGCCGTGACATCGAGCTAAATTGTTTTTACGCACGTCCACTTTAACGTAATATTTTTTTTAACGATGTTCGCGCGAATCGCGGCGAAGACTCGAGGCTGCCGTCTGGCGCAGGTGTTGGTAAATGTTGCTTTTTTTTTTTTTTTTTTTTTATGATGTCCCAGTAAGCTACTTACAGCTAAACACAAGCGATACGCGCCGTCGATAAGGCTGAAGCAAGCGCAAAAAAAAAAAAAAAAGAAAAAAAAAAGAAAAATGAACAAATAAAAAGAATTCCAGCGCAGCGGTAGAATGGCGTGTTAAAAAATTCAACGCGGAAGCGTTACATAGAGCGGCACAGTAGTTATTCGTAAACTTACACCATCGTCGCAAAAATCCACCCTGAAGCTTGGCACAAATTCCACGATGAATCCTCATGTTCGTCGTCTATATTATACAGTCACTCGTCCACCGGAAACTCCAACGATCGACGGGCGGCGATCGATTTCTCTCGGTACGGCGATTCGACGACGATCGTGCGCATCCAAGTGGTAGCGTTTTAAATTTACTATGCGTGTCTCAGTTTTTTTTTTCTTTTTTTTTTTTCTTTCTTTTTTCTCTCGGAGATTATTTTATTCGTCGAGGGCCCGAACTGGATTTCCCCCCCCCCCTCCCCCCCCAACCCGGGGCAGGACGAGTATCGTAAGGAGTCGGACGATTCCCGGTTAAACGTTAAGCGGCTACATCGACTACGGTCGAGCAGGAGAAAGTCGACGCCAAGTATGCCGCGACGGTGACGAACGAACGGAGAAACGAACGCACAGAACTATGCACGTAAGGCACCGGCGAGGAGTCGGGTCGTGGAGTTTTTCGCCGCTGAGCGAACGTTCGCGCCGGTGGAAGTACAGTTGCGATCGTGTTATAATTGCCGGAATTCTTGCGATCAAGCGCTTTGGAACTTTCCGATTGTCCGCCGACGAGAGATTTACATCGATTTATCACAATTTTATTCGATAGCGACGGATTTTTTTTTTTTTTTTTAGAGACCGTTCGATGGCAATTCTCGCGGCTCGACTGACGAGATATCCTCTGTCAATTGGACCGCTCACCGATCGGCTGTGCGCTGTTTTCGTTGCGATCTCTCGCCCGTCTCGCCGCGAAACATTCGCCGCTCGATAACGCTTTCGGGACTCGGCTTTTGCAATTTTTTTTTTAGATTTGGAGAAACTTTTTTTTTTGTATTTTTGTTTGGTAAAATTTTTTGCCGCCGATGTGGCGACGAAATTTTTTTTTGTTCGGCGATGTTTATCGTGCAGCCGTGCGCGATTGGAAACGATCGGTACGATGTCGGGACCGGCACTGAGGTGCTCGCTTTGGCCTGCTCAAAGGCGCGAGCTCGCAGCTCAGGTGAACGATTTATTATTGCCCCCACCAGCGTCCGCCGACCTTTTCTCTTCATGGTCGGTGGGGAAAAGTTGCCAGTCCCTCCTTGACCAGAGTCGACGGGGCGGCTCCCTCTTCCACTCGACGCTTCAGCATGATCCTCGTCCTGCATGCAAGAGCCCCTCATGTCGCCCCTCGATTACTCTTTCCACCACCTATCCTGTTGATTCCCAACATTTTCCTCGCGAATATTCGACCTTTATCGTCGTTCGATTGCAACGACGCGACGCGAAATATTTTCCACTACTTTCGCCGAAAAAATTGTAGTTTCCTCTTATCGAAGTGAAAGATTTTTTTTTACCCCCCCCCCCGCTTAATCCCCTTGTAGATCCGACCACTGCGAAGATCACTGTATTTTCACGGTGATTTTCATCGCGGTGGTTTTGTGGAAAAAATTTAGCGAGTATTTTGTCGAAACCACTGAGCGCCAACCATCGGCTTCGGGATATTCGTTTATAAGCAGCGGTGTCGCCGATTGCGCCGATGAAATAACGCAGCAGTCGCACGAATTTCTTCTCACGGTGTTTAGCACGTGTATATATATATATATATATATATATATATATATATATATATATATATGTATATATATACACGTGTGTGTGTGTGTGTGTGTGTGTGTGTGTGTGTGTGTGTGTGTGTGTGTGTGTGTGTGTGTGTGTGTGTGTGTGTGTGTGTGTGTGTGTGTGTGTGTGTGTGTGTGTGTGTGTGTGTGTGTGTGTGTGTGTGTAACGAAAAAGAAGTTTTGGTGATATCGGGGAAAAAAAAAAAATTGGTCACAAGTATCGTCATGAATTATATCAATCTAGGATTCACTAGTGTATCACGGATTTCGGCGAAAGATAGAGCTTTCGATCTGAAGAGAGTCGAGTCTGATGAGGATGCAAATTTGAGCTTAGCTTTAAAGTCTTATATCTGGCGTGAATGGTCAATTAACGTTTTGTTTGCTTATCTTTATTACGCACGTTTTTCTTCGCGCAGTACACGCCCCAATGAGCGTACAAAGTTTCCGTTTTATTGGCGTTTGTTTGTGTAAATTACACGCAAAAATAAATTTCAGCCAAGAGAGAAACATTGGACAGGACGTAGATCAATATTACCTTTTCTTTTCGGTAATAATTTCGCTAAATACACGAATAAATTATTCATTGCCCATTCACTTCGGATGAGACAACTTTTGCTGCGCTCAAATTGCGCTGGGAATGAGAATAATAAACAATGATCTGCGATAGCACAGCGTTAGTGTTCGGGACTAACACGCGTAAGATCCAGCAGATAGAAAACCAACTTTAGATCGTTCGATTTTTCTATCGCCGAAATGCGTAAAGTGGCAGCCGAATGCGTTCTACATCGATGAAATTCATTGTGACAATTAAAATCGATATTTTACAATATTATCAAACCTCTTTTCGGTACGTGCTAACAAACGTTAACAAAAAAATATATATATATATATGTTAATGAATGGTGGTATGCACAGTAGTTTTCGCCATCTCAACGATAATTTAAGGATGTACGAGCAGTAGAGTACCGCCTAACGTGAGTTTCAGAGAAAATTGCGAACACTTCTCGATGGGATGAAAATCTGAAGAAAGTTAAGTGAACATGAGGAGATGCTACAAAGATTCTTTTTGCGAAATAATAATTCAAATTTGTTATTAAGTAACTGAAGATAAAAATTATTATACAACAGATTATCGGTCAACTTAACTATTTTCCTTCATAAAAGATCATTCGTTTATTTTTCTGAATACATATGAATTTTTTTCAGAATTCTTTGTAATTTTTGTAAATCGCATTTTTTTTTCTATGTTTAAGCTGTGAAAAAACGGAATTTTCGATGATTACGGAATATTCTGAAAAAAACAAAAAACAAAAAAAAAATCATACGTATTCAGAAAAATAAACGAATCATATTTATGAAGGAAAATAGTTAAGTTGACGGATAATCTGTTGTATAATAATTTTTATCTTCAATATGGTGATAACAAATTGAAATTATCATTGCACAAAGTCAATCTTCGTGCAGAATCTCCCATTATAATTGATATTTTTTTTTCAGATTTTTATCCCATCGAGCAGTGTTTGCTAATTCTCTCTGAAACTCAAGTTTGGCGATACTGTACACAGCTTCTACATCCTTGATACACCCAGAAAAAAAAAGTGTATTCAAACCAAAATAAAATTTATTTAGAGCAAATAAAATTGCTTGTTTAAACATTGGCTCAATAGAGTTTCATTGAAATCTAATAAATTTTATTAGAGTTCAATATCGCTTTATACTCGAATCAAGTAAAAAAAAATATCCCTGAGTAAAATAAAAATTTAATTAATTCAAATAAAAATATATTCCAATGTCCGATTTTATTGACGACTGATAAACTTTTTTTTTTTTTTTTCCTGGATGTACGAGTATAGTGGAGCGATGCTTTGCCCAGTGCTCTCGACAAAATGCTTTCGACAAAGTGCAAAAATGAGTCTGCCAGATTCGCAATCAAGGAAGAGCAGAGGGTGAGCAAGATCTTCGATGATTAATCTCGACGTTGCGCAACCGACTCGACGATTACACTGTGCAAGCGGCGCGTCTTGTGAACGACTCTTCGGTGAGAGTACGCGAAAATTATTGTGAAAGTGAAGGATACGTATGTGCACTATATATTCTACGTGGCGATGCAATGCTAATGAAATTACGCAATAGCGAACTATAGCTCGCTATTATCGGGCGCGAATTTTCCGAGAGCAAAGTGATAAGGTCTTGTGATAATTGTGGCCGTCGCACAGGAAATCAAAGATGAATCGAAGCTACGATCGAAATGATCGGTGAGTTTTTTTTTTTTTCGTGACGATGGAAAACTGTCACCGATAATATGTGCCGTGAACATGACGTTTTAAGGCCATTACAGGGCCTTATTATAGTCCGACACGGGGGGGGGGGGGGGGCGACAATGCGACTTCTGTTATTAGAACGTTGGCGTTAATTGCAATGGTCGAGGCGTCACTTGCAGTACGTCCGAGAATTTATATCACGCGATCGTCGATGAAGCAAAAAAAAAAAACCATAAACGCGTAAGACGAAAAGACCGCGCGACCAATTTACAGAGGACAATAATATTTTGTATGTACCGAAGATGTTTTTCGCTCGCACTTTCTTTATTGCGGGCAATTTGTACCCGTTGCTTTTTGCTGCTTGTTGTTGTTGTTTTTTTTTTTTTTTTTTTTTATTTCGTCATATCATTTACTATCCTGAATCCATTCGAAAATGCCTTTCGCCGTAATTGCCTTTCTCCGCCAATTTTTCCGATTAGCGGCTTTATTAGGAACCCCGACAATGGCTCTTGTATAATCATCTTCACGACAAGTCCGAGAAGAGAACGAGAGAAATAAATATCGAAGAGTTATTACACGTGTTTACGTTTATGACGGCGAGCATAAGTGAAGATTATGAATTATTCATTGCGCTGTTTCTTGCTCCGAAGCAAATTCTCGCGTTAGCTAGTTCCAGGAAATGTGCTAAGATCAAAGTCATCTATGCGATATACAAAATCAAATGACTGTCGCCGTGACGCTGAGGCTGATTAATGCAACGAAACAAAAAAAAAAAAATCATCCGATGGACACTCATTCATGATTCTGAAATATATTACGCAAAATAAATTGAAAGCCTGACTGAGCTATGAACCGGCCGAAGGAGTCTTCATTGACAGCGTTATACTCCTAATTTGAATTAACTAATAGGCTATTGGCTAAAATTGCCGGAAACAATGTCGATGAGCGAGCGATAATGCGGCGAATTTTTTTGTTTTTTTTTTCTTTCCGGAAGTCTAAGTTCCCTTCACCGACGACTAATAGAAAATATTCATTATAAACTCTGCTCGATATCCACGTAGGAACATAATTTTCAAGACTTTCCATTAAAGTTTTACTTTTAAATAACAGTCATTGAGTCCATCGAAGTCTTACTTTTATCATACATACAGGATAGATTGATGTAATTAATCTATGAAAGCTTCACTTTCATTCGCCGTCGATGCAAGCTACTCGAGCGTGTATTAGAGACGCGACGACGTTTCTTGTAATAATATGCGTGCGTACGCTATATATTTTATGATAATGCTTGATCATGCTCATTCCTTCCATTGTATCTAACAGCTGCCCCTTGTTACTCGCATTATGCAATAAAATTTGCATGTCAACCTCGACGAAGATAGGTTCCTCGCTGTCTCTATAGTACGATCAATTTCCGGCCGCATAGTTACTGCAAAAATTGTGCCTCGACAGAAGCGCAGGTTCGCGGATACGAGTTTCAAGACATTTTTTTTTTTTTTTTGGGACTTTCTATGAATAATAAAGTGACTATTATTTTGCAACCCGATAGTTCCGGATCTCATAGTTCTCGACACTCTGATCACTTAGCAATATATTACGATTTTATTCGTATGCTTCGAGATAAAGTGGTTTTTTTTTAAACTACAGTGAAAAGTTGAAGGAATGAAAGCAGGTGATGAATTAATTGTCTTCCCTGTCGTCTCGGACATTGGTATTAACGAAGCGAAATGCGACACGTGTAACTGTTGACTCGGTTTCCTGTGACTGATTGCATAATATTATCGCGTACAATTGCCAGTGCAAGCTTCGTCGAACATTAAACCGCATTGTTCATTGAGAATCTGTTATTCGAGGCATCCTTAAAAAAATGTCAACGTCGCAAACACTAAAACACCGTCGTACGAACTATCATTAGAGGATACTTTTCTTCGCCGCAATGCAACTCTTCCGGCCGGCTCGCTGTCAGTCTCAGTACGCGTTCAGTCGGTATTTCAAATTACCTCAAGGCCGTGCCAAACATGTACGGGCGAATGAGAAAGAGAGTAATGGTGCGTACCGCGGAAAACCATGCGGAGAATGTTTCGCATACTCTTAACGAAGGGAATGAACACCAAGGAAGTGAAAACTTTATCTGTTAAACGACGAAGTAGAGATGGATAACAATAAAAGGTGGCTTTTTTAACTGTGAGCAACGGCAGACTTATACGCAACGATATATTCCTGGATGGACGCGGCGTGCGGTATTACAGACATGCATGTCGCCTCAATAATGTAATGGTCATTGCGCAAGCATTGAGGAATATTACTGGAATTAAGATGCTGGCCGCGTAGGAGTCACCTGTCGTTCTCTCGGTTGCACTTTACGAATGTCTACTAGATTGATTCACAGCTTCTATGTAGACATTTTTTTTTCTTTTTTTTTATGAAGATCGTTATTGTAAGCAACTCGTCAGCTTGTATCAATTCTTTTTTCTTGACGCAATCCGAACTTTGAACTTTTATGTAATAAAACAAAAAAAAATAATAAACAAGTGGATGCATCGAAATGTAAAACACCGACATACGTCGAGCAGAGGATGAACAATCCTTTGTCAGAAAGGTCTTAATTGCATTAAGATCAACTGTATTAAATAAATGGAATCGTTTCATTTTCTATATTTCATCGTGGACTTTTCATATTTTTTTGTTGTTGTCGTTACGACAAGGTTACTTCTCTACAACTGATCCCGACGCCTATTAATGTACAAGATTCGCGAGGACCAGGGACAGCTTGATAACCGGTACTATAGACGAGCGATCTTTCTATCGATCGATCTCACCGAACACGACATCGAGGGTACCGATGATAGCTACTATGTCAGCGAGCATATGTCCGGGGCCCATAGTTTGAAGGGCAGAAAGATGAGGGAAGCCGGGCGCCTTGATCTTGCAACGGTAGGGTTTGCTGCTGCCGTCGCTGACGAGATACACTCCGAACTCGCCTTTCGGCGCCTCGATTGCGGTGTACGTCGCACCAGGTGGAACTTGGAAGCCCTGACTGAAGAGCTTAAAGTGATGGATTAGAGCCTCCATGCTCGTCTTCATCTCGTGACGACTCGGCGGTACGATCTTCATGTCGTCGGTCTTTATTTCGCCGGGAGGCATTTTATTCAGACACTGCAATATTATGCGCAGAGACTGTCGCATCTCCTCCATGCGGCATAGATATCTATATAATACGGGCAAAAAGTGAGTCAAAGAAATTTTAATGAATCGTCGTGTAGTTGAGGCTATCGTTTTTACCTGTCGTAACAATCCCCGTTTATTCCAATCGGCACATCGAAGTCAACTTGATCGTACGCATCGTAAGGGGCGGACTTTCTTATGTCCCATTTAATACCTGAACCACGGAGCATGACGCCGCTGAAGCCCCAATTCAACGCGTCCTCGGCCTTAACCACTCCTATATCGATCGTACGATGTTTCCAGATTCGATTCTCCGAGAGAAGATCCTCGACTTCGTCCAGTCTCTCGGCGTACTTGGACGCCCACTCGTGAATGTCGTCCATAAGACCGAGGGGAAGATCGAGGGCAACGCCTCCCGGTCGAATGTACGCGGCGTGCATCCGAGCACCGCTTACGCGCTCGTAAAATTCCATCATCTTTTCGCGTTCCTCAAACAGCCAGAAAAACGGAGTCATTGCACCCACATCCAGAGCGTGAGTTCCGATTCCCATTATATGATTCAGAATCCGGGTAATCTCTCCAAAAAGTGCTGTGTAACAAATAAGATTTTGCTTCAAAGCTCATAAAAATATAATGCAACATTGATTACTCTCATTCCGGGCATTTAAAATTCCCATAAATAAATATGATCAATGCAGCTGGATTTAAAGAAACATAAAATATTTCTTAAGCATATTCAACCGAATGAGAGGTATACTAACTGCGAATATACTTTGCTCGAATGGGCACTTGGATGTTCAATAGCTTTTCGATGGCCAATGAAAAGCACTGTTCGTTGCACATCATGGACACATAATCGAGTCGATCGAAATACGGCAATGCCTGCATGTACGTCTTATACTCTATGAGCTTCTCGGTGCCGCGATGCAAAAGACCGATGTGAGGATCCGCAGACTTGACGATTTCTCCTTCAAGCTCCAGCACCAAACGTAAGACTCCGTGGGCGGCAGGGTGCTGCGGCCCAAAGTTAATTTTCATATTTTTAACATTTTTCTCAATTGGCGGTGTACTCGCTATCGGCGGCATTGCCCATTTGACACCATCCGCAGGATACAGGACCGGGCCATTGAACCACTTCACGTATTCCGCATCGGGATACCAAGACGCTGTTCTCTGCTGGCTGCAAGGTTCGATAATACATGTCAATTACTTGGCTCGGATGTAAATTAACGACATTAACAGTGACTAGTGTACGGTCAAGTTGCAATACGTCGTACACAATAGAAAATCGATTGAAGGTTAGAATGATATTACATAACGTATTTGATGATTCAATTAATTGCGACGCAATATAAACAACGGAATTTACTTGGTAAGATGCAAAGGACCTCCATTCTGTAGCAAAATCTTTCCATCACTTGAAAATCCTGTGGATCTTCGTAATACCGTTCTCAGTACACCGGACGCCATGTTCCACCGCACCGAGACCACGGAGGTCTGTTCGCCGTGCCTCTGTGTATATGCTTGCTTTCCCTTTTGCTTGGGGCTGGCTCCGCGAATGTCGCCTGTGTATATCTTTATTATCTATTTTATCCGACGCTGCCTGTATTCGAGATAAATATCAGAACATTTTTTTTTTTTATTTGTGACGTCACTTCCGGTCGAAAAATTAGATTTCCGAACTGGAAGTGGCGTATTGTCTACTGATAATAGGTCACTTCCGGTCGAAAAATAACGCGTCCGAAGTGAAAGTGACGTATTCTCGGTGTGACGTCACTTCCGGTCGAAAAAATGAAATTTTCAAGTCAGAAGTCACATATTTTTGGTGTGACGTCACTTCCGGCCGAAAAATAAGATTTCTCGAACCGAAAATCAGGTATCGCCGGTATGATGTCACTTCCGGTTGAAAAATGAGACTTCAAACCAGAAATGACGTGTTTCCGGTGTAACGTCACTTCCGGTCGAAACATTTTTTCGACCGATTTTCAGGACCGGAAGTAACGGAGTTCGATATAAAGTCGTTTCCGGTAATAAATGAAATCTTCGATTGGAAAGGACGTCACAGGGCGCATTCTGTAGCGCAAAGTTTAAATACGCATTAAACCTTGAGAAACCAAAAGTACTGAACCCAGAAGTGATGTTAAATTTGTACCTAAATCCGTTTGAGATGACGAGGCTGGAGTAGATATTTACAAGTCGAATTTGCGCAATAGTTCTTTTCGCCTGCAGCGGCATTCTGGAAAGAATTAAGGTCAAGGTTCGACAATTAATGATAGATTCGAGTACACATGCAAACAGTGCTCGTTTTTCCAGTGTTTTCAGTTATTTTGACATATAAAATCCAGTATTGTATGAAGAATATTTAATGTTGCTCCAATCGCTGAAAGTAGTCGAATTAACGAACCAGATACTCAAGTATTTACTGTCGTTACCAAATATCGTTGCCAAAATGGAATCTTGGGCATCTATTTTTTATAATTTCGTGGCGTATGTTCTCTGGAATAAAACGAATATACCGATCGTTACTTTACGAAGTATTCTCTTGCGTATTGTAAATATTTTTCTAATTTCATCGGCACGGATATGATGCGGTGCAACCCAGCGATTAATGTTGTCGTTTCTTCACTGGTCGAGTGGTCTGCCAAGATTGACGCAAGCTACGGTATTGAGGCTGCTATTTCGAGAATAGGAAAGGATGGACAATTCTCTACCGCGACAGCCAAGTTTGTAAGAGTTGTCGCCGTTCATTCGAGTATCTTGCTTTGGCAAACTTAAATCAGTCGATATAATCCATACTGGTACTATCATTAGCGAGTGATCTTATCGCCGTTTGACTGCCGACGTAGATATCCAATAGATAATATTATTGTCAATTGTAACATTTCATTTTATTCGTGGAATTAAACACGATGATACAAACTAAATGTATTTGTGATCCATTAATTTAAATTGTATATCACATTCATATGCAAAGGTAAAAAATTTGATATTTTCAAACAGAATAGTAAATCGGATGTGTCAATTGTCACGTTAAATATATCCGATTTGTGGTTGACATCGACCAATCACGATTAATCATCCGCTGGAGCGTATAATACTATAAGTGTATCCAGTTGAGCATACTTACTGGTCACGTAAGTGCAGGCGAACTGAATATTAATCAGACTTTTTCGAGCGTACCACAACGATTTAACCGAGTAAGCAATATCAAAAGAATTGCAGGAAACATTTAAAACGTTGCATGAAAACAATTTTTTTTTAGCGACACTTTTTTTTTAGCGACACCAGGATCCGCACGAGTTACCGAAGTATAGCGTATTACAAGTAGTAGCGACATTATATATTACAATGAATAGCAACAAGAGCCACCATTTTTTTTGCCGCAGTAATATCAGCAGAAGTAAAATAGCATAGCAACGATTGTGTGTGTCGTTGCCGTTGTTGCCGCGATGGCCGTAAATATCACAATCCAACGCAAAGGAAACATCCTCAATGAAATTTTACACTAGCTCACATCGTTTATAAGGTGTGCGAGAGGGGAATCTTCCGATGTTTTCCCGGGTTGGAGTCTCCGCGTCTGTTATCAATTGAGAGAGTATCGCTCGACTTTGAAACTTTTGAGTTTAAGTACATCGATTTAATACAAGTCGTATAAAAGATATCGATGTAAAGACTGCGGAAGTTGAAGTCTTCGTACGACTTTTGGTAACTTGGTGCCGCACATTTTTCTAACGGTTAGTCTCGCTTGATGAGTCAACGGCAAGGGTGTTCTCGCCGCTTCCATTACCAACACTCTCTGTGCGTCAGTGAGGCTGCTCGATCTTCTGATCATGCAGGGATCGAAACTCTCGGCGGCTTCGAGCAAGGCCCTCAGGAGTCTCGGTTTGTCGGCGGTATTTTGTAGTGAATTTAGGATACCGTGTGGGTCTCGGAATTGGGTTTTAATCACAACTCTCGCACCGTACTTGAGCAACAGCGAGACTATCTCAACCGATGGATTTACGTTCGACGCTACGTACTCTGCCAGAACGGGGCGAAGTGCTGGTCCCTCGTCGCTGCGAATTACGAGATTCGGATCTGCGCCGCGTTCCAGTAACATGCAGAGTATCTCCAATCTATTGGGGATGTTGTCGGCGCAAGCGACGTGAAGGGGCGAGCCGATTATCGGTGACGACGCGTTTACGTCAGCACCTGAGATTTTAATTACCCATTGAAAATGTAAATCGATTATCGGAACGATATTCTTCTAGCTATGTATATCGAATCAAAATGAATAGATGGGTAGTACGTAACAGTTTACGTATGCATATATACGTGATATGAAATATAGGTAAAACCGATCGGAGCCAAAAGCCGTTACCTGCTTGCAAAAGCATTTCGATGATCGACGGGTCACCCTTCAATATGGCCAAGTCCAAGGCCGTTGGTTTCTGATAGTCGGGTCCAAGATCCAATCTGGCTCCCTGCTTCAACAAGAGATTGATGACCGTTGGGTCACCTCCGAGAAGTGCGTAATGAAGCACTGTCCGATAGTCGTGCCTAGCGTCGGCCATCGCATTAACATCTGCGCCGTAGTTTAACAGTAGCAACACCGATGATATACCCTGCAATATATCGAACGATTTCCGGTTATAGTGAACCGATTTAATCCTATCGATTAATGGACGTGATCAAAATTTGGCCAACATTAAAGTTAAACGCAGTTAAACTTTATAGGAATAAACTTTATATTCTCGTGTGCCGGTTTAACTTTCAATGCGTTTTAGCTTATGAAAATAATTAAGCGCTTGGAAAGGAAGCGACAGATTTCATTATACATATTCGAATGATTGATTTCTTACTTGCGGCAACCGGGCTGCCTTCATGAGCGGTGTCAGGCCGGCTCGGTCTCTCGTATTTGGTTGCGCACCGAAAGCCAAGAGCAGTTCCATGCAATCAAGATCCAACGGCGAGACCAAGTTGATCTCGGATCCAAAGAAGTACCTTTTATTTGGATTGGCGCCAGCTTCCAGCAGTATCTTTGCCACTTCTATGTGACGATTTCGCAGGGCGAGTCTCAGTGGTTCGTCGCACAACATCGTTCTACGCGAAAAATACACAACTATAGCTAAAAATCACAGCTACCGTAAAAAAAAAAAAAAAACAACTTTTGATCCGGTTTTTTGCCAAATAAAATTACCTTATTGTAAAGTTTATTATGATATTTTGGAATATTGTTCAGTTAATTGAAACCTGCCTGGGAAAGAGTTCGGCCGTGTCCAGGCGGTGATCGACTTTAGCTCCATATTTTAGGAGAAGCTTAACGAGTTCCACATAGCCGTGTTCGGCCGCCAAGTGCAATGCGGAATATCCGCATTCGTCGGTGGCATCGATGTCCGCACCTCGGACCAGAAGAAGTTGCGCCGCGTCCGTATACTTCTGCCAGACGGCGTAGTGAAGCGGCCTCAGGCCTTGTGTCACCGAATCGTTCGGCTTGGCGCCGCAGGCAAGCAAAATTCGTATTTCGTCCAGCGGTTGCATACGAATTATCGAATCGGCAAGCTCCCGCTGCAACGGATTAGCGATGCACTCTGCCGGCATCTAGAGAATGCGTATTACGAAACAGTTAACGGAGTTGCATAATTTCGTCGCTCGATTGGCAGTCGCTGTTCGAAGATGATTGCAAAAATCTATTCGACCGACTCGATTCCAATATTACGCGAGTAGTCCCTTCGCTATATGTCGCCTCTGTCTGACGTATAGTGTCGTTTATTCGTGTCCTGGGACAAGCCCACCCCTAAACTCACCGCTCTCCAAAAGGCGCAACAATCAGTACGAAGCAAAAAGAATTACACGATGAAAATAACTGCATACGATATTAAGAAATGTAAAACTATAATGAAAAATAGAAATTTTCAAAGGTAGAGTAAATTGAAAAAGAAAGCATAGCCGTGAAGCGCGTCGAACGAAAGACGAAAAGATGAAAAGATTAAAGTACGACGCTCGGAAGTGGAGCATCATCAGCGAGAGGCATTCGCACTGTACAATTTGCAAGAAATTCACCAATTCCAGATTATCTCCATGACAAATCTCGGATCCGCAAGTGTACGAGTCTCATTATGTACGCCGTACTTTGTGATACGTCATATTATAAACTTTGCTAGTTTACAATAAGTCCCGCTGTATTATGTATATAAATAAATAAATAAACAAAAATCTGACAAATTTTTATTTTCGCGGGTTTTTTTTTATTGTTTCAATCGTTTATCGCATAATGTAACTACGAATTATCATCGTAAATTATAATTCTGTGAGCCTTTAATTCGTTAAAACGCGAAACAAAGTCTCGTTTTAAAAATAATCGCGATTCACGCTTCGGAACTTTTGCCAACGGGCCGAGTTACGGCGCAGTTCTTAAATCGCCGATGTAGCGGACACGCAGACTCCCCGAAAGTGCTCCGCTATAGGACATCAAAACAAAGAGTCCCGACGCCGATTGCCCTCCTGCAGCATCGTCGTTAAAAAAAATAATCTACCGACGGAAGCGATTTCACGAAAATAATATTATTATTATCATAATTTTTCGCTCGGCTCACTGTCGAAAATTTCCTCCGACAATGAAGTTTTCTCATCACAAAAGAAAAAAAATTCAGTACACCGAGAATCGTGAGTGCAAAAGAGGCCGAAATAAAGCGCGCTCATCGTCGAGGCTCGGAATTAATGAAACGTAATATTTACACAGGCATATCAATGCCGTTCGTGAGGCTCTACGCGCATTTTGTTTACTTACGTCGAAGATCGTTCGATGCTCCAACATGTAGGGACGTTCTTATGGACTGACTCGTTCGTCGTGAGCCCGGTCCTATTTAAACCATTGGGACGGAGTTTCGGCCAAAAATAACACAAAGGGATCGCGTGAGAGGGAGAGGAAGAAGGCTCGAGCGCGGGAGCTTGCGCACCGTCCGATCGTCTCTACACCTAACTACGCAACTTAACTTCTGAAAGGAACGCACGCGTCACCGTCAGCGCACATGCTAGCAGGGGGAGTCGAGTTTAGAGAAGCGTCGCGTCTCGAGACTATTCGTCGCGGTGGAAAAAGTGTCAAACGTCGAGCGACCCCGCGCAAGGTCCTTCACCGCTGCGCACTACGATGATCTCACGGGCACACTGGCAGCAAGGCGTTGAGGAGCATCCGGAAAAAGGAAAAAAAAGAAGAAAAAAAACGCTATCAACAACGGGAAGGGGTGAAGATCACGAGAAGCTCTAATATAAGATATTCGCAAGAGTCCGTCTGAAAATTGGCTCGACGACGAGGGAAATCCCTGCTGCGCGTCCCAACACCGCTGTACTACGTCTCATCCACGTCCGAGTAAGCTCTCGGCCCCCCCCCCCCTCCCCCCGACGCAAGGTCTTTCACCGCGTGCTCGAGACATCGGAGAATAAAGCCACGTCGAAAATCATCGACGTCTGCATCTGTCTCTAGAGGCGCCCGCGTAGGGCTCGGAATTTTCACTTTCACTTTGGCCATCTTCCTCCGGCATCGTCGGAGGCTTCCAATTAACAGCTCAATTGCTCAATAACTATCTTACGTTTTTTTTTTTTTTTTTTCGTCCGGTGTACTAATTATAGCCTAGTAAAGCGATTGGTTTCAGAATTACTTTTATTAAGAAATACTCTGCACTTAGTAAATGCCTTATGATCATTAATTGTAGTTATGATAATTATTGTTATAGCGCTGTCCTAAATCACTAATTATAAGCATGTTTGTAAACACATTTTACATGCCCTTAAAATTAAAAGTAATATATCCTTAAAACACGATGTACTTTTGTTACGATCGAACGAAAATACTTGGATCTCTACGGAGGCTTAATTAACTTTTTGATCGTACAATTCATTAACGCCAACGGCTCCGGGTTAATTCATTGCTAATATGATCGTTTCAATAAGGTATTAGAAATTGTCTTATGGCCAACGCGCTCCCCAAAGACATGCTAAAATATAACTGGAATTGCTGTATCAAATTTGTCAGGCTTGACCCAACTGTACCGGGTAATTAGCAATGAATTAACCGATCGGAGTATCCGTGATTTTTTTTTTTTTTTCTCAAAAAAAAAATGCTGTCGATTGTGGGTTTTTAATCGCAACGACCCGACATCGAGTCGCTATGGTTTACCCGGCAAATTAAAAGATGAGGGTTGAAAAATACAAGTTTTTAATACAATATCTCAGGGTGCGAATTTTTTTTTTTTTTGCTCTCTTCTTACTGCATTTGGGGTAACGTGGATCTTTGTAATATCGAACTATGGCATAAAATCTCTTTGTTCGGCCACCGCCCATGGAAGGTTATTACATCTTAAACGCAAATTTTTACGGAGTTCTTCAAAATTGTTTGTCTATGCGAAATATGCGCCAAAATAGTTTAAAAGGAAAAAATGCATTATCTCCTTGAAACGCATTGAATTTACGTGCATCAGGATTTGCTGTAAAGAAAAAAATACTGAGGAACTTTGCAAATTTCGCGCCTAAGATACGACAATCTCCTCGATACACAAATGATCTGATTCATTCATCAGAACGAGTCAACGTGTTACTCGTTAGCGAACTTTTTTTCGCTTCAATTTATTGCGAGAATACGAAAAGAAAAAATCACGTTCTTGGAGTACCGAAAGATTTTTCGGTACTAGTATCGATAATAATCTTGGACATCCCGATTCACCGAAAATTATGGGAATAGCTGATGTAGTTATATAAATAAACAGCTACGTATGAAACTGGAACAGTGTCGGTGATGATCGGGCTCGCAGGAACCCCTTTCCAATAAATGTATTGTGGCTCATGATCGTTAAATTGAATTTCTTAATGTTTATTTCGAGGTTCGATAAAATCACCGCACTGATTCCTCCATTTGCCAAATCTATCTACAAATAACGACTTCAGTCGAGCGGTGATTCCTTGGCAATTATGAAACTAAATATGATTTGCCTCGGAGTGGCGAACTAATATGAAAGAGCAGCTTTGGACGCTCAGTTACTCGTTGAGTCTTCGCTAGCACTGCATTTTTGTTGTTGTTCTATCGCACGTTTGTGGAAGACCCACGCAATTATGCGGTTTTCCCTAAAAAATATATTTCGAAGTAACGGCGAGCCGTGCCGCCCCGCCCCAATCGTCCATTAAGTTTACACGAAACTTCTCCACGGACCGCTAGAAACCTAATTATTATTATTTTTATTTTTTTTCATTGGTTCAGAAATACTAGCTTGATAAATCTGGTTAGAACGCTTGTCAATTAGAACACTCGGTAGAACAAGATTGACATTATTGCGCGTATGACGACAGTGATCGATACAAGAGAGATTAGAACGTGATAACCAGGCTTGACGAAATCAATGCAATATTCGTCTTTGATTAGTTTGTTCTTTGTGAATGAACATTATTGTGTATCCTGTATGCACGAACGTTTGTCTGTCTTCTTCTGTATTCGATTCACTGTAAATTATGATACAATTATTGCGTTGCGTGGAAAAATATGACTTCATCTGAGCACTATTTAACAAAGGCTGTACACCGAATGTTTCAATGATTCGTGTCACCGGTATTTACCGTGATTTCCACAAAACGTTGCAACGTTCATTTTATTTCTTTGTATCAAGGCGTTTTTGTTTTGTTTTGTTTTGTTTCATTATGCAAAGCAGATATATCCATCTCGTCACCTAAGCGTTCCATTGTTTTCTTTTATACATACTAACATGAAAAAGCATAACACAAGCTACGTCATGATTGCTATTTATCGTTCGATGTGCCTAACAAATTTAAAGCCGTTTAGCTTCGGGAGAATTTAAACCGGACGTCTTACTGTGTTAACACGGCTCCAGAAATTCCATTAATATTTCGTAGGGCAACCGAGATCTTCGTTAGGCTCGATTTAAGTCTCTACAAAAATATTCGTACGTTTTGTGACCCAAGTGCTTGTCAAGCGTCGACTCTTTGAAAATTAAAATATTCGCGGAATTGGTGCGTTATTCTCGAGTCGTAAAACGATTGTATTTTTTTTATTTTTTATTAAGGATTCCAAGTATCAGGTTAACGGTTTCATCCGGATCAACTAAAAACTCATGGTATCGACGATTATCTGGGTCACCTTTTTTTCTAAACATTCGCAGCGACCTTGCGGGGGAAGGAATAAGTGCATTTTAGGAATCTGTCGACCTATGTCAATTACCGGCTTGCGTTGAAATAATTTTATACACTATTTATATTTTCGAGGTGAAACTGTCTCGTACTAATACTGCGACTCTAACGCACTCAGTTAATTCGCAAGCGTGTTTAGTCGACCGATTGCTCCCGTACTAGGTATTCGGGCGACCCGACGCGTCGCCATGTAACGGCCTAACAAGTACACTCGTGTACGCTATTAAACGATCAGGCATAAAATCATCGACTCTGGAGAAGTCGATCGATGAGGGAAGTAGTCGGACCGAACGGTTCTATACGTAGTGTCGACTGTACTGTTTCGACACGAACTATATACCTCGGAGGGGGAGGGGGGAGGGCTGAGTGTTGATCAACCCGTGTACACTACTGTAGGCTCGAGTTGAGGCTCTCAGGCAGGCGATAATTCATCATGTGATACGGTGGGCTTGCAGGGCTGCCGGGTTGACTGTTAACACCGAGATTACTGGAGCCACGACCTCGTTTTCGCCTTTGCAGTATACCCTTCCGGGCCATGTAGAATCGGATCGTGCTGATCGGTATCTTGTATTTTTCCGAGGCAACCTGGAACGTCATGCCGCGCGCAACTAAGTCCGAGGCTTGTTTCAACTCGTGTTCCGAACGTCGTTGACGCCTCTGGTATCCTATAAGAATTTACGAACATGAATATTATTTTTTTAATTTACATTCGAAGACTCAATGAAATTTGAAAAATGCGCATCTATTCTTCTGGTGCCTGCTTTCCACCAACCAAAGACGAGATGCCTCTACGATTTTCAAAATTCACAGAGGCTTCAAATTCGAAAAGCAATAATAGTTCAAACGAATATTTTTACCTTCGATCGCTGGAAAGGGACTGCTAGGACTGCAATTACTGTTGGGCTGTACCATGCTGATGGAGTAAGGTTTAGGGTCCAGCTGCTGCGTGAATTGCTCGTCCGGTTCGACCTTCACCAAGCCTTGGGTCTCCGTTAATGTGGCTTCACACGCATTCAATGCTTTTTCCAAATGTTGTAACGCTTCCGTGTGTTCGAAGTTCATGAAGTTCGACGAGTTGCCGGATTGTGAATCGACTGACGGTGTGGACTGATTGGAAGGATTTAGCGCGTCCGGCGTTACGATGGAAGTATTCTCTACAAAACTGGAATTGCTCGTGTCGATATTCGGTGTGTCTTCTTGTTTGAAATTTGATGGACCTTGTTTAGGCGGCGGAGTCGGTGTTGTCGGTGCACTCGGAGTGCTTTGTTGCGGTGAAGTTTCGCTTTGGTTATTGTCTCGACCCTGGCTCGATAATCCACGAACCTATGTGTAAAACAATAAAAATCACAGAGGGTCGAATCAAATTATTACCACTACAGATGAAAATGCTTACTGGTTACAAAAAGATTGTTAAATATGCCGCTCAGCTCATGATCACGTGTGCAAATGAAGGTCCAATAGAATTTTGTAAATTATTGAATGATTGATTGACTATCTTTGAATCTATGATTATCTATGGAAACACACTCTTCGTGCCACTAATTACTGTATTTCACAGAAAGTACCCAATTTACATATTTTTTTTTACTGCAAACTATACATATAATAAAAAGCTTTAAATCTATTCATCAAACAAAACAGCCTTTCCCAAGGCTGTATTGTTTAATACCAGAAGAAGGCTCATCGAGGACTTATCGTAATCTAACACAGTGATCCAAAGTTTCTATGACTTATATTAAATAAATCTGAACCCGCTTATAAAAGTTGCAAAACCCCTCCCAAAAAAATTTTGTGGGGCAAGTTTTTTTTTTCTTTTTCAGTAAAAAATTTTGTTCTTTACCTGCAAAGCTTCGGCGGCCTGCATCAGCTTGGCAAGTTGTTGCTGTTCGACGTAGACCTCGCCGCGATACATGAATTCCACCAATGCCTGAAGTTCCCACATCCGCATATCTCTCAGAAATATAATGGGATGCGTGCAAGGGATTTCGAGTAACAGACGCTCCAAATAGTCGCTGCAAGCCGACAGAACGACTTTGTGACACTTTATGGATCCGCCGTCGCAGGCCAACGTCACATCGACGAATTGTTCAGAACTGAGCAATTTTGGAAAAGCACTGTGCAAGTTTGATTGATGAGAATTCCAAGACACGCAGAACTGCTGCCTGACTCCGCCGGGGTAGCTGCCCGCTGCGGGCAAATTACTGGCGGGGTCCATCTTTTCCTTATTTCTCTTCTTTCAACACTCGTCGATTAATCTATAAAGAGACAGAGTGTTATTTGACTCCAAAGTCAAATGGCGAAGTACCGTGTGAACAGTCGTCGTTTAGTTGACACAAAAATCCGTATATTCGTTATGATTTGTGCTAAATGTTTTTTAAAATAATTCCACAAATAAGCCGATCAATGAATTCCTTGCGCACAATCTAGCAGACAACAAACATTTGCAATGCATCAATTTGCATTTGTCATGTGGAAGGCTTTTTTTTTTTTATTTCACACGTAAGCACTGACAAGAATTCGTAACGTCGGAATTTTCTAGAGATAATCCGGCACGTATTGTCATTAACCCAATATTTTTTATTGTTCAACTTACAAAACTGTACGTCCAAGAGGAAGATTTTCCAGTGCCGAAAATCGTTGATACTTTGTGTATGCCCGCGATATATTACCTGCGACGAGAATTAAAGGATAAAAAAAAATTAACAAAAAAAGCGAAGTCAACGAAAAAAAAAAAAAAAAAAAAAGATAAAAAAACGTTTACTTCCGATACGAAGAAGTTATGAAAAATCGCGTGCGCCTCACGAAAGCGGGAAGAAATCTTAATGATCGCACAACGTACAGTGGGGCCGGAGAAAATTTACAATATGGCTGTCGGAGGCCCCGAAAAGCAGCGTTTAACAATAAATAGTCCGAAAACGATGAGTCGTGCCGCGTTCCGGGCTCATTAACCGTGTCACGGAGTTAAAAATGCTTGTAATGGAGTTAAAAATGCTTGTACATGCACGACGCATGGTCAGAGTCCTCGCCTCCCGGTTTTATTAACTTAAGTTAAGAAAAAAAAAAAAAAAAAAAATAGATGTAAGAATTGACGAGAACGTGGGTAAGGAGCGTGCAACAAAACAAATAACAGCCGAACGTAGTCAACACGCCAGAATGATCGGAAATTTAATGTACGATGTTTCGATGTGTGTACGATAAAGAACGGCGTCTATCGTTATGAATCACGTGTTCGACGAATAGTTGAGACGGACAGGTTAGTCAAACAATTTCGGACGGACGCGCGTGTACGAGAGGGAAGCCTCGCCTAGGCCAAAAAATGCTCCGATCTTTGTGAGACGCTGTCGGCATGAGGGGGCCATCACCCTCCCCGGGGACCGCCTTGGCCGCAAACTTTCACGTATCTTCTTGATTTGAAATAACGTTTTACACTAACCACGAGCATGCGATAAGTTGAAATTTCGATGAAACTATTGTTATAATTAACTATTTCACTCACGAGCCAGTGTTCACTTGATAATAAATCCGTTGATTGTCGCGTCGTTTTCGGAAAGGATTCCTCAAGAAAACATGCATCAGCCGAGATTTGCACTAGCTAGGGGAGCTGGTACGGAAGGGTGGGGGGTAGTGAGTCTGGGGGGTAGCACCAATAGAGGAACACTAGCGCACCTTCCGTACGATCGTTCGACACTGAGAACTCCTTTCGAAGCGGCCTTCGATCCATTCGACTTTCCTCTCACCCCCTTTCGTACCGTGAGGTTCGTTAATTAATTTCATTTGCGCTCGTAATATTTTTCACTGTTTATGCAGAAATAAATTTTACCATACATGTAGCGTATGATATATTCTCAAAAGCATAATACGCTTAACAATATTCAGAAGCCACAACTTTCGTAACGGTACGAACTGTTTGCATTACGTTTTTTAAATAATTGATATTAGTATAACCTGATTACTTACGTCTGTGCCCGCTTGCTATGCGACGTTGTAACTGTAATAAAAAAATTTACGAGGAAGATTGTCTTTTTTAACGCGACCCTATTTTGTTCTCTCGCTGTTCGTATACTCGCAGCACCAATCGATCTTCACTGCCTCAATCGCGACCAATCATCGGCGTTATTCTGAATCGTCCCGATGATCGATTGGCTAATGGAGAATCTGTCTTGTCTTTCGCCACCCGGACGTCAACGCCATTCTGATATACAACTACCGAGTACTTGTTAGTTTTTAGTCATGGATGTGGACATAGTAGAGACGCAGTCATCGACAACGATCAGTTTAATACAGATCGTTTCATTGTAAATATAGTACACCTCCCAATTGACGGCCTGGCAAAGCGTTTGCCATACATAAACGAACATAGTCAGCATCTGCATTACCGACCTGCGGGGGCGCTCGTACAGTGCCCGCATGGTGGGAAAGGGATCCTAACACAATAAAGAATATAAGATCGATATGTGGTGAGAAAAGTATTTTGTGGACAAGCCACTGGCACACACGCATCACATTAAACTTTAAGACTAAACTATAATAACGAACGGAACTAGAAGCGTCGCAAAGTTCCTTTCGAAGACGATATCGTGGACAAATAATATTCTCTCCATGGAGTTGTTGTTACGCCAAAGTTTTCAGCCCTTTATATGCCACTGGGGGCGCTCGAGACATTGCTCGTGTAGCGCACACAAGCGCGCTTCTCGCCGGGGACTTTTCCTAATCGCAGTATCCAATCTCACCCGCTTACTCTCTGCCGTTGTTTGAAGAGAGGCGAGTGGCGGGAAGACAGTATAACCCGCGCGTGCGCAATCGCACGGTCGATATATATATAACGGTGTGTTGCGCTAATTCCTACAAAACTGAACATTTTTATATTGAATTCGATGTTAAAACTTCTCGTCACTTGTCGGCTCTGTCGAACGGAATGATGCGTGACATGATACGATTTAAGCAATGTAAGATATTCCCCGCTGGAGCGCTACCGAGCATCGATCTAGTAATTAACGTTTAAATTGTATTAATCGCACTGTTACGATCTCAATAAAATAAGTTCAACGTTCTTCATGAAATCACTCGCCTAAGATTTACATTTATTTTTAAACAATCCATCATAACTCATGGATAAATTAAATATCATATACACTGACAAGCGTGTATCGGGGACTTCTGTCATCGAAACAACCATGTCATCGTGATCAAGTTCAAATACACTATATGTTGGAGATGTAAGAAATGAAAAAAAAAATTAATTATAGACAAAGTAATTGCATGGTTACTTTTGCACACATGGAACGTCCGATGTTGTGACACTGGGGTCGTTATGGATACGTGTTGTACAATCCGACAAGTTGGTTGATGTGTGTCCTACCCATATGGTTTTTTTTTTTTTTTTTTTTTTTTCCCACAATGAAAGCAGATAGCGAATTGAGTCGAAAACACGCAGGTGTGGTGACGTTGTTTGAACGCACAGCCTGTATATTCGTACGCCAGCAGAAATTATTGGAGGCGCTCTTCCGCACGTGTTACACATACATGTCCACATATAGCAATAGTGGTATAGTACGCCGATTTGCTATAGTAAATTATTTAACCGTTCCCAAGAACCCACCCACATTGTCACTTGCCGCCAGGTCCTCTCCGGCTCCATACCATTATCATTATATATTAAATGTATTACACTCTTGGCGAACAGTTCGAAAGTAAATTGCACCGCTACTGTACATCGGTGAAGGCGATAATTTGCAACAAATTTGGTGAGTACTTTTAAATCAACGAACGAGACACATTGTGACTATGTGCGGTGGTTATTTCGATTATATGGAAACAAAGTAGATTTATTTTTTATTTTTTATTTTCCACATAAAAACCTTAACTTATCTTCGGTATACTTAAATCCGTGCCGCTGTGTGCTGTGAGCCGTGTATTTTTCAAAAATTCGTTCGGATAATCTTTCGGTACGCTTACCCGCATATTAAACTTATTCTGTATATACACTTTTATTCGTGTTATAAACTGTCTCGTTGCTTCCGTCGAACTGCTATATATTGAGCCGCACCTCTACACGCGCGTAACCGTAACTGCGCAGCGTTGACAAACTTTTTTTTTTCATTACGAAAGTTAAGGAAATAACGATGTCTCATTTCGGTATACTCCAGTAATTCGAAACGTATATTTTTCAATTTATGATATTTGTGGTGACGTAAAGTGTAACAGCGGCGAGGCCTGTGACGCCGAGGCCTGTGACTGGATCGATGATCGGCACTTAATCATTTATAGAAAGGATATATAGACTCAGGTACACGCGCCACATCGCTTTTGCTCCAAAAGTACGGCCTATTGTTATCGGTTCAACTGATATCCGATATCGGACTATTATTTGGTATACCGTTCGTATAATTATCGGTTCAATAATTTACCAAACAGCCGTTTGACTCGAACATGGAGGCATTAAAATTTGACGTTGTACTTGCGCTTTATCTACTTTGCCGGTAAACGGAGGTTTTGACGCAGATCGTTCGATCCTGTTCAGTACATAGTATGTAGCATATAGCATATAGCATATAGCATATAGCATATAGCATATAGCATATAGCATATAGCATATAGCATATAGTATACAGTATACAGTATATAGTATATAGTATACAGTATATAGTATACAGTATATAGTGTACAGTATACGGTATACGGTACAGTACACAGTACACAGTACACAGTACACAGTACACAGTACACAGTACACAGTACACCGTACACAGTACACAGTACACAGTACACATTACACAGTACACAGTACACAGTACATAGTACATAGTACATAGTACAGTATATAGTATATAGTATACAGTATACAGTACATAGTACGCAGTGCATAGTACGCAGCACATAGTACATAGTACATAGTACATAGTACATAGTACATAGTACATAGTACACAGTACATAGTACACAGTACATAGTACATAGTACACAGTACATAGTACATAGTACATAGTACATAGTACATAGTACATAGTACACAGTACATAGTATATTGTACATTGTATATAGTATATAGTATATAGTATATCGTACATTGTATACAGTATGTGGTATATAGTATACAGTCTCCAACGGAAAAAGTTATGAGTCATCAAGGCTGTTGTTGCTTATATAAGATTGCAATAATCTTGGTCGCAGACAATGTTCAACCGACCGCAGAGTGCGACTACGAGGCAGGAGGCGGAGATGGTAAACAAGGCCCTGCGGGCCATACACGGAACCACGGACGTCATCGATAAGCTTCGTTTGCTCTGCTTAGCCCGAGGTGCCAACGGTATTCTCGGTCTAGCGAGGTAAGCCCACATAAAATATTGACAATTAATTTTTAATGCATAGGCGCGTATTATCATGTATCGCTTTTGCAGAGTTTTTCGTCGGCTGGATAACGATGGAAACAAGCAGTTAAGCCAGCAGGAACTCCTCGATGGACTGCGCGAATCTAATTTTGACCTGACCGACGATGAGATCGCCGAAGTTTTTGGACGACTCGATATGGATGGTAGCGGCGGGATTGACCTTACCGAATTCATAGCTGCTATCCGAGTGAGTAAACGTAGGAATTAACGCTACGCTGTTCAGGAGACGAGTCACTCATATAAAAATTCATTAAACCGGAGAAGTTTAATTGTTTAAGATTTTATCTTAAATCCTATGACTTTGAACATTGCAATTGTACTGTATATCGCATTCGATTTGAAGCCTCCTATGTCGGAGGGTCGAAGAAAACTCGTCCATCAAGCTTTTCAAAAATTGGACAAAACCGGCGATGGAGAAATCACCATAGACGACCTTAAAGGGGTTTACAACGTCAAATGCCATCCCCGTTACATCAGCGGCGAGGAGACGGAGGAGGAAATAATGAAAAAGTTTCTCGGTAACTTCGAACAAGAAAGTACAAAGGATGGAATCGTATGTATAAATCTGTGAAAGTTCATCGGCGCAGATTTTAATGTCATTTAAACCGATGTTCTTCATGAATATACTTTTTTCAGGTGACCGAGGAAGAGTTCATGAACTACTACAGCGCAATCAGTGCGAGTATCGATCACGATGCCTACTTTGACCTCGTCATTCGAAATGCATACAAGCTGTGAAATTTTCTTTACTGTCGGGCCTAACACTTCCGGGTTTTTATTGCAAACTATTCAGACGCAATGCATTGTGAAATTCGTGTTGTTCATACGAACTAAAATCGATTACGTCTAACGCACGCGTGTGACCCTCAAATGATTAATGACTAAGTACTTTAGACGCACACATGTACTCTAGACACTTGTTCCGAACGAAAATTATCTTCATTTTACTACACAAGTTGGCTTCGTTAAGGCGAAGGGAATCCGGGAAGTTTGCTCATCGTCATTGTCAATATTTACTGTTTGTATATTTTTGGGAGGAATAACGGAACTTTATAGAGCGGAAATGTAACCGGTATATGAAAAACTATATGGTATACAACAACAACAAAAAAATTCAAAATTTAAGATTAGTTGCTCTCTCGGCAGATCCTTGGACGCTGATCCGGGATTCTTACGCAGTAATAATGATATGTTATCGATGATGCAGAAAAAATGTATTGAAGCGTTTGATTGCGACGAAATATTCAGCGACAGATTGTCCCCAAAATGTGCGTTCCAAGATTTGCAAAATCATCTTTAATTGAGAGAGAAAATCTGACGCCAATGGATATTGCAACGTCGACTAAGTTTAAAGCCATTCTATTAATCTCATGGTATTCGTATGGCTGATCCATCGAGGGACAAAGGTCACCGTACCGACGGAATCTGTCTCTCTATCACTCATGATTACTCTTCCGAATGTTACACGAACTTTTATTTCTTTGTACTCAATCTTCGATAGATTCTTGAATGTTTGATGAATTTTTAGCGTTCTTTATATTTTATAAATGTTCAATGAAATTTTATAATATGTTGTTGATACAATAAAAATGTAATTCGTTTCTACTCGCCACGCAGGCCTATACAAACTTTCTCATTTTTCATTTTTTTTTTTTTTTTTTTTTTCAATATTCGATTACCCTGATTTTATTTACATGATTTTTTTGTTTTGATTAATAATAAAACAATGCATGTCGAACGATGATAAAATTGATTTAAGAAGAAAAAAAAAAAATTTGCATCGGCCGGGAATCGAACCCGGGCCGCCCGCGTGGCAGGCGAGCATTCTACCACTGAACCACCGATGCTCATGTGGCAATAATTTCGTCCCTATGTATTTTAGGACTATCTTATATATTAAGTCTAATTTTAGTAAGAATTCAAGCTACTTTTTTGTATAAAAAAAAAAAAAAAGATGAAAATGTGTTCCCTTTATACTTGTTCAACGCATTAAACAAGTATAATTATGTCGACATGTCGACATAATTAGCGAGATTCATTAAACTCGATACATAGATTACCGTACGAAAGAAATCCCTCCGGCTGGCAGTGACGTCATATCGGGAATACGTCACTTTCGGTTTTAAAATTAAATTTTTCAGCCGGAAGTTACGTCTTTTCGGTATGACGTTACTTTCGATCGGAGAATTAAATGTTCGAACCGGAAATGACGTATTTCCGGTATGACGCCACTTACGACAAAAAAAAAAAATTAAGTTTTCGAATCCGAAGTGACGTTTTCCCGTAAGCATATACACAATATGGTGTTTCTCCTACCTAGTTACTTTTTAGCGATGAGTGAGTTTTCGTTGAAATCAAGCGTAAATAAAACCTGACCGCTGGGCTATGTTGCGAACAGCTGAAAGCTCCCGTCGATAATCTCAAAATCTTCGATCTCTGAAATACATGAATACGAACAACGTACGATGGCATTGAGTGGAGGAGATACGACATATAAACGGTACGCAGAGACGTGACGAAGCCAGTCTTCACGTGGTTGGCTTAACGCTCGGACAACGGTACGGTCTCCTTCGCATCTTTCAATACACTCAATGACATAGAAGGCTACGGGCAATAGTTTGGTGGTGTGAGCCGTGCGCTAGATGTGTGTAGGAAAGCAGTTGTGCATTAGTGGCCGGCAGAGGTGGCCAGGGTCGACTGTCAAGGCGACTGAGGGCGACAGTCTTTCATAAATACTCCACGCACGAAGGAGTTATTGCATTCAATCACTTTTCCGTGACTTCCGTGACATGTTTGACTGACAAATATTCGACGAAAGGCGACAAAAATATTCGGTCTACTACGGGCTTCGCATTGACAACGTTCTAACGCACCGGATCGCGTTTTCATTCCAGTTATATAGGTTAAGGGGTAAGAGGCTGGAATTCCAGAATTTTTTCAGCTTCGTATCCATCGACACGGAAACATGATGTTCTCAACCGCCATTTTCATCGTGGTCAATCTCGGTAAGTCCAAAGTTTATTGTGATAGCTCGATGGTACACAATCTCAGTGAACTGCTGAGGCGTAACAGTTGCTCGAAGTCCTCGAGTCTCGATGATAATTTATTCTTTTTTTTTCTCTCTCCTACATTAAATAATATAAAAACGTATGACACGTGATTATGTAAATTTCCCTCTCAGCATAGCATTTTTCGGATTTCACAAATTGCATCGAGGTAATTCGATCTTTATCGTGTTTAACAATCATTGCTGTCCATGGTCCTATACAGCTAAATATTTTGACGATGTCATCGGACGTAGTTACTCGTCTGTTACGATTGAAATCGGAAGCAGCGGAGCAGCCACGCTTCCTGGGGGCCGGGCTCTAGTAACCATTGACCGACAAATTTATAAATGTGCTAATTGCCAATGATGAAAACATGCAAATGGTAACGAAAAGAACATCGTCGAAATTTATTTGGCAACCAACTATAATGATGAATTTTTATTTTTTTTTTTCGATGTAAATATTATCCATCAGAGTATCTTCGATATTTCGAGAGAACAATAAACAGAGGCTCTCATCGCCGGTCAAAAGTGGGTATCTATTGCAATAGTGCATTGTGTATATCACGAAGCCGGACTAATGTTTACAAGTCACCCAGCGATGCTTTTGTGCTGTTGCGATGTTTTCGTACACAAATCCGACAAGACATTTTTTCCAAATATGATTTTCAGCAATATGACACAATAATCATGATTTTTTTTTTCCCGTGCAAACAAACATCAAAGCTTCCTCTATCAACGGATGACACAGCGGTTAATTTAAAAAAAAACTATTATCGTACGAAATACACACTTTTTGTTCGTAGAATAAAGCATTACCATACCAGTGTTAAAAAACTTTTTCTGACGAATGTGAGTTTGCAGCTCGAGCCAAAGGCGATTTGTTTCAATCATACGAATTATGAAAATATTTTTCGTGCTAGTTGTCGGTCCGAATTTTTATTTCACAAGGTGCGAAAATGGGCATTTTACGTACGCGAAGCGTGCGCAAAACTGCAATTTTCACATCGGGTGAAAAAAAAATTCAATTATTGAAAGAAGCATTTGACCGAAGACTTATCGGCCTTAATTACTTGAGCATTGTTCCGATTTGGCGTGAGAGGCTATCTTCGAGGGAGAGATATACCAATCACTAGAATTAGTATCTAATCTATCGGAAGTTGTTTTTAAGAACGAGGCATCGAGACTCCGCTGAATCTCACGACTGTTTATCTATCCCGTGATTTATGAGTGCACAAAAAAAAATCACGGAAGTCGATTCGACAGACAGTTTCCGCTCTGTTGCTCCCGTCCTCTGTGACGTCATCGCAGAGACCGCTACGGTTTTTCAAGTTTCGCTGGACTTTGAGACGGTCGTACAACCTGCCGCTATCTTCAGTCCCATCCATTCAACGGCGTCGCTTCACTCCAGATTTCTCAGAATAATTCCAACGTTCGATGTTTTTTTTTTTTTTTTTTTTTTTTTTTTTTTTTTTTTTTTTTTTTTTTTTTTTTTTTCAATTACCTGTAGCATTGCATTGTCTTACTCACCGATGTTCGGTATACATTCGTCTTTTTCGTTCCGTAGCGGGGCTCAAACGACTTTGCCCCAAGTACCACGAATTTCGCTAATTATCATACTTGTCTCGTGACAACGCATCTTTTATGTCGAGTACGCCGAAGCTGATTGGCGATAGCGATTTATTAAAGAGTTTTTATATATACACGTACTTTTATTCTATCCCTCTGGCGCCCAATGAGTAATACCCTAATCTTGTATGACTAATATTCTCTCCCTCAGGCGCACAATGAGTAATACCGTAATCTTGTATGACTAATATTTTCCCATCACACTCGATTGGATTTGCTACAAAGAAATTTCAATTACAAGTCTACAAAGAATTTTCACTTTCGCAAAAAAAAATTTAAAAAAAATCAGCACTTTTGAAAAAGAGTTTCTGAAAAAATTGCAGACGTTTCGCTCGCAATCGCAGCCGTTACACTTCGCCTTAAGGGCATGTGACACACACGTAACGATGGTCTGATGGTAACAAATCGCTTTCCCTTTTTTTCTCCGTCATGGTTGATGCTTCGACCAAAATCAAATTAGGTTTTTGTAGTCGATAGATATAAGGATGAAAACGTGATTTGCTTTTGCTCGTCGTGTCAATCGTTTTGGAGAAAATAGGGAAGGCAATTTGTTACCGACTTAGTCTGTGCCACATACCCTTAAGAGCACGTGAAATTCCGGAGTTGGTAATGAAATCTGTAATGAATCCTATTCGGAGGCCGTACACATTTAAGAAAAAGTGAATCATCATCGCACCTCTCTATTTATTCTATGCACGATGACAATTTGCTTTTCCTTATATCTCTGCGGTTTCCAAGTGGCCTTCATTGTGGGTTTTTTTTTTTTTTTTTTTTTAGAGCCGTCGCGGACCACGTCAGAGTCAACTGTTTCAATCAGAGATCAGTTAAATCGGCAATTCGAATTGAAATTTGTTTAACACCATTCTACTTAATTTTTGGAAGTTTGATGATTATTATTGAGAACAAATTAAAAATTGTTTTCAGTGTTTCTACGCGGGTTGCTTGGGCAAAATCTTCCCTCAGCGGATGAAATTCTACAGAAAGCTTCGGAAGCAGCAAACATTCGGGGTCTGAAAGCATCCGCGTTACCGATCGAAGAAGCCAAGACTGCATTCAAAAATAAATGCGAGGCGAACGGCGGTGCACAGGCGTACATCAAAGCTGAAAACGCGACCAAAGATCTAGAAAGCTGTGTGAGGGACCTGGTCGATGTAATGGCACTTCAGAATGAAATAGAGTTGGCCAAGCCAACTGGAGATGTCGATACTGTATTCCGAAAATACTGCAACAAGAGTCCGATACTGAAGGCCTGTGTACAGAACTTCACTACCACCGTGGAAGCCTGTTTCGAACAGAGGGAACGCGAAAACATTAGGCTCTTACAGAATATCACCGATTCACTCCTGAGTTTCGTTTGCTTCAAGGAAGGCGACCGCATTGCTTGTCAGTAACTACTCTCATAATCATAATTACACCCAGAATGCAGCTTTCTTGAACCGTTAAAAAAAAGAATCCACAAGCGCATTTTTTTAGCATAAGTCAGAGCTGGTCAGTACTTGAAATACCGGGCACTTGTTTGGTACTCCAAGTACGTATTTAAAGTACACAAGTCCATTTTACAATTTCAAATACCAAGTATAAGTACTTTTTGAGTACCCGCTTGCGTTATAGATATTCGATGAGTTGCATACCATCTTGTTTCTATTAATATATAATTATCTGTCGAAACTTCTCAATAAGTATAATTTTGATGAGAATTCATGTTAAAAAATTTATTTAAAAAAATGCCACAAAAAACCGAGAAGGGACGAGAAGGAATACTTTTTGTTATTTTCATGACATTTTTTTATATTCTTTACAAACAGGAAGCCATGTGCAATTTACTGTGCACTTTTTTTTAAAGCTTAGATAGCTCTTAACGCTACGAACCTAATTGCGAGAAATACTTGAGAAATACTTCAATTACAAAATGTACTTGATACTTCAAATACTTGTGATACTTTGTACGTGAAGTACTTTTTAACACTGCGCATAGCTCTGGCATATCTTCGATAACTTACTGCAACAATGGTAATCGCTAAAGTGGTTTTTTACGTTTCACCCGAGTCGAGCTTCTTCCACGAAAATGTAACCGGTGTTTACATATTATTCACCGTACATAATTTCAGTATTCATTGCCGCTGGTGGACCGGAATGTTTCGTATCCAAGCAATCAGCCATTCAAGATTGCGTGAACAGTACCTTTAGCGGCTATACTCCCGCCGAAAGTTTGAACGTCTCAGCTGCAAGTGGCATCAATAATATTCCGTTGTTTTTAATCAATACGAAAGAATGCACGTAAGTACAAATTTATATTACACGTGTTCTATTCTATCTTCTATTAGTCTATATTCTGATCTAATTAATTAATTCTATCTTCCGATAGTTCAGATAATAATAGTTGCAATCTCTTCTACCAGGGACATAGAAAAATTGCAGCAGTGCGTCGTCCGAGAGTTGGAGACCTGTAGCGATCCGACACCTGGAAATATCGTCGACTCATTGTTCAACTACATAAAGAAAGTGACGCCTTGCGAGAATCTATTGACCAAAGCTCGTGCTGATCAATCCGTCGGCAGAGTCAGCGGCGCGTCCACGATTATCGGGGCTCACCTCATCACCATCGTTTTCAGTCTTTTGACTTTGAGATTCGTGTAAAGTTCCATAACGAGTGCTCGAAACTGTTCGACACGATGAAAGTCCAAGTTCGCTTACAAACACAACGTTTCGCCAAATTGTGATACATGATTCAAAAAAAATGCAGAAAAGATTTTGTCTACCCGAAAAAAATCGTTTTTTATCACACTAAACAGATGGACTTTGACGATGGCAAATTTTAACTCGCTAAAAAAACTTGAGTCTATTTGATTACCGTATTAACGGAAGTAAAATACTTTCGTCGTTCGACTGTGATGGTATCGTCTATACCTTTACGCTTTAATTTTTTATTCAAATATAACGGTGGTGAGATCTAACGAACCTATTGTCATTACCTCATTAGTCATTCGGTTAGTAAGGAATGAAATCATAAATTTGATTAATCATAAATCATTTGATAATGCAAATTGTGATACGAATGATTTGTAAATGTTTCCGTCAGTTTTAATTAACTTTGTTCTAAACGAAGATTGCTGACGGTATTACTTGTTTTTAAATTTGCAGAATTTGTTCAAACCAAAGGACCAAAATAAATCTAATAAAATTACGTTAAAAACTTTTATATTTAATTCATTGTGTTTTCATTTTATGTCAGCTTTTCTATCCTCAAAAAAATTTCACATAAAAAGTGGCTCAACAATGGAAAAATCGTTATTCACTCGATTTTCTTTGTTTCAAGGCTATTATTCGACGTATTTTTCCCCGCTGATCACGAATATAACAATGAAAAAGTGGCCATATTCGCGATTTTCCAATTAGAGTTGTAGGTTCTTAAAAAAAAATGTCTTCCACTCCAAACTATTATGGAAAATGCAAAAAAAAAAAAGGTGAAGCTAAAACATTGCAGAATTCGCTTTCACACATGGCGAAAGCATCGTTAACAAAAATGTTTTGAAGCAATATATTATTGGCGATATCGGGGCGAGGCAACTATAGTAAAAATGTTAGAACTCTAACTTATCGATTATCGGAGTTTCGACTGTCGGTCGTCACGAGCTCTACAATGGTAAAACAAACCTTCGAGCAAATGAGATGTCGGGCGAATGGATTTCGGGCGATCAATGTTTCGGTATATTAAACCATCGGGATTATGGCAAGTCGGCAAAATAATATTTCGTGATCTTAAACATTCGGACGTGTGAACATTCGATGTTGTAGTCCTTCAGTAGATTGTAATATCGGGCAAAGGCTACATCGGATGAATGAATTTCGGGCGTTTGGAGAGTTCGGGATTATAAGATTTAGGACAAGTGACGGCAAGCCAGATAGCATCAGTGGCACTCTCGGTAGGCCGAGAGAGACACAACTGAGAACGTGTTTCATATTCTTTTCTTCTTCTTCTTTCCTTTCTTGGCTATCGCCCTCTCGTGAGAGCATGTGCCACATTCATATTCTTTTAAGGATATGTTAAACGACTCAGTCGGTAACCAAAAATCTGTAATGAATGCGATTCAGAGACCGTAGACTTTTCGGGAAAAAGCAAAGCATTAGCGGATGCAAAATTTAATACCGCGTCCGATGATGCTTTCGTTTTATCCGAAACTTCAAACGATTTTAAATGGCATTGATTCGAAAAATACATCTATCTCTCTCACACTCGTGTGTCACGCGTTACATCTTTCACATGGCCTTAAGCGTCCATTCACCGAATTTCTGTTTCTGCAATACCGACCAATTCAAAGTCGGCTAGTCCACATAGATTTCTCGGATCGCACACCGACAAAACAAGCCAGTGAAAGGGGCAACAGAGTTGAGCGACAGTTTTGATACCGTGGTTTTGATATCTCCCTGGGTGATCTCGTCGTCGCATACAATTTGCCGTTAACATCAGGCTTGTCCGTGACACGGAATTCTCGTAAATGTGTAAATCTCGAAAAAGCGCAAATTCGCGAGCTTCCGGGTTGATGTGCAGGCTCGTAATAACTGTAAACGTGTCGGTTCAAAGGTTACAGTCCGTAACAAGTTAGACAACATTTCATTCGACACAGAAACTGTATAAACAAAAATCGTCACGACAGGCTGTGCGGCCCGCTTGGTGGATCGGACTAAATGTTCTATCGAACTATTCGTGGATAATGATTTCCTTATTTTTATGAAAACAAAAAAAAACATCTCAATACGTGAATGTAAGATCGCGGCTGTAATGATATGCGACTATGGTTAGAAAGTTCATCCCGACAGTCGTATAATTTTGAAAACTCGAGATTTTATGGACCATGGATAATACTAATCCTACGAGCGCGGGCTATGCGGAACCACCTGACACAGCCGCTCCGTTTCCGTACGAACATCGGATTAAGCACCATGCACCTTGGATACGAGAAGAGGTAGTTCTTTTAGCATCCAACAAAAAGGACGGATTACTTAATCCAAGAGCGCTGTTGTTTTTAACGCTATGGTACTTCTTCAGCGGTTGTACCCTGTTTCTCAACAAGTACATCCTTTCGTACATGGAAGGAGATCCCACTATACTCGGTAAAAATTCATCGTCCGATATTCATAATAACAATTATTATTTGCGATGTTCGGAGATTAGCGATAAAAATTTAACATGTTTTTTTTTTCTAGGCGCATGTCAAATGCTGATGACGGCGATATGTGGTTTTATCCAAATGTACTTTCCATGCGGAATGTACAAAGCTAGCACAAGATTAATAAGACCGCCGGGTTTCTACAAGCACATGATGCTCGTCGGATGTACTAGATTTGCAACTGTGGTACTGGGTCTAGTGGCATTGAATTACGTTGCTGTTAGCTTCACGGAGACTATTAAGAGTAGTGCACCGCTGTTCACCGTGCTTATTAGCAGATATTTATTAGGTGAGACAGTTTTGTTGTGTCACAAAGGGTATCAATGTATTTCACTTCTATGGACAGGAAACATTGTTTTCGTGATGAATGTATGTGTATACACCAATTTTTTTTCACATCTTCATGTCAATTGCTCAAAATCCTCCAAACAGTAACGAAAAAATTATATTTCGAAAAAAGGTCTGGTCCATCTAAACTGAAATGAAGCTAAAATTTTGTATTGCTGTTTGATTCAAAGTTTAACAAAATTACTGACAATGGTCTCATGAATGAAGCATTGTAAATAGAAGAAAATCATTAACACACAGTGTGTAAATGAAATATTTTCCAGGAATTTTTTTGGCTTTCATTAGTGTATACATTTTTTTTTGTTTTTCAGGGGAATACACTGGTTTGTATGTAAATTTATCTCTCATCCCTGTGATGGGCGGACTGGCTCTGTGTTCCGCCAATGAACTCAGTTTTGACTTCAGAGGATTTGTCGCCGCAATGGCCACGAATGTTACGGAGTGTATGCAGAATGTGTACTCAAAAATGTTGATCAGCGGCGACAATTTTAAATACACGTAATTATCATTGATCTTCGTATCTTCACGACGAATTTTATGGATCTCAGAAAATCGAATTTCCAATTGACTTCTAACTCCTTCATTTAACAAAAACAAAATCGTAACCTTTGAATGTTCAACAAAGAACAAACTATTGATTAAATATACTTATCAATCGTCTCTGATCCATAAACAATCCGCGGGGAAAAGTAAAGTGATTGTAGTAATGTACATTTTCTTATACGTTTTCAGGCCTGCCGAGCTTCAATTTTATACGAGTCTGGCGTCGGTGGTGGTGCAGATCCCAGTGTCGATATTATTAGTCGATCTGTCGACTCTTCAGGAATCCTTCAGTTTCAAGCTTCTTTCGGTTTTTCTTCTGAACGGAGTTTTCTTCCACTTTCAGAGCATTACAGCTTATGTACTTATGGATTACATCAGTCCGGTCACTCATAGGTATGTAAATGTATGTTTTTATAATTACAGAAGTAGTTGCCTGCTCATAAGGAAACGCTTGTTGTGATAATCAGATAAATATACGTTTAGGAAAGTTATGACGAATAAGATTTCAGAGCTTTACGTCTGGTAAACCTCTTCTAACCGGTTATGAAAACAATTTTTCGATGTAATTTTGTTTTTTAACATGGTACACGGTGATCATTTTTTGTTATTGTTGATTTGGTTTCAGTGTCGCAAATACAGCAAAAAGGGCGTTCTTAATATGGCTCTCAGTGTTATTATTCGATAATCAAGTCACTGGATTATCGGCCCTTGGGACGTGCTTTGTAATCGCTGGTGTGCTGCTGTACAATCGGGCTCAGGAGTACGACAAAGCCAACATTCTAAGAACGAAGTGCAACTCGAAGTTAAATCTCCAATGAGCAATGTACTCTTGTAAAATACAATTGGAGCTGATAAGATTAGGGAATGTCTCAATTGTTCTAATACCCATCGTAATTGACATATCGATGATTTCCACATAATAATAACATTTCTACCATGAATTATTTTTATGTATAACATTTTTTGTTCAATATTAATGTGCCAGCGGCATTCACTGATTATTTTTATAGGTGTTGCATCAACTATTTTGTTGTACAAAGTTTTCATGCATTTTGACAATACAGTTTATAGTACTATTGGAATGTTTGAGACGGCTTTTTTCAAATCACATACAACCGTTGTCCAATGTATATTCTATGAAACCAAGTCCGTATGACAAACAACATTTCGTATAAGATATAATTTATAGAATTTAAATCCCTTCACCATTCACAGCGGTTATCACACAAATACGATAATAAATCGATAGAAACATTTCATATCTAGAGGGATATCTGTATAGATTTTCATAGTATGTAGAAAAAAAATCTTAAGAAGAGTAACAGTCAAGCGCATTAAAAAAAAAATTACACTGTTTTAAGGCACTTTTTTTCAAAATGTATTTTTATATTCTTGTACAAGGTAAGAATCAATCATACAACGCGTGTGAAAAATTGCATACGAATTTAAAAGGAACCGTACTGTTCTTAATTATTATTTTTAAAGTATTGAATAAATGGATACCTACCAATAAAAGAACACTTCTATCAGTGACAACTAAATTGCAATATATTCGTTACATCGTTTAGATAAAACGCCAATGATCGAAACAGTAAACGATGACAGATTTGAATAAATACCGTATCTGGTGAAACAATGCATTTTACAGTGCTGAAGGATAGATTTCTACTTCTGCCAAACTTTTAATTTTTTTTACCAATTTACCTGAGCACATGTTTTAACAACTTCTTTTAATGTACAAGTTTGACAAAAAAAAAAGTATCCGCAATAGCATGCATTGTCCACTATGGAAGATTATGACGATATAATGTAAAACGAATCCAAGAACAATTAGCCGGTTGGTAATAGTTGATTAATCGTTCATTGAATCGAGAAGTGCACTATCGGCGAACAATGTGTTTCAAAACAAAAATAATGACAGCAGCCTGGCGATTCCTAGAACACGAATAAACAAGCTGATAAATTGTCAGCACACTTTTCATATATGTGATGCTTTAAGAGCCTGGTCAAGATCTGCCAGCAAATCTTGTTCGGACTCCAATCCAACCGACAACCGTATAAGTTGATCGGTAATTCCCAGCTCTGCCCTGACTTCTTCAGGCACTGATGAATGCGTCATAACGGATCTGCAATAGTACGAAATTACAGATTTTTCTTTCAATTAAAAATAAATAACTATGTAATTAATTGAATCCACTAAACGTACGGCAATTCTGCAAGCGACTCATATCCTCCAAGTGATTCCGCAAGAGTAAACACCTTAAGGGACTTCAAAAACTTGAAGGAGTCCCCCTTGTGATAGAACGTAACCATACCGCTATGCCCGTCCGTTTGTTTGATGGCTATGTTATGTTGAGGATGTGACTTGAGAACTAGAAAAAATGTAACGTATTTCATGAATATGAACCCGTTAGAGCCGCGAATTATTATAGTACGCATTCATATCACAGATGCAACTCGACTGTCATACTAAAGTCACTTAAACTCCATGTCTAAATTACGTAGGAATTAGGAGGTGTGCTTTTTTTTGTTGTTAATTATCTCTTACGAGGGTGAATGACTTTGTTGACCATGGGATGAGCTTCCAAAAAATTGGCCACGGCAAGACCGTTTTTCATGTGCTGCTTCATTCGGACTTCCAAAGTTTTTAAACTACGATTGACTTGAGCACAATCGAACGGGGATGGCACGATACCCAGTGCTGAAACATAGAAGATGAATAGTTTACTAAGTGTCAAGGAACAAAACACTATGTATGATTAGTAGAAATGTGAATTTACCATTTTGAATAAAGGTCAATCTTTTCGCTAGATCGTCATCTCGCATTATTGCAGCGCCCATTATAATGTCAGAATGTCCATTCATGTACTTTGTCAAAGAGTACATGGCGATGTCAGCCCCAAGATCCAATGGTCGCTATTGGACATAATACCAGCAAATATTATTCACAAGCTCAGTAATATCTATTCATTTATTCATCTCTTGAGATAAGAATGACGCGAATCAAGTTTCAGATTAAAATTCAAACAATCTATCAAGGAATTTCAAAAACATGACCGAAGTACCCAGATAGAAAACTGACGGCACGGCGACGGAACGGTGGCGGTACCAATGGTACAATAACTGTTTCACGGCACGTTTTTCTATCTGGGTACCATCTTCAACGTCAGGACTCATAAGTACGTAAATCATAATTCTATGTTGAATTTTGAGTAAAGTATAGCCGAATCTTTTTTTTCACTATCAGATAATACTCAGAGAAATAAAACTATCGATACTTCGGTACTTTTGGCGACTTACTTGGAAGTAGCAGGTCAAGAAAGTATTGTCCACGATCAAAATGACATCAGGACGTTTGGCCTTGATCGCTGTCGACGCTGCTTTAATATCGACAAGTTTCAGCAGAGGATTCGTCGGACTCTCCAACCATATCATCTAAAAGCGTTGCTCATTTGAATATTATCGTATAAGGCGCCTTTAAAAAGGGAGTATGAGATGATAATTCCAAGGTATTAACGATGTATATATGTAGAATTTAGCAGAATAGTTCATTTAAGGAGTCACATTTAAATGTAAAGTCATATCTAAATGTAAACGTACCTTCGTATTCTCTTGCATGGCTTCGACTATATTGTTCACATTTGTCGCATCTACGAATGTAACGGTAATGCCGTATTTAGAGGCACACTGTCGAAAGAAACGATTGGTCCCTCCGTAGACATCATCCCCGCAAACTACATGATCTCCCGCCGTGAGTAGCGAAATCAAAGAGGTGGTTGCTCCCAATCCAGATGCGAAAACAAAGCCATGGTTGCCGTTCTCCAAAGCCGCCAAACAGGATTCCAGAACTTTTCTTGACGGATTCCCGCTTCTACCGTAATCGAATCCCTAAGCAAATCCACGTGATTCATGGATAGGCACTTAAACCTTTATTGAATTATTGTGTAGTAATAAAAATAAACCTAACACATGAATTCATCAGCCAATAGAGATAATTTAATTGGTCATGATTGGTGTCAATTCGCGGGAGCAGGAAACATCCAATTAACGTAACAGTGGTCTCTATCTTACGATCCGTACTTATCGAGTCGGGCTTTTATATCAGAGTGTGGAAAAAAAGCAATCACAAAATACCGATATGATCAATTTTTAAAAAATCGAATCATATTGTGGTAACCCAGAAGATATCAAGTTTTATCGATATTAATAACATTACAGAATCAACGGTAAATAATGTAAATACGAGTTGAAACATGACAGTTCATAGAATAATAATCCAATACAAAAATCAACGCTTACTTTGTGCTCGCCTGGTGCATCCTGACGAAAAGTTGTTGACATAACCAGCGGAGGTACAACAGGACAGTAACTCCATTGCCGAGGGTCTTGTCCAGTATGTATGGCTTTTGTTGCAAAACCTCTTAGTGTATTTGTTGGCATGATTAACTATTTGAAGAAAATTAAAGAGTAAGTTATTAACTAGCTTCGTACCTCAAACATGAATTATGTATATCAAATCAGCAGGTTGCTGTGACTCGAGCGCCTCGCGCTCTCACTATGGACTAGATTTAGAAACCGGAAATTTAAATTTTCGTTGATTTACCGGAACTCCATCACTTCCGGTTAAAAAATTTCATTTTCCGACAAAAATTACGTCACTTCAGGGTCGGAAATCTAATTTTTCCACCGGCAGTGACGTATTGTTGGTCGAATAATGTATGTGATGTAGAATCTAGATTGACTTTGATCTCATTGGCTAATGAGAGCAATCTTGGTTCGTGACTAGCAATTAGTAAGTTATCATGCTCATAAACAACAAGTATTGCAGCTATCTGGTTTTATATGGTTTATTTATAAAAATAAAAAAAAATGGCCATTGTAGCTTTTATCAGCTTGTTATCTTCAACAATAACATCAACAAAACGGCGATTTCACCGGGTACTGAACTTTAACGCTGTAGCAAATATAGGTATTAGTATAAAAATATTGATAACTTGTCACATACTGATAAGAATTTTTCCAACAGCTATTGCATTGGTTTCATGCAGCTATAGTAACCCGTATAGGACGAAATATTTTGCAATAATTTTAGAAACATTTTCAAACTTTCAAATCTTACGAATATTTCTAAATATGTCAAAATAATATTTTGAAATATTCTATAAAAAATATTCCAACAAAACATTTTTTAAATATTTCAGAAACATACTTAATCTTTTCAACACATCTGAAATATTTCTAAAACATAGTGATAAAATATTTGAGGATATTTTTTATTTCGCGTTTCACTGAAATATTTTTACTAAAGTTGTACATGAAATGTTGATTGTTGATGCAATCTTTGACGTTTTGATGAAATATTTAAAAAAAAAAAAAACATTTCAGTGAAACAGTTTTCAAACATTTCAATTTAAGATTTATGAGCGGCTGAACAAATACTTTTTTAATATTGATAAAATAAAAACCTTTCAAAAATATCTCCGTGCTATGTGGGTACTGTATAAAACCCCAATGATGAAACATGATAATAGTGATACAATCTGATGATAGAGCTCATTGAAAGATGTAGAAAAAGATATTGTATCTCACAATAGAAAATAACACGTAAAAGTATATCGCGAATTGCGTCATCTGATGTATAATTTACACGATGGGCAGGTGTGACCATGCTACGTTTATCGAGTATCATGTGTGCAAAATAAAATTATATTCACCCGAAAATAATAAATGAAGAAGAAACGTTATTATTTCAAAATATAGTCATTCTCTCTCCGATTATCGTTGCCACTGAACAATTTGCAAATGCATATGAATATGAAAATACGCAGAATAATAAATAAGTAATAGTAATAGTAAGTTATCATGCTCATAAACAACAAGTATTGCAGCTATCTGGTTTTATATGGTTTATTTATAAAAAAAATTGCCATTGTAGCTTTTATCAGCTTGTTATCCTCAACAATAACAACAAAAAAACGGCGATTTCACCGGGTACTGAACTTTAACGCTGTAGCAAATATAGGTATTAGTATAAAAATATTGATAACTTGTCACATACTGATAAGAATTTTTCCAACAGCTATTGCATTGGTTTCAAACAGCTATAGTAACCCGCATAGGATATTTTGCAATAATTTTAGAAACATTTTCAAACTTTCAAATCTTTCGAATATTTCTAAATATGTAAAAATAATATTTTGAAATATTCTATAAAAAATATTCCAACAAAACATTTTTTAAATATTTCAGAAACATACTTAATCTTTTCAACACATCTGATATATTTCTAAAACATAGTGATAAAATATTTGAAGATATTTTTTATTTCACGTTTCACTGAAATATTTCTACTAAAGTTTCTACTAAAGTCTAGTAGAAATATTTCTACTGAAGTTGTACATGAAATGTTGATTGTTGATGCAATCTTTGACGTTTTGATGAAATATTAAAAAAACATTTCAGTGAAACAGTTTTCAAACATTTCAATTTAAGATTTATGAGCGGTTGAACAAATACTTTTTTAATATTAATAAAATAAAAACCTTTCAAAAATATCTCCGTGCTATGTGGGTACAGTATAAAACCCCAATGATGAAACATGATAATAGTGATACAATCTGATGATAGAGCTCATTGAAAGATGTAGAAAAAGAAATTGTATCTCACAATAGAAAATAACACGTAAAAGTATATCGTGGATTGCGTCATCTGATGTATAATTTACACGATGGGCAGGTGTGACCATGCTACGTTTATCGAGTATCATGTGTGCAAAATAAAATTATGTTCACCCGAAAATAATAAATGACGAAGATAACGTTATTATTTCAAAATATAGTCATTCTCTCTTCGATTATCGTTGCCACTGAACAATTTGCAAATGCATGTCAATATGAAAATACGCAGAATAATAAATAAGTATTTGTACTAATGAATGTGTTCCATCGAACAGATCCCCCGAATTTTACCAGTGCAATACTATATCTAATAGAATTTTGAAGCGAATAATGAAATAAATGTATTTGTCTTTTTACTCACAGCTTACTGAAGCAAACAAGTCCCTGAGGGTATCAAAATGAGACCGTGGAAGTTGGCGAACTTATAACCACGTCTCAGTGCAGCCCGGAGGAGAAACAGATAATTTTACGTGTCAGGTTGGGTGAAGGCGGACGGGGAGTGATTTGTCTTGTCGACAGTTCAAGGCACATGATCGAGAGCCGCATGTAGCCCAACTACGAGAAAGAGGGAGGGATAAGTATTTCGTCACGATATTTTTTTCGTTGTCACGAGTTTCGGAATTCCGGTAACGCCGGCAACTTGGGTTGGTCTTTTATTTGTTTATAGATATTAGAACGGTATTGCGGATTGGTGATTGGCTATACGCAAATTGCGCGGTATGCAAGAAACGCTTCATGTGAAACGTGCCTGAATGAACGTCAGGCCGTTATATTTTCAGGCTACTTTCTCATGGAAAGTAACTAACGCGACGAATCACAGATCCACTCTTCCGTTCCATAATTTTTAGTTATGCGTCATTGGTTGCTCTAGTTTATACGCTTCGCACAAAGTACGCTCCATATGAAAGCGTCCGTGATGGAAGTCTGCTCCGTTATGCCGTTCTGATTGTGTGATTCCTCCGTGTCTCAATCTGTACGTATATGTCAACCAACAACTTTTACTACGAAATAAAAGTGGCCGGACCGATCGGAGTGAAACTATCGTTTAATTAAACAAATTTCAAACGACGTTCCGATCACAGGTATGTTCTCTTGAAGTTCCTTCAAAGAAATTATCCAGGACGAACTGCATACCGCCTTATCTCTCACTATTCGATGAGTTGCCTTTTTATCTCATATATATTGAACCACTCAATAATAAACAAATTTTATATACATTCTTTCTGGTATCTTTATCAAGTTTTTCATCAATTTCGCAGCTTTCCATATCTTATATCGTTTTAACTTTTAGACTAAAAACCTAACCTAGAAGTTTACAGAAAAGATCTCAAGGATTTTTGTCAACAAAACATTTTTTACATAATCAACTAATAGTTGGACGATAAAAGAATTAAATCTCTGATGCATTAGATCAACATAATTTGAACTAATTAACGTCCTATTCGATCCATATTATTTTTCATAACTTCAGTGTTTTCCCAACTTTAAAAAACAGTCGTACTTTCGTGTTAATGACTGGAACGCAAAGATTTCATTGTTAGCCAAATCCATCTTGACGCATCTTGAAAACTGGCCTCTTTACGAGTTGAATGGTCTATTTTATGTAAGTGTTCAAGGAAAATGAAATCATATTAGATATTGAACATAGGGGAATTGAAGACGATGACGGATTCCAGCGACTTGGATCGGCAGATTGAGCAACTTAAAAAATGTGAAATCATCAAAGAAGCCGAGGTCAAAGCACTTTGTGCCAAAGCTCGGGAAATCCTCATCGAAGAAAGTAATGTTCAGCGCATAGACTCTCCTGTTACGGCAAGTATATCAACTTTTGGCTAATGGAAATATACTTCCAAGCACAAATTTAGTTTGTAAAATTTTTTTTTCTCTTGTGAGTAAATTGCTTTAAGATTAATATATACAAAAAGATACGGAGGTTACGAATCCACAAGCTAATAATCAGTGCGCATAAACTACGGGTTACATAATTTTTTGTTTAATAAAAATACATTGAATTTTTTTAGGTTTGCGGAGATATTCACGGTCAATTTTATGATCTGAAGGAATTATTTAAAGTCGGTGGCGATGTTCCCGAGACGAATTACCTTTTTATGGGAGATTTCGTTGACAGAGGATTCTACAGTGTCGAAACTTTTCTTCTACTCTTAGCATTGAAGGTAAATGCAGTAAAGAATTGTAATTTCTCACAAGCTGTCACAGTAGAGTATGTAAAAATGAATATACACTTTATTCTGGCTGCAGGTTCGCTATCCCGATCGTATCACGTTAATACGCGGCAATCACGAATCGAGACAAATTACACAAGTTTATGGATTCTACGACGAATGTCTCCGAAAGTATGGGAGCATTACAGTCTGGCGGTACTGCACCGAAATTTTCGACTACTTGTCTCTTTCCGCTATTATCGACGGCAAGATCTTCTGTGTGCACGGCGGCCTCTCGCCGAGTATTCAAACACTCGATCAGATTCGGACGATAGACAGAAAACAAGAAGTAAGTACAAACACGAATATATACTCAACTTTCTCTTCTAAGGGGGCTTCGGTGGAACAGTTCAGGCAAATGATATACTAAGATTTATCAAAATAAGTTTTGATCTAAATAAACCTCTGGCATTTCTATGTAGATCCAAACAGGCGCTTGACGACTTGATTTAAATTATGCTTATGTTAAGGTCCCCCATGATGGTCCAATGTGTGACCTATTGTGGTCAGACCCCGAGGACACTCAGGGATGGGGAGTTTCGCCTAGAGGCGCTGGGTATCTGTTCGGCAGTGATGTCGTTGCCCAATTCAATTCTGCCAATGACATAGATATGATATGCCGAGCTCATCAACTGGTGATGGAAGGATACAAATGGCATTTCAACGAGACCGTTTTGACTGTTTGGTCGGCACCTAACTACTGCTACAGGTACGTACATCCATATTTTTGTAGCTCAGGGTGTTTCCTTGTTTACATGTTTTTTGTTTTCTGTACATGTTTTTTTCGCCTGTCGACAATTTTCTCTTCATTCTATATCACACTTTGGTAGTCATCGTATTTGTTACAATTTTTATTCCAGATGCGGCAACGTTGCTGCAATTCTAGAACTGAACGAACATCTGCAAAGGGACTTCACAATATTTGAAGCCGCGCCACAGGAGAGCAGAGGAATACCGAGTAAAAAGCCGCAAGCCGATTATTTTTTGTAAAGAACCCCACCCCCATCATCATTGACGGTTTGTTCGAGTATGTTTTTAAGACTTTTTCATAATGCCACAGCGTGTCCATCAGATTTGACTCATTCAGAAGTAACACGATGCATTCCTGGGCTATTTTAAATCAGTAACCACAGAAGCAAACTTGTATATGGCTGTCAATAAAGAAAGCACTCCACTATCAAATATAGATTTTATCAATGATCTGAACGTATCATTAGATTTCGGGTACCTTGAGGCGTGGTATCTTTTCGTGTCTGTGTGAGACTCTCTATGAATATCCGTAAGTATCTTAATTAATGCTACCTTAATTAATTGTGGAAACAAGAGGGCGACAAACCGTTATATACAACGACGCATGGTTTAAAGCAATTTATAGCGAGTTTATAACAATTAAAACGCTGCGTTTCGTGTGTCAACAATTTTTTTATTATTTTAATTTGCAAAATGGAAAAACACTCATCTAGATTAAGCATTCGGCCATATTTTCCGATCAAGATATCCCAAAGTTATATTATGAGTTTTAAATATGAGAGTTTCACTCGGTCGAACTTAACGCGAGACTCTCATAACTTGTTGATCAGGAATTTGGCTTCATAGTGAATTCTTCTTTTGTTCGATGCGACGAAGCTGGTTGAACTGGCCCTTGATCAACTGCCACGAAGTCAATTTATTGATACTGATACCAAACTCTGTACACGTATCCTCCAATGCTGTTTGACAAAGTGGCAGATATCCGTGATCAACTGTGGGTAGGAGATGATGCAGAATGTGCGACCCGAAATTCGTCAAAACCAAAAAAAGATTATCATCGACGATTCTTCTACCACGCGCGGAATCCATTTCAAGAAGTCCCCAGTCAAGACTGTCACTAATAGAAAAATAATTATATTAGCATGGCATCGAAAAAGATCGTAAGATTTTTTTTTTTATCACAAAATATACTTTCTCACAGAAAATCATTCGAGATTTGAGAAAAGAGTTACATAAATAATTTATGTGAACAATTTAAATTTTGATGGATTCTCATTAACATATAATTAGATAAATGACACATTAGATTAAAGCGGTGCAGCCTGCCGACATGCTACAAAATAATTGGAACCTCTTCCAATAATTATATTACCGGTAGATATCACCGTCGTGAAAGATATCCGGATGGTGATGTGCCGCGGTCAAACCAATAAAGCCGAACAATAGGCTACTGATACCAATGATAATTAGCCACACTCCAATAGCCTGTAATCCTGTCGGTGCTACGAGGCACATCGTGGATGGAAGGACGAAAGGTACGAAGTCTCTTAGCTCAATTTTCTTCCATATAAATATTACGCTATGGTATCTAAAATACAAACGATTTGAAGCTAATTCCGCAACTATTATCCACAGGTGTAATTTACCTTTTGAAGGCCTGCATATAAAACATCAACATCCAAACCACCGGGCTATACAAAGCACCAAAGAAACGTGGAACAAATGATTTATCCGTTCGGGGCAGCCACTGAAGATACGGTTCGAAAGCGTAGACTTCAAAATCCCAAAGAGTGTTTGGATACATGTGATGACTCATCACATGAGTTATACGCCACTCTTTTGACGACATGAGACTAATATCGAAATAATACATCCGAAAATTGTCTCGCATGTGAAAATAATTGTGTGCTGATATCGTCGTCCAACAATGAAATACAGCTGAAACAGAAAAATAACTAACAGTTAAAATACCGTAATGCTATATTAATACCGTTTGAACTTGAATCTTAAATATCTTAAACTATTTACAATTACATAATATGTGTCCCTTTGCCACATATTGTGTGTTCGAAAATTACTTTTATATATCACATTTTTTTTTTTTTTTTTTTTTTTTTTTTTTTTTTTTTTTTTTGCGCTACATATCAAAATTGCATACCAGCGATAATTATTGCGGTCCATGCTTGGGTCATCGCAGCCAAGAGACACGCGATAAGAGTTGCCGTTACTAAGAAGTCAGCAATCATGTTTGATTTCACCGAGGACTTATGATAATTCACATCTCTCAAAGCACCCAATGCGCGCTCTTTGAATTTTTTGTAAAAGTTGCCTGTCTCGAAAGTGAATGGCGCGCTCCTTTTCGTTTTTGCCTCCCGTACAAAGAATTTCGGTAACATCCGTTCTGCTCTGGTCGAAATGTGATGAGTCTTGAAACCAAAATGATATCCATAAAAATTACCAAGCTGTTGTCCGTTATTTTCTTGGCTATCCTAAAGTTTGTCTTTGGTGAATTTACGTTTGTATTGATGATATTGTGTTACACAAAAACTACTACAATCCTATTGAATGTAATTTCAGCTATCGAATGAATATCCAAATGAGGAGCTCTTGCCCCCGCCCCTGCCATCAGTCATTAAAATGATGTGCGTCATCTATCACGGGCCTGGTCGGCCTCTTCTTTGATGAGTCACGTTACCTTAAGAACGCATTTTTTTTTTTAAATCGGGTTAATGAATTTTACCTCGAAAGCCTCTGTAATGTCAGTTCCTTTAGTTAGCAGAATCCATTCACTTCCGCCTGGATGTGAATGCGCCCAATTCGTAAGGTCATATAGACTATTGCCAATACGCCAAAGTTCTTCAGCACCGTCGACACGTTTTCTTCCATCCAAGAAACCTTGGGCAATAGGTATTGTCTGGTCGCGAGCGGGAATATAAGCAAAACCGGGAATCGAACTCTTCAGTTTCGCCATTTTACGATTGACGTGGTTTAACGAAAACGTTCGAACGTATCTGAGAAACGAAAATTTTACATTTATTTAATTATTTACGCAGAGAAAACGAAAGAAAATTAATTGCCGCGCATCGTGCTTACCGTGTAAAACGCAGAACAACCAGCTGTTTCTTATGACTTCAAATAGTTTTTTTTTTTTTTTTTTTTTTTTTTTTTTTAATCATTAAAGTACATTATTAATTATGATAAATACTGTTAGGGTATTCTTGTAAGGATTTTTACAGTATGTCGTAATTACCAATACTCCTTTCACAGTCCCTCTTAACGAGATGCTGATCACTTTGTGACACTGAACGCCAAATTTGCTCCAGTTTCACTTGTACTGGGAACCGAGAATTTTTCCTGCGGCGCAGAAGACGCAATGTGACAAGCATTTTGTGCCGATGAATCGTTTTATATAAATCGATGCGAAAGGCCAATGTAAAACGGGGGATAGGTCATTATGATTCGCAATGGAGATCGATATTACGCAAATGAGCGAGTATCGATAAAAAAAGGACCTTTAACCCTCATATTCCTCTCGAAGAGTTGTGAGCGTATGTTACTGACGCTCTGATGTTCAACATTATACCGGTTATAACACTTGCCCTCTCATCGAAAAAAAGGAGGCTGCACGACGTTATAGCACCTCCCTGTAATGTTTGTGAAAAAAAAGTTGAAAGTTGAAAGTTGAAAGTTGAAAGTTGAAAGTTGAAATTTTTATATCACTTTCTCATAATGGTCCTTTATTCGGAAAGCTCCTTCTATGAGAAAGCATTTACTATATTTTTGGCTTCCTCATAGAGGAAGCTTTCCGAATAAAGGACCATTATGAGAAAGTGATATAAAAATGTCAACTTTCAACTTTCAACTTTCAACTTTCAACTTTCAACTTTCAACTTTCAACTTTCAACTTTTATGAGGAAGCGATGTGAAAATTTCAATTTTCAGCTTTTATGAGGAAGCTATATGAAAATGTCACTTTTAAATTCTTTATCATAAATATTATTATAAATTATATCCAAGATATTGTAAATTCATTGTTTACTTTGTATTTAGTGTGTTTATTCTTAAAAATTCTTCACCAGCACGCTATTGTCATTGAACTTTCGGTGGTAATTATATTTTTCTGTTAATTTTTCTTTCAACGATTGCAACAAAATTAATGTTAAAAACCAGAATATCATGACTATCCGATAAAAAAAAAAAAAAAATATTCGCAAGGGTAAGCATACGTGCAATGAATAAACAAAAAATTGTTGTCATTGAACTTTCGGAGGTAATTATAATTTTGTGTTAATATTACTTTCCACGATTGTACACAGTAAAAAATAATTTCGTAAAATCGGAATGTAAAATTTCGTAAAAATAATTTTGTCAAATAAGTGACAAACTCGTTTGTCATTTATTTGAACATACGAATACGTCTTATTATTTCCCTTGTCATTGACAATTTTAGTTTGCACCTTTGTCTCTAAAACTAGAAAATTAACAAATAAAAAAATTGTGGACGTTTGTGGACAATAAGTTGTTGTAAAAAGTACAAACTTTTCTTTACTGTGTAACAAAATTAATTTTAAAAAATTAAGGAAATCGCTATTTGAAAATATGCAAAATCACTCTTTTTCAATTTTGGTTATCCAAATTCTCGATAAACTTTTTTCGTTAGTCGTCCTTCCGGACTAAAACAAGCACCAATCTGCGGTTTCCAGAACCGTACGGTGTTCTCTTCGTTCGAGAGGTTCCAGTAAAAGAGTTTCCTAGTCAGCCTCGAGACTATTGTCTGAATATCCGTCTGATATTTGAATCTTTTTACTTGAAGAACAGCTGATTCTTCCTTCTTTTAACATCAAGAATTCCCTTACAACGTAATTGCCATGGAATATTACAATCAAACGTTACAATAATAAAATTATATTTTGTTTCCCTCACTTCCGGCACGAACATAAACCGGAAGTGCGTGCCGATGTTTAATCTAAAAGAGCTGCTAATAATGAAAGTACTTATTAATTTTTAAAAACTAAGCAATAAATAACATCGTTTGTTGTTGTCAAACATTATTCCTAATTAATTGTCACTAATCTGAGTAAACAAATACGACACTACGGATGATATTGCCAAGAGACATTCTGTACATTTCCGGTGGCGCTGCGCACGCTCCAGCAAAAAAACTGTGTGTGCCGGTCGCAACTTCGAGGCTCGAGCCTGTCGGTTTCATTCTCCTGTTTTCCGTGGTACGTTACGGTGTACTGCAGCGTTCTTTCGAAAAGATCCTTGGATGGATACCACAAATATTGTAATTTAAAGGTATGATTTCATTGTTCATTCAGTCTGTAGTTTGAGGCTTCGAGATTCACCGATTATTTCTCCGTGACGTAGTACAAAGAAACGAGAAAGTTCACTTTCTCGTTCCTTAGGAAGGACACCGGTTCTTTGTCGCATTGTTATTTTCCGATCCGATTGAGGAGAGCCTACCGCCTACCTCGGTATGTCCAACAATTCGTTTTCAATGATGTTGAAATTGTCTAATAATTTCGAGATTACACATTGCAAGTCTAACATCGCGTTGTTCTTTCGCATTTTCTTGTCAGCGAAAACCTGTTGTTTAGTACACGGTCGATTCTCATAACTACGTTCTACTAGAATTCGTGTTATGCGAATCTGGTAAATTTATTGTTACCGGTGTTATTATTATTTCTCTACGATTTATCATGTTTATCAACGAACGTAGAGGATCGAAACAGCGATCGTGATTTTTTTCGCGAATATTTAACAAGGAACCGGTTTTTTTTATATATTACTTCCAGTGTTTTTCAACGCTATCGGCTTTCTTGGAATCAACACCGCTCGTGTAGCCTGCCTCTTAGCTGACAAAGAAAACGTTGAGAGCGTAGCTTGGCAGCCCCACCCCCTTATTTTTTTCTCGGCGCTCTTGCAGTATTATGTTTCGTTTTTCGTTATCGCGCTATACTCGAGTGTGTGTGTGTGTGTGTGCGCTCACTTGCTTGCTTGAGTCCTTAAGTGCGACCTAGGCCCGCGTTTCGGCGTTTTCCTTTGTCTTGTAGTTCTATTAAATTGCGCGACTACACGTAATTTTCGGGAAATCAAGCACCCGGTTTCTTCGCTGTTCTGGTGAATAATATCTTCATTAGAATAATTGAAAAAGTGAATTGTTCAATATTGAATCGTGCAATATGAAAAAGAAAAACTTCGCTGAAGTTTTGTGAATAAATGTGCATTTTTTTCTTTTGTCTTCATTTGCCACAGAACGAAACTACCTAGTTACCTGTTTTCCATTTCTTTTTCGTACATTTTTGGATGCAAGAGCTCTCAGCTTTTGAGATTATTTAAAATAATGTTAGAAAATGTCTGCCTCGTTACCATGAAAAAGTATTATGGATATAATAGAATGTTGCTTTCTTTGTGTTCCGAGGAAAGCCTGCTGAAGGCACCCTAATATACAACAACGAATGACAATAAGATGGCGCATCAGAAACTTACACAATTATAAACTGTCGATTGTTGTGTGCTAATAATGGCGATTAGAGATTTTGTTTTGGTTTTTTTTTCTTTTTAAGATGTAAATGGAAGAAAAAAACATAATAAAACAAAACATCGTCGAACCGAGTATAGAGATATCATTTATGAGCATTTTTTGTACAGAGACTATCTAGTAATTTATTTTGCAACAATATTTTGTCCATTGTTCGAAATATGTCCGAAAAACTGGCTTGACGCAAAAAAAGTAAAAAAAAAACAGTCCATACACACGACTATCAGAAGGATGCTGCTATTGATTATAAAATATTTTGACTATAGACAAAGAAACATGAGTGATCCAAGGAGACCAAAAACACTGAGTCGTGGGCGTTCAAAGCCCATGCCAGTTCAAAAGCCGGATGAACAACCGCAGGGGGTTCTGCGCCAGGTTACTACACAGCTGCAAGGTGCTTGGATTCGTCGCCCTGGTACAGTGCAGCCTGAACATCCACCTGGACCGGTGCGTGCAAAACATAAAATATATCTTCCTTTTTAAAATTTATTTTTCTGTTTTTTATTGTATAAACTGCAATATATTTCTTGGTTTCCAGTATTTTCGTTACATTTTAGTCTCCGAGCATTGACTGTATTGTATTTTCACACAGAGCATTGGCCGTGTGATGAAAACAACGCCAGCGGTAATGGCACATCCGATAGTAACGGAATCCCGTCCGGAAAGTACCGGCCGTGCTGTACTGCAGCAGCAACAAGTAGTCTCGCGCGATGTAGCCGGTATGAAACGTAAAACGATTGTAGAATCTATTACACTTGCATAAGTCTGAACAATCAATTTTGTAGCTGGCGGAGGCGGCGACGCAGGTGTTTTGGGACGCGGATCTCTGCGAGGACGTCGAGTCATCAATCCGGAACTTCTTGAAACACGCCCGAAGAATTTGGTCACTAAACAGGGTTCGTTTAAAAGATTAATGATAGGTGACCTAACTGTGATCTATCGTAAGATCCGATACTGAAGCATAAACCACCAAATTATTGCAGCAAGGGATGGCCAACAAGTCGCTCTACAAGCAAACTACTTCAAGCTGGTCACATCCACTGATTGGTGTCTCTACAAATATCGAGTTGACTTTGCTCCGGAGGAAGATCGAACCGTCGTCCGAAAAGGAATGCTGCGACTCCATCACGCAGTACTGGGAGCTTATATTTTTGACGGTACAGTTTTGTACACGAGTAATCGCTTGCCTCAGGTTAGTAGTCTGTTCAACTCCACCATTATTTATGACCTTACTAAAAAAAAGGTATGTCTGTGGGTGTAAGAAGCATGAAGCATCCTAAAATATTGAACTTTTTTTTAATGTAATGATTCAGACAAGGTCATTTATACGCTCAAATACGTAAAATAAACAAAATGTATAAATTGAATATTTTCAACAAATATTTCTCCAACTTTTCAATTTAACTTTGTAAAATTGTGATGATCAAATTTGATTGACAATACATTAATCGTATCTTCCATTGTTTTGCACAGCCGCTGGAGTTGTTCTCGCAGAGAAGAGGCGACGACGCACAGATTCAGATAGTCATACGCCTCGTCGGCGATATGGTGAAAGGCGATGAGCATTATCTGCAGTTCTTCAACATCATAATGCGGAAGTGTCTCGAGTATTTGCAACTGCAATTGGTCGGAAGAAACTTTTTCGACGCTAAGAACAAGGTGATTATTCTTTTTCTTCTTTTTCCGCGGACTGTTGGAACAAGTTTAACGTGAATGTGAAAGAAACATTGTTTTCTTCCCTATCCAAGGTCGAAGTACGACAATATAGATTGGAATTGTGGCCCGGGTATGAGACGACCATACGCCAACACGAACACGACATCCTTATGTGCGCAGAGATAACACATAAAGTCATGCGCCAACAGACTGTAATGGATATTTTGACCGATCTGTACAATCGTCATGGCAGAGACTATCAGGTACGAGGGCCACTCAAGTATATTCTCTGGCAACTGCAAATTTGCCACAGGAGTAGTTATGATAATAAATAAACAATAACATAACGTTATTCGGTTTTTTTTTCCAGGACCGATTCAAGGCTGCCGTGATCGGACTCACCGTGCTCACGGATTACAACAACAACACGTACCGAATTGACGACGTTGATTTTTCGGTCAGCCCTGCCTCCACGTTCCTGCGCAAAGGGGAACAAATCAGTTACGAGGAGTACTATCGGACAAAATATCAAATCAACATAAGGGACAATAGACAGCCTCTACTTTTGTCGAGGAGTAAAGCTCGCGATCGTAGGGCTGGAGCCTCTGAAATCGTGTGTCTGATACCCGAACTGTGCAGAGCAACAGGTGAATTAGCAAATATCTTCTCATTATTACCATGTACCAAAAAAGCCGAAGATTTTTTTACTTTACTGAAATTTTTATAAAATAGCGATGGTATCTCATAGAAAAAAAGCATTTCATTACCCACGCAAACTTCGCGTGCATAAAAACCCATTTTCACACATTGTGATACTCGTGTGAAAATCGCTTTTTTAACTCGTCTCATTGCAACACTCACCTTCGCCTCAGGCTGCCAACTCACACGCGTCAGAAACAGATTTTCCATACTAGTATCGTAATATACTGTATCTATGCGAGAAATCCTTTATCAAAAATCTAAAGTACACGAAATTGAGGTGAACTGCAAATTCATTTTAAAAAATAGGTGAGATAAAAAAAAGCCTTTATGCCACTCGGTGGTAAAATGGCGGTTTTCGCGCACGCTTTACGTGCGAAAAATGCATTTTTCACACCTCGTGAAATAAAATTTTGTTCGACACTCGTGCGAAAAACGTTTTCTGAACTCGTGTGATTGCAACACTTGCCTTTGGCTCGTACTGCAAACTCACAATCATTAGAAAAAGTTTTTCTGCACTCGTATCGAAATGTACTATTTCATGGTCATTATAGAAAACATAAGCTAAATGGAAATTGTAAGTACTAAGCTCTGATTTTCCCTGATTCTCGAAAACTTATTTCTGATCAATTTTATAAATGGTTCCTTCATCAAAAACGACGACGATGTATTTGTAAACAATTCACCTTAAAGATTACATTACATTTTTGCTTTCATTTTTTCATAATGTGCCAAATTTTTAACAATATTTTCACAACTTGTATTGAAACAAGAATCTCCAGTACGGCTAAATGATAACTAAAATTACCTTAATTTTATCTTGCAGGTCTAACCGATGACATGCGTTCCGACCGCACGATGATGCGGGAACTTGCTAATCACACGCGAGTCAATCCCCAGGGTCGCATTCAACGTCTGATGAGCTTTAATCAACGCATCCAGCGTCAGCCTGAGGCTGTACAGGAGCTCACAGACTGGAACATGAAATTGGATGAAAAGCTTGTGACACTACCAGGACGACTTCTCGGCCAGGAGAAAATTATATTTGGACGCAACGGTTTCGCGATGGCTGGCGATAACGCGGACTGGACCCGAGAATTAAGAAACAAACAAATGTTGCAAACAGTATCGTTGACTGATTGGGTCATCGTTGTTCCGAATCGCACCGTCCGCGATTCACAAGTGAGTATTTTTCCATTGATACTGCGTTAATATATACTATATTCAACAGTAATAAAACAACCCTTAAATGCGTAGAAAAAAACCTTCGCCATTTCCGACTTACCACTTGTTGATTTTTCAAGTTAATTGGTTGAATATTATTGTACCATTTAGAATTTAAAAAACAATTATACAATTGGGCTAAACAGAAAATTATGTAATCGATTACAATTCTTGCAAAGTATATATACAACTGGATTCATATTTGAACAATTAAGTTGAATGTTCAGCGAAGTACAAAATAATGCAACCAATTTTTTTAGGAATTCCTCGGTGCGATGAGATCGGCAGTGAGTCGCATGCAATTCCAAATATCGGAGCCACGCACTTACACTATCAACGACGATCGGGCCAACACGTATACCTCCGCTATCGAGGAGATAATGAGTCGTGCCAATCCGCAGTTGATAATGTGCGTTGTACCGAACAATCGCGCCGATCGTTACTCCGCAATAAAGAAAAAAAGTTGCATCGATCGTCCTGTCCCGACTCAGTGCATCTTGGCAAAAAATCTAAACGGCAAAGGACTCTCTTCGATCGCGACGAAAGTGGCAATTCAATTGAACTGCAAACTCGGTGGCATTCCTTGGTCCACAGCAATACCGGTCAGTGGCCTTATGGTCGCGGGCTTCGATGTTTGCCACGACACTAACTTGAAGGGTCGGGACTTCGGTGAGTATTATCTAATTGACATTTTTTTCCAACTCCGAATGACCGTTGCTAGTATTATCTCTTATTCTATTATTACACAATATCGTTTAAAAAATATTACTCAGCTCAGAAAATGTTTTTCGCACGAGTTTCGTACAAAGTTTTATTTCACAAGATGTAAAAATGAGTTTTCGCATGCGAAGCGTGTGTAAAACTCCCATTTTCACACCCTGTGAAATAAATACATCATTATAATTTTTTTTTATAGGAGCTCTCGTTGCTTCGCTCGATCCGGCCTTCGGCCGTTACTTCTCGGCAGTCAGCGCCCACACGACGGGTGAAGAGTTGTCGAACGATCTGGCTACGAACATGGTCAAGGCTCTGCATAAGTACAAAGAGTTGAACAAGGCATTGCCAAGCCGGGTCGTCATTTATCGCGACGGTGTCGGCGAGGGACAAATACCCTTCGTGTACGAGCACGAAGTTGAAAATCTAAAATCGAAACTCGTCGCCCTATATCAAGATCCAAGTCATTTTAAGATGGCCTACATCATCGTGACAAAGCGTCTCAACACAAGACTCTTCTATAACAACTCGAATCCGCCCCCCGGAACAGTCGTCGATGACGTTATAACGAGTCCGACAAAGTACGATTTCTTCATCGTTTCGCAGTCCGTAACACAGGGAACCGTATCACCCGTTGGATACAACATCATCTCCGACAACGTAAATCTGGACGCCGGAAAACTGCAGAGATTGACGTACAAACTGACGCACATGTACTTCAATTGGAGCGGAACCGTGAGAGTGCCAGCGCCATGCCAGTTTGCTCACAAGCTCGCTTTCCTTGTGTCGCAATCTATACACGCGTCGCCGAGCAATCATCTCGAGACCGTGCTCTACTTCCTCTAAGTTCGTCGCAGAATTTATGCTACTTTGATCGCAATTGGTACCTATATTTTTCAAAACTATAACGCGCGAGCGACTTTTTGTTTCGAGATGATATACGTGCGTTAAATTTCGGTACTCGAATTATTGATTTACGTTACTCACATTATTACACTTATAACTTTTGACAAGGTTACTTATATTTTTCTTTTACGCCAGTATTATCGTTTTAGTCGACATCGATGTTCATCCAATTGAACAACCAAAGACAAAGGATGCACTTGAATCGCGGTTTGACTTCGGTTCAAAACATCCACCCTCTCTTTCTTTAGTTCTAGAATCAGTATTCACTTGAGGTGAACCTATTTTCGTTGACAATGTTTCGTTCGAAGACGCGAAAGATGTTTGGCATCATTTCATAAACCTTTCATTTTTTTTTTTTATTTGACAATTCATTTTTTTTAGATATGACAAACAATGGAGACGATAAATAAATGACAATTTATTGCATCTCGCTGTACGTATTCTTATTCCTACGTCGTACCGGAAACACGTCACTGTTTGAAAAATCTCATTTCCCTTCCGATTGAAAAATGACATTTTCAAACCGGATGTAACGTTTGCCCGTATGACGTTATTTCCGGCAGAAAGTTGAGATGTTGAAACCGGGAGTGACGTCACAATGATATTTTTCAAAGTCTCTGCGTGACGTCATTTCGTGTTTAAAGATTAGATTTTCAAACCGGAAGTGACGTTGCAGAGAAATTTCGTATTTTTGTTTTGATAAATGTCTGAAATACAGCCAATGGCAGAATCGCGTGATTAAAGGAACCCTTTAACATCTATTACAAAGATTCATTTACAAGCGTGATATTTCATGGTCGCAGAATTTCAAAATATCTGACGATTTGATATACGATAATGCTGTAAGCGACGAATACAGTGTGGACGACCGAACACGCTCGTCTCGACGCTAATCACAACACGACATCCCAGTTTACATTTTTTTTCATCGTAGATGTTATTCAGCTAGCGCTCTCGAGTGTGCTACAACTAATCGTCCGTTAAATGAAAGACGAGCCCCAAAAATCTAAACTGAAAGTATTCATTTCTCCAATCTGCCTGAATGCTACGAGCTGATTTCGGAAACAGTTGATCGCCGAGTGTCGGGGAAGCCGGTCAGAGCTGGTTCTCTGCTGTGTGTGCTCTCGAGATCGTTTCTTCATTCTCATCGTAATCGCAAGTACAATGCAAGGATCTATTATTCAGAATAGGTATAGAAGGTCAGTGAACGCTTTTACTTTTTGCGATACATTGTTTCCGCTAATAATCAGTTTTCCGTGCGTACAATGTACATCGTTCATAATACGAATGACCTTGACGTGTTCTAGGCGGACATTGTTACCATCGTTTTCTATGAATTGGCTATCGCATATAAATACTCGCACGGCTTGATTGTGTTTCAGATGTTCCTTATCAGCATGGTTTGACAACAATTTTGCCACAGTAGCGCACGGTACCGCTTGTCGTTTGTACTAACAATATTGAAGAATTATTCTTCCATCTCGTTCATATGACTTGTATAGTGGGAGAACAGTAAAAGGTGAGAAAATGTTGGACCTTTAGTCAACATTGTTTTTTATGGAATTCTACTTGAGCTAACGAAAATGAACATTTCTTGCAGAAATGGGTGTGGAGAGTGAAGTTTCACTGATTGCGAACGGGATTATTCGATCGCAGCATAACAAAATTCACGAGTTTGTCTGCACCGTATGTACAGATGAGAGAGGTTTCGAAGACTGGGAGCAGCATATAGGTAATGAAGTGCACGTCAGAACTCTGGAACAGTTCAATCTGACATTTGAAAAGAACGGCATAACAATCCACTGTAAAATGTGTGGTACGGATATCAATCGGGACGAGCTGAAAGCCCATGGAAAATCGCATCTGATTGTCCCATGGCACGAGCCTGAAGACAAGTATCAGACCTTCTTTGAGAACCGCATGATCGGATGGAAAAATGAGCTGTATTGTTGCCTGTGCGAGGAAATATTTCTCGAGTGGTCCACGGCCTTTCTTCACATCAACGATTGGAAACACCGAAATCTCCAGGAAGAACTAACTCCGCTAGCGGACGAATTTTCTTCTAAACTCCCTGCGGATGTTACCTTCGAGTTGCTGGTGACCAATGCACTCGTCCCCTTTGATGAAAAAACACTGAAGTGCCAAATGTGCGAAGTTTGCAACACCATAGAATTCGCAAAAATTGTTCATCATATCAGAAGCTTTTTACACTCGTGGGATGAAATAACATTCCAGGACAAACTGAAGGGACGAAAAGCTTTGAAAAGCGATCGGAAGGTTCGTGAAAATCCGCTACTCACAGAATCAATGCCGAAACAATTCGTTGATACGACAACCAGTAAAGATCAATTTTGCCAAACCATGCACTGGTGTTACCTGGAGAAATTTGATGTTGCGAATTTCTGTTGCAATGTTTGCGAACGTCTGGTTTTTGCGTCGACCCGCAATACATACATTCACGTGGTGGGAGAGTTCCACGCGAATTCTCTGAAGAAATACGGCTGCGACAACATCTCGCTCAAAGAAACCGACACTTACCACTGCGAATGCTGCGAGTGCGATATTAGCGGTCGCAAAGAGATGTATCTTCATATAAAAGGTGTATACCATTCGTTCAGGCACATATTTTCTGAACTAGAGCGGAAATTTCTTATGAAGATTCCCACCATAGTCGAAAGTTCCATCGTAAGGCTAACCGTCTCCGCATCGCCTATGAATAAATCGCCTCGCGTAAGCGTAACGAATAATGCGAATTGCCTGGAGACATATGGTTGCGATAAAACCTCGAGAAAACGTGATAATACTTTTTATTGCCAATGCTGCAACCGCTACATTATCAGACCCAAGAGAGTTTGCACGCCGTTAAAGGAAGAAAATCAAAGGAATGTCGGAGCCGTGTCGAATAAGCAACAATCGCCGATTAGCGATAAAAATCCAATTAAAGTCGAGGTTCCGAGGCAGCCAGACCCACGGGTTTTCAAGCGACGTTACCGTCCTGTGTCTCGGTATTACAAGAGGAGACCGCGCACACCAAAGCCACTCGAGCCACTCTACCCCGATATCGTCAGACAAACCATACCCTCCAATTACATCAAGCGGGGAAATTCTACCGATTCTCATTGCGTAATATGCAATGACGCATTATCTACTGCCGCAGAAATACAAAATCACGTCGTCAGTTCAGACCACAAGAACGCCATGAACAGATACGGGTGCGATAACGTCACACTTGTTGCAGGTAAATTGTATTACTGCCGATGCTGCAATTGCAGAATTTTCGGTCACGACAACGTTTATCTTCATGTAAAGGGACGACAACACGGCATCGAGCGCATGGCGCAGATTCGCGAGAAGAAACTAGAAGAGCCATCGGTACGACCCGTGCCGACTAGAGTTGCATTGTCTTCGATATTAACCAAAGAAGTTACGAAAATGGTAGAAGAAGTCAAGTCCAGAGAAGCAGCCTTTGCGTCGAGACCTCATCGCAATCGTGTCCGATTTCCGAACCCGCAGAAGCTCGTCCTTAAGGACCGAACTCGCTGCAACGTTTGCAATGTTATCTTCAACAGCAGTGGGGAACTTCACAGCCACTCTGCGAGTCACTTCAGCGGGGATTTCGTTCGTTCCAGTGCGAATAAGAATTCCAAGGGCACGATCAAAGGTGCGGCTTCGAAATTCCAAACGGAATTGCCAAACGCACTCGAGTCAAAACAGATTTCCACCGAAACTGCAAAAACTTCAGAGAAAATTCTGGAGGATTGTGACTCCAGCGATATTAACACAAAACTTTGCGAATCCACGTTAACCAATGGTACGTTAGTTGCTTCTATCAAAGAAACGGTTGATCGCGACAGCGAAGACGACAGCGATACCGAGTCTCAGACAAACCGTCGTACGCCGGTAAAAAGGATTATGCAGAGAGTCATCCAACTCTCAAATTTCGACAAAGACCACATCTACGAAATAAAAGATAAATTGGGAGAGATAGAGCTTGGTATGAAGCTATGTTTCGTCACCGATTCGACGAGCATCTACTGCCTCGTGTGCCGCAAGACTGTCGAAAATACACTGCAAAATTACATCGAGCACTTGCGTAGCTTGGATCATTGCGATTATTTCGAGAAAATGTCGAAAGACGACGAATTGTTCGACCGGTTTCCCGAGCAATTTAGCGAGCTCGCTCTGGCCTACGAATACATGGAAGAGACCTCAGACGAAGTGATACGTTGCCTCGTTTGCCACGAAGAAATAGCCAATATCGATGATAAGATACGCGATCACATCGACGAACGCGATCACGAACAAATCCGCGATGAGATGCATATAAATGCACAGAAAAATTTCGAGGAAGTAAAATCAAGAATGCAGTGCAACTGGTACAACGTTCAGAATTATTGGTGCGTCCTGTGTTCGGAGAATTTTCAATCCGAAATAAGCTTCGCGAAACATTTGGCGAGCGCAAAGCACTACAATGCTGTCAAACAATCGAATAATGTTGGGAAAGCATTAAACTACGACTTTTGCGCACCGTGCGCTCTGCTGTGGTACGGTTATCGATGCACGCACGCATACCACTGCACTGTTACGTCGCACAAGTGGCTCGTGCAGGACGGACATTACGTATTGCACGAATTGCCAAAATCGGCCAAAGATCTTTTGGCTACATCGGCGCAGTACATAAAAGATACGGTAGGATATCTCGAGAGCGTAGCTACGACGGAACGGGAGAAAGAACAAATTTTGTCGCAAGATTTAAAGAATGCTGTTACACAAAGATTTTGCAACGCGAAAGTTTACACTTGTGGATCAAGAGTATTCGGATCGGGTGGAGCGGACAGCAATCTGGATATTTTTCTCGATTGCGGTGAGTAAGAAACTGCCGCCCTCTACTGATCGATTTTAAAAAATATATTATAGAATCGTTTTTCGCAATTTTTATCAAAGTACAAACATTTTTTAAATGAATAAAATATTACATTTCCTCAGGAGGCATGTACAACGGCAATACGAAATCGAAGGAACAGGTTTTGTCCTTGGCGACCAGTGTGCACCAATGTCTGAATTCGGACCCTAAGTCTTGGGACTTGGACGAATTTCTGACGAGCTGCCGAACTCCTATCATCAGAGCACATCACAGAGCAACAGGACTCTCGTGCGATATATCCTTCGAGAATGGACTGTCGGTTGAACACACCAAGTTAATCAAGTACGCCGAATCAAGTCGAAATTTTCTGGACATAGAATTGTTAGGAAAAGCGTTAACGAGAGCGACGCGGTAACCGCGCACCCTACCGTACCGACCGTGGGAGGGTCGGGAGCGAGGCATGGTGAGGCGCGTGTGATGTGTGGGGAGTGTGAGTACGGACGTGAGTGACTACGGACGTGAGCGAGTACGGACGTGGACGAGTACGGTCGAGCGTAAAGGAACGGGCGAATCGAGAGCGAGATCGAACGTAGATCATAAGTGCGGAACGAACTTTAGTTAAGAGTTTGCCTTTAGTTGTTAATGATATTTGAAAGTGTGTATTGGCGTGCGGTGTGACATTAAAGTATAATTTTTCCATCCTCGGTCTTATTTCCTTCCGCGCGGAGCCGGCGCGGTAACCTGCCCGCGAGAATCTCGACGAGGACGGGTGGAAGCCCGGGTATCCGGAGCATCGGGTATGCCCCGGTTTGCATACCTAACATCATCAGAAGTGGGATTGTGAACCTATTTTCCTCGCGAAAAATGTTGTGGAAGTTTCAACCACGGTAGAGACGTTGTTACTACGTGAAATTGAAGAGTCTGGTAATCGAGCTTACTGTTGTCGTGAACCAGCGAGTTCGCCAGCGAAAATTTTTTTTTTTGTTGTTTTGCTCTTGGCTTTGTGCGTATCAAGTATCATCGGGGTACCCGCGCGGTCGTGCGATACAAACGCAAACAATAGCGGTAAGTCGGAACCACCGAAGGTGAACGGGATTTATTCATGGTATTGACTCGGAGTGCCAGTGCGCGTAATCGTTCGGCTACGAATACAAATAGAGGCGAAATGGAATTCGGTGTCGCCGGAGGATTGATGCGAACGCCAAACGCGAACGCTCCGGCCGCGAACGGTCAAGGACCGGCCATCGTCAACAATAACTTACTCGGAATCGGATCACTCGCAGACAGATTAACGCCGAACGTCACTCCGCAAGCCGTTCAAAATATACCAACGGGACCAGGATCTCGGGGCAACAGACAAACACGACGGTCGTTGGATTTGCCGCCAGCGTTGTCCCCACAACTACCGGTCGGTAATGTAGGAATACCCAATACCGGCCAGGCCAACTTTCCTACCGCGTTCAACGTACCACCGCCGAGATATGGCTTACCCCCAGCAGTGACTAATGGGACAAACACGCAACCTCCACCAGTCCCACAAAATGTCGGTGCAAACCCGCCACTCAACGAAGGGGGGCCACAGATTCGCGTCAACGAGTTCCTGCAAGCGGGCGAGCGCAATCACCAGCCACCACCGGCCGTCGGTAATGTCGGTAACTGGGGCAATTACCCCCCACAGGTTGCCGGTAACTGGGGCAACCCTCCGCAACCGTTCGTCGGTAACACGGGTGCCTTCATACCTCAAGGGCAGCAGCAGCCAGGGATAAACGAACTACTCAACATGGTAATCGAGGATAACCGACGAAGGGACCAAATGCTCGAGCGGGTGGTTCAAACGCTCGCCGCTCAGAACGGCGGAGGTAACAGGGGCGCTCCCGCGCAACAAGGTATGAGTTATCAGGTTATGCCCGACCTGTCAAAGCACATCGAAACATATGATGGTGAGGGTGGCGGATCGAAAGCTCGCGAATGGATCAAAGTATTGGACGGTATGCGAACTTTGCACAATTGGCACGACAACATCTCCCTGGAAACCGCCAGGACGCATCTCATCGGAGGAGCCAAAGATTGGTACCTCTTGCACTCAGCGGAATTTACGTCTTGGGAAACGTTTCAGGTGGGGTTCCGAAGAACGTTTATGATGTACGAGAGTCGCACCGCGAGATGGCAACGGATGATAGAACGTGTCCAAAGGAAAGGCGAGGCTACGCAGACCTACTACCATGCAAAGATTCGTCTGTGCCGGGACTTGGAGCTGAGTCCACGAGATACCAAGGAACAGGTCCTCGTAGGACTCTGGTCAAAAGATCTTTGCAACGCAATGGCCTCACGCGAGCACTACGATCTTGACGAGCTGTACCACGACATCAGGAGTCACGAGAGACTCGAAGAGCAGCGGCTGAATCGAATACGGGGTGGACAGACGGCCAACACCGATAAGAGTAAGCCCGTTCCATCAAATAAAACGCCTGCCCCCGCCGCTAACACCGAACGCACTACGCTTAAGAATCCCGACACCCGCTTACCGATCAAGAATGAGGCCGGAGAGTACAAATGTTATAACTGTAACAATTACGGTCATTTGTCGAAGGATTGCCCCGAACCTAAACGTCCGTTAACTTGCAGATCTTGCGGTCAGACAGGGCACACGCAACGCCACTGTACGGCAACTACTGCGACAGGATCGGGAGCCGTACAACAGATCGACGGACCTCAACCGAACTCAGCGTCGAAGTACATCAAAACAGCATACGTCAACGGACGTTCGCTACGTGCTTTTGTGGACCAGGGCAGTTCCGATTGCACGATAACGGCCTTTACGGTACTACAGGAAGGCCTACAAATGGAACCCCTGATATCGGAACTTCGCAGTTTTGGACCAGAGCACTATAAAGTGATATCTCCCGGTATCGTGCGAGCGGATGTCAAACTTGACGACGTTACCGTCCATAACATTGCGATGAGAGTCGTACCGGACGAGGCTCAAGCAACTCCTGTCCTGGTGGGGCGTACGTTCACCGACGCGCCTCACGTCAACTATCACAAGATCGGAGGTCAGTTAACCTTCGCCGCGGCCGAGGACGATCGGTTTCGCAGCATGGAAGTGATTGAAGAAGACGCAGAGCGGATCGAGGTGGCCGCAGACATCCACCTCCCCCCCCACTCCGTCAACTGCATACGCGTCGTCGATCATGGCATAGAGAGCACGCTCTCTATGATGAACGTGGGCGCCGAGGATCACTATCTGAAAAAGGGGCGCAAGTTGACACGCGGGGAACTCGCAGCCGTTCCCAAGCGAGCCCAACCACCACTACGACCTGCGATATCGCGAGAAGACCTCAACGTCGGACCGAACCGACGATACGACGAAATAGAAGATTTGTTAAATATAATGAACGATTATAGAGACTGTATTTCCACGAATATCAGTGATCTCGGATGCACCGATGTGATTGAAATGGACATTACAGAAGTGCCGAATAGTAAGCCGGTGTATTCTAAGCCATACAAAGCGAGCAACTCCGAACGCGAAGAAATGAAACGAATCGTTAACGACTGGAAGCGAGAGGGGATCGTGACCGAGACGCATTCCCCCTACGCCAGTCCCGTACTTCTTGTCAGAAAGAAAACCGGAGAGTCGCGTCTCGTAGTCGACTTCCGGCGGCTGAACCAGCAAACGGAGAGGATGCACTTTCCCCTACCCGACATAGACGACCATATCGCGCTGATCGGAGATGCTCGGTTATTTATTACGTTAGATCTCGCGCACGGTTACTTGCAAGTACCACTTACGCAGAGCGCGCGCGCGAAAACGGCCTTCATCACCCCGGACGACACAGGCGAATTTACACGCATGTCCTTCGGGCTGATGAACGCCCCCTTCTACTTCTCTAAACTCATGCAACGCATACTAGGACCCCTACGCGATAGCTCGATACTTTTCTACCTGGATGACATCCTCATCCCGGGTAAAAATTGGCCTGATCTCCGCGGACGACTTATTAAGGCGCTCGAAGCTCTACGTGGTGCAGGACTCACTCTGAAACTGGAGAAATGCCAATTCCTAATGGAACGAATAACGTATTTAGGGTTCATAATATCTAAAGACGGTATCGAGCCCGGATCTAGTAAGTTGCAAGGGATTAAGGACTTTCCGAAACCGAAAGATGTGCACGAAGTACGCCGATTCCTCGGGCTAACGAGCTTCTTCCGTCGATTTGTGCCGCGTTTCGCCGAACGCGCCGCACCGCTAAGTAACCTATTGAAAAAGAATCGCGATTTTGTATGGAGCTCTAGCGAAGAGCAGGCGTTCCTCGACTTAAAGGGAGCCCTCGGTTCGAGCCCCGTCCTACAAATGTATAACCCGAAACGTCGTACGGAATTGCACACAGACGCGAGCGCGAGCGGGCTCGCCGCCATGATGTTACAGGAAGACGACTCAGGTCAACTACGATTAGTTTACGCGATTAGCCGTCGAACGAACGCTCCGGAACGAAATTACCATTCCTCGAAACTCGAACTGTTAGCGATCGTATGGGCCGTGACGCGTCTCCGCACGTTGTTAATTAACATCGTATTCAAGATCGTCACCGACTGCCAAGCCCTTGTATATCTGTGCGCGAACAAAACGAAACACCCTCAGATTGTGCGTTGGTATGCTCTACTAGGGGAGTTCAATTTCGACATTGAGCACCGCCCCGGCGAAAAAATGGCTCATGTAGACGCCCTAAGTCGCGCGCCCGTAGAGGCAAAGAATGATACGACCGAGTTGAGCGAAATCGCGGATGCCGTGTACACGATTATTAGCATAGACGACGAGATATTATTGTACCAGTGTACGGATGAATTATTGCGGAGGAAGTGCGAAATCTTACGAAAACCCGATTGCGAACGCAACGCGTGTGAGAGATCTGAAGTGCGCGACTATGAATTAGTTGGCGGAATGTTGTATAAACGAGTGGGTGAGAAGCTATTGTACGTGATTCCGCGCGCCATGCGAAAAAGTCTCGCAGTAAAGTTCCACGATTTGCAAAGCCACATGGGAGCCAACCGAACGCTGCACAAGATGAGCGAGCGCTACTATTTTCCTAGGATGCGCGCCTACGTGAAACGACACATCCGGGCCTGCCTACAATGCACCCTAACGAAGACACTCACCGGCAAGCAAGCCGGGTTACTACATCCGATCGTGCCGGGAAAAAGACCGTTCGAGACGATAAACATCGATCACGAAGGACCCTTCGTGACCAGTACGAGGGGTAACAAATACCTCCTAGCCCTGATCGACAACCTAACGAAGTACGTGGTGATAAGAGCGGTGCGCGACACCTCCGTGCGACCCGTACTACGGGTACTAAGCGAGTTCGTCCTAAATTTTGGAGCGCCGAGCCGAATAATCTCAGACCGCGGTACCTGCTTCACATCGCAAAAGTTTACGGAGTTTTGTGAACGGCACGGGATAACGCACATACTCAATTCCCCGAGGCACCCTCAGGCTAACGGGCAAATTGAACGAATGAACCGAACCCTAATCCCGGCAATCCAAGCCAACGCTAAGCATCCCGAAGGACGAGACTGGGACGCCCACCTCAAGGAGATCCAGCGGGACCTGAACGAGGCCCCCAACCAAAGTACGGGTATCACCCCTTTCAGGGCATTATACGGATACAGTGCACGCCACGACGAGGGTCCGCTGAGACGACTCACCCCCGACAACGAGACAGATTACCGTCCACCCCCCGAAATACAAGAGGAAGTACGTGAAAGTATCGCGACGGCACAGAAGCGCAGCAAGGAACGTTACGATCATGGACGACGAGAGGTGAAGTACTCACCCGGGGATATAGTCTACATGAAAACCGTCCCCGTATACACGGGAGAAAGTACGAAGCTGCAGCGACGCTTTCGCGGACCCTTGGTCGTCGCGAGGGTATTACCGGCAGATACGTACGGGGTCATAGACCTGAATACTGACGACCCTGGACGACGTTACGCCGCGACGGCGCACGCGAGCCAGCTTAAACTTTGGAAACCGGTAGAGGACGAAGGACCCGACAATGTCGACGATCACCCGTCGGTCGACGAAAACGAACTAATCGCGGAAAGCGAGACAGAAGCTGAGAAGCAAGAGGAGGATCCCGGTGAGAGTACTGCCCTCGAGATGCCCTCAATCGAAGATGCGGCCTACCGTGAACCGAACGAAGAAGCAGCTCAAGACATACCCATCACGCCGGCCACGGTTACCGGACGACCGACACGTATCCGGAAGACTCCCGGTCACCTGCGAGATTACGAATTAGATTAATCGCCCGAGGACGAGCGATCCCAGGACGGCCGAATGTTAGGAAAAGCGTTAACGAGAGCGACGCGGTAACCGCGCACCCTACCGTACCGACCGTGGGAGGGTCGGGAGCGAGGCATGGTGAGGCGCGTGTGATGTGTGGGGAGTGTGAGTACGGACGTGAGTGACTACGGACGTGAGCGAGTACGGACGTGGACGAGTACGGTCGAGCGTAAAGGAACGGGCGAATCGAGAGCGAGATCGAACGTAGATCATAAGTGCGGAACGAACTTTAGTTAAGAGTTTGCCTTTAGTTGTTAATGATATTTGAAAGTGTGTATTGGCGTGCGGTGTGACATTAAAGTATAATTTTTCCATCCTCGGTCTTATTTCCTTCCGCGCGGAGCCGGCGCGGTAACCTGCCCGCGAGAATCTCGACGAGGACGGGTGGAAGCCCGGGTATCCGGAGCATCGGGTATGCCCCGGTTTGCATACCTAACAGAATTATGTCTAACGAGAAATACATATTACAGATCTTTCAACGATGTATTTCCTCCTTGCCGACATATGATGCTTTTATTGAAAAAGTGGCTAGTAGACTGCAAATTGTCGGGACCTGATCGCATCTCTAGCTATGCACTGTATTGGTTCGTCATTTTCTACTTGCAAAAGGAAACGATTCTTCCAAGTATTGCCACGTTGATCAAGATGAATAGCAGATCGTATGAGATAGCTGGTAAGTCAAGAACACACCGATTTTCGATTTAAAACAAGAACAATGCCATATTTAAAATTATTTAAGGCAAATCATTAACGTGTTGAGGTAATCTTCCTTATTCACAGGTTGGGAGGTCGGCTTCACCCTCGAATACAGCTACAACAAAGCTGAGAGTAACCTTAGCACAGAGGAAATGCTCATTAGATTTTTTATGTTCTACGCCGATTTTGATTTCCGTCACGACGTCGTCTGTCCTCTACTCGGCGATGCAATGAAGAAACGAGACTTCGCCGATCATCGAAATCTACCCAAAGAAATGCGATCCTACGTACATCACATGAAGAAATTAGCAAATCCGGAACCCTTGCGTGTCGATTCTCCCATGTGCATTCAAGATCCTTTGGATCTTCAGCATAATATCACTACAACAGTGAGCAAAGTACTCCTATGCCGTTTCCGAACCTGCTGCTCCAAAAGCGTCAACGTACTGCAGTGCTCATCGTAGATTAGTTTCTTCCGAAAAAGCTTCCAGATACAAGTGTTGTATAACCTGTTTTTTGTACGTGTGTGGGTGTGTGTGTGTTTTCTAATTAAATATTGCACAGTAATAGCCTGTAAAAGGCATTGATAAGATCTTGTTTTTATTAGCAATTTTTCTAGTATTTAAATGAATTTGTCTCATAAATAATGATAGTCCATATAACAGTTAGCTAAATGGCGTGCAATTTGTTATCCGCATCAAATAAGCACTATACAAAACGGATTAATTAACGCTTTACAGAAATGAATGTAATGAATGAATGAATGTAGTGTTAGGAAATGCACGAGTACTTTACGATCGTCCGAATCTAATAGAATGTTCGTCCGAAATAGCAATCAACGTTGAATACAGTGAGGGTCTGTTTAAACATTCAGACTGCCCAATTCACGAGTGATCCGGATTTCCGATGGCCGAATAGTCTCGTGTAAGAGCGCGATTAAGGTGCGAGCCATCACATGGATTTGCATTTTTTACGATATTCTTCTGCAATATTTTATACTATATGATGAACTTTAGCCATATTCAGGGCTTTTTATAGTATTTTAATCTTTTGATATGATACAAAACTGAAAGAAATATTAAGACTGTTAAAATAAACAATGAACAGTTGATTAAATACCATTGTATTTCTTTTTCTTCCGTTCCTCCGTTCCATTTTAGACTTCGAAGAGTATCCATCCCATCGTATGATGAAAAAAAAAATGTTATTGATTTTTTTTTTACAAAAACTGAAAATGGCATAAAGTCGGTCGCGGATGCGCGATGCTGATACAAAACTGAAAGAAATATTAAGACTGTTAAAATAAACAATGAACAGTTGATTAAATACCATTGTATTTCTTTTTCTTCCGTTCCTCCGTTCCGTTTTAGACTTCGAAGAGTACCCATCCCATCGTATGATGAAAAAAAAAATGTTATTGATTTTTTTTTACAAAAACTGAAAATGGCATAAAGTCGGTCGCGGATGCGCGATGCTGAGATTTTATGTAACAGGCTCTAGTGCGCTTAACCATAAATCATCAGTTTAAAATAAACAAATATTTGCGGTTTATGTTCATTCGATTGCTTGCTTACTATTTGATTAAAGCTAAATTCGGTCTTAACAAGCCTTACAGCGCCATCTATAGTATATAACTATGCATATAAGATATGGATACATGATGTTTCACCAACCTAGTTACTTTTTGGTGGAAAATAATTTCGCGTAAATGATACCCTACCACACGACGACGACAAGATATTCTCGAAAGGAAAGACCAGAGCAGACTTCAGTATACTATGGCGGCAAATAGGAGTGTCACCGTACTGGCTCCCAACGGGCGTCGTCAAAATGTCAAAGTCACCCCGAATCACACAATTTCTCAGGTAAACGGATCTGTAATATTGCTTTATAAATCGATCTCAATTGTGTTCTAAATGGATTGTGGCATTTCAATCGTAGAAAGAAAAAAAAAACCTTGCTAAAGATCGAATCGATTTTCATTCTATTTCGTCGTTACGTTTCCCTGTGTCGCACACGCTCTTATACCAATGCGTTTCAGGTATTGGAGGAAGTTTGTCGTAAACAAGGATACAATCCACAGAATTACGATGTCAAGTCAGTATATCAGCTCGAAAAGATCTATTCTCGTATTTTTTGAGTAATCAGGCGAAAACATATTTCTCGATTTATTTTCGTATTTCGCAGGCACCTCAACCAAGTTTTGGACGCCAATGCTATACTTCGCTTCACCGCCTTGTCCAACAACGCTACTCTGGAGATGGTCCCTTGCTCCAAGGTCCGAGAAGCTACCAATGTCACGATTGGCATACAACTGGAGAACGGGGAAAGGCTGATGGGTGATTTTCTTCCCACCACTTCGTTGACCGAAGTCCTCGAGAGCTTGTGTCCGGATCAGAAAACTGATGATGCCATACTGATCTATATGCACCAGGAGGTATGACCTTTGGGGACACATTGAAAATAACCTGTAAACTGCTTCTGTGTCTCTGCTCCATTTTCAAGGAGCGGAGACTGCGCGCATGGAGTACTTTTCCATGTGTATGATTCCATGGTCTGTTTGAACATACTTTCATTAACATTTATACAGTTGCAAAACATTGTCATATATATATCGTACTTTTTTAATGAGATATGAATCACAGAAGATAGATTTGAACACAGATTTGGTTTTGGCAGGTGTATGGAAAGGAAACTCTGGAAGCCACGACCTTGAAAACCTTGGGTCTGACGAGCGGCCGAGCGATGTTGAGATTGATGCACAGAGATCCGGAGGCGTTGAAATCGCAAGCTCATGTTTATCGTCCAGCAGCGGCGAAGCCGCCGCCCAAGGAGGACAGGCGATCCGGTAAAAACGATTCGACGTCGAAGAGAGGATCCTCTACCGTACAAAATTATCTCAGCAAAGCCATTTCCGATCCGCTCTCGTTGCTGAAAAACGATAAGTCAAAGTTTAAGAATGTTGGACCCGGACACGTTGTCGGAAGAAAGCCAGACGAAGCGCCGAGTCAAGACAACTCCGTTAGACAATCGACACCCGAGAACGACGTTCCCACTCCAAAGAATGAGAAGATATCAAAAAAAGAAAACTCCGCGTCGAACTATCAGAATATTCCGGTGGATGAGAAAATTGAATTCGTGAGTTTCGTCTTACGAATAGTCGGAGTCGTGAAAAGAAAAAAATATACACGTTTCATACATTTATCTTCTCCTTACTACAGTTGGGAGAGAGAAACGCCTTGTTATTCAATCAGGCAGGCGCGAAGGCTCTTCCCCGAGAAGATTTGCCCGACAATTTCTTTGAGGTGACGGTTGACGACGCTAAAGCGCTTATGCGCGATGCCCGGAGACAGCGAGAGGAGCTGGAAGACACACCCCTGGCGACTGGAGCTCAGCGTGAACTCGATAGCAACAAAACGACCTTGAACAAATTACACAAATATCGTCGAGCTGTTCTTCGAATTCAATTTCCGAATCAGATGGTCCTGCAAGGCTTGTTCGGACCCCTCGAGACTGTGAATACAGTCAAAGATTTCGTTAAAGAGTATCTGGCCAATCCCGACTGTGAATTCGTTCTATGTAAGTTCTGCCTATGGGAATGCCTATAGGAATAACAAACTTGCATCCGGAGAATTTGATATCCACGTTTGTCCGTAGATACAACACCCCCGAGGAAGGATCTAGCATGCGAAAAGCGTCTGATCGACGAAAATCTCGTACCTACGGCGATTATTTACTATTCCGGACAGTCCGACCTGAAACCAGAGTTGAAATCTAAGTTGACCGATCCTCGAGCCGCTGGTGTTCAAGCTATAAAGTCCAGGTACGTTCAATTTCTTTAACATAAGTATTTGAAGGCTTAATCTGTATTTTACTGCTGATTATCTTTGTGCAGGATCGCTATGACGCGCGACACCACCCAGCATTCTCCGACCGACGATCCGATCGAGTCCACGCAGTCTGCCGGCGCGATGGCCGTCCAAGAAGAACGAAAATACAGCAGCGATCCCGTACCAGGTCCAAGCAGAAGTGGATCGGTGACTCAAAATGACTCGTCGATTCAAGCACCAAAATGGTTCAAGCGGTTTCTGAAATAACGCCTTTGCGCTTCTAGTTACATCGATACACCGAAAGTTCTATCTATCCCTCTTAAATCAATCCTCTGATCTACGATCCAAATGAAATAAAGGAGGTGTTAAATTTCTATAACGTTTTTAGTGCATTTAATTGCAGAAATTGATAAATACGTTTAAGCTGGGAGTTTTAGCCACGCGCCGCAGCTCCCATCAATCATTGATTAATTATTTTTCATTTATATAATATAACTTCGTTATTTACAAAAAGTAATAAAACATAAAAAAATCATGTAAAAAAAGAACATAACCAAACAATAAAGTACAACGGGTCTTATTTTGATTGGAGACTTATTAATATTAATAGCACGCATTCCTTAAGGGATCGTTACCATCGAGTGAGTGAGCAAATGCAAGCCTGGTTTTTTTTTCGTTCACTACGTGCCGCGCGCGGGTCACGTCGAAATATTTAAAGTGCGGAAGATCAACTGTTAAGTACTAGATGCATGAACCGTTCCATACTTATGATATGATTCGTTTCGTTATGATTTTATATGCTAATGGCGTGTTTTTATTTTTCGTGGAATGTTCGCCACCATGCTTCGCGGGTGCACGATTTTCTTCTTTTTTTTTTAGCGTTACGCTTGTGCAACGTAGAGAGAGAGGAGACTGATCGTCTTCGCGTATCAACGTCGTTTAAATAATCGCTCTATTACGGCGTCAATCGGGAGAAAAAAAGCGACGATTGCGGAGATATTAGCTTTGCAAATCGGGCGGTACACAGTTTGTCGGCGATTGAAGCTGAAGATGCATGAGTTTTCGTACAGGGCCGCCGATTATGTTTCCCGCTGGTCCGGCACCTCCGGCTTCCTCCTCGATACTCTGCTTCAAATTTGAATCTTCCGTATCTTCGCAATTGCTCTGCTTGACAGTCTCATCTTTGACCATTTCCATCTTTATCTCGGATCCGAGGAGGCGCATGTATTTGTCCATTTCGCCGCCTCTGTCGTCATCGTCGCCGCCTAGGGAGCCTTCCGAGCTTCCATCGAACTCACCATCGCCTCCTGGCACTACGAGGTCGACTATATCGCGCAATGTACTGTCGAACACATCGGTGTCGAAGTCTATACGACCTCCGTCATCATGATCGTGCTTCGCATCGTCGTCACACGATTGCTCACTGCAAAAAGAAAGAAAAAAAGAAAATAAAAATAAATGAAACATTCTTTTAAAAAATATTCTTAATTAAAGTTTTATTTTTTTGATTAAGTTACCCGAGAAATTGGACACCGTCCACGTCGCTCGATTGATTCAAGAATGCTTGAACCTTTTCCCTGAGACTGACCGACTGGTTAGGCTCAGATTTTTTGTCACTGATGTTCCAATGCTGTCCCAGCAATGCTTCGAGCTGGCCGGCATCGACGTTGAGCCAGCTGTCGCTGTCCGGAGGACTCAACGAAGCTTCATCTTGGGCTGCAATGAAAATGACCCGCAGGCCTCATTCGCTAATTATACTGAATTTCTATAAAATCGATCAACAGGGACGCTTCATTACCGTGCATTTCGAAATCATTGGTTTGAACGTTTTGCCACGCTTTCAGAATACGTTCGGCTTCGCTCTCGTCAGTATCCGTTGCATATTTCGAAACGGTCAATTGGGTCTCGAAATATTCCTTAGCAACGGACAATAGTTTCTCCCGCTCTTGACTACCGTCGAGTAGGCTTCTGAAGTAGCCGCTCAACTCGAGACGTCGTAGAAATGTGGTCCAAGCCTGTTCGTTAACCAGTGGTTTCTCTTCCCCGTTCGCTTCGCCCCCTTTGCGTCTTCGCTCCTCGTTCGCCCGAGCCACGAGCATCTCCAGCCCGCACGCTATTTTTATGCCAAGCAAGTGGGCATTGTACTTCGGACTGTTTGTAGGTGGAAAATTCCATCCTGTTCTCGGATCTCCCGTGTAACGACAATGTGTGCCCATTGCATACAAACAACGTGTCATATTAACGTTCACCATTGTACGCTGCTCGGGCGGGAAATATCGCATAGCTCTGCAAACCTGAAAAAAAAAAATACATTAAACAGAAATAACCGATTTTTTTTTGTGTGCATTATCGTTATTAGAATAAATACAATGTTTAATAGAAACAAATCGGTAATTTTCCGCATTACCGTTATTAGAATAAGATTATTAACAGAAACAAATTTACTGTTCTTTGCATTATTATGCAAGATTATAAGGTAAATGGACATTTTTACCTTTCGCTCCAATGGGTCGGAATGAACGATGCTCCTAATAGCAAAAGCGATCAAGCCTGGCTCTTGAGCAAGAATGGAAGCAGCTTTTTCTGGAAGAAAGGCCCTGGCCTTGTGTCTCCTCTTCTGCGTCTCTTCGGGATAAACACCGATACGCTTTTTCAATGCGGCCTGAACTTTGTCCGGCATCACTGATATATGCGGCTTGTCGTTGACGCTCTTTAACAAATCCAACAATGTTTTACCCCTGGTGACTCTGTCGTGCACTACATGTATCTCCCCGTTGCGAATGAACACACGATCCTGACATGCCTCGGGGGTAGCCCACGTGGGCAAGAAATCTGCCGCTTCTATGAGGAGAAATTCTCCATCCCCGTCCACGAGTCTGGCTATGAGACCTTCGAAGGTTTCGGTCAGCTTGAATATCAGAAACACAGTGAACCACTCGTCTCCTATATCCTCGTCGAAGCGGAGAGTCGAGTGTATGTGTGGCAGTACGGAGCGATCTGCAAATCTCAAAAATTAATTGTAAAAAATGATATTAAAAAAAAATGTATGGACAAAGAAAAAAAAAAATTTACTAACCATCGGTGACGGTCGAACCTTCCAAAACTTTTTCCAACAACAACGCTTGCTTGGTCCTAGGACGGAACGCGAGAGAGTCTCTGTGCCAGATATAATCGTTTGTGTACTTGTCGATAACCTGACTGTACTTGCTGATTTCGTCGGCGAGCAAAGTTTCCGTAACTTGTTCGGGGTTCGTCGTGAAACAAAATTTCGGATATAAAAAGCACTCGAGGACGTCGTCCTGTCTCGCTCCTTGCAACTGTACCGTTGTTGCCATTATTTATGTTTATTGCTCTCGGTTCGCCGTCTTAACGTTTACTCGAGTCTACGACGTTTTTTTTTTTTAAATAATTTCACGTGGATTGTCTTCCTATTCTACCGCAACCGACGCCCTGTTACATACCCCCCGTTAGCAATACATTCTCACGACTAACCTAGCTCCCTTCCTCATTTCGGGATACATATAATTCCTGACTAATCGACGGAATAAAAATCGAGCGATAGATCGAGGGAGGTCAGCTCTCTCTCGAGAATTTTCTCGAGAGACGAATAAAACACGGATTTTATATTCGCGGCCAGCGACGCATGAGGTCGTTGGCTGTCCCTTAAAATGGCGCTCCGTTCACTTTTGGTGTGTCTCTGATAATATTATAACCTGTGCCCGGTGTAGCGAAGCCTCGAGACGCGAGAAAGAACGAACAGACGCGTTACGCGTTATCGCGAATACTTGTATACTTTGCATAATTGAAAAAACTAAAACTTCGTACAACATAATCCAATTCGGTTATCAGAGGGCCGTAAAGTTATGTGAGAATTCGAACGAATTTGCGGTAGGAAAGTGTTCTCGTACCAGGAACCGTGAAGGGTTTGATATTTGTGCGAAAATATCAACGAACGCGGACGAAGCATTTGGTGAATTTCATCAATCCTTTTATATCAATCCCGACGATTGGAGGCGGCGATATTAAAAAGAACGAAAAATATCGATATATCTTCCGTGAAGCCAGACTGATCCGTTCCGACGTTACAACCTCTCTACTGAAATGTTTTCAATTCTTTATTGGCTATAGTTATACATTATGTAAAATTCGTCTTTGAGAGTCAAGTTGTTTTCATTCTTTTCGACGCTGCCGCGACAGTGGCCCAGTTATCACGAATGCGATCCTGTAGAGTAAAGATTTTTCTTCTTTGGTTGAATGAAAAATAAAAAAAAAAAAACAACAACAACAATTTGAAAATGAGTGACGTTAAAAAAGTAGGTGAAACTTCCAGTGGAGAGGTTGCTAACGGGCTTTGGAGCTGTAGGGATCTCACCGACGTCGTCCCGCTTCACACGCCGAAGGGGCTTTATTTAAAACCAATCGCAAAAATTAATGTGTCAGTTAATCTTCCACAACTGAAGATACCAGGTAAAATTTATCAAGAAATGGATTCATCAATGTATATTAAGAAAACAAGTACTATTAAGGAAAGAAAAAAAAAAATCTTTACAATTAGTTGACACTCCATTTGCGTCCAAAAGTGTTGTACTCCGCAGTTAAAATTCTTATTTAGTTCGCGGTATACATACAAACTCTATGTACAAAATGTTGAAGGGTTTTATGGAGATTCGTTGACGTGTGTGATAACGGAGCAAATCAACTTTCTGGAAGATCTTTTGAATATCGGATCTGTAATCTCATCTTTTTGCTTCGTCTTCTTCGCTTGCGTTTCTTTCGCAAGTCTCGCAAACGTGTACAAAAAAACAGCAACAAAAAATGAACACATATAGAATGTGTATTCATTTTTTTTTGTGTTATGTATGATTTTCCACACCAGCGAGGAATCAACTTCTGTGGAAGATTTTTCGGACAGCGCAAAAGCAAATTTTCAATAGTGACCTTTTATCCTATGTATCATCTGATAATCTCAACAGTCGTAGCAGGTTTTACAGCACATTGCTACAATATAAACAGGAAAAACTATATCAACATGGGAAGTTATGGAGAAGATACGTACGCTCATCCAGCCGGACGAATTTGCATCGCTGAAGGTATCCAAGAATACGTTAGAATTCATCCGACTCGAAGGCGACCTAAGCGACAGATGCAGGCTGCAGCGTGTGCTCGCTCGGCTCGAAGCTCAACGCTTGAATCTTGCTGGATTTCCAAACGTACTGAAAGTACGCGCAGCCGAGGCGAAGGATGATTTTCCGAACAGGCATTCGTGGGATTCTTACTTCAGGGATGCAAAACACATGAACGAACTGAAACCTGGCGAGCGTCCCGACACTATACACGTAATGGGTCTTCCTGTTAAGTGGTTCAGCGAGGATGGCGGTAATACTCCCAGCGAATCGGCTGTTACAAAAGTCTTCAAAAAATGGGGATCTCTCAGAAGAGTCGATGTTCCTGCTGCTGATGTCTACAGATCGAGAATGCGATTGGGAAACAATATACAAAAATTCAGTTTCGGCGATGGTATATTTTTCGAAGCTTATATACAGTATATGGAGTATATGGACTTTGTTAAAGCTATGGATGCTTTGAGGGGCATGAAGCTGCTGAAGAAGGAGTCTAAGAATTGCCTCACAGCTACGATAAAGGTACATCAAATTCATTGTCCCTCGAAAGATTTTTGTCACTTTCGAATTTCCATTAATGATTTTTTTTTCTTCTTTTAACACCAGGTTGACTTTGACAAGAGTAAACACATGAGCGACAGCACTGTATCACATCGGGAGTTCGAGAGAAAGAGACTCATAGCTCAAGACAGTTTGGCAGCTGAGAAATTGCGCAGGAAGGAAGAGGCTGAGGCTCAACGGAAGGAAGAGACGAAGTACGTACTGCCGTGATAGTTGAGTCTCTTCAGAATAAAAAAACATTTTGCCCGCGAATTCTTTTCTGATTGTCAATTGTGCGCGCAGAAAGAAAGAAGCCGCTGACACAGTGGCAAAAAATATCAGACGACAGCAGAGAGAAGAGAAACGGAAGCGCAAAGCGCTGAGAGTATATCGGAAACAAGAGGAGGACAAGGTCTCTATGAAAATCGCTAGGGAGGAACAAAAGTTGATCAAGGCACAGCGGCAATTGGAGAGCATTAGATTACTGGACGAGCTCTTCGATAGAATAAAGGTAATGAACGTTGTTACGTGCTATCTTAACAACTCCAGCTGTGATTTTCATCTATTGGCAAGTCGGTATGAAATTTAATGATTCGTCTTTTTCTAGATCAAAGTGGAGAAGAAAGAGATCGTCATAGGTCAAAAAATTGATACGGTTTTAAAGATCGGTGATAAAAAGACAGATAAGGCCAATGAACAAGAAACGCACAAATTGGCGGATAAGGATGGCGACAAGAAGGCCGAGAAAAAGAACAAGAAGTTAAAGAAGAAGAAATCTAAGAAGGAGAAAAAGAAAAAGGTTGGTTTACAGTAATTTTCATACTGGTAGACATTTTTGTTATAAATTTGGTACAAATATTTTGAACACAATTTTATTTATTTGCAGAAAAAGCACAAAAAGGGCAAAGATTCTGGATCTGGCAGTTCCACGGAAGATTCGGATACTGAGACAGGGAAGAAAAAAATAAAAAGTGTGTTAACTGTTAACAATGTGCAGCCATCGTCTTCCGCAGGTGATTAATACGCCTTTATATGAGACAACAAAAAATTCTCATTTTAGTGTATCGAAATTCTATTTTCTATTGTTCCTATTTTTTTTTCAGGCGCCGCTCCAATAGATCCGAATATAAATTTTCCACCAATATATTCACGTTTTCCTCAAGCCTGGTATTACGAGGCAGCCGCTATGCCGATGCTGTATCCCCCGGTGGGAAGAGGTGGTGGCCCGCGGGGAGGTCCAATGAATCGATTCTCGCGTGGTCGCGGTAGGGGTTTCGGTGGTCGTCGCGGAATAAACCCGCGATCGATGAGGGGCTTTAATCCTCACGCTTACAACGAGCAATACTACAAATACTTTGCCAATCTTACTGGACAGGAGTATCCCGATTTCGAGAGTGATTACGACAGAAGTTCCAAGTCGCGATCACGTAGCAGAGGAAGATCGAAGTCACGCTCGCGCAGCCGAGGTCGATCGAGGTCGAGATCGAGATCGGCTCGACGTTCGAGGCGACGGAGACACAGTCGAAGCAGGAGCAAAGGTGGAAGAAGCAAAAGCCGAAGTCGATCGAGATCGAGAAGACGCGGAAGATCGAGCTCACGATCGCGAAGCAGATCACGATCGAGGTCGCGCTCTCGACGTTCGCGTTCCAACAAACGCTCGAGGACGCGAACGCGATCAAAATCGCGATCCCGCAATCCATCGAACTCGAGGAACAATCGAAGAAAACGAAGCAGGTCCAAAGTTAAGATAACTCGAGCTCGTTCCCGCTCGGTATCGACCAAACGTCGGTCGCACAGCAGCTCTTGGTCGCTGCCGAAATCGCCGAGGCAGAGGAGCTGCTCATGGTCGAAAACTGTGGATGAAACGAAGAATAACATTGATAAGGACAAAACTACGAACCCCGAGAAGCCAAAGGAAACAGTGAGCACAGCTAAAGATGTGGCACCGTCTGCTCAGACTGAAGTTATAACACCGGATTAAATTGAATGCGTTTGACCATTCTGTTGAAAAAACGCGAATCATGCGGTTACCGAGTAAAGAAACGAAAAAACCATCCACGTCGAATCGACGAAAGAATCATCACAATTGTCTTAAACTTATTGATTATTTTTTGTCGTGTTTATTCGACTACTATTGGTGCCCAAGAGATTTGACAAACTATTTTTTTTTCTTTCCAATGGTGAAAATAATGCAATATTGTAAATAAATTGACAAATCTTCAGAAAAAGTCTTCAGTCAATCTTCAGTTTACTTCAGAACAATATACTTCCTAAAGACAAATTCAATCGCAATTGTGTTCAGATAATTTGAGAAAAAAATATATCTTTCATTTTCATCGAAGCGCATAAATTCTTTGCGAATAACCTACCTTTGTTTTTCATCTCTGCAATCGACAGTGCAGCGATGCTTTCAGGTGCCGTAGTATGAAGAAACAAACGAAATGCTGAAATATACATATATGCGTGTGTGTGTATGTGAATATGTTGACACGTAAAACAGGCGTTTGTATAAATTTCGAAAAGTTCAAACGTTTTATTCACGTACTTCTCGCTGAAACCTCGAAACCTTCTACTTTTACATCGCCGGGATGAAATAATTATGATAGTCACCATTTTTACATGTTGATCAATTTTTTTTTTCCGTCGCCGCGATGTAAGAAAAAGTCTTAAAGCCAGAATTTCGAAACTCATTGGTCCCCTATTCGTTCATTCGCATTAATATTTTTCTATTCTTTTTTCGGTGTGCTAATTCGGTAGATATTTTTTCTTTGTGAGAAAAATTGTCGATCTAGGAAGCCGTATTTGAAGACGTTATTGATATTCCATATCGGAGCTCTCTCGATTCGAGTAGCCGGCTCGAAAAAATTGTCAAGCTATTGTTTCTATAACACAATAGGAAGGCACAGCTCAGTTTGAAAAATTATTCAATCGCAACGATAACGACTCGCTGACGGCTCTGTCGTCTCATTTTCATCGTCATTATTTGTCTAACAGTCGATTGTACGATATTGATATAATCGCTGCATCTTCGTTTCTTCGTCGACACTGATTACGCAATAAAAATTATTGCGTTTACATTCCAGTTACGAACAATTATCGGCACAATAAACCAGAATGGGAACCACGAAGTCGGTCTCCGCGTAACATTGTTTTTTTCCAGTTCATCTTAAGAACTACGACTGACATGTGGATCGCATGTACTCAAAGGGCTCTAGGCCTTATACGGTTCTAAGGAAAATGTTCTTAAAATGTCTTCTCGATAACTCTGCTGAACAAATTAGCAATGCTCGCTGTTCAAACGAACAAAATTCAGATAAATTTATCGTATCGATTAAAACTAACTATGAAAAAACGCGTTTCAAATATTGATATTTTCTCCTCTAACTTAAAATCTATATTAGTATTTATTTCTTTTAGATATATTTAAGGAGGTTCGATAATAAGTTCATTCATTTAAACTATCAGGAAATCAGTATGTCAAGTATTAAATCTTTTTTTTTTGTTTATCGTGTTAATTTATCGTTTATTACATTTTTATTTTTTTTATGCGTTACTTAAAACTACTTAACAATATATACAAACATAATATGTTTACATCAACACTTATTTACAGATACTTCTTTGAGAAGGCATAGACTAGAAGAGGTTATATAATTTATTAAATAACAGACTAGACTTTTTATTTTATTTAATTCATTTAGGTATCTCGCGTCTAATGCTAAACTTTGCGTTTTTATTTATCGTGTGGTTGGTTTTATTTTTCTCCCATTTTTTTTTTGTTTTGTTTTGTTTAAGAGCTTACAAACATTAGGTATGATTTTAAGGATCGCAACGGTTTATGATCTCGAGACCTTTTGTATAAATCTATATACTATATATATATATATATGTAACCTGATTCGTGAGATCGTGTGAGAATTAAATTAAATCTTAATAATCATTACACTAGAGTAGACCATGTTAGGCATACTTTTGCGAGTAGAGATACTGGTTTTGTTAATTTTTTTTTTATACATCGTTGGGTTTCGCACTGTTACGTCGTTAACTAGCACGCAATTCGTTAATACAATTCCCCTTCGTATTCGAGACATTCTTCACAATTTTCATTCGCTCGCATCTCGTATCATTAAATTATTATATCGCAGTAACACTATACTTCGCCTCGCCCTCTATACAACATTTCTTCCCGTTACGTTTTTTTCATTTATTTAAGTAGTTGTTTTCGTACCGTAGTTGCACAACTAATTTATGTGTTTCGTAACTTTATATTTCTCGTTCTTCGATGAGTGTCCAATTTCGTGTCGTCTAATCGTCAGGTTTAATGTGATTTGTAATTTTTGTGCGAATAAGTGCATCGGCGCGAGAAATGTTTCACGGTTTATACGATATGAGTGTAATGTCGACTAGAAAAAATTTACGCGCCAAAATCGTTTGAATTTTTTTTCTTCTTCATTTCGCTCGCGATTTAATTTGAAAATTATATAGTGAAAAATAAGCTTCACGCTCGTAGATTCGTATACTTATTAATTTACCGCAGCTCATCGAAATCTTAAACAACGCAGTTATAATTGGTTTATCGGAACAGACATGGAGGTGTATCAAATGAGAAGACGTGTCGAAGCGTGTTTTCGCAATGAACCATCAACAAGTACGTATCGATTGTTCTCGTGAGTGAAATCAATTGCGAAAATTATAACGTGAATGAATATTCGTACGGTATGTATATAATATCTATGCACACGTGAGCGGTTCGCCGAGCCTTGCGGAATCAATGCCAGTTTTTTATTCGTACATCGATTTTGATCCCTGGTTAGAGTGTGAATTAAATACGAATATCTTAATGTCACGATTTAAAGAGCGTCTTTCGGTGCGTTAATAACGCGCTTATTTTTTTCTAGAATTTTCGAAGCGAGTTGTTTCCTCACTGTCCGATCGAGCGCCAATCACATTGCGCCTATTCCAACGGCGGTTACACCGGTCGGTTCGTGTTTCCGTTTAGTACGCGCCGCTTCAGTACACCGGTTGCGATTGTTTCCGTTCAGTACGCGCCGCTTCAGTACACCGGTTGCGATATTTTCCGTTCAGTACGCGCCCCTTCAGTACACCGGTTGTGATTTATGAAAAACGCATTATCATCCGTAAACGTATTATCATACTGTAAATTGACGCTTCGATGACATTGCCACGCCTCCGACGCCGGTTCCTGTTTACGCCGCTTCAGTATTCCGGCTACTGTTTACGCCGGTTCGGTTCGATGGTTACGAGCGACGCGCGATGTTTACGAGCTCGTTGGGAATTCGCGCGGTATACTTCGTCGCCTACATTGCGACAATCCAATAATGCTAAATTCTCCGCGAATCAGTCCCGATGTACGATAATGACGGTGCGTAGATGCGTGGATGAGTGAATGACAATCGGACGAAAATTCGTCGAGATAAATTGTGTGTAGGACCGCGTTTCGCCATCCGCCATCATGTGATCGGTGTTCTGTCGAGCAACGTCGCCGTGAATCGAGCCGTGGATCGATCCAAGCGCTTCGGTCACCCTCAGTCACAGGACTCGGAAAAATTATTTCATAACATACATGAATTTTGCACGCGCAATCCTTGACGGTATCGAGAGTGAATTAAATACGAATATTTTGTCGTCGTAATCAAAAGAGAATTCGTATTGTTTTCTTTCGAGATAATTTTTCGTCTCGTGACTGATGTGCGAGAACCTTTCAGTATGCCCGTGACTACTGCTCACGCCGCTTTTTGTTCAGTACCGCTTGTACGAGCTACGCGCGTGGTTTAAGAGCTCGTTCGAAATTCACCGAATAATTTGTCGCGCACACAACGGAATCCAATACTGCGAAATTCCCTGCGAGTCAGTGTGCTCTCGATGGACACTTCGTGGACGATAATTGGCCGATAATTCGCCGAGAAAAATTGTGTGTGGCACCTGTTTTGGCGTCCGCATACGTTAAAGTGTCGTGGCATCGAACAAAGTAGCTGCGAATCGCTTGCGGAGCTTCGGTCGCGCTCTCCATTACGGTGCTCGGGAAAACAACGCGCATTAAAGTGTGCGTGTTAAACCGTGTGTTTGTGGCAGTATCAACCATTTCTAGTTTCACTTGTTTCACCAACTGTTCATTCGAAGAGGACAGTCCGGTAAGTTTCATTATGTTTCACGAACACTATATATTTACTGCATTCGTATTATCGCGTCTACGCACACGCTGCCCGGTAAGATAGTCGTATCATTGTGCGATCGTTCGAAACAAATCACTCCAAGTCACGGCAGTTTGGTATCAGAGATATTTGGATATATTATGTCGATGACGCTTCGAATCACTGCGCGCAGTTGCTGATATTCGACAAGATTATTATTTCTTATTATCCGCGTTAATTTAGGCTCCGGGCAAGCTGTGCGAAGGAATATATATTGTATACCATGGAATTCGCAATTGTAGGCCGTTGTTAGGCTTCTCGAGTAACAAATCAAAGAATCTTTACGATATTTTACGTTCTCTTTCCGTCCATTCAAAGTGACCTTGGGTGAATTTTCGTTTTGTGCAAATACAGTACTTATAGTAATTGGTACGTTGTGGATTAAGTTACAACAAACCGATCGTTGAACGAAAATATTATACTCGCCGAGTCATTCGTGGCTTTTAATGCCAAGCGGAAATGATAAATTAATCGTTTCGATAGCCATTGAAATATTCGTTACGTGTCTGGTCCCAGTACAATAAGACTTCTCGAAATTCGATTGAATGGGATCCGTAGCTAAACAGTTATTATTTATTCGTCCTTGGCCGATTAGTGTTGCGAGAAGATGAAACTATGGTTTTTTTTTTTTTTTTTTTTATTGTAGGCTTTAAGATAGAGTATATTTTTCGGAGTTTTTTATTTTATAGATCCCGCGAAAATATGAAAATCAGCGCAAGTAGAATTATAGTGGAATTATACACCACTATACGGGAAATATAAAATAGCACTCTCGCAAAATTTACTATACGGGGCGCCTACCGTTCTTTTTTTTCAGTGAGAGCTTTCACGTTGAATTAGCATAAATGATTTTATAACATACGCGATGCATTCCGTGAACGGTGAGGGACCATTTATAGCAAAATTCGAAGATTCGTTATTGCTTCCTCAATGATGATTAGCGAATGATCGGAAATTAGAAATATATTTCGGTTAAACAGTAGACTTTAGGTAAAATTTTTAAGGTAGATAGAACTCGAACACGGGCAATTTGAGATTAACGAATGAACACGGGACTAATGTCGAAATGTTTATATATTTTTTTTCGTAAGCGAAGAAGTCCGATTGTTTTTTTTTTTTTTCTTTAAGCAGCAATTAATCGGTTCATCACTTATCGAAAGTATTACGTTATTCGAAACAATTTTCTCTTATAAATTGATACTATTGGCTTCAATTATGATTTACGATAGATTAGGTATTTCTTTTTTTTTTTTTTTTTTTCATTTGAATGAAAAATCGATTAGATATTGACTACTTTCAAGATTCGTTGCGTGGGAAATTGTTCTTTATAGATAATAGCAAGCGATAGCGTTCTTTTTTTTTTTTTGCTCTCGTTCGTCAAGACGTTTTTAGTTACTGTGCTTCGTATTGTTTTTTCTTTATTTTGTTCTGATAATTCGTAATAAGATAGTTCATACGATTCTATATAATACTCATTACAATTGGCACAACGATATGGCCCAAGATAGACTTAATTCGTAGGTTTTTATTTAGTTTTAATTTTTTCATCGTCTCGAACGCTTTCTCGAAATGATCAGCTCTGTTATCACTAAACGCTGCGCTATTATCCGTTACGCTTCATTTTTTTTTTTTTTTTTTGTAAATTTGCAATCCTATTTTATCTCTTTTATGAATAACCTCTTCAAGCCTATTTGATCTTTCAAGCCGCACTTTTTACAAGTACACATTTTCAAACAGTTTCATCCGTCACCCATTCACTGATCGTCGACCGTGACTCGGAGATTCTTACGAGATCTCGAATAGCTGTGGGTTACCTATTGTGTAGAGTACAGTATACACTTAAGAATCCCTCGGCACCGTTACCATTTCAATTGTTTGAATTTTCCACGCGAGTAGAATCAATCTTATCTTCAATTTTTCTTGTGTACACTTTCGGCAGAGAAAAAGTTATTTTAAAACTGCTTCGCTAATTTTTTTTTTTTTTTTTTTTTTTCTTTCGCCTCTAAAGTATCTAAATCGGTATATCAGTTGGTAATTTCTTGGTCATTTTACGTAACAATTAGACGGCGATAATCGCACGGGATAATATCGGTAAAGTTTCTTATTAAAGTGGTTTTTAGGAGTTAAAACTGTAAAACTCTAAGTTATCTATCGTTTAATAATAGTAACAATAATAATAAATCGTTTATACAGTAGTAATAATCGTTTAAGCTTGTATAAACCGTGTTTGAAATTCCATTCGTAAAACTTCTTTTATGTCTTCTTATATAGGTTTGTAATTATATCTTCACCTCACCGTTCAAAATAGCCGGTAATCGCAATGTTTGTACAGTATATTGTTGTTGTTTTTTTTTTTTTTTTTTTTTTTTTTTATAATCGTTCGTATGTAAATCATATGATAGCAGGAGTATTTGCTTAAGAGTCATCACGGGTTTTTTTTTTTTAATCTTTTTCTTTATTTTAGTTGGGAATTTCCCGCAACCCCGTGAGATCACTAGTTAATTAAGGGGGAAGAAAAAGTATCCGGATTAAGGAGACGAGTAACCACTATTTGTTACGTCACCTAAGTAGGCTCCATAATTTTCCTACACTCTATTATCCTGTCCTTTTTTTGTTACACCGTTCCGTTTCCAAAGTTGCTCTTTTTTTTTTTTGCTCTGTCATTACTTCTAACTCGAACGCGCATCTTCTTGAGAGACAGATATTGCCGTGTTTGAGTCTCGCAACGGAAACACGATTGTTAAGTATGCTTTTGAGTTTCGTCGACGAGCATTTGGAGGAAGAGATTAACGAACGCAGAGAGGAACCCTTCGTCATTGAATTGCCGCCTTAAAATTAGTAGTACCCGGGACGAGTAGCACACATAAATCCACACGGGAATTCATAGGCATCGATATTATCTTATTGTTGATTCGAAACGAAAAACACTTTTCTCTGCCGTCGGCGCAAAGAACACGTGAAAAATGTGTTTTCTTTTTCTTAATTTTTTTTTTTTTTTTTTAAAGGCCCGATTTTCTGAAAAAAAAAAAAAATTAGAACTGCGAACACGAACTCGTGATATTCATACACTCACTTTCGATAATTGGTATTTATTAATATTTACCGTTTCCACAACGATTATACAACCCAAAGTGAGTCAAGTATTTTCGTTGCATTCGATAGCACGCGGAACTATAGAGAAGTCGTCTTTCATTTTCTGTCTTTCATTATTGATGCAGAATTGAATTTGAAAAAAAAAAAAAAAAAAAACTCAATTTTCTACGCTTATACCTTACCTATACATTATCTATAGTAATCGCCCTAACATTCCAATATTGAGACTTGTTATTCAGCGTTTTAATCTTCACCTGCCTCTTTCTCTTTTTCTTTGCCGTTTCTTTTTCTTTTTTTTTCTTTTTGTTCAGCTGGCGTGGTCTTTCTGGCACTATAATGCACTTTCAAGAATTCTATATAAAAATATTGTGTAGTTGTTGTGTCCAGTGCTTTGAGACTTGAGAGAGAAATTTCTGACGATTGTGTCTTTTTGGTCCCGTTTCGCACGATGTCAGACAGAGGCGAAACTATTGTTTTGCGACAAAAAAAAAATGAGTTTCTTTTCCTTTTTTTTTGTTAATTCTTGTATCTTCTTCGCGGACAAAACAAATTGGGCCCCAAATTTGTCCATAGAGACGATCGTTTCTTTGGTTTTTTTTTATCATTATGTAATTGTTTTTTCTTTTATCTTCCTCGTCTCGAGACACTGTACCCCACGTTTGGTAAAGTTTATCACGCGGTAGTCGCGAAAATTATCGTCAAACATACGCTTACAGTAAAATGATAATTGTTGTACAAGTAGTGAAAAAATGCTCGAACTCTCATCGTTTTTTTTCATCATCATCATCATCATCATCATCATCATCATCATCATTATCATTATCCTCATTATCATCATTATCATCATTATCATCATTATCATCATTATCATCATTATCATTATCATTATCATTATCATTATCATTATCATTATCATTATCATTATCATTATCATTATCATTATCATTATCATTATCATTATCATTATCATTATCATTATCATTATCATTATCATTATCATTATCATTATCATTATCATTATCATTATCATTATCATTATCATTATCATTATCATTATCATTATCATTATCATTATCATTATCATTATCATTATCATTATCATTATCATTATCATTATCATTATCATTATCCTCATCATTATCATTATCATTATCATCATCCTCATCATCATCATCATCATTATCATCATCATCATCATCATCATCATCATCATCATCATCATCATCATCATCATCATCATCATCATCATCATCATCATCATCGTACTTTAAATAATACACTTTTAATACTTAATCTATACGCTCGCACTGTAAATACACGGTGGCTATCCGACCTTTTTTCTTTTTTTGCTCAATAAAAAATGTATCTTCCGTGGAAACGTAGTTCTCCCCTCTGTACACACCGGATTCATGTATACGTACACACTAACGTGATATCCTATAATTTACGGACGTTAAAGCGGATAAGATCACTTTGCGCTCTTTCTTCTCATCTCGAAAAATCTTATTCCCTTCGTTTCAAGGCTCTTTTTGTTTTTGTTTCTTTTTTTTTTCACTTTTTTGTTTGCAGACAAAGACTGTGGTTTGCCAAGGTATTAGATTTATTGAAACGGTAACGAACGGTTGAAATTTGCAGATAAAGCTGCGATACGCGAGGATGCAGCGTACGATAAGATCGGGCTCGCGAACAAATTATTATCGTGCGACAACTTTAAGTCCCAATAATTAATTGCAGTAAATTTTTATCGATATTCCTCCACGGGAATGTTGAAAGTGGATACAGATAAATGGAAACTAAAATTCGGCAATAATCGCAGTTTGAAGACAATGTAAATATAGCGACGATTAATTTTGCATCGACCGAGGACATTTGCCAATGGCGATGTACAAATTATTGCGTTTTGCGTGAACCGGAGAGGTTGATGAAAAGTTCACCATTTCCATTCGCATGGAGCGATTTAATAAATGAAGCCACAGGGAAGACAAATAAAGTTAACTTTTCCCACTTATACACTTAAATAAGAAAAATTCACCATGAAATTATATTGGAAAAAAAAAAAGAGAAACTATCATTCGCATCGTTATTCGTCGAATATACGCGGACTTTTTCAATCGCAATTAGTCTTTATTATTAATAGCTGTTTCATCGGAGTGAATCGGCCATTAGTGAGTCAATAAAAATCGTACTTTAACCCCCGCGACGTACGAATACCGTGGGATATCGAAACCCTCAAAGTCGCGTCGAGTGATACAATCGTGAATCTCGTGAGGCTTTTACATTTCGTTCGTACGAAAACGCGATATTTGCGGCGAACAATCAAAATATCCACCAAAAAAAAAAAAAAACACTCTTAAGGCCAACGTCTTGTTAAGTCACTGCGTAGTAATTCATTCGCGTTAATTACAATTACAAATCACTACTCCCATTACTAAATTGTACGTTTTTTTTTTTTTTTTTTTTTTTTTTTTATTACGGAAAGGGGGAATCGCGTGTCACGTCTCAGGGAATGAGTTGTACAGAGGAACGGGGTAATATAGTCGAAGAGTTTGGAAATTTAGTGGACAGAAGGTCAAGTATAACCGATGAAAGGTTGATTTAATCACGGGTAATCTTGCGTTTGGCGTCATGGAAACAATAATCGTTTGACTCGGTGTGTGATTTACTTTTATTTTTGTCGCGTGAACAACGATTCTTATGAAGAACCCAACTCGGCGCGATTAATTCGTAGAAAAATCTTTAAGTTTCAGCCTCGAGATTAAACTCGCTTCGTTTAAAGCGTCGCGTGTCTTCTCATAGTCCTGTTACTTTTTTTTTTCTTCCTCCTCCTCTCTGCTCGTTCTTGATAATATTATCTGAGATAATTCGTTCGGAGAAGTATTATTTATGTATCGCACTACCTCAAAGCTCTCCGTTCAACAGTAGGTTAGTTGGTAGAGAATGTCCGTCGCTAATAACGGAGCGTACAAGATAGAGAGAGAGAGAGAGAGAGAGAGAGAGAGAGAGAGATAGATAGATAGTTAACGATAGGAGGGGGTCTCGGATATAGTTAGTGTTTAATATTATTAAGAAATAGTTTCAGGCACGCAAGTAGGGCAAGGGCAGTCCGCAGCGATATTTAGTATTTTTTTTTTATTCACAAAAAAAAAAAAAATAAATAAATAAAAATCGACCCTTTCCATTTCACTCCTACGTAATCAGCGCGATCATAAAGTCTTCGGACACTTCACCTCAATAAAATCGCCACGACATAAGCAGGGCACTCGTTGAAAAACTCCCCTATGCTCGTGTAGGTCCTAAATTTCATGCCCAATAATATACTGATTTTACGCGAATGCAAAAGAGAGTATCTTACTGGTCAATGAAGCCTCCGAAGAATCTCCGATTCACAGTGACTCTGATGACGATCGATCGTAGTGGTGAGGGTTTATAGTCGATAATTTCGATTTGCCCAATGATCTTAGTACGAGTGCTGCGGCTGCAGGGACGTGACTCAGCTGTGCGCCGAGGTATCGGAGCCCTGGCTGTTACCCAGCCCTCCCATGCCTGCCTGAGAGGTCAATCTTGTAGCGGATTGGGACGTCGTTGGTACCGTTGTGGAGTGCTGTATGACACCGTGATGTGGCTGCTGCTGCTGCTGCTGTTGCTGTTGCTGTTGCTGTTGCTGTTGCTGTTGTCTACCGGTTTCGGGCACAAGATGAGGCGTCCTACTCGACACCGGTGGCAGAACAGGACTCGCTGGCCACGGATGAAGGGACATTGTGCTCGGTGCGTTCGGCACGCTGCGAGAATGAGGCAGTAGAGGCGAATTGGATAGGCTCGCCAGGGGATGAAGCGGAGTGATGATGCTTCCTGTAATTCCATAGCCAAGGCTATTACCGACAACCCCGGCGCCAATGCCGCCGCTTGATATTCCACCACCCGCTACCCCTCCGCCCCCTCCCAATACCCCGCCGGCCCCGCTGCCCAGACCGCCCGGAGTTGCCAGGGCTACCGCTGTGTCGGGATGCAAGAAATTGCGTCTTTGCTCGAGACGCTCGGCGTGTTGTGCCAGGCACCTGGTTAAAGCTTCCGGCAGCATCTCCAATTGCTCCTGCAACGACGTAAGCTTGTCCTCCAAACCCACAAGACGCTCCTCCAATGCGTCCTGTCGCGTGCTCATGTCCGATACAATCTCGTACACTGTGTTTTGCGTCTGTGTCAACATACCGGTAACAATTGCTTTTCATTATAGGGTATCGAGATAGATGTCTTAAACATAGATTGACTTATCGAGCTAGTTTGAACGACAGTTCGGCGGGATGGGTCGAATGCATTTACCAGATATTTTATTGAGACTTCGTTTCCGGTGGGACTAACGGATTTCATCCATTTGCGGTTGGTGTGATGATTCGGGATTTATAATCGTAACGGCAGGTCTTTGTGGCTCGGTTCATTCGCGCGTTCACTATGGATTATGAAATTTGAAAACTGAAAATTTAGATTTCTCTTTGGGCTTGGAAATCTCGTTTTTCAATGAGATCTTCGTATAAGCAAGGCCTTATCCGGCTCGACTGGCAAATTTTTCTCCTCCCATCCTCTTCGTCTTTTCCAGCCGGGAAAGTTGCGCTTCTGAATTAGATACGAACTAGCGGCACGTCGTTGAACGGAACGACCCGGGTTGTAACTCGCTGTGCGCGTTTTTGTCTCTCATCCACCTTCGTGTCGTCGTTAACGACCGAGAGGGATGTGGATCGTGCGATAATCTCGCGAAAATTTACGGAACTTCGGAACAATCACCCTTGTTACGATATGGCAGGTACACAGTGAACAAAAAAAAAAAACGTACTTTTTACAAAAAAAATTATTGTCCACGAACGTCCACAATTTTTTGGTTCGTCAATTTTTTTAGTTTCACAAACAAATGTACAAACGAAAAATCGTCGATGATACGGGAAATAAAAGGGCCTAGGTTCGTATATTCAAATGAGTGACAAACGATTTTGTCACTTGTTTAACAAAATTGTTTTTACGAAATTTTGCATTTCGATTTTACGAAATTATTTTCTTTTTTTTTTTTTTTTTTTTACCGTGTACAGAGGAGCGCTGGGCGACACGAACTCTGTTCGCCATTTGCGATCGGACTTTTTTTCATCTTGGATCGTCGGAAAATTGCCGGTTCGTTTTGACCCGCTCTCGGCAAGACACATAAGAAACTCTGCGCTGACAGGGTGTTCTTGTATCGTAAAGGAAAAACACGCGTCTTTGTCGCCCATCGCACACACTATCTCTCAACTCTATGGATTCGGCTTAAGAAGCCTCGCCGAGAACTTACACTCTGGCTTTAATTGAATACGAGTCGACGGCTATGCAATTTTCACGGTAAAGAGTGAGCGTGCGAGTGAGGAGTTAGTTCGTCCGAGGTCACAGGTATCCCGGTTGTTACTATTCGCGCTTCGTACAATTAGATCTTTCTGACACACTTCGTCACCGTCTCTTCATATTTTTGTTTTTTTTTGCCTTCTATTTCGTTCGAGATGGTAGAGCTATTTTTTTTTGTTTTTTTTTTTGTTACCTTCGCCATGTCCGTTATTGTGTTGGCGTTGTCCATTAATTTTCTTTGGTCCATTTTAACTTTTCTCAGCCTGTGCGAACAGAAGAGATATCAGAGACTTGCGTCAGATGAATTTGGAATTTTAATGGTCTTTTTGTTTTTGTTTTTTGTTTTTTTTTTTTCATTTAGTAAAGTTAAAAATAATTGTATGATTGGCTATTGGACAAAGTTTCCTGGAGCCTGGATGAATTGATCATCTCTTGGTGGAATGCTATTGCGGTGGGATGGGAGATAGCGAGGGTTTCACGCGGTTAAAAGAGGACACGAACTCAATCGACTCACGCATAAATGGCCAGGAGAAATTTTCGTTGATGCGTTCGTACGCGACCCGGATTGACCCGCTTGACTAGTCGCGTATGTTTGTAGATCAACCATGTTTCCCGCAACACGTTTGCCGCCGCATTTTTCAGCTGCAACAGACGTTATAACGATTGTTTGCGGTGACTATGGCTCTCAATGTTGTTCTGTTGTTGTATTTTCTTACCCTCTTTGTTAACTGCGTGTCCATCATAAAATTATGAACGTGTTTCTCGGCTCTCGTCAACTCGAGCTTTCTGGAAACGACCGCGACGAGCAGAGCCGTGCAGCCTGCTCCCTGAAAATCGAGGTCCGATGAATAACACCACTCTTTTTTTTTTTTTTTTTTTTTTTTTTTTTGCAGATGCTTCTAATAAATCGTACGCGTTTTATCCTCCGATCGGTTTTCTCAATATGCTCGAGAACGCTATTATCACGCAAACTGTATCCACAATGGGGCTCGAGGCAAAGTAGCAACAGCGATTTTGCCTCGCTCTCTCGATGTTGCAATGAAATGTTTCAATATCGGATAACGCAAATGTTAATAACGTAAATTGTGTTTAAGGGATTATTAATTTTGCGGTTATTAATTATTTTACCATCATTCCGGTGGAAACGGCGATGCCCCGACCGCAGTACGTGTTCGGCACGATATCGCCGAATCCTACGCTCAGAAATGTTATGGCGATCAGCCACATTGCGTTCAGAAGGTTCGCATGTTCTTCGTCGTGAAACCTGGAAACATAAGATCGTGGCTTTTTTTTTTTTTTTTTTTTATCAAATCATCTCACGATTGCTGTTAATTGCTGCACAAGGCCATTTTCAGTGTCGCGGAATATCGAACACGGGTTAAAATTTGGTATTATCGAATCGGATACTCGACGGAGGTGAGAGTCAGCAACGAAATTATTGTCGTACCGTTTGGGCACGGCCAGTTCGATTGGTTTGGCGATCATTAGCCTAGCGCGAGGATGGCAATAAAGTAGAATCGAGCTTGCGGTTAAAACAATCCTAATGATTTTTGTGTACCCGGAGTTTGCGGAACCCGGAGATTATACCGTCGATGTAGAAACGCAAGCAAGCAAACGGTGTGGGAGTGTACGGGAGCCAAATGTCGTTTAGGTGAATCGTCGATTTTGAATTCGCCAATTTCAGACGGAGCCCTACGACCTCGCCACGCTCCGATCCAACGTTCGTCGTCGAACGAACGGAATCCCGATCCGACCGTTTATTCAGAAAAAGCACGCACATACATCTATATTATGTTATATCCGACCGCCGAGAAACACAACGGCGTATCTCGCACGATATGGCATACGGATCACGCCCTTATGTCTCTTGGCAGTCTGTCGTATCAAACGGCGTTGCAATCATTCGTGCATCCACAGGCGCACGGATCACTTTATTGGGTAGAAGGTACGAGACTTTGAAACGACAAGAAGTAATAGTAAAACGAAATGCATTTCCGATTCGAGTGTCGCTCTACTGCTCGTGTGGATAGTTCTGTACGGATATTGTTGTTACAGATAGGCGAATAACGATTATTCATTCAGCGAAATATTCGATTGGGAGACTATTGTTACCGTAGGCAAGCGAACATTGCGATGGAGAAACACGGATATTGCTGTACCGGAATCAAAATGTGATTGACGAAATGAAACGAAAGCGCGGAACGAAACTTCATATTTTTCAGAGCTGGGCAATGTACCGAAAAGTACTTAAAGTACCGAGTACCAAGTACCGCAAGTACTTTAAGTACAAAGTAATTTCCGTACTTCGAATAGTTTTATAAAGTACAAAGTACAAAGTACTTTTTCGTCTTAATCGAAAGAGGCGAAGTTCCACGAGTACGATATTTAGAAAGGAATTTTCAAATCGGCCCTGATAAACGGCTCTGTTCGGAGCCAACATTTTCCCAAAACGTCCAAACTTCAGGGCTAGACTGGATGTATGACAACTAAATCTGGGACGTATGGATCTAGTACAGTGGCCAAAAGTGAGAGAGGTCTCGATTTTATGCATAAAAAATCGTATTTTTGAGATTTAAATGGAAAATATTGGGCTGGGACTAAAATAATTGTTATATTCGTGTTCAGCGGGAAAAAATACGTCGAAAATAGCTTTGAAATCATAAAAATTGAATGAACGACGATTTTACAATTTTTTAACCATTTGAAAAACAAAAAAAAACGTCGATTTTCGTGATTTTTCAAAAGCCGATATCTCGGCTCCCAATGGAGCTGGGGAAAATCTGAGTACTAAGACCAGCTCGTCGTGTTCCACGGGAAAAAATACACAAGATAAGGTATTGTCCGAAGTTCTAGAAGCGTTCTATCGGGCAGTTTCGGAATGTTGAAAAACGCGGAAAATTGACTTGAAAGGGGTAAGGGCCTTGCAATTTTATGACGCAATTTTTTTTTTCTTCTTTAAAAATGAACCGCCACGTATTTCGACGTATTTTTTCCCGCCGAACACGAATCCGCTAGTTTTTTTTGGGACTAAATTACAATGAGACATTAAAAATCTCAATTTTGTACTTTTTATGCACAAAAAATCGTGTTTTTGGGATTCAAATGGAAAACATTGGGTTGGGAGTAAAGTAATTTTGCATGGTCTCCTCATTTATTACAATTTTGAGCATAGCTTCCTCAAAGACGAAGCAATGCTCAAAATTGTCTAAGTACTTTGGTCTTAGTACTCAGTAATAGTATTTAAAGTGTTGAAAAGTACTTTGATGCTTTAACTACGTACTTTAAGTACCAAATAAGTACTCATTAACTTTAAGCACCAAATAAGTACTCATGCACTTTAAGTATTGCTCAGCTCTGATATTTTTCGAATTTACGAATCGAGATATATTTGTACACGAGCGATTGTAGAAATCATCTCTTAAACATACGCAATTAAAGAAGTTCGTACAATCGGCAACGATTCGTTGCTCAACAAACTTCCACCCTGTTTCTGGCGCTTAATTATAATATTTTCATAGTAACGCAGTTTCAATGAAGTTTCAAAATTGATGACTTTTTTTTTTTTTTTTTTTTTTTTAACAAAGTAAATTGATCGGCTTACCTTTCGCACTGTCGCAACGTCCACGAGGCGATGATCCACAGCGATACCATAAATACCAAAAGTACGGTACCGGGACATATGGTCATCAGAGTCTTCAGTACGAATCTCGTGTTGAAATTAATTCGATTCAAGGCCCCTATGCTCCTCGACGATGCGTCGGTGAACAATTTCGAGTGCAAGAGCATAACTCGACAGATGAGATATAGCCTGAGAAACATCGGAAGCGATAACGTTACGTCGTAAGGTACCCATTGTGAGCCGATGTCGCCACCCTTGTTCGCCAGTTTGGTCGTCCACAGGAAATAATATTCCCCCGGTATTGGATGCACGGCGCAGATCGCAAGTTCCAACGATATCTGAGATATTCGTTGCCAGGTCATCGCTATCCGCCAGTCATCCGCGCAGTTATCGATCATGAATAACTGTTGTTTTTTTTTTTTTTTTTTTTTTTTTTCATTCGCCACATAAAACAGAAAGAAAACATGATTTTTACATCGTCATGCACGTAAGCACAGTCCAAGTGTGTATCATCATTTATATAACATACGATAATAGGGTCGAGCGACGTAAGACGGACTGTTTTTTACAGATTTTTTTTTGCGAGTCTCAAGAAAACAAAGTTCCGCCTCGAATGAAAGACACTGATCCGTTTTGACCCGCTCTCTCCAAAGCCGAAGAAATATGAATTACGAGGTAACTTTTTGCGAATGTCCGTGATTCTTGGCGAAATGTAAAAAAAAAAAAAAAAAAAAAAAAAAGCCATTCCCCGCCTCGGTAACGGTTCTCTGGCTCGGCCACTAATATTTACTAACGTTTACAGCCATAAAATCTCCCGCCGGATGGCGAGGAGGGCCGAACCGAGATCATCCCCTGATCTCGAAGTGATGTATATATCGAGATGTTTTTCTCATTTCCGTCCCTAAATCGCATAAGCGAGACAAACTTTTTGCGCAATCTCGTCGTCCTTCCTCGTCTTTGTCCCGTGGGAGTGCTTTCTGGGCTGTCTTGATTGTGCAATTTGTGATTTTAATTATCCCGAGGGGGAATTGTCGTTTATCGGGATGAATGGGAATGATTGAGGCCCTTCAACTTCCGCGGTTCGCGAGAGAAGATCGTAAATTTTATTCGTTTCTTCGCGCCGTGGTAATAATGGAAAGAGCGCAGTGTCGTAAATAATGTTTATGCCTCTTTACGACTCGCTTCTCTGGAAGAAATTGTACATTTCCTATTGCACTTGCGCACGGTATTCGCACGATGTTTCAACGGGGAAAATCGAACTCGTTCAGACACCTACGCCCCAGGATGTTCGTTTCGAGGTCAAATAAACATCTCGATTCGTGGCAAAGTGTCTGGAGTCCAGCGAGCGCCCGCACACTTTGGAAAGTTTCACCGCGATACGACGTAAAGTTTTTCACGCACAAGTACAACCAATCGGCTGTCTAATCGGATGTTCCTTCCTGGATGACCACAAGCTCGATATTTCTCTCCCGCATAACAAGCACAAGAGCGCAGTCTAACAATCGGATGAGAGTCTTTCGACTCGTCATCGTTTTACCCCAGAACAACACTTCGTCCCCGATTTCGAATTTAAGTCGAAGCTTCGTCTCGCAGAGAAAGCGAATACCAAAGTAACTCGAGGAGTAGCTATGTTGGAATTTGCCTATTTCAAAGTTTTGACAAAGTTTAATGAGTTCGTACATCGTATCGAAAAAAAAAAAAAAAAAAAAAAATGTAAAGAATGTTGAGAAAAAAATGTTACATTAGCTTTTGATTAACAGAGAATCTCATACCTAAAATATTAAATATTACTACTCAAGGAGCGAGGCCACCGCGGAGGATTGGTGAAGTATTTCACCTCATATATTAGATTTTTTTTTTTTTTTTTTTTTTTTTTTTTTTTACTGGAAGAGAACTTTAATTGGAATATTTTCAAAGATTAAAAAAGGAAAGGGCTACCAGCCGCCTCGGGGTATCCGCATATTTTTTTATTTTTTTTTTTATTATATATCCGTGAAGAGCCCGAGATTGCTTTTGCCTCCCGTAGAGTTTCAGATAAAAATTTCCGAGGATTTCATTAAGAGACCCTCTTACTTGACTCGTTTCGTCAATAAAATACCCGCAGCGGACGGTCCGCTTTGTTTTTTTTATCTTTATCCACCCGCCAACCGGAAGTGCATTTAATTTGTATCACAATCTCGGAAAGAAATATCGTCTTTCGTGGTGATAATGTCCAGTTTCGCAATTATGATTGCTGCTTTAACTTACGTCTCCCAGCTTCTTCTCTTGTATCTCGCCCCTTTGCCCGAAACTTCATGAATAAGCTGAGATAGTGCGACTCTGTATACTTCTCGTCAATTAGGGAGTCTGGAAGTAGCGGTGGATAAGCAGCAACCATTATACATCGTGGTCTAACGTCCTTGAAATTTCAACTTCGTGGCAGACTGGATAATATTATACTCAGTTGTGTTACATTCAACAATGAAACCTCCACATATTCGAGAGTTATTTCACATCGCGCGAGAAGCGTTCTCATATGTTACAAGTCCGACCATTTCAGACAATTTCGACATCAATGGGATGGAACGACAATTATGATTTTTACTCGTTAACTCGACAAAAGTCCCGAAAAAATTGAAATACTAAAATTACACGACTCGATCAATGATGCGAAATCGCACGACATCAACACTGCCAAAAGTAATGTAGTTTCCCTCGACCCACTCTGCTCTCAAAGGACACAATAACGGTTATAATCCTCAGTACGAAATATCCCGGAAAGTCTCGCGGAGGCATATACATGTATGTTCGTCGAAGCCATGTCTGTCCTTTCATTCGTCGCACATTGTCTGCCTGCATCGCGGTTCCTTCCATTCTTCGTGTAATCCGCAGCGATTAGCGTTCTCGCGTTATCCGAAGTTCCGGGCCTTCGGCTCTTACCGTATTGTTCTGGAGGCATAAAAAGAAAAGCTGATACTCCATTCGCGGTCGTAGAAAATGTTGCTGAGTCGCTGCACGGTACCTGAACGACAACGATGCAGGGACCAAAAATTCGCACGAACAAGTCAGATGGACTAGAGCAAAGGTAATCCACATTAGTCCTCGTAAATGAGTTCGACACTCGTTTTCAATGAAAAAAAAAAAAAAAAAAGAAGTGAATTCCGGCCGAATGAAGTAGCGCGATTGTACAGTTGCTGTATATGATAACTATGCGTATTACATAGTTATTGCGACAACTGTAGTTGAAGTGGCAAAGCAAAACTCAAGACGTATACCGAGCCCAAGACATTCCGGCAGTGTAGGGTCGCGTAGCGAGCAAGTAAGAAGTAATAGCCAGCGAATATACGTACTTATAGCCCTAAATTTACGCTAATAGCCTCGTAAAGACGGCGAAGGCCCTGGCGACCCAATACAAAGCTCGCGGGCGTGTGTGCGCGCCTCTCGTGTTCCATATTTCTCGATAGCGCACCGAGCAGAAAAGCACGGGCATGCCAGAACACGAGACGAGAGGGGTTGCACAAAGGCTCATGAAAGTAGTCGCGTGATTTAACGCCGATGACGCGTTAGCACGCACGTGTGGAATAAAGGACAACAAAATCCGGTGAGGCGCACCACCCGTGCTCTAGTACCTCAGTTTACAACGCACCGGTAGAACAAAACATCGGATTTTTTTTCTCCTTTTTTTTTTTCGATAAATCAGAGAACCCTCCCGGGTGACTCTGGTGAAACGGGTTTCTTTTGGAGCACCATTCACGAAAGGTGAGCGGAACGTAATTTTTAAAACCGTCGAGCATTTTTCGCGGCAAAGTAGAGTGTAGTTTTTTGTCGCGCTTTATGGGAAAATTAATGAGAAGAGAAGAAAAACAAAAGCGACATTAAAGCGACAATGCTCATTATTATTTGACATACATTATGATAAAACAGATGTATATGGGGCATTCCATACCGATTCGACCTACGTCGGACTCTCGACCTCTTCAATTCGGTTGGTAATTTTTTATAATATTGTTTTAACTCTAAAAATCACTCCAATTTTTTTTTTAATTTGCATTAATTATAATTTTTCAAAGTGAACATATTTTTAGCTTGAATCAAAAATTCTGAAAAAACCTGTATCAGATATGAAAATTTTCAAGCCTAGAGCGAAATTGGCATCGCATTGGCTTCTATTTTTTTTCTCTTTTTTATGATTTAAAATGATTTAAAATTATATGAAAAAAAAAATAAATAGAAGCTAATGCGATGCCACTTTCGCTCCAGGCTTGAAAATTTTCATATCTGATACAGAATTTTTGAGAATTTTTTCAGAATTTTTAATTGCGGTTAAAAATATGTTCACTTTGAAAAATTGTAATTAATGCAAATTAAAAAATAAAAAAAAAAAAAAATTTGGAGTGATTTTTATAGTTGGAACAATATTATAAAAAAAAATACCAACCGAATCGAAGAGATCGAGGGTCCGACGTAGTTCGAGTCGGTATGGAATTCCCCATATATATATATATATATATACATCCTTCTTTTGTATGTAGGATTATTGAATGTTGAAAAAAAAAAGGGTTAAGAAAAAGCTTCGAAAGTCACCGGTTTCGCGGTAATGCAAGCAGAGATTTTTGACAACGGCTTCGAGATGACGTATTGAATTTCATGAAAACTCTCGAAGTCTGCCTGAGCGATAGCAGCCGTAGCTTTGGTCGTAGCCGCCGTAACAGTAGCCACGCCGGGTAGACCGAGCGATTGCACTCGGTGAGCGAACCAACTGGTGCTGGACGCCGACATAACTTTGGCGACGGATGTCCAATGACGATGCAGTCAGGCTGGGGCTCCGGAGGCAGTAAAACGTGAAAAATCGATGTGACACGTGGGAGAGAAGTACCGGGAAACGATCGGTACGAAGGACGAACCCCACCAGTCCGACGTCCCACCCGATCCCCGTTGGGTAGTTCTTTCAACACAAGCGAAATCACTGAACACATCAGTGGCTCAGCGTCAAAACTGATCATCTTTCTATTCGGGGGTCAGCCAAAAACACGAAACGAGGCCTACATATATAAAATTCCATTGTACATATATCGCATGGAGTTACGTCATCGCATTATGCAGAAAAATCTACATACATATAGTCTAACGATTCGTCTAGAGTCTGCACAATTTTTCATGCGATTTAGTATGCACGAATGTTGCCAGTCGATATATTACGCTATAAAACACGTTCCTTCGTAGACTGGAAACCATACGAGAACGATGAGATTCTGATCACGCAATCTTGATCGGGATATTTCGAAGATAATGTACTTAAAAAAAAAAAAAACAAAGAATGAAATTTATTGAGAAATATCATCAAAGTTTTTACCTCACGCAAGAAGAGAAACAGTAATTGTCATATTTTCACGACTCGTTCGTTATAATTTCGCGCGGTGAATTGTGAAACTGACCCTCAGCGACGATGGAGGGCGCAGCCGAATCGACAAACTTTTGCGAATAATTTGATCGATTTATCGTTTGACGTTATTCCCTACCTTATCCCCGTTGCGCCATCCAACCTTCGGACGGAATCTTCGTCGGCGAGGAAATTCGATAGATTAATCGAATTCTCAAACTTTTCGTCCGTAGTTACTTTTCATCTCGAAGTTAAAAAAAAAAAAAAAAATGTCATTTCCCGTAATAACTTTAATATAAATTGGCTTGCGGTTTTTTTTTTTTTTTTTTCTTCACTTTTGTTGATTTATGTTATCGTTTTTTTAAATTCCAAACGACGTTTCTATTCGCAACGTGAGATAGAATTTTCCAACAACGTATTTAAAATTCGCCGCCTCTGCGTCTCGCCCATTCATCAGCCCCTTTGTCTCTTTGACGGTGTGCAGGTCGATTTATTTTTTATTTCCGTTGCGTCTGCGTAAAAAAATCTCGAAGCGACATCTCGCTCACGAGGATTTTTCGCTATCTCGACCCGGGTAACAGGAAGAAGGGGGGGCGGGGGGGAGGGCGTTGGAAAAAGAGAGAGAGAGAGCTGGTATCGTAAGGCAACAATAACCCACAGAAGAGTATCAAAGGCGTGTGCGGAACATTGGGAAAAGGTCGCTCGATAGAGCAGCAGCTCTCCCGCAACTGCGGTTTGAAAGTAATGCGCAAGGGGGAAATGAGGAAAGGCAAAGAAGACCGAAGAGAGCCCGGGGAAAAATGAAAGAACGGAAAAAAAAAATGGTGAATGCTTTCTTGGGTACTTTTCAATCCCTCTCTCTCTCTCTCTCGCCCGAGACCAAAGGCAATACGGGAATAAGAAAAGTATCGGGGGCGGACGTCGCGTAAGCGCACTCTCTGCTCTCTCGGTCTCTTTCCCTCACGCTGGAACTTCAACTCCGGAAGCGGTAACAGTATAAGGACGATGAGTCCCCTGAGCGCGGGTACGACAAACAGGAAATCTTGTATAGCTTATATACATATGTATATATGTACATATGTGTATACGTGCATGCAATTTTGTTCAGTACCTGACATACTAACGTACATACTGTGTCACAATACAACCCGGCCACTAATCAGTTTTGCATATTGCACGAAGAGATGCGAGAAAGCTGATGATGGTCAACTGTTGGGCGAAACTTCGGTTAACCCTTGGTGCTTTATACAGAGAGCCGCAAACTCGACGAGCCAACAATTAACTTGCATCAGATGCAGCAGAGTAACATCGCGTCTGAGACATTCCTCAGCTGAATTCGGAGAGCTCCGCCACAGGATATCACCGATAGGGGTGGTGAAATCAGGTATTTGCAAAGTAGTGACTGCAGCGGTGTATTTCGATCGCCTCGTCAGCGTCCTGCATCTGTCAAGGGATTCGATGAGACGGTGGCAAATTTTCGCCAATACACTCGAAGGATCGAGGATCTTGTTCTCAATAAAGATTCAGTCGACATGAAACAATGTCAGTCGGTAAAAAAGATCGCAATGAGACAGTCAATGAAAAATAACGGATTAGTTTTTGTTCGTCAACTGAGTCCGTATCAGGCGGAAGATGGCGGTGTAATATCCCCTTAATCTGTTCCATCCGACCGAGAATATCCGGACGTTCGGGTCCCACCTAAAATTCAAGTGTCTGCAGACAGACATCTCGCTAAACCGTGTTTTCAGAATAAACAATTCAAATTTCGGCCCCATCCGGTTATGCATACACGTGATTATTAACTGAGTCGCGCGGTCGAGCTTGAATTCAGGGAGAGTCCCCCCCCCCCCCCCCCCCCTTTAAAACGGCATTCAAGGTGAATATGGAAATTGAATATGCCGAACAGGAGTTTCTCCGTTCTCCGCCGCAAGCTCTTCTCCTACCAGGCAGGTTTATTAAATGGCTTCACTGAGCTGGAAACTTGGCGAGTGGAAACTACGAGGACCACCGAGGGGTCGATGCAGTCGTACGATAAAGCGAATGGTAAACTGGCCGGGGCGACAAGAGTAGGTTATAGGGTACGGAAAGGTGGAGTGGATGGGTGAGATCCGAGGACTGCAAGAAGATGGTGCGCAGCGTCTATTGAGCAGTGTCCGTAGGCATTTCGGCTCGCCGGCTGTAATGGAACGTATACAAGCCGGAGGCTAAGATATAGAATTAAGTTACACCGTGGCGGATGTTCGGTCTCTTCGGGCTAGTGGTAACGGCGGACTTCAGGACACACCAACGCAAAAGGCATCAGGGGCGCCCGTTCGGAGTGCGCCGAAGAGCTCTTCGCACAGCATGTATTCAATGTTGCCGAGGAGACGAGCAATTGCGAATGTGGAAAGCACACGCGGAGGTGCATGAAAGCGAAGGACAGAATCACCGCAAACGAGTCTCGGAGTGAGCGGAAACTGACGCGTTTCCGATTGCCAAGTTCTGTTAACGATTTCAGGGTCCGAGCCACGGACAGGATGCCTGGGCGGGACGGTAGTAGTAAAAGCTGCCTGCAGGACTGGCGAAGACAAAAGCAATGTGTACGAGGACATAAATTTTCGTGGCCAGCCGAACTCGCATAGCCGTCCGCGCGGGATTTACGAGAACTGGTAAGGTCCGTGCAGCAATGAACTCCGGTGAGTTGCTCTCGTTCTTGATGTTACCGCGTTGGTATAGGATTAGTGTTTCCTGTCTTTCCAGTATTTCGCGTGCATCAAACTGTCGGACGTTCGAGTAACGTTACAACAAATTGTCGGTCGTCAATAACAAAGCTTCGGCACCAAACATTTTCGAACGATCGATTCCATTGTATCCGCTGTATCCGCTTGTGTGCGCTACACACTGGACTTTACCCGAAGAGTTTCGAATCCCTTCTCGAAGAGAATACATTTCGTTGCTATTCACGCTTCCTATCTTTCAGGTATGCGAACTTATACGGTCCGGTGGTACATGTCCAATTATATTAATCGCCAATATTTTGCTAGCAGGGCAACTCGCCTTGTGACCAGTCGATAAATCCGATACGACACAATACACCCGAACGAATTTTTGACAATGGAACTTTGAAAATTAACTGCATTCACACCGGTCGAATGTATCGAATAATTAAAAACCGATTTGTTCGGGCGCATTATGGACTGCAGACCGTTGTAAAGCAGTTCAATACTATTTACTCCATTGTTTCTTCCACTCCAATTACGGCAAGTGTTTCCATGGGACAATAGAGTTTATATGAATCGGAGCGACGAATCGCGTTGAGGACAAAATAAAGGAAACACCGTGACTATCGGGAGAGGCCGGACGGGGGAGGAATAAAAAGGCAGTGCATTGTCGGCCAACTATCCGTGTATCCATCGTCCAGTCAGATATCCGGTACTGTAAACGAGCTTCAGTCAGCACCGGCTGGCACATTTCCGATAGAGGAGTAACGATCTATCCCCGAGTGTCTCGGCGTTGCGACAGTGAAATTCGAGAAACGTGCCGAATTTAAACGTTTGCAGGAGAAAAAACACACACACACACACACACAAGCGAGATCCTTTGGGGCCGCAACGAAATTTTTATCAAGTGCATCGGCACGATGTATTCCCGATACAATGCCAAGCATTGTCAGCTAGAGAAAAAAAAAATAAAACAAGAGAACAGACGAGAATTTAATTGCTGCGCCCGAACGTTGCGCGTCCCTCGACACAATAGAAAGAGGACGAGATCCGAAAAGCGAGGCTGCCCGCCAAGGAAGACGGATCCGACAGGAAATGCTGAATCGGCACGGAGACCCGCGACAAAAGTACAGAGAAGAGACAGCCGAAGCTGCACGGCGAGTTGGAATATCTTTGAAGAACAAATTTACCTTCGAGCCAAAAGAGACCCAAGCGCCGAGGGGCAAAACGGGATTGTCGAGAAATAAAGGCCGAGTCGACTGTTTGCTGATAAAATAAGGAAATACTTAATAATTATTCCGAGTTCGCGGCAACTCTCAATCTCACCGGCGCTGAGAGAACGGATTTTTTTTTTTTTTTTTTTTAGTAATGTCCTTTGACTTTTATATGTCGAGAGTGCCCATTTCACCAGTCATCGCAAACGTCCAAAATGAATCTTTCTGAAGTTCTTGAGGTATTCAATTTTGTCCCTTTCACTCTTACGTACGGAATATTCAGTGCACGGAAACGTGTACTCGCGGTTCTTGTAATCTAGATTTACATGACGATGAGTCGCCCGCCAAAGCGAACTGCGCAGTCTTCTATTCTCTCTCGGTAGGACAATCCCAACGTCATTGTATATTTTAGCTATATGTATTGTTGTGGCCGAATGGTGAGAGATAAGAAACATCGTCGGACAGTTCAATTTCTATGCGGAAAAGAGATAAACGAGGACATACCATCTAAAAGGTAGTGGATAGTCTCGCGGGAATCTTTTGTGGGTACACAGAGAGAGAGAGAGAGAACTGCTTCGGATATAGAAGATGGCGGGTAAAACCGAAAAATTTAATCTCGCAAGTCGGACGGTCACGTACAGCGCATAGACACGGATATAGGCACATATATCTTATTAAGCTCGCCGCGAAGGCGAATACATCGCAAACAAACGAAATCCTGCTGATACTGCTGAGATCGGGATAAAGTATGGTACACAATCTTCCCAAGAGTCATTCGCCGAGCGAATAATACTCGAATATATCCAGAGGGAGGATGTGTTCTTCGTAAATCCGGGAGGTCAGCGACTCTCGTCGCGTCGGGCTCGATTTCTCAAAGCTGGAGCAATGCGCGAATGATTCAAACAAAATTTTGGTCTTGTCAATAATTTGATCAATGATGCCACAGTAAAAAATTATTTCGTAAAATCGGAATGGGAAATTTTAAATTCGTAAAAAATTATTTTATTAAATAAGTGACAAACTTGTTTGTCACTCCATTTGAAAATACGAACCTGTCCTTTTGTTTTCTGTATTATTGACAATTTGTAGTTTGCACTTTTAGTTTGTAAAACTTGAAAGTCAACAAATAAAAAATTGTGGATGTTTGTGGACAATAATTTGTTGTAAAAAGTACAACATTTTTTTTTTTTTTTACTGTGTCCAATGTATTTCCGGCGGATCAATAAAATCACATTAATTTTTATTGACAATGTGACTGTGTCGAGTATTAAATTTCATTTTTTTTCCCTTCCCAAGTAATTTTGAGGATTTGGAGGATACAAAATTGAAAAAATGGTTCATCCGTTGATCGATGAAAAGCTCTCGAATAAATTTCTAATCAATAACTCTCCATATAACGACATTGTCCTAAAATCGCAACAAGCCGCGAGACTCGATATATAGAAATACATATAGATATATGTGCTTCCAAAGTGGCAGCTGTTACGGTTCCGACGAATTAGCTGAAGCGCCGGAGGAGCTCCGGGGCTTTGAAGCTTCGACGGAGCTTGAGGGCTCACGAGCCCTTCCGCGCACCTACACACCGACCGACCGACTGTCCGAGTTGGGAGATTTCAGTAGTCATGAAACACCAAAGTGCGGGCATGGCACGGCGGTTGCCACCGTCGGGCCATCGGAGAGATAATCTCTATCGGACGGTCTGGGATTCACCGAGACGAACCGATTTGGTATATACGTATAGACAGGTCGATGTCGAGAGAGAAGGAATGAGACGTGAGTGGAGTGCAGTGAGCACCGACCACTCACACCACTGGACCCTCTCTCGCAGGCACGGAACCGTGAAGGCAGACATCGGGCCTGGGTCAGATTGAGAGGAAAGAGCAGAGTTGTTTTGATGCTGCATATAAGCTATTCTACACGTGCTACTTTGCAACCCATTTTTTTTTTTTTTTTTTTTTTTTTTAAGAGAAAAAAAAATTCTTTCGTAACTTAATATTAAAAATGTAATGGAATTTTTATCCCCTCACAACTTTAATCACTGAGTTTAACGCTCTATTATCATTCTCTTGAGGCTTCCTCAAAAAATTGAACCGAAAAAAATTCATAGCTGCACTGTTAAAAAAAATATTTGTTGGAAAACTACTGAACAGTATTGGAAGTTTTTTGTGCATAAACCGCTTCTGAAATTTCAAATACATATGCGTTGCAATTTTACAGTAAAATTAGTATTTTTGATGGACATTTTGTTAAAATTTCGGGCGAAAGATTTGTAATCTTAATATCTCGTATTGCAATTTTACAGTAAAACTACATTAATGTTCAATTCATGTAAATAATGTAAGGAAATTTCAATTTCCTGTAAATTAAATTTACACTTTTTTTGTTTACAGTATGAATCGCAAAGTGTAGTTTTCTGGAAGGAAAATCTATAAAGAGCGATGCTTTGGCTTGTTGCGATTTGTGCCTGGGAAGGCATTACGGCTGTGTTAGGATCCAAAAGTCATTCGAGTGACTCTAAATTACGACCGCAGGTGAAACGAGCTAGAAAGCCAAACTTGCCCGCTAGCACTGCTATCCGCCGATCGCACGACGATAACAACACACACACACACACATATATATATATATATATATATATCTGCGAGTTACACTAGGTACATTATGTGCCGCTAGTGCCGTGTCGAAGGTCCGGAATTTGTGAAGTTGGTCAATCCTGCCGAGCCGTCGGACGAACCGCCTCGTGGCTTACACCGTCGAAGCTTACGGTAAAGCTCGAGCTTCGGGACGGTAGGGTCGCTCGGGGATGCTGTAGGATACGAAAGGGTCATGACTATCCCGCTGCTTTCATACTCGGCTCCCACTGGTCGCGAAGCTGGACCGAGAGGGGCTGGACGGAGAAGTCCGCTGCTTTTCTGCCTTTTCAACTTTTGCCGATCCATCTCCTGACGAACCGAAGGTCTTCGCTGACACGGCCGACTCACGTATCACTCCGACGTGTGTTCTCGAACAGAGTTCAACTCGATGTGATTTAATGGTCCTGACGGGCGAGAAAGAACGAAATGCGGAGGTCGGAGGGGAAATAGATGTTGGCAAAGTACGAGGATTTATAGGAGAAAGAGATGTGGGACCGGCTATGAGTATGTAAAAGTGTACGTGATAGACAAGTGTGATGAAAGGGGAGGAAATGTTTGACGAGATAACAAAAAAAAAAAAAAACCGAGTCATCGCTTCGTAACTCTCGGATTTATACCGGTGTATAAGACGAAATAGTGCCATACACCCTTTTCCCTTTTAGTTCTCCCCGGGGAGAAACGAGGACGTTATGGAGGAAAGAAAAAGCCGACGACGATGGTCGCGATAGAGTTCTTTTTCCTCGTGATCGGATCAAACTTGTTCCGTTCCCGATAGAGGAGCGAAACGATGATCGCTTCCCGAAGACCGATTGGACAAATGTTTGGGAAAGAGACTGGAACGTGTAGGTGAGGATGATGACCACGAAGCCGAGGTATGAAAAAAAAAAAAAAAAGGTCCGATCCTCGAACAAATGAGATTGTTGCGGCTGGTAACTTTTACCCGAACGAAGACGTTTTCTCGGTGATCGTTTCGGGACAAGACAATTCACTCGTCGTTTCTCGAGAACAGTCAAGATCGAACTTCCAGTTCTCGAGTTCCTTAGAGTAATTCGATTAGTCGATGGTCTTTAAACGAATCAGCGGAAGATAGACTTGTCCGAATTTGTGGAAGTCCTTCTCTCTGCAAAGTTGTCAGCCTTTTGGCGAAAGTTCTCGTCTCCTTCTCGGGATATACAAACCAAATTGTCGGGTAACTTTGTAGAATCGTCGAAATTACACGAATATAATAAATTAACGATTGACGACGCGTCAGCTAAAAATAAAAGTCGTCCATTCGTTTTTAATTCATTGTCTTATGATTTGCTTTTGTTGCCGAAAGCAAAAAGCGTTATATATTACCACACAGAAAACAGGTAGTAAGAGCGAAATGCGGCACACCGTTGTAAATTCAGTTAGTTTTGCCAAATTTCGCACTTTTCTTGCGCGCAAGTGGCGTTGAGCTCGATGTTCTCCCGTTTCTCCGTCCCGATTATGCTTCTCCCCGTGTATCTGCCACGGCTTCCGGCTCGTTCCCCTGTTTTCTCGCTCATCTCGTACGGTCTCGAGGGAAAAAGGAATAAAAGAAAATTTCGTTGCAAGGACGGAAACTTCGTCAGCAGTGAATTTCAAGTTCCCTGGAGGCTTTAATGTGGAGCGCCAAGGTTGCCGGCGCTCCAGGGGAAAGCACGAAAGGAAGATGTATATATATATATATATATATATACAGCTTACAGAGCTTTCGTGTGGTTCCGCTTCACGCCGAGAGAGTAAAACTGGTGGGAGCGAAAAAAAGGGCGAGCCCGTGGCAAGGGCACACGAGACGGAAGGTGTGTGTGCGTGTGTGTGTGTGTGTGTGTTTCGTTCAGCCGGGGTAAAAGAGAGAGCAATGAGCTGCGAAAGGGCAGCAAGTGAACGAAGGCTCTCGCTCGGCCATTTCCACTTTGCGAAGCCCTCGATTCGACCTCTTCGATTTCGATGAGTTGCGACTATCTCTCGACTCTTTCGATTCGAAATTCATAAAAATTTTGTCTGGCCCAGTGGCCGAATAACGACCGAGCGTATAATCACTGACCACTGACGATTGTCCGAACTCCTGACTTCGTAAAGTATTTCCCCACTCGGTTGTACGAGCCTATATGGGGTCAGCTATTCCGGTGTGTTTATACGTGTGTAGCACACAAACCCGGCAAGCCCAAGCTCAGGCGTATCACTTTCTCCCCCTTTGTTAACCCTCACACTAAATAAGTATGTCCACAGACGGCGATATATCTTTCTTAATGAAACCCTCTTTCGATTAGGCGGATGGAGCGGAGTTTGGATTCAATGTTAGCCATGGGAATTGCTGGGGAACGGAGTATTATTAGTCCGAGGCGTATTTTACGGTGTCTTACGGGACCTAAAAATTGTTTAATCCCAGAAGGCGGTAAATTTTTAACCCGCTGCCTTTCCCCCATTATTTTTCAAGGATAAACGAAATCCGCTCAACCGAAATCTCCGACCTTCTGACAAAAGGTTTACAGTCACGATATCTCCTCTCGCGCTTGACCGGACTGGACACACCGATCGTTGTGTATCCCGAGCCGCCCCGACTCGATCTGGAATAATGTCTTCACGAACGAGCCATTTATCGGGACCGCGAGATATGCTTGGCCGACGTGCAAAACCCACCGGTCACTCTATATATCTGGTAATATACATATATATATATATATATCTGGAGAGGAAAACTTGGCTCCGCCCGAATACCCGAGTTATATTCGATCACCGGACTGACGGTGTGTCCGAGGAGCTCCCGCACAAGGATAAAGAGAGACCTTGGACTTCCGGAGCGTGCGAAACCTGTGCAGTGGTCGATTCCACCCTCTCGCGGACATATCTCCATCCACGATCGAGAAATAGACCGAGTTCGTGTGAAAAATATCATTGCAGTTATTCACGGACAAGTCGAACGAATTCCGCTCCAAAAACGGAAGAACGAGATGTGAGATGGATGAGGGGGGAGAGGCTCGAAGTGACTTCGCGATGTGAGATACAGGGGAGGAGCGCGGTCGATCAGAGAAGCAGCGGAAACCACATGTGAATTATTATCGCCACACTACATATATCAAATCTTGTCGGCGTGTTTCTCCGACGTATTCGAATAGTCGCTGACAATGCTCGTCAGCGCGACCATAAAACATTTACCGGTTTTTGTTTGTTTTGTTTTCCTGGCTCCATTCTTCTTTTTTTTTAACGCGCGGAAAGAACTGTTAAGATGGAGTTGAGCTTTTCGTATCTTCGGTGTTCCCTCGGCTCGGGCAATCTCTCTTCGCCTCGGTTGTTTGCCGGGTGGCATATAGGAAGGTCCGCCGGAATAGGTAAACTGTGCGGTTCGAGCGTGCGACCACCCCTCGAGCATTCCCACCGGGCTCGACGACGGAGCGAGAGAGATCATTTCGTGCGTGGTTTCGTGATAAAAAAAAAAAAAAAAAAAAAACGTGCGTGTTGAACGTGTGTCGCGAGGGACAATGGGCGAGGGGCGCTGAGAGGAGGTCGACAAGTAGCTTTATATCCGTCGAGATAGAGATCAAAGGGAGCGCACCCGGTGCAGAGAAGTATCGCGAGGGGACAGGGAATTACGATTTTTTTTTTTTTTCTAGTTTATCGTTTCTCTTTTCCTTCCTTCATTTTTTATTTCATTCAATTAGATATAAGTTGGTCGGGAGAATAAAAAGTTTTTTTTCATTCTTTTTTTAATAATGCAAACGCGGTCATCCGCCAAGTCTGTCGTCACTGTGATGTTACAACTTGGTAAAAAAAAAAAAAAAAAAATATCTACGGGGGAAGGGCAACGAAGAGGCAAAAATTTCGCGGTTATTGGGAATTCTTTGCCGTGGAGAATCGTTTTTGAGCTGCCATTACTCTCTCCCGGGGCTTTGCATATTCGTCAAGGAAGATGGGTAATCAGGTTGTAAAAGTGCACACGCAAGTTTTAACGTTAGGTCGGCAAACGGTTTAACGAAAAGTGATAAAAATAACATTATCTTTTATGGTCCATAAAGAGGATTTTTCCTCGCTCGGACCATCTTGCTGTTACATATATACAGACGAGATATTCGCGGATCTCGAAACGCCACGAGCTCACTGCTCGCGTCAATGCAGAATTTACAATGCCGGTTCAGTTTATACTTCGCAGAGCGTTTTCGCGATGGCAAAAATCGAAGTTCCTCCGAACCATCCCAATAGCCGAAGTGAGTTCTCGTATGCACAACGATGCGGATGTTCGATATATCAATCGCGCAGAGAGACCGAATTTAGTGTATATCTTCTGCATAAATTTGTCTTCACAAATATCCCTTCTGAGGGGCGATGCTCCCTCGCGAAGGGGCAAGCATCCCTCGTGAATTCCTCCGTACCGAAGTCCATAAAGTTCAGAGTGCATTAGAATTGTCCTTTGAGGAGAAGATTGGAAAGGTATATCATGTACTCCCGTTACCACGTACGGAAGTAGTTACTTCCAACGGTAAAAGCTCGGGCGGTAGCCGCGTGTGTGTGCCGGTTAGCGTACGCATCACGTGTCCGCTACACCGCACACGGTCTCGAACGACATCGTCGCCAAGGAAACCCAATGGGAATGACAGAAACCTAGAGTATATCCCTTTCCGATTAGCGTACAGAGGATGCGAACGACCCTCGCGCATCCCTTAAGCCCCGGACCACTCTGCGTAGGAAGATACACGAGAAAAGGGGACGAAGCTCTCGGGAGGATAAGAAGGCACTTCGAGTGCCCTTTCATATATTTTCATACATGTCGAAGGGTACGGGGAGAATTTTCGTCATTCGAGTAAACCCACGGTCGCAGACAAAAGGGCGGGCGTGGGATTCGACATTCAGAGACGCCGCGGCTTTATATTCCGCAATGAGAGATAACCAGACGCCCTTCTCGAGAACGAAGGCGGAAAAGAACGCGAGAAGATGAAACGAGAATCTGCCGGTGCAGTATTATTGCTCGCGGTGAGCTCAGGTTATGCTAAAAATGCGCATACCATAAATAGCGTAATGCTCGGTGGAAATGCTTGATAGCGTACTACATGCATTCCACACAAGATATACGCGCATACGCGCCTCACCGTATTTTCTGTTCTGCGCCATGGCCTGGGTAATGGCAGCGTTTTACGCGGGCAAAAATTCGGTGCAATTTTTCATATTGTCGAATCCTTAAATCTACTGGTTTTCGCGTAAAAGACGCATGTCAATGAAGAGAAAGAAAAAATGTGTTTTTGCCAAAAAACGTTCGACGGCAATTAATTTGAAATTGACATTCGCTCTCGACACGTATAAGGCACGCGAGGGTTTGGTTCGCGTATTCTCTAGTTTGGTCGCCCGCTCAATTGTTAACTCGCTCGTGACTCTGCCCAGCGCCACGTTCGTACACCGCACAACTGCGAAAACTGCCGAACGAACAATGCGCACGTTCCTAATAGCTCGCGAGAAACCAGCGGCCAAAACTGTTTCGCCAAAGTAAGAGTCGTCAATTCGATATTAACCAGTTTGTGCACTTGGAACATCGAAATACGCTCCGGTATGCGTTGCAGGTATAAACCAGCCTGTCCCAGAACGTAGAGGATCTGGTGAGGCGGTCTTCGACCAAATTCACCACATCAATGCAGCTTCGGCGAACGATGATAATCAGTATGATCGAGCTCGGTTGGCTCTCTCGCATTGCACATCGACGTTTCAGCGCCATTGTCATTGTTCTGTAGATCGTCCGGTAATCTCCCCCACGTATCTGCGTCATTGCATGTGGGTTCTAACGTAAACAGTATCGAAATACAAACGCGGCACATATCGCTAATATCGCTAAATCACATTAATGCGTACTGTAACGCGAAATACACACGGGTAACGTAGGAAATTGCTGAACTTAAGTGTGCACGGTCGGACGATAAGAATATCAATAAAATTTGTTCCCTCTGTGGAAACTCACTTGGCGCCGTGGGGCGCTCTGTGTTTGCGGAGTTATGCGAAATATCGCGTCCACGTATCCTCGGCAGCGGGGCATAATACGCGGGCACGTTTGAGAGACCCGCGAATGGAGAAGCTAAGGAACTATCGACATTTATGAGCACACGCAGAGCTCGTTTACACAGCAATGGCTCGTGGCTGTATCCATCGCGTTACAGTAATGCGTTGGTATAACGCAGGCACGCTGTGCGATCTTGCGGTCTTTACAGTTTTACTCTAATCCCTTCTGGGGAGCTAGAAAATAAAAATAGTGCAGTGGATAAACTATTTGCAGTGGACAAGTTCATTTGCCTGTTAATTCTAACTAAACGATTAACGCCATTTTTTTTGTTTCGTAACAAAATACTGTAAGCACTGGAAAGGAAAAAAAAATGCATCTATTATATCCGATAAATGTTTGTTTACATAAGGTATTTCCGGAATGAGCGATGGAGTGCATATTTTAGTAAAATCATCCACAGGACTTTCCGCTCCTTTTTTCTCTTTTTTTTTTTTCTTCAACGAGACAGCGCTCTAGCTCGGCCGCCTCCGCATCAGCCGCACGGTGGTTTAGCCTATTTCTATTCAAGCTCACGAAGTACACTCAGTATATTCCGAACATCTTGGGGTAGACAGTGTAGTTGACGTTGTATACAAATGTTGGATTATATAAGAAATCAGTTTTTTTTTTTTTTTTTTCTATGCTGATGCCGTTTTTTTTCCGAGCTTGTGTATACTACGCTAGTTTAGTGTTGCGAAATTTCATCCGCACGGACATACTGTGTCTGTCTCTTAAGACACTGTCAGACACCTTGCTACAGAATTACTCACTAAACATGTATATATATATATATATATATATATATATATATATATATATATATATATATATTGACTACTATGTGCGCTAAGGTAACACAAAATGATGTTTTAGATTCTACGTACCGCGAAACATATCGCGGTACGTACTATATCGTGTAGGAGGGTTTTTACTCTCTCGGTGGTTGCACACAAACTCTACGAATGGGCAGCAAGCATAGAAGGAAGGAACATTTATTGGCGCGAGCCACGTTGCCGCCGGAGATGACTGCCGAGGATGCTCACTTTACGAGCCTGTGCTGGATCTCGCAACGGCGAACGTGGCGTGGGTATAAAAAAAAAAAAAAAAAAAAATAGGAAGTCAAGATTTCTCAACGCGGGGGGCGTGGAAGGGACGAACAGGGCTCCAGCACCCTACCGCTTTAAACCTCAGGATTGTAATCCCTGTTCAAAGACGCCTCGGACCGTCGTCATTTTATGCATTAGGCTTAATTTGTTTTTTTTTTTCATCCCCATCGTGGAGGATCTTTTTGATCGAAGGCTGTTCATATCGAGCGTTCATAGTATTATGAAATTAAAAATATATATATGTATATTTTTTTTTTTTTTTAATACGCACCTGAACTTCTAAGGCATGGTAAGCAAATATGAGGCCAAGCAGTATCACAGTAGACACGGAGATCAGGGTTTTTAGTGCAGTCGAGTAAAACGAGGCCTGAAACATCAAATGAGGAAAGAAATCGTTTATTTTTTTTTATCTCTCATTAATTAGGTACTAAAATCAATGAGATCTTAAATGTATGTAAATTACAATTAATATATCTTATAAATTATACAGGTCGGAGTGAATTTCTCATAGACACCGATAGAAAGATACGCCGATATACTCATTCGAGAGAAAAACTTTCTTTTTTTTTCCATAGAATGTCTCGTATGGTTTCAGTCCTTTCAACGGTATTACATTATTATATTTATGTTCCTCGAGTGTCGCAGACCTCGCAGGGAGATTTTTTTCGTGCGACAGAGTCGAGGGTGCATAAAATATTAGGCGAAGCACCGCGACTTCTCTCCGTTCTCCAGACGGCAAAAAGAAAAATCTTTCTTTCGACCCATTCTATTTGTTATTCCCCGACGGGAAATACCGGGAGGTTTGAACGGAAATCGGTTGCGAATATTAACAAGGTGTACAGCAACGTGCGGATGCAGTCGGCTTTGAAATTTTCATTGTTCGGGAAACGAATGTGTGGGCGAATGGGTAATGAACGAGCCGATGAACATCGGAGAGAATTTGCAGGTCCACGAATTTCCGATACATAAACTATGCATAAATTAATTACTACCAGCAGAGGATCGTTTGCAACCGGAGTACAAGCAAGTTTGATTTTTGTTTGGTTTTTTTTTTGTTTGTTTTAATTTATGCACGAAACACGATAATTTGTGGTGATACTCGTCAATTTTTGGGATACAGATTTTGTCACGGGATTCGGCTTTGCCCCGCTCTGCTTTGAATGAAAATTCGTTTTAAAGTCATTTAATTCATAGACCCGACTTTGTAGGGCAGAAAAAAAAAAACTTTTAAGTTTATCATCCGCCCAATAATGCCGAAACTCCTCATTGCAGTCGTTGACGGTCGTTTCGGGTGCAGCGTATTACAGTTAATCAATGTTATCCGAATCGTGCCGCATTACACGCTCCGCGCTTACACAATTGTCGGCAATATCGTCGCAGTAGACAACTATGCAAACAAACGGTCGACAAGAAAACTCCTCGAGTTTCCAGGACGATTCGATCTGCGCATGTCCCGATTCGACCAGGAGCGGTCGACGCGTATACACATAGCCGCAGAGTGCACAGGCTATACTCGGTCACGCCCTTCGTAGACATTTTTCTGATAATCATATTATTATTGTTCTTCCGAGCATCATTTTTCATTTATATTATTGTTCATTAACATTTAATTTTACAATTATCGTTTATGCAATATGAAATATAACGTCATCATTTACTTTAAAAACAATTACTTTTATTATTGTAATGAAAATTTTTCACTGCGAACGAAAAAATGTCCAATTTGGAAGTTCCTCAATACCGTCGAATTAAAATCGGGTCAATAATTAAAGATAATAATTGATCCGATATCCCGTAATTTTGCGAGATTGACTTCCACTCGTTAATCTCAATGAAAGAGTCTCGCGTAACGGCATTATTTACGAGTGCGACAATTTGCCGTCGCAAACTCGGGGATGATTTCGTCGTTCGTATTCGCGACGAATAGCCGTGAGATTGTTCGCGGAACCGAGGTGTTCCGTTCGTCATTGACAGGAGGAATCTCGGAGCTTTCGTCGTACACGATATTAATACTCGTTAAAATTAATTATCTCCAATGCAGAACTCTCGAGATCCTCCTCGGTTGCTCTCGTCATATCTTGTCTGCACAGTGTACTCCGCGATTCGATATAAATGCGTTCCGTCTCACCGGCGGAGCACCTCGGTCTCTTACCCCGTTCCGTTTTCCCTCTGTTCGCTCGGAAAATCGCCGAGGCGAACGCGTTGAGCCAACCCCCGGGGCTCGAAATTGATGCCCTTGGACTCTCGATCGCTCATCCATAGGTGATCTTTGTTTTCTCATTAACGGTTTATCGAGGACGGTTATCGAGTATCGAGCATACCTCTTGTGTTTGCTGCACAGTTACGCTCCACGCTCCTCCATAACACTTCGATATTCACCGTTTGCCCAACGTGTTTGACGCTTTGCCAATAAACACTCGAAACAGCGACGCTTGTACGTGACGTTGTGAGACACGCGTCCGAAAGAAATCGTAGATGAACTGTTCGCAAAAGCGAAACAAAAATATTAATACGTTTTACTAGCGATCGGGCGCTTCGCGGCCGACGCTAGGTTCGTTTATTTATCTTGACAATAATTTATTGTTGACAAATAATAATATATTCTTAAGGAACCGAATCTCACTTCCGATTCAAATTTCGAATTCTCCTCCCGTGTGCTATATGGGACCTGGGGTTTCGGATTTCACTCCCATATGCTATGAACGCCGAAATCTTGAGAATATAGCATATTGAAGTGATTTAGGGGGCGGGGCGGGGGGTACCCTACCTGTGGAAAAATGGGAAGGGAGTATGGGAAGGGAAAGCCGCAGGATTCTGCGGCTGCAGAAATCTACAGCAGCAGAAATCTGCACTTTTTTCAAAAAATTTCGAGATATCGAATTAAAACCGCCGCCATTGTTTTCAAGTGGCATATTTCCCAACCGATTTCATTAACGAAAAAAATCTAAAAAATTTTTTTGGAAAAATCCTCAGCTGAGGATTTCCTCAGCTGAGAATTTCCTCAACTGAGGATTTTTCCAAAAAAATTTTTTGGAATTTTTTCGTTAATGAAATCGGTTTGGGAAATATGTCACTTGAAAACAATGGCGAAGGTTTTAATTCGATATCTTGACATTTTTCTTTTCGAAACCATTCTATCCGAACAATCCGAAATTTTGGTTTGTTAGCATATAGAATGGTTTTCGAAAAAAAAAATTCAAGGAATCGAATTAAAATCTTCGCCATTGTTTTCAAGTGGCATATTTCCCAACCGACTTCATTAACGAAAAAATTCTAAACAATTTTTTTTACTCAAAATGGGACCCTTACCATTGCCATCACAATAATGGGGCCCTTACCATTACCTTACCATTACCATGACAATAATGGACTTAAAAAAAAAATACCCCCGTTCCGTTTTTCCACTTTCAGAATGGCCAAATTGTTTTTTTCGAGATATCGAATTTTTACCATCGGTATTGGCTTCAGGTGACCCATTTAGGCATAGTCTTAAAACAGACTGTCAGAACTTTAACAGGAAGTGATCGGAAAACAACCGACAACGAAAAACATATGACTACCTACAGACACGAATGACGTAAGATTCATCCTCAAGCATTAATACACTATATATGTCGGATATTTTATATCCAAAATAATCTTTCAAATGCCAATCAGCATATTCTAACCTTTCCTGGCACGTGAATGGTACTCAGATTATTTGCCAGGGTTAATAAATGTCGAAGTGACATTTTGACAGATGACAGTTTGTCACCTGTCAAAATTGGAAATCCAGCGTTCATTGGGAACCACTGGAATCCGAATCGAGCGGCCATTGGAAACCCATGGATGACCTTAGAACTTTATTATATATAATTACCGCGTTTACATTCGATATGTTTTTATTTCTTTCGAATTTCAAACTCGCGTTCAATTCCTCTGTTAATGATTTTAACCCTTCGACTTCTCTCAATTTAAATTCGGTACATTGATCAGAGCTATAGAAGAAAAATATTTTTTATTTGTTCATAGATTGCTGACCTATTGTTCGGATCAATTTTTCTCGATGCTCGTGTACTTCATTTCGTTCCAGATCTCCGCGTATCCGAGACCTCATGGTGCTTGATAATAACGGCCAATCGTTCGGTGTTTGCAGATCCGTTGTACTAACGTCGAGGGTTAGTCTTTGACCGCAACTATCCGTACATGAAGAACGATCAATTTTTTCGTGTAATTTGAGCCGAGTGCGCTCGTGCATCGTATGCATGTTGATAAAGCACTGGAGAGCATGGACCTGAGCGTTCGATCGATTGCCCCGACGCCGAAGGTAATTAAACCGGCAAAGAGCTCACCTCTTGCTCTCTCCGTCGTTCCGTCTCTATCGTTGCGCCCTCCATCGCCCTCTCGAGTGGATCGTCTTTCGGCACAAAATTAAAATGATTAATCGAGTGACCCCATCGTCACGTGCGTAACGAGCCTGTTCGTCATCTTCGTCATCATTAACGTTAGATTATATTAGCAACCGAGAATGTCAGTCACCCTCTTACGGTGGAGGTTATTCGAAAAATGTTTATTATCATTAAACTTCATATTAAAAATTATTATTATTATAGTCTCGAGTTTTTCCAAAACGGCAATCACACATTTTAATCGCCTCATTGATGAGCCGATCGATTATTTTTCTATTTTTTTTTGTCCACTTTTTTTTTTTTTTGTTTACCCCATGACTGGGATTTATCGGTGCTCGCGAAATTAAAGATTAATTGAGCTGAGCGAGGGCTCATCAATAGAGATACGCGCGCACTGTGAGCTTTGCAACTCCAATAAAGCTAGTTCCGGAAATTAAAAAGGACGATATATCGGACAGAGCGAGCGTTCGCCACAAACATTGTTGGAAATTGGTATACAGGAGGTTGTCGAATATGGCCCGGTCCATGTATCATTGATTTACATGATAATCGAGTCGGGCCATATTCGCCACTTATGATACTGTGCATGTGTAGAGCGACGTTTGGAATTCTCTTTGGTCCATTCGTTGGGCTCGTGCACACGAGAGAGTTCGTTGAGGGAAATTAATCGGGGAAGAGCAGATGGATGACTGTACCGCGTGAATCTTGTCTATACCTGTACCTTGGGCCATAGCCTAAGCGCTCCGGATAGTTTCGAGTTAGGACTTTGACATTAGTTTTGAAACTCTCAGCCACATCGCCGGAATCGCCTAAGGAGCGTTTAAAATTTTCGTCGATATAAACCAACTTTGCCCGAACTACAGAGATGGAGACTCACACTCTCGGCCTCGGGATATAGACGTTGGTGGCGCACACTTCGTACGGAATCTGCCGGATAGAGCGAAGATTCCTCGGCGAAGTGAGTTGCCCAACTATCGAGCCGCAGGCTCGTAAAATCTTTAAATTAATTATAATTAAATTACGGAAAACTCATTTATTCCACAAATAAGGTACTTCGTTAAAAAAAAAGACCTTAATTAATAAAGTTCAAACTGTATTACTGTATTCGAGTAGTATTAAAGAGGAAACTAATTATCTAAAAGATAAAAATAAAGAAAGGCGATCTTTTGACTTTAGTAATTTTTCCGAGCGGAACAGAGAAATAAATTCACGCCTACTTGAGCACACATTATTTACTGCTCTTTGGCGAGCGAGGTAAAAGGAATTTATGACAATAGAAGTCATTGAAAAAAAACAAAAAAAAAAAAAGAAGAATCGAACAAAGAAGGCAAAAGCGTCGCTCAGCCGAGCAAGGTTTTGTGTCGAGGAACAAATGACGAGAGCATCGCGAGTTCCATAGCGCTAACGATTATCCAACTCCATTCATTCGTTCTTGCGGTAAATTCGCGCTCGCTCTTTAAAGTTGCGAAAAGTGGAGAAAAAAAAAAAAAAAAAAGCTCTCAGCTTTGTTGTATGATTGAATTAAAAGCGGAGATTTAATATGTAACGACAATTATAGCAATTTGCTGTTGGGCTTGGTATGCAAGCTCCCCGACAGATCTAGCGTATTGCGACCCGTTACAAAGGGCTTAATTACCCCTCAGTGTGAATTTATGAGGAACAAGGCGACACAGAGCTGCGATGACGACGACAACGAAAGGGCCACTTACCGACAGGAAACTTTATTGTTCCCCCCGTGGCGTTTCCTCAATTAACCCCGGATATTTCGACACTCTCTTAATGTCAGGGCGGACAATCTTAGCTCTGCGATAGACAATCCCCTCGTAAAAAATCACTTTCCTCGTACAGAAGATAAACTCCTTTGCGATGGAAAAATAAGTTTTCCATGTATAACGAACCGATCGAGGTAATCCGCTAGGTACAATTCATTAGCAAAAAAAAAAAAAAAAAATCATCTCCGTCGTACAGATACGAAATTTAATAAACTCCTTCGTGATAGAAAAATAAAGTTTCCCGAGTAGAGATATCGAAGATCATATACGCTACTTTCTAGTTCGTAGAGCTTTTTATCGTTCTTCTTTCGACCAAAAGTGTGTATATATATAAAAATACAGTCGGAGGGATCACGAAGTTCGTCGACTAAGGGGCTACTTTCTTCCACCAATATTCAGAAAGAGTAAGCCGGAGCGTTAATATTTTCTTCGTAGAATAGTTCGCCTCCGAGGTTAAAAGAGATAGATATAGCGCAGTCAAAGGTAAAAGTTTTTATCGCCCACTCTCTTTCTCTCACTCTCCCCCCCTCCTCTCTGTCGGGAAAAACGGGAGACGCGGAATATACATTGCTTTTGATAGAGGGTCAAAGAGGAAAGAATCGAAGATATCCGAAAAGTCAAGATATCGTCGACAATCTTTCAGGAAGTGAGTCGGTTCATTCCCGAGATTGAGGGCTTGGTTTTTTTTTCGTGCCTAAATTTCTCTCGTGTCGTTCTGGCGATCGCGCCCAAGGATTATAAATCCGTCATCGATAAATGTTGTCCGTGACAGGCCGCCAGTGGCAAAACCGGCATTTTCCCCGGTTCTCACCCACGGGTTCGAGAGTTAAACCGGCTGGTTGTGGCATCCTATCGTTTTCACCCTTCGGGGAAAGCACGACCCAACCTAAGCGTATCGCTTCGCCTCAGCTCTCCCAACCTTCTCGCGCCAGCTTAACGATTCCCTTTTCTTTTCACGATCCAATAGCCGCTATAAAATAAATCGTACAAAAGAAAAAAAAAACAAGATAAAAAAATCTCTGGCGAGGCGCAAAACGTTTTCATCGAAATAAAATATCTTCTATATCGTACCGCCCGTTATGTTTGCTTTCACGCATTCGTCTCATCTATTTGCTTTCCTTTATAGCACAGTAAAACGTTCGCTGATACATAATTCGTGCTTTACGCAACTCCGACGAAATTTATGTGACGCAATATCACACGACTGTTGGAGAACGGACGGAGGGCGTTCTCGAGCAGACGATCCTCCTATTATATTTTATAATGTATAAATCTGCGATCCGTACCCGACAGTTCCATCCGCGGCAATTTATCGAATAACTTTTTATACACATCGCGCGAGCATCGTTTGTGATGGGTTATTACGAAAGTTTCAATCACTCAGTATCGTTTTGTTCGTTCATTCAATAATATATAAGAGAAGATTCTATTTTCGAACGGACGGCATGAAGTGGTTTCGATTAATCATTTTAACGATTGCATATTCATCGTATTATAGGGTAGCGTTCTCCGTACTTACGGCGACGAAGGCCCGTTCATACTGTCTCATCTTGAATTGAGCTTGAGTAAGGGCTGGGGGGAGCACTCAATGGTTATATACTGCATTATGCAAGTACGGTGCATCAACCGTGTGGCGTTAGCGGCTTCTTGACCGCTTTAACAAGGGCCTCGAGTTTCCTCGAGAGCGCGGAAACGTGACATTGTGTACAACACTTGCATGTTCGATGTACGCGTGCTGCGTGTATATTCAACCGTTGTCACATTCATGCCCACACCGTAATAATTAATTCAATGAGAACAGCGGAATCAGCAATTGCTCGTTTTCATCCAATACAACGAGCCCTTTAGTTCCGAGAGGAAAGTTTTTTCAAGATCGAGGGTTTTGTCGAAAGGAAATTCTTGATCGGACTCTCTCGAAATTGCCCATCCATTTGATTCGTTCAACATTTTTTTTTCTTTTTCACCGCCACTTGTTGTACTTCAAGTTTAATATTTTATACGAAAATTCATTGCCATCGTCGAGGCGTTTTGGAGCTACTTTGTGGCCGATCCACTTTTCGCCGTGGAGTGATGCAGGATCAGTTCCTTAGACTTTGAATCATCAAAGTTCTTTCCCGACTGCGTGTAATTTATTCGGTTCGTTGATCATTGATATAACGAACTAATCAACGCGCTCGATACAAACGTTGAACCATAAACAGTATCAGCGACCTGAGACATGATTACACCTCGTCGCCAAGACGTTCGCCTCGTCTTCTAGTTCGCGCATAGACAAACACACACACACACATGCACACACACGCGAGCACGCACACGTGTGTTTACGTTTGCCCTGCTTGCGCTGTTCGGTACCTGAGAGCTGCAGAGTCAGCGAACCGGGTAATTAGCTAGCGTCATGCAATGTTTGTCCCTTCGTTGTAGCAATATATAAAGCCCTCGCGCGCGGCTCACCGCATCGTATCGCTCTCCTCTTACTCTCAGAAATTATCGCTCCGCCGCAAAGTGTCCTCCACTTCCAACCAACATGCTTCTATCACGCCACGACTTGACAAACTTCATCGAAGAAATTCCCAATAATGCAAGACTTCCCAAAAATCTCCTCAATTAAAAGACCAAAAAATTAAACGAAACAACGAACAAAAATCATCGCCCTGTCTATCACGCTTTCCATTCTCGATAATTATAAATAGTTTAGTAATGAAACTTGACGAACCTTGGTGTAAACTCCGGCACTGGATAGCTCGTTCTCGATTACCATAACGATGATCCCGAACATTCCCATAACGAGTGCATAGTCGCTTATGCGTTTGCGTTTCTCGAAGAGTGCCTTTCGCCGACCGAGCCGATAGCCGACGTTAGGCTTGTGTTTCGATGCCGCCCCGATGCTACCGGACGGGCCCTTCATCGGACCGCCGCCCAGGCCGCGCTCGTCCATGTACCTCGGATACTCCGAGTGTACGCCGACGAGGGCGATACCGGCGTCGTCGCCGACGGCACCGCCGCCACCGATAATACCACCGACACCGCTCCCACAGCCTCCGCCGGCTCCGCTTCCCGGGCCTCCGACGCCGCCTCCGCTGCTGCTCTTCATCGCCCCAGGAATCGAGAGAGTCGACACTGGCTTCCGCAGCTGGAACATTACCATTAATACACGTTCTCCCACGAGCTCTTCGAGTATCAAACTATTGTCAAGGAAAAAGAAAAAAACAAAAAAAAAAACAAAAAAAAAACATAACTCACCGACCCTCGTTCGTAACGCTCGCGTAATTCATCCTTTTTCTTTTTCTTTTTTTAAAAATATTCTATGTTTTTCTCGGTGGAAACAAAAAAATCTTTTGCTCTACTTTTTAAATTTCTTTTTCCTCGATCGTTCGGACATTCAAGTAGCAGCGAATACGTTTTACGTGCAATGGTTGCCAGGAGAAATGAGCAAAATTTCATTTGCTAAATCGCCATTATATGAATTGCTGTTGGATAATTATTATCTCATGCGAGAAGGTGAACATAATTATGGTAATTGGAGCTGAAGCATTGATGCTCTTTGGTCATTCCTGTTTGGCACATTCGACAGAGATGAAATTCGCACTCTGCTCGAAAAGGTTGCACTCTACCGATGCAATGCAATGGTTTTATGTATTATACACGATATATATATATATATATATATATATATATATATATATATATATATATATATATATATATATATATATATATATACATATATATATACACACACACACACAATGATGACGTTTGCGGCGGTTCGCTCTTCCATTCCATAGGTGATCAGTGCCAGGATTATAATTGCCGTACATTAATCTATAGACGTGATATGTATACTTTTTTTTTAAACGTACATATCTTGCGCATATCGACAAGCGGACATGCAAATCGGTGAATAACATATGCGTCATATATACACGATGATAATTTAATAATAATAAAATAATAATAATAATAATAATAATAATAATAATAATAATAATAATAGTAACGCTTTTGTATGTTCGTGAAGTAGGTGAACGAGTTTTCGTATAATTTAAACTGGCGAATTTTCTTTTTCATCAGTATAATGTATTTTATTAATGACGGGAATGATTTTGCGGTGGGGTTGACGGATGGTTTTTATTTTGGTATATAATACTTTCTATCAAGCGTGCGGGTGAAGGTAAATAAATAATTTCTCGAATTCGTACTGCGGATATACGATAAGCTCGATATTGTACAATGATCGATGGCGGTTGTTAGGGTATTTTACGAGAAGGCTGAGAAAAAGTTTCGAAATGAATTATTTTCATTTTGTTTCAGCAAGCTTTTCAGAATGAGAGGCTAGTATTTTTTTTGTTGCATATACAGTACAGGTGCAATGTCTTGACGATACTCCCTTAGTGTGGTCTCCACCGCTGGCACAGCAACAGTAAGTCAACAATAAAGTCAGATAAAACTTCATACCAAAAGTCTTTGTAATCATAAGTAATGCCGTTGAAAGATTCGAACCATTCAACTCACGACCGGCGTGGAATTTTCTCTTCGGTCAAGCGTTAAAAGGTGAACGAATTCAAGGTACAGGATAAAAAAAATAAAAAATAAAAAAAAAAATTGGCGTCGATCCAGTCTTTGAATTAATTCTGGAGTTTTATGAATTGTCATTTAGTTTGAACTCCCCAAGTAAGACTTTGGGGATTCTGCAGTTTGGGTCTGAATTATTTGCGATGCCGTGTGAAACGGAGCGGGCCATGTTCATTGACGACATACAGCCGAGACGAATAAGAAACTCCGAGTCGCCCGTGTCAAAGGTATATTTTCGTCGAAGATATTTTCGCTCGGGATCTCCCAAGTTCCATCGAGCAAGCGAGTCTACCGAAGTGACAGGTTGGCCAGAGAGTTGAATAATGCAGCTGGAAAGGAAAAGGGTAAATTGCTAAGGCGTCTGGTTTATCAAGAGGATAATACGTGGAACGTGCGGGACAGGTCTCACGAAGAGCAGTTCGTCTCTGCTCTCACAATCCTGGTCGTCCTCCGGGCTTTCTCTCGCACACCAATCCCTCTCGTTTTTTTCTTTTTTTTTTTTTTTCCATCGCGTCCTTCAACTTCTCTTAGGCGATGAAAAATTGATTTTCCCTTTGAATATGCAGCCGAAGGCCGATAGCTCGGAGTACAAAGGCGCGCCCGACACACGTGCTTTTCTGCCCTTCGTGGACTGAACGGTGAAAGAACCCAACGTCTTCTGCAGGATGTCGAAAGAAAACAAAAAAAAAAAAGTGCTACTTTTGAGTAACGAAAAGAAAAATAATTCGTAGATAGAAAGTGAGGGAAAAATATTTTACCCAAAAATACGCCGCATCAATTCTCTTGATTGGGGCGCGAGTTTACCTCGAAAACCAAAAAAAAAAACATTGCTATAACATATAAAAGTACGCAAAAAAATACTCGCCAGTGTGCACGTAAAAATTTCAATCCGTCGTCGGTGGGAAATGTTTACCCCGAACTCTGACGAGCGTGAGCCTCATCGAAGTTGTATGTATATGTATACAGGGTGGAGCGAGGTAAAACGGAAGCCCGGGTCAAAATGGACCGTTTTTTTTTTACAATTTTTTTCCGCGCCAAATAGAAAAGCTAAGTCTCATCTGAAATAAAAGGGGCGGCTCCGTTTTGCCCCGGTGTACCGTGGTTGCCCGCGCTCCCCTGTGTCATAACAGTTTTCGTGCCATACACGGGAAGGATTGTACGCTGTTCGACCGAACTCTCCGCGAATCGAGCGAAACTCGGTGTTCATTCGTCAGAATTCACTTTATTTTCCCAGTTCGATCCGTCGACATGTTCGCGAAATGTATGCAATGTTTGCTCGGCAAGTCTGCGTCGGCGTTTCTCGCGAAAGTTGAAAGAGCAGAAAAATAGAAGAAAGGCCAGAGCTCCGAAGTGAAAAGTATGAAGGATGCACAGAGTGAATGAAAAGAAAGAGACAAAAAAAAGAAAGAAAAAAATTATGTGAAAGTATAACTCGGACGTTATCGTCGAGTTGTTAACAATCGCAAATACCGGTCTCCCGCGACCTCGACGACTCAGTCGTGAGAAAATCGACGCTTCATTTCCACCGGGTTGTACTCTCAGCGGAACGAGCTTCGCTATAATTCATCTACCAGTGGCTTACTCCCTATCGTAGTAGCGAACCGTGACGTTTTTTCCGATATTACGTTCCGATCGATGTGACCGCTTCCTCCGCGGCACGTTCGTTCGAGATGTATACGACATTTTGAGGAAAATGCGTAGCGATAGAAGAAAAAAACCATCGGTAAAGAGAATGATGGTGTCCCTCGGTGAGAGTCACGCGGTTTCAATTAAATCTTTTCTACAGCTCGCGGTTTGATTGAGTGGACTCTCGGATGCATTTAATATTAAAAAAAAAAAAAAAAAAAACAAAAACCTTCATCGGATGTGACGAAATACATAGCCATTTATTTTTAACAAATTTTAGTTGAGGCAAATACATTTTTGTTCGTGTCCATATGGTTCGACAGTTTTCTTGGGTCAGTTATATGTTATCTGGCTCAACTCAAACTCGTTAACATTAAATCATCGGTTTTGTCGGTGTGAGGTTCAAGCCCCGCCGACGACGAGGCCGTTCATCGGCTCGTTGGTTATGCATTTTATTCGTTTACGGAGTTTGACGGTAAAACGCAACGGGACGAGCGAACTGCAACGATCGCGTCGAGCGGAGTGATTGATGCTCAGCAATTACCCATTGTCTCGAGGGCAGCTATATCTCAAAACTCATGTAGTTCGCGCGAGTGAAACAACTTTCCCCGTGTACTGCACGTTTAACGACAGATCGTACAGGAACACCGTTATTGGATATACTCCCTTTTCATTCTCAGTCGTCGATACGGTGAGCATAGGTAAGTAGTGCATCATAAGGTTTTGATTGATATGTGAGACACGCGGTTACGCCAGCCTTCGCCAAAACGTTCGTTCGTTCGGTTTCCGGTTTCCTCCGCGAGGCAGCTCAACCTGTCGGGAAATACTGGGAGACACACGTCGGTGCATAACTCCTGCCGATTTACGAGCAACGTTCGATCCCGGCAGAGCACCGTGCTTGATCGATACGGCTTGCCCGGCTCCGACCGACGGCACTGCCGGCTCGGAATTCGTCATGCGACCGATAAAGCAAAGTTCAGCCATTTGCGGCCAAGTTTCGGCGATATTGGTACCTATCCGGAAGCCTGGGAAAATTAGAGGACTGGTGAAAAGGTTCGCTGAATACGATAAACGGTATACGTCTGTGAGAGTGAGTTTGTTAAACCAAAATCACATACACGCGAAATATACTAAAATCGGGCTTTTTCACGTGATTGATGTATTTATATTCTATCGGCAAATTTCCTGTTCGACAACCGAGAGAATAGTTTAGAGCGGAAGAGAAACAGTCACTGGTTCTGTCGAACACTTTCGGCGGTGTTCGGACGATTGGAATCGGTGAACTTCGATAACGAGGGATCGTTATGAGAAATTCGAAACTATTTGAGGTTTGCGGGAATGGGTGTGCATGTCGCGGGGGGAGCCGAACGAAAGAATCGGATCGTTATGCACTGAGGGCGCACAGACACCGAAGTTTCCGAAATCTCACACAATTATTCCTGGATGCTTTTCCATTCACATATATATATATATATCTATATCCACTGAAGATGTGCCTTATATATGTGGCTCCTGGGGGAGGTTGGATCGAAAGATGTGGATCCACGAACCTGCATTAGCATGCATATTAAACGTTTCATGGGATCCAGAATAAAGGCCGAGTACGGAAGGAAGTCGACGATGCGAACTAAGATCCGACAAAGGGGAAGCGAAGATCGGTTTACGTGGGAAGCATAAGATTGGATATGAGGGCGCGTCGAAGTGCTCGTGTGCATGTGCAGCACGCGACTGTGTGCATATAAGAAAGACGTGGCGGGTGAAAATTTGAAATTAATACTCATGTATCATACTCCATCATATCGAGCTCGACGCCTGTTCGACAGGGATAAGCGGGACGAACATTTTGCGAAAGAGAAACGTGAATTTTTGTCGATAAGAAAGGTTTTTTAACTCGGTTTTCCCGACAAACCAGACACCATTCAGTTGATAATTTTTTTCCGGCGAAGTTTCCGACACGCCGACAAGTTCCTATTCCAGTGGAAGCGTCACGCAGCTTCGCAGTATCGGCACGGCGTCGGCCAGTGTTTGCCCAGCGTTCGCCACCAACGGCTAAAGCTTTATCGGCAGCTGGATGCACCTAGTTTTCTATCTGGCGCCTTCTGACACCTTCCCACCTTTCTCACCCTATCAACTTTTATAGCTCATGGCAGTCGCAGTGATAATACCCGTTCCTCGCGGTCGTCCGAGAAACGCCCGGGCTGCTGCATCGAATATATTCTGATAAGTCGTCGCCGAGGCTCCGCCGTAGGGAAGGAGCATTTTTGCTTGGGCACCGGGCGTCCAACGGCAGGAAACGATCAAGTCGTAAAACGAAAGTTAGGACTGCTCAGTCTGATTCAGTAGTGCCTCGTGCACCAGCTGACCCAAATATTATACGTTATTATGATAATAGTACCGACAATAAGGAAACCTATTGCTCGTTTCTCATCGGTCATAAAATCCGAATCAAAGATTCTCAGTGCAGCTACAGTTTCACTTTTCGAGCAAAGTACCGTACGCTTTTAACCGTCCAATAAATAATCACCAAATTTAACCGATTTCACGATCCACCGACATAATTCTCATTTGTTGTTGAGAATTTTTTGCCAACTTTTCATTGCGATATAGTAATTGGTTTTTCGATTGAAAAAGGGCTTAAGCCGAGCTTACAGCCGATGTAAATGTTTTAAACAAAAATGTTCACATGCTCGTTGATTATAACATGGTCTCTTCGCGAAGCCGTTGTAACAAACAAGATACAGCGAACGGTGTGGCTCTGACACGGAAACAGGTACATTAAAACGGCGTTTGGCCATCTGTCGACCGCACGTGGGGTAAAATTGAATTAATTTTCGGGATATATCGACAATTAATTAATTACTGGTTACTGCCGGTACTAAGTGAATAATTGAATCAACAATGGCGACATTCAAGCGATTCAATTAAATTACAAATCGATACTCATTGAGAGCGAACCGATGTGAATTATAATGAATTATCGAATAGCGCGAGCTTTACATAAATTATTTCGATTTTATATCCGTATGGATCGGGAAAATTCGTAGAAAACGAGAGCAGCCTTTATGAAAAAGGGCAATGCTTCGCGAACAGAGCAGTTCAGAGCGAGGACAATAACGACGCGAAAAAAAATGTCAAGCTCACCCCATCATGGTTAAAAAGCCCCGGGAGTTTTAAGCATGCGAAACGAGAATGTGACCGCGAGATAGAGAACGCCCGGAGTGGGCTCTCTGTAACAGGTGCAGCAGGTAATTTCGCGGAGAACGATAAACCGTAAGTGAAAAGAGTGCTTGGCGCGTCTCTCGGACGGTTCTGGGCAGCTGGGAATTAAAGGCCGTAAAAAAGGGTTAATATTTTTTTTTGTTTTTAAGCATCGTTTTAAGCCCAAAAAATATCCAAGGTTTTCACAAAGGGCTGACCGTCAAAAATGTAGCGGTCAGCGTACGAACTACGAAGCGAAAGAGGAGCTCCGTGAGCACAAATAATTTCAGCAACCCGGCTAAAAAGTTCTGAGCAGTTCGAAAGAAGGTTTTCGTTCCTCGACACGACAGTCAGAGAGGAGTTCGCGAAGGAAAAAGTCCTCGTCATCCGAAGTACAATCGGGCGGAAGAAAGCTTCACTGGGAGGGTAAAGCCGGCTACGATGATCCGAAAAATAAAAATACTAGCATCGCGTTTTTTATCTACAAAAAGGCCAACAGTAGCGAAATAATGGGCTCTGAGCGTGGGATAAGATGCCTAAGGCGTCTTTGTGAAGCGCAGTTCCGACTGAAACGATAAACTCAAAACAAAAATTAATACGATATCGCCGTTCGCTGTATGCATTCGAAACTCCTGGAGGAAGATGAATTTTCACGCCCTATAACGTTCCGGCTCGTAATTTCGTGAATGATCGAGCCGATGTAAACGTCGTAATGGGCTGTCGGCGATCCCTGTAGATTCGCACAGCATCCCGAGAGATTCCGGGACGCACCGGCCGACCCGGCGACCTTTTCGGAGGGAGAAAAGATTAAGAAAGTCGGAATGAACGGTATGGAACGAGAGGGAAAGTGAGCGAGAGGAATCGACGGTTAGGTTGAGCCTCGGGAAACAACCGCGAGGGTGAGGAAATGAGATGGGAAGTTTTTCGGTAGAAGATGAAGTGAGTAACGAGGAAAATTGTGAGAGAGCGAGATAAGGTCAGGAAGTGGAGGAAAAACTGTAGTCATGGAAACGTCTTCGGCCGGCAGTAGATAGATGCCGGATAGTCCCTTCCCTAATCCAAACCCTCGTTGACCGAGAGGCCGAGAACTCTTAACTTATTAGTCGACATGGGGAGTGAAATGTTGTCCCCTCGGCAGGGGTAAAACGGACTGTTTTAACACATCTTTTCCCGAAACGTAAAAAAAAAAAGTAGATCACCTCAAACAGAGGATCGTGCGTTGTGGTCCTTTTCACAGGTCTCAAAAAGATATGCTATCCGAAATACGATGGTTCTTATCACGGTGAAATCAAGGATTCTCAGGAAACGTGAGACGTTAAGTGTCGAGCGAAACGAGCGAAAACTTATCGGAGCCCGTCGGCGATGGAACGATATGATATTGATGGAAATATTTTCCGGAAAATCTCGATGGTTAATCTGTGAAAAAAAAAAAACGAAAAATTGCGGAGAGACTAGAGGGAGGAACGAACGGTGCGGAGTCGGAACTCGGACGGTCGAGCTCGCACAGAGGGTAGTCGACAATCCCCCGGATTGGAGAGCACGATCGGTCGTCCGGAAACTTAAAATTCAAACGTGACGGGAGATTCAACCGCTCCGTTCCCGACAATTTTTTCATTTTCTTTCCCCTCACTTTTTTCCTCGTTCTATCGTCGCGATTAACGAATAAAATACTTATCGCATGAAACGTTTACCTATTTATAGCGTTACAACAGAGAGCGCTTTCGTGTTTCCACGTATCGTGTACATAAGAGCTTGAAATTCGTGTCCCGAAAAAAAAAAAGATTTCGTTTTTCATTACTTCCACAAAATTGTAGTCGAAAAAAAAAGAATGTAAAGTGGAACGAGAATCCGTAAAATCGCGAGTAAATCTTATGGGGCATCTAGCGCTATGAAACTTTCTGGACACCGCTCCGGGGCGTAAAAACAACAGAGGCAAGAAGACGGAATGATCGATAATTCCGGCAGTCACGCAGACACCGAAGAAGAAGAACACAAAACCAGAGATGAAACCTTGCAACTAATAATAAAAAAAAAGCAACCACTATCTCAGAAGTTGTACTTTGGGACCGTCGGAAATTTCAGAATGCTTCCCGAGATGAGTATATACATAATGAAAAAAAAAGTGAATCCAGAGCTCGGTACAAGACAAGGTCCCCTAGGGTAGCTCGGAAATCATGCGGACATACTACGTTCTCCTTTTCCTCTCAGGTGCTATCATTTTTTTTTTTCGCTTCCTCTCTACTTTTCTTTCTTCTCGAGTTTCAAAGGAGAAAAAGATTGCGAGAGAGAGGTAGAAACAGTGAGCATAGTGGGCTGATAGGAAGGATGGGCAATATACATAGAGGCATAGAGTGAAGAGTCGTCACACGCTCGGTCGAATGAATATCCGAAGGGAAAAGCTCCGCGTTGGTAAAACTCTGGCGAGTGTGGACGAGATACCCTTGCGAATTTCCAATGAAACATTCATGCAATAATTCGCGCTTCTCCGCTCGTCCCGCCCCTGACCTACGCCAAACCCACCGGCAGATTGAAGTTTCATCTTTGTTTTATTCGAATCATAACGGCGAGTTCCTACTTTTGTTCTCGTTGACGAATACGTTTGAAACTTTCACGGGGATTCCGCCAGTGTAGCTCGCTGCGTACCGTATAGATTCCGCATTACTATTGTATTCTGCGCGCTAGACTTACGGGAGGGCGGGCAAGACGCACCCGTCTCCGCCATTTGAGATGAAAATTCTTTTGTTTTGCATCCCGTGAAAACAAAAAAAAATGGTTCTGTTTGTCCAGCTCTGACCTACGGTGCGCAAAAAATGAAAATTGAATCCGCGACGGACTCTCGAACGAAACTTGGGCGCGACTGCGAAAAAATATCTAGCGGATTTTCAAATAGCCATTTTTTTCCAGCACCACTCCCGGTAAGATTAATCTTACGTCTTTGAGGATGATACGGGGCAGATAAGAATTATTATTTTTATTATCGTTAGCTTACTTCTCATCTTATAGTGAACCGCGCGACCGGAGATCCTCCGACTGCGTTACAAAATGAAAATTGAATCCGCGACGGACTCTCGAACGAAACTTGGGCGCGACTGCGAAAAAATATCTAGCGGATTTTCAAATAGCCATTTTTTTCCAGCACCACTGCCGGTAAGATTAATCTTACGTCTTTGAGGATGATACGGGGCAGATAAGAATTATTATTTTTATTATCGTTAGCTTACTTCTCATCTTATAGTGAACCGCGCGACCGGAGATCCTCCGACTGCGTTAGAAAATGAAAATGAGCCGTTAATAAGAAAAATAATTATATATTCCGGGTATAAAGGAGAGAACATTTTCGCCGGTGTACGTTCTTGCGTGATTACATCCCGGTACATAGAGAATTTCATATTAACAGCCGTGGAACTTGCCGGCGAATAAGCGGGGAGAACGACGAGAATACTTTTACCGCTCTCATCCCCAGCGTCCATTCGTTTCAGTTTTTATTTCTCGTTTCTTTTTTAATTATATTTTTATTTCAGTACAACGTCTGGGTTACTCACTTTCACATCGGTGAAGCTTATCGCGTTTTAACCATAGGCTTCCAGGATCACGCGCAAATAAACACAATACGAAATGCGCGATGCGAGAGCGTTAGCGGTCGAGACATGCATACGCGAGAAGAGGAAAAGAGAGTTAATACGATGCTATGGTGGAAAATGATATGGCGAGTGCGACTGCGTCAACAGTGTTCGTTAACAAAGAACGACTCGGTGTACCGTGCGAGAACGGTAATGTATATTAAAAAAGACCCTGTTCTCAGTCGACTTTTATATTGTTACGTAGATGACATCGAGAATGGGAGACGAATAACGCGTTAATGCTTGGCAAACCAATTCCATTACCTTCATGTGAGATACACGAAAGTGTTATTGACTTTCAGGCACTCTCGTCCTGTCACCGGCACGTCGCAGGAAGTGTATGTCAAATTCAAACGGCTATGGCAACAACAAAAATGCATAAATTTGAAAAATTAAAGAAAGAAAAGCCTCCGAATGAAAATCTTTTATTTTGTCGATCTGCGAAATGACTGTGTGAGCCGAGAGTTTTATGATTTATCACGCAATCTTTCGAGGGAACTGCGAGAGTGGAAAGTGTTATTTTCCTTTACTCTCAGCCACAAGAAAGCCGTGTAAAGGGCTCTGCTACCTGCCGATAGCGGGGTTGTGAGTAAACAGATCGATTGTCGGGCTTCGAGAGCGGAGAGTCCGAAGGGAAGTTACATGGGGATTTTTTTTTCTCCGTGTATTCCGGTCGGCGCGTTTGGCGATGTTCAGAAAACGTATAATGGGACATTCGAGGGGATATACCCGGAGGTTTGCGCAGCTAGATAAATAGCGAGGATTGACCAGCGGCGATGGTACTGCAGAAACCCACGAAACACCCGTACGGTCTGACAATTTTCCGACGAGGAAGCCGCCCAGTGACTGTGCGGACGAGCGTCCACCGGATTTTACGTGGATTCCCAATGGCTCTTGTAACCCTATTCGTCGACACCTGCTTATTACACCGTACGAAATGGGATTCGCAAGCGCGGTCGAGCAATGTTTCAGCGAAAGCCCGGAAAGCTTGGACCCCCACCTGTTCGACACGCTTAGATCTTGTTTTCCATCCGTTCGGAATTCGATCGACAGTCGTTGGTTTCCGTTATTTACGACCCCGTCTACATCGCAGTGGAGGTACGCCTGTTCATGAGACACCGCGAGTAAATTATCGCCTCCGTAAATTACAGATCATTTTCGTAATAAAGTCTCAACGAAATTCCGAATTGCAGTGTCTCGATCGAATTAACAGTCGAGCGTGCTATCATTAAATTGAATCGATAAAAAGCGTACGATACATCTACTAAAGTTACGATCGGCATCGTAAAGTGTTGACGTTCGAATGGCAAACCGTTTGATCTTCACGGAAATTAACAATACCCTCTGGTGGGGGCGCCGCAGGATGCCAGTATTGGCAAAGCGTTCGCCAGTACCGATCACGTGTGTCATTCCCACTGGGTTAATCTCCCCCAGTCTTTTGTACACGAAGTTGACCGGCGAAAAAAAAAAAAAAAACGTAGCGACAATACCCGACGATCGATCGTCGTATCGAAGATACGACCGCAGCGTCGAGTCTCCTATTGCTCGTGCAGGGAGATGTCTCGCACCTGTTCTCATCTGTTCGCAAAGTTCACTTCCCGTCGCGGCGGCGCCGCCCTCTTATCTTTTCTTTCTCCGACAATCGTCACCAGTTTTCATCGAGCGATTCGCCGTTATCTCTGGGTGCTCCCCGCGCGATGTACCATTCCCATAATACGTACGTACCGTTCGCGTTGTGTCTTCTCGTGGGATTTGGGTCAATGCAAGTCGTCGGATATTGCGCGAGCGTGAATATCGCGAACCAGTAGTGAGCTCGGGATGCAATCATCCGGCGGCACACCCCCTCGACATATACATACACGGCACACACTCATCTCTTCCTCCCACTTCCCCTATGTGTCTCCCGACGCGTCTCACATCAGGCTTCCATAGAGTTTATAGCCTTTTTCTTCGATCCTCTCGCCGCGCTCTTTACACTCCACGTCCTTTATTACGCTCTTCGTCGTCGCGCGACGGATAGGGAAGACAGTCGGATTTGTTTGTTATTATTGGGAGACGGAAATTTCGTCATTGCGATTTGGCAACGGGGCTATATCGCGCTCTTGACCCACATCACATTGTATCGTTACTTAAAATAAAATCGCCGGATCGTCTCGGTGTTATCCTACATTCTGTAGATTTCCGTCTTTCGACCCCTTTGGCCGAGGTTCGGCCTGGTTCCCTATTTCGATACTGTAATCCAAGCGTAACGCTCGATCGGATCACGCGACACTTTTAATGAAGATCCAAAAAAAAAAAAAAAATTGCAATATAGCGATGGCTCAAAAATGTGCGGAACGGAGAACTCTCAAGCTCTTTCATCGGCACGAAAAACATTCTCCGGCGTAACAAGAGGACAATTGTTGCAATCGTTTTCATTCGAAAGCCGCACGTTCCCCAAACCCCCGTTCTTGTTTCTACCTCGTGTTTATTCGAGTGAAACGGAACTCGCATTGCGCTGAGAACCGTGTTTTTGTTTTATTTATATATATATATATATATATATATATATATATATATATATATATATATATATATATATATATATATATATTTTTGGTTCACCGATGCTCTTCCGTTTCTGTCAGCAGATTCGATTACTTCCGCCACAGTATCGACGACAGATGACAAAATACGCGGACGGGCTGTTCGAACTTCGGTATCCACCGCGAGCCGGTGAGAAACGTATGAATGGTTCGTCGGGTCGCAAAACGGCAGTGCCGTGAAGGAAGCAGAGTCTCGCGGAAGTAGCTACGACGAATAGTAGGGAGGAAACGAAAGAGAAGAGAGAGGAAACGAGGGTCGTGAAAATGCTCCGGCAGTTGCGAACGAGAGTGGGACATTGGAGAAGCTCTCTATAGTTTTCCACGTGCTCCAAGCCAAACTGCCAACTTTCGAATTTTCCATCGCTACGAGGACGACGAATAACACGACGATTCGCGATGTTCGTGCACACGTACGGCGCAACACCGATGCACTCGCTATCGTTCGATCGGAGGAAACTCGAATCCTCCTTATCTCGCTCACGTGTGCGAGCGTATTCACAGTTCGGAGCTCGCGTTTTACTTCCTTAGAAATGCTTTCCCAGCTCGGAGCTCTCCTCCCGTATACATCGAGATACTTGATCCCGAGTCGGCAAATCCTCGTCGCCGGGGCGTGTTGCCGAGCACGATAAATAACATAACGGAGGGACGAAGTGAAAAATAAAGAAAAAAAAAAAAAAAAGAAACACGAAGAAAGGTGGAAAAGGAAGAAACAAAAAAAGATTACGTGACATTTCCATAAGCCCCACTCGGAAGAGAGTGTGACGTCGGATGGAGGCTAAGGCAGTTACATAACGGATAAATAATCGTTATTGTGTCTCAATGGCGGTCCGATGATGTATTCACCGAGCCGTTTAACCCGCATTCATGAGCTCCGTCAACGTCATTGGCACACACCAGACACTCGTTATCATAAATTATAATAATAACTCGTGACGAAGGATAGAAACTTTCGAAATTATATAGTTATGTGTATATACAGGTGTATTCTATATGGATGGAAAATGAAAAATATATATTTGCCGACCGGACGTTGTCGTGTGACACGACAGTGGCGTTTGGAGCGTTAAAGTTTTCACCGTACTTGTATGCATATATATTTTTATATGCGGGAATGTACATTTGGGTGGAAGCGAACTGTTCGCAACACTTGTCCCGGCTCGTTGTAGCGGCGTGTCGTGTTTTGCTGTTCTACACTCGTTCCAACCTTGCGCAATTCGTCCTTTCGACTAATTTGCGTTCAGCTTCGCGATTAATTTGTAGCCGCGAATCGTCGAACTGGCCGGAGAGCCATGAAATTGGAATGTTACGTTTAACGTTTCACGGGATGCCGGGCACGTGTGAAACGCGCGTCGGTTGAGGAATATAAAGGTGTTTAAACGGTTTTCTGATTGCGGGGTGGTTTTCGAACAATCAAGTGGTACGGAAGGCCTGCAATCGAACACGCATGCGCGACCGATAAATCGGACCGATGCAAATAAACTGCTATCAGTGAATCGATAATAAATTCGGAACTCGATACGGGCTCGAATACCGAAGCTTGACCATTCTCAACCTCTGTGCGAAAAACGACCGGGGGTCTCGCCTGTTGAGATTCGGAATGCTGAAACGCTACTTTAGCAAATTCAATACGGGTCGAATTTTGCAAAGGCGAAACATCCGTAACGAAGCGTGAGATGGACGCAGAACAGGAACTGAAACTTGAACGAAGGTTTTGGGGAAGAGGCAAATTGTGATGAAAATGCGTTGTTTTTGTTGTGTTTACTTATTTTTCTTGTGTGAACTTCAACTGAGAGGCAAATGTTGAGAAAACATTTTTTTTTTTTTTTTTTTTTTTTTTTTTTTTTTTTAATTGAGCCGCACGGAGACGCGGGAAAAATAAAATGAGCATTAATGAAAAGATTAACGGTGTTTAAAAACGAAAGTTGTCGCTACGCGGAAGCGAGGGTAAACCCAGGACGGCCGGTTATTCATGAACCCTTTCACAGAGAGCGCTAATCCAAGCTTAATGTCTTTTATGCACTTTGAGGAAGTTGATAATGGGAAAAGAGTGGAAATGTGTCCGACGCCCGGAAATACGAGGGCAATGGAAGAATACATATGCAAAGTAAGCATGATCCGAATAGTGCGTGAGACGTTCACTGTACAGAACTACTACTGTTGTAAAATGGAGAAAGCCATTTAACAAAACAGCCATTATATTAATCGTTGCAAAAAAAAAAAAAAAAAAACCAACAACAAAGAAATCTTATTTACACGTTAATACAGAGCTAATTAATATAGTTTATCTATAATGATCATTACCTTATGCGTAACATCTAGGTCTATCGGACTTTTTTCAGGTGTAATCTGCGGAAGTAGGCGAACCGTTGCCATTGCTCGATAATATTATCAATTGTTCATTGCTCGAACGACAATAAATTTCACAAAATGAAACACTGTTGTTTAGCTTTATCGGAATGCATTGTTTGACGGTGAAATACGTTGTTTTATCCATTTTTATTGACCGTTATGAATCACTTTGTATCTTCGTGCGGCTTGTTTCCTTTGCTTGTTATGTTATTTTTATTATCGTTATGCAGATCATATAAAGCTGTACGTTATCGGGACAGCGCACTGATAACGATACATACGATACTTTTACCCGAGCACTGTCACGCGGTTTTATATTCACGCGTTCGTTATTTTTTTATTTTATTTTATTATTATTTTTTTTTTTCATTTTACCGTACACGAACGTTCGTTATTATACAATTAGGAATCACAATTTTGCGGCTTTTATATTATTAGACACTTGGCATTTGATCGTGAGGAAAACTATTATCTTTTTTTTTTTTTTCGAGTATCATTAAACTACATGGATATTTTATTATCTGAATGTACATTTACGATTCGCCAAATTGTACATTTGTCGTACATTTATTGTACATTTTGTTGATGCATAAGTCGATAGTCGATCGTGTGTCTCTTGTGGCTTGCAAGTTTCGCGTCCATGCTTTTTTTTTGTTTTTTGTTTAATTGTAATGGTATAAGGAACTTTTGCGCGTACAGCAGCTTGGAATGAAGTTTTGCCAAGTAATCTTCGACGATATGACGATACTTTAATCCAGTCACTTATGCATTATGAATTCTCAAAGTGCTTTTCTGTACATCGAGAGAGAGAGAGAGAGAGAGAGAGAGAGAGAGAGAGAGAGAGAGAGAGAGAGAGAGAGAGAAGAGAGAGGGAGAGAGAGAGAGAAAGAGAGAGGGAGATTTGCGCACATTTACGAAGCGTTCATTAAGGACACTGCTTCTTCCGGCCGCTCAGCCCTTTACTTTTGCATTATATAACGTTGTGTTATGCAATGCATCCCTCGCTGTTTATGCTCGATGAAATTTTCATCCCTCCCTTGGATTGTATATTATATCCGCGTACACTGTGTAACATACGGAAGAAACATCGATGACGTTCGAATCGACCCTATGCGATTAGATAATCGTCGTTACGTGCACGATTTTCACCCGAGCGATTACAATTTAACTTTAAGCAAGTACGACTATTAGGCCAATTTCAAATTGCAGGCATGAAAATCACTCGCCTCAATGACAGTTATGTGGCATACATAAAGTTCTTCAAACGGCTTTGTTTTTTTATTGTTTGGCGACAAAAACACTGCTATCCGTACTTGATAATCGCTCTACCTTAATACGAGCTTGAGCCTCGAAACAAGAGGTACGACCAGCGTGCTCGATAGTGTCTCAGTTTTTTTTTTTTTTCTCACCCCCAGATCCTGTTAACATTGTAGACATTTCTATAATCCGCTTAACGGATTTTCGATATGTCTCTCTTCCGTCTCAGTTTTCCATAACCTTTCGAGGTGTTCGATACCTACTCGAGGGTATAAATCTTGTCGGACGAGGCTCAATTTCGTGCTGCGATATATACGCGATTTTTTGAATTCTCCTACACCGTCGCTGATTTCATATTCCGACATTTCTTCATGAATACATTCGACTGGGTATACATATCGAGTGGAATAGATTTTTCACGGCCAAAAAGTGGGTCAATGGACATCGGTCTCATGCTTAGAATTCCTTTTGGACGTCGGCTCTTTTTGAATAATATACTCTTACAGTAATTCATTTCATCGATGCAAAAAAGAATGTAGCGGTGTAAAATGAAAATCGGTGAACAATGAAAACGATGCAAAATCAATTTGTTATTTATAGTGTTTTTAATGTACAGATCCTTTTTTTTATATTAGACCTCTGAATTATTGAAATCAAGGCCGCTGAGTAATTTTCATTGCAACAACAGTTTGCTCGCTAATTGACGCCCCCTTTATCGGAGAAACTCTTTTCATTGAAAGGTAAGATGATTATAAATATGCAGCTATATATTGTTCTTATCTATATATATGTACATATGCAGTATATCCCGTGAGGTATGTAGTTCTCTATATAGCATATACAGGAGGCTTTTATTTTCGAACCAACGATAAGTCATAGCTTGACTGGTGAGGGTCTCTGGGTGCGAAGCCTTACGTCTAGGGTCGTGTAATTCAATGAAGATCCCCATACACAACTCCCGTTCTGTCTTCTCGCTGTTTTCTTTCAATATTCATTCTTCAATGACACGCCGGAATTTTTTTTATTTTTAGCCTCGTCTCCTGTATTGGATATTATTTTGGTTTTGTATTAAAAAAGGCCTGTTTTTTTATGCATTCCGCAGAGGACTAGGTCAACATTGTTGGATAGACGAGAGCCCGCGTATATTTGCATACAATTATAAAGTTAACAGCCTCGAATTAGCCACCAGCCTCGTGACAATGCATCTTCCTTAGAATAAACCCCGAGAGCGTCTTCGCCCACACGAAAAATCGTAAAGATATCCGCAGCGCGAAATGAGAATTTTTTTTTTTTAGATTTTTAGACCCGCGAATTTTCGTGACAATTATGTCGCGTGAGAGCTCCTCGAGTTTGCAGGCCGCGTGTTAAGGTATGCGAGTGTGCGCGCGACAGATGCTAATATATATAAACGTAATAAACTCCCGGAGTCTCTTCTCAAGTGCAATTAGAAATTTGAAATTAGTTTCGCCGGCGTTCATAGAAATTTTTCGTGGATCAACTTGGCAGTTGGGCCGACGGTGAGAGTGTTGAAAACCGTGGATACTCATCAGCGGAGGGGTAAATAAAAATTCTTCGTCTGTCTCTAGAACGCCTGTCGCGCGGTGGAAACGAAATTATGTGTTAAATTTATGAGCGTCAGGAAAATTCTCCCGACACGTAGCGACGTTAAGCACAGTTCTCCGCCTGTTTCACCCACGTCTTGCTTTCTACTATCCCTAATAAACATTCCGCAGCCGCGTGTTTCGGATACCCTAATAACGTGTCGGGTAAGAGATTGACGGCGGAGAATTTAACGTGACGATCCTCCCTCCAGCTGCCGCTTAACCCAAATTTCATACGCCTCGGCCTAACCTACGTTCAATTTAACAACTGAGAATACGTGTCGTAAAAATTGTCAAGTGGGACAAAGAAAAATTACAAAAATCAAATATTTTTTTTTTCAACGGACAGAATTTGCTGAAATTAATTTTTTTTTTGTTGATGAAACGAATAAGGCTTGATACAAAAAAAAATCAAGTTTAATTCACTAAATTGTGTCATCTTACCGAACAAATCAGTTAAGGCGACGATTGGAAGAAATATTTTTGTTGATTCTAGCACATTTTTTCCCGTGTCGAAAATTTTTTAATTCGTGATCACGACGGAGTGCATGACGAGTCAATAATGTTTGAAGATTTATAACTGCCTCTCCGAATCCTGTCGTCGTTGTCGCGGCGGTAATTTTAGTGGCTTCGTACAGGGAAAAGCATTTACCAAGTGATTCAGAGCCTTCGCGCGCCCGGTGTCCATGAATATAATTTTGCACGAGAGGCAATCGGATTTGCATGGAAATCACGTCAAACGTTCCGCACCTCGTTTTCGTTTTTTTTTTTTTTACAAGCGTTCTGCATCAACCCTTCCGGCGACGAATACTTCTTTCTCGCCCAACGAGAGAGAGAGAGAGAGAGAGAGAGAGTCGAAAAGAGATGGACCGGTGGTGTGCGGAAATCCCTGAAGCTCTCGTGATTGCTCGTACCAGCATTAGTCGGACCACCGTTAAAACAAAAAAAAAAAAATGAAAAAAGGCAAAAAAGTAACTTGGCCATATTGTGCTTTACCATAAACGAGGTCCGTACGGGAGGCTGAACCAATCGCGTTTCTCACACAATCACGAATACGCGGTTCAGTAACGAAAAACCGTTACACAGATGGAGCACATATATTAGTGAAGCAAAGTAAACCTGGTATTACCCGGTTGGCTGAGCTATGCCGATGAAACAACGAGGCTTTTACGTAGACCATTATCGAGCTCGCGAAGCGTGTGGGTCAATCCTGTTTTTTACTGTCGATTAGCAAGCATCTTGGGAACCGTGAACTATGGAACGGATGGGTACTCCGGTACATTATTGCTGGAATTTTTAGAACCTATCTGTAGAGAGTGTAAAGATTTTTAAAGCTATTCACGTCCGTAGAGAAGCGAGGAGGCGAGCTTTCCCCCCCCCCCCCCGAGATGTTCATCAGATGTATCTTTCATGATTATTTGCGAAACGATTTTTTATTAATCTTACGCCATGATGTATATTATGACGTTAAATCGCCGATGTGGCGAACTAACAGGTTTTTCCGCGATACAATCAAAAGAGTGTCGAAAACGAATGATCCATTTATGTTCCACATTCGAAAATCCTGAAGATCAATGAATAATCTACAGATTCCCGGCCGACAAAATACGAGCACACTGATCAGATTCTCATGAAATCTCGAAACGGAACGGTTCTCAAAGTGCTCTGCAATACAAGCACTCGGAGCATCTTGGGAATCGTTCCAGGGCCAAAGAAAGCGTAACCTACCATTCGAAGTGTAAGCTATGTGTTTTTATATATATATGATATATATCTCCGACTCAATACTGTATCGAAACCACCGAGTCGCAAGATAGTACGATATTGTTATCTCTCATCTCCGGACGCATGACGATCATGTTCGTATTTGGTGTCGCTTTCACTTCACGTGGACTCGTATAGATATGAACGAGACGACCACCGTACGGGTAGATGATCGTCGTCGTATTCGCCGACGGATAGGAAAATTGATGGGAATGAAAACGCGAGGAAATCACTCTCGTCGGCATCATCTTCGTCGACCTCTCCGTCGTCTCGCTGACGCGTTTTCTCCTCGCTATTGACGCTCGTACGATTTTTCCCAGCAGTTGACGAATCTTGAACGATTCGTTGATGCTGTTCGACGAGTGCTTCGCCATTCGTCACTGCTATCGTTCGTTCGTTATCGACGATGTCTCCGGCGTGCCCGAACAACGTCGTAGCCGTTCCGAACGCCACCGATCGCGTTGATTGCCTCGACAATCGCGATGAACGTACGATTTTCCTGCCGCCGGACCCGGCGCGATTCCCGCCAGGCGAGGTACGTTCCTCCGATCGTACCTCGTTACGCCGGCACATCTTTTCGACGATCTTTCCTTGATCGACCGGCGATCGATTTAAATACCCGATTGGATCACATGCTACGATGTTGGATCGCGAACAGCCTACGACTGAATCGCACGCAATTTCTCACGTTAAGTTTCATAGACGATCGGGATTACGATTTCACTGAGACGCTCGTCGACGCGAACCAATGAACTATCGTCGATTGTCGTTTATTATGATCCCGAAAATTGCAGGCCGCAGCAGTTCGCACCCGGTGATCAAACGCTCCCTCGAACCAACTGAAACTCTTTCCGGACCTCGCTTTCAGTTTTTCTTTGTCAAGATACCGAGAGCCGAGCGATGACCGGGCTTCGCGACAGGACGACACTCCGAGACTGGATGAAACACATCGGCGATACACTGCGAATCCCCCCCCCCGAAGCTCTTCGCGTAACACAGCACCGTAGAATTCCAAAGTTCCTGCGTGTGTGTGTGCGCGTATGCGAAAGTGATATAAATTCGCCCGGATGCGGTGCAGGCAATCCGCTAAACCGTACGCCCAGATCGTTATTTTTCTTATCCGATGGATTATTTCCGCAGTACATTCGCGTGACAGAAAGTCCCAGTATTGTATTCGCCCCACGGTAACGAATTGATCCGGTCACGCGCGCGTGTCCGCACCCTCGTCCTCTCTCTCTTTGCTACGTGATCGGAATTACGGTAAAGCGCAGATTTTCATTTTATTTTATTTCACCAATGACAAACAAATTATCATCGCTTATTTTTAACACTCCAGTACATGTTCCGCTACACATTGACGCTTCTCCATATCCTCCGTCGAGGGGAGTTTTTACGATTCGAGCGTCGACTATTTTTCTTTTTTTTTCTTTCTTTTCTTCGACAATTATCGTTGCAACAATGTACGTTTGGCTTTCGGTATTGTAACATGTATACGTGGATGTTTTCTTTTTGTTTTTTTTTTTTTTAATTTTAACGTGAACGCGAATGATCCGAGATAGAGAGAGAGAGAGAGGGAGATAGAGAGCCGTGGCGAGCGTCCGCAAGTTGCGACGCTCCCGACAGGACTGCGCCGCTGTCACTTCTTCCTCCTTTCACCCTTCGCGACTGGCTCGCTCGGCGGCGGTGGCGTTTGGATCCAAAGCGGGGGCGCACACTAACCGAGATATATGTATATATATATATATATATATATATGTATATGGTATAAAGGCGGGAATACAAGAGGGAGCGCGACCGCCACTACCGACGGCGCGGCGCGCTTCGAACCACCTCCGCGCCGACCCTCGAGGGTTCAACCCTCCGCTACTCTCACCGTCGCCACGTTCTCTTCCTCTTCTGCCTCTCCCCCCCCCTCCTGCCCCCCCCCCCCCCGATTTCTCGTCCATCTCGTCAGCTATGCTTTTCCTCTGCCGGCGTCGCCCTCCCCCGACCGTTTTACCCCTCGGCTTGCGCCGACGAAATTCATCTCGTCCTCTCTAGCTCCCTTTCGTTGTGTATACCAACGGCATGCACCACCATCGGTACCGGCAGACGCAACATCAGAGGCGCACGTACCACCAGTAGCGTCTCTGCCATTGCACGCAATCACGTCCCAGAGCTTGTTGCGAGAGAAAGTCCTACGCGATCCTCTCAGCGCGATAGACCGAGCTCGACTTTCCACCGAGGTCGGAAAGGTCTTCGGTGCAACCTCGTAAGCGACGCGGTTTAGACACCGAAGTGGAAAATTGTCCTCGGGCGGCCTACGATACCGGGTCTTCCGACATCGGGGAATCGAATGATGGAGCCTCGTCGCCTTGTTTCGTTATAAGGCGACGAGGCGAGGAAGGTGGAGTTCTTCGATACTCTCGGATTTCGTGGTGGAGGACGCGGCTCTTTTTTTTGTTTTTTCGATCATTATTGTATCTCGAGTTATCGAGGATAGGACAATTGGTGAAGTTTTCTTTTTCTTCGCCTCATCTTTTATCGATTACTCGAAGCATTATTGCTTGCAGGGCTTCACTTCGTTTCCCAAGATGTCCCGTGGAAACGGCACGTTTACTGCATTTTTTTTGTTGTCGAGCTAGCCGATTCAGAGGACTTCCCTTGTTGATGATTGTAAGCTTTTGGATGCTGTTTTCTTTACCTTAATCAAGTATCTTTTGTACCCTGGAGTGGAGTATTCGAGCTGTCGGGAGTGCAGTCACTAACGAACTTCTTTGTAATCATTGGAGAAAATAATTGTCGGTACGGTTTAACAATAGTTTCTTTCGTAGGTTTTTTTCTTTTTTTTTATTTTTTCTTCATTGATTCCTGCAATTGCGTTTGGCTTGCATTTTATATAATTTCGTTCTACCCCGTCGAGAAATGCATGCCTTGCCATCTTGAAGGTAAAATTTTCTGTTCGATATTCCTCCGATTGATTGTTACCAAAAGTCGGTCGGAGTTATAGAACTCGATCGAGTAGTCGATACTGCAAAACCGTATGCGTCTCTTTCCCTTGAAACTTTCCTTGCCTGTTATATAATTCGCCATTACATTACATTAACCGGTGCATTGACGAACTATCCAACTATAATCCGACACTTCACATCCAGCGTGTAACTCTTAGCAGTACTCGAATGACTAGTCGTGTGAAGTCGTTGCTCTCCCAACTACGCGAAAGGGTGGATATTCGTCGTTGGCGCAGAATGCGAAGTAATATAAACTACGCTCGTGGATTTTGCACGTTGCAATTTTATCTCGGGCACGTGAGCTGCCGCGCCAAAGGAAATACTTCGGTTAAACAAGAGACTACGATGGAGTCGGAGATTGAGCGCGCTCCAATACTGCCTGATTGTTCTTTTGGATCCAGTTCAATTTTGTAGGTACCCTCAATCGGAACGGAATTCTCTCGTCGGGGAATTACCCTCGAACCAATCGAGCTCGGACGCTCGAAATTTACGATTTTTCTCATTCCGCCGACTTAACACTCTCGCCCGATGCCAGCAAACGGCGCATGTATAGAGAATAGTCGATGCCGTTTGTGCAAATATGCGACGTTATGACGAGTTATTAAATATGTCGGCAAATACGATTTTATAAAAGCCACGTATAGATACGTTGAAAAAATGAAACTTTTTCCTGCCTTCGGGAACGATATGCAGAGGGTAAACATGATCTGTCTCCGGTTGATAGTACCAATGTGTACAAGGTAGATTTGTGTTCGCTTCGCTGTCCGCCTAATTTAGCATGCTATGGTCTGACCACCGGGGTTGCGAAGCACTCCGCGGGGTCCGTTATCCACACAGCCAGACGAATTGGTACACACATAATCGGTACAAATCGATACTAAACCTGTATCATAGGCGTGATTCATTCGATTCGACCGGACGAATCTTCCGGCTTGAGCCTTGATAAATTATCAGTCGCGGTTTTGTAATCGTGCGGAACACGTTACACCGGAGACAAATCGATACGAGAGGACGTCGTTGAATAATCGAGGATTATTTTCCCACGCCTGACAACTGATGGGCCTAACCACTCGGTCACGCTGTGAAAATCGCTACACTCCAAAACGGATGTATGTTCAATCGAAATAATATCCAATGTTCTTCGACTACCTACACTATGCAATGAAACTTGCAGTTAGAAACATGTGGTATCGATGTTTGGATAATCGATATGTTATAAATCCCAAAGTCGGGTAGTTTCGTTTTGAGAAAGAAAATTCATTTTCATTCAACCATGCATGCGATATGTCGAAACTATCGGTGAAACTATCGGTGCAACTTGCACGAATTTTTCTGACTATATATGGGAGTGGTAATAACTACTGTCGTGCGAGTACAAAATATTTCCGGTACGTTTTATATCGTAGAGTAAGTAACTTATCGAGCGAATTCTACCGGAGGGTTGTGCGTCTGGCCGTGACGGCTATAACCACTGAGGAGCCATAGGCGAGGTAGACGTATCACTGCGGAGTTGAAACGAGCCTCGCGAGAGAGGGAATGTACGATGAGAGTTACGAAGATTCAAACTGCCTGTATAACTACACTACACGGGCGTTCCGGAGCAAATTTATTAGATCGAAGAAACACCCACACACGGCGCGACCGACTCCTCTTCCAATTTGGTAGACGAAGCGTCCGAATCACCGCGAGTGGGACGAGGTTCGTCTGACTGAACGCGCTCCAAGATCACTGAAACACGCTCCCTCGTATGTCCCGTTAACGGTTAACAGACCACGAACTATGACCATAGGCAAAGAGTTTGTCCATTGATCCTATCTACCGGAAAAGAAAAAATTGAGACTGACCAGTGTCTTCAATTTGCGGTGAAACTTCTTTCTGTATCGCAGATAATTGGTAAAATTAGATCGTTTTGTCACATTTCCGCTGCGCTCCGAATTAGCAATTCGCGCTTCGACAGGGTCAAGTGAAAGTCCGGTGACGAATTGATGTAATAACGCGCATTCCTGACCCATCAATAAACCCGTGCATACACGCGCTGAAATTTCTGATGTTAACAAGTTCTATTGATAACCGAATGATAATTGTATCCGAGTATTCGATAGTAGCTTAATTGAGTTTAAAACAGCTTTTGACAGAATCGCGACGATACTATTTCATGCTGTATAACCGGTACGCGTGCCGAGTGGAGCAGCACGATTATAGCACAACGATGGACTTGTTGTAAAGCTCGAGTGGAGAGGGAGAGACCGCTTCTCTCATGGCGAATGGATGTCGACATGCTGGTACGTTCGTTGCCCGGGTTACGTGAATTACACGCATTCTCGGATTCTCGTATCCACCGTTTCATTAGCTATAGTCGGCAAAAACTCGTAAAAACGTGTCGAGCAAACGTGCCAGCAGAGTGAGAAAATTTTACTGCATATCGGGCACACGGGAATACCAACTACGGGCATGCAAAAGTCCCTACCATTAGATAAAACGATTCTCACTGCATGTGTATGTACTTGTATATACGACATGTGTGTGTATAGTGGAGAGCGGGGTGAAACGGAACCGCGGGGCATAATGGCGCATTTTTTACCAATTTTTCGCGGGTCATAAAAGAACGAAGTCTTATCTCAGACGGTGGACACAGCTCCGTTTTGCCCCGGAGTTCAGTTTTGTTCCGCTCTCTCTTATATGTCCAAAGAGACCGAAAGGACAAACTCCCCGACGATTAGCCGCATGCAATTTTCCTCTTCGCGGTTCAAGTTTTGCTTGCACAGACGACGAGCAGTACTGATTAAAGAAAAAGAAAGTGTGTCCCTTGCGGAACGCAGAAACGCTCGAAATTAGTCCCCCCCCCCCCCCCCCACTACGAACGTAGAAAGAGCTTTGGCTTAATTCGCCGTAAAATTCAAAACAGTGTGTCGCTACGGTTTCGTTGCAAATTCCGGAGTTTCGCCACGCGAAATTGCCCGGAGAGTCTTGAAGACACCGAGTACCGGTTTTTTGGGTACGCGAAGCACGAAACGTGCGTTTTTCAACTCGGTGAAATTATACGATGGTTACTCGTTTCGCGAAGATAACGCACCATCTGTGCACTCGACGAGAATAATCGATGATTTCTTTCGACGAATTTGTCGCTTGGAAACTTAATAAATTGCGACGATACAATATTAGTTTCGAATTTGCTGAACCTAATTCATTGTTATTTGTTCGTATATTGGTGGCAAAAAGTGAACGAAAGAAGAGCGGCGGGGCAAAACGGACCCGTGGCCTCAATTTGAGATGACCTTTTTATGGGCCGCGAAAAATTGGTAAAAGTAGTCCATTGTGCTCCAGTTTCCTCCCAGTAAACTCAAACTATATTTTCTCTCTTGGCACCCGAATAAAAAAATCTTGTGCAAATTTTAGGATTTTTTTTAGTGCTTCTTCTGGATACTCCGGCAAACTGTGATTTCACCTTTGTGACCAATAAACTCTAGTCGCCATGCTGTTTTCCTAAAGTACAAAAATAACACTTCGAAATGTATCGCAAGTGCTCCCTTCGGACGCAACCACATTCCACTGTACCATATTACAGTGAGTTATGCAATCCCATACGTGGAGCAGCTCATGAAGTCGGTGAGAATAACAATTCTCTTGTTTCTTTATAACCGCGAGACGCGAGAGACGAGGTATAAAATATTTTCATGGGACACCAAGCCTCCGATATTCCGCAAGTTCCATCGGTATAAATCATCCGTGAATCACCGCGTTCTCCCACTTCCTGCTCTATCGCGCGTCGCACTTCTTTGCCTTTATTCATTTTTTTTAACCACACTTGTTCAATCCATTCTCAATACCGGATATCTGCGCCAGCGCTACACCGGTATCGTTCCCGAGTCGGGCACTCGAGCCACGAATGCACCGGAATATCATAAATATTCGTTATTGACTCACCCATCGAGCAATGCATCCTCTATATAACTTTTTAGCGACTTTTGTTTCGTATCAATTCTTCTAATAAAAATTTGAACCGGGCGTTAAAAAAATCCACGAAAAATTATCGAAAGCGGTCCATGTTCCTCTGCTCTCTCTCCTCCTCCCATCGCCCACCTTACTACCAGAACCAAACGAGTCTCTCGAGACTGCGGCGAATTTCCGCTTCGATGAAGTTGAGTAATAAGTTACTTCGTTAAAAAAAAAGACCGTAAAAACCGAAGAGATTCATACGTTTTTTTTTAATCCTCAGCACAGTTGAGAGTTTCCGCTTGTGGCAACGCTCTGCGAGAGTCTAGCCGGCGACGAGACCCAGAGACTCTCACCAGGGCGTTCTTTTTCTCGCTCCACTCGTGTTGTACGAGGATTAATGCGCTTTCACGAAAGCTCTTGTGAAGATTACGCTAAAGCGTTCGCTCGCTCGTCGGTTGTCGGCACTCGAGCAACACCTAGATATGGAATAGCAGCTTTCATAGTGTAACATTGGTAGTCATAGCTCGGGTCTCCCGCCAGCGATCGAGTCCCCCCGATTAGCAGTCTTTATTTTTTGCGTCTCTCTAATTGAATCACCACATGAGCGAGCAAGAGCCACGGTCCTCGCGGTCTGTTGACCGTACGCCAGATTGTACGTATGCTCCACACCCATAGCCCGTCCATAGTGCGGCGCCTCCTGCTGGACTACACTATATTATACTCGCGGTACGAGCCTATATATACAGAGCTCACTCGAACGTTTGTAGCTGTGAAATTAAGCTCGACACTGACCATTATCGTTAGAGCTCGTTTGCACGTTCGCAAACCGTTTACACGCCAACGAACTGCGATTCGCACTCGTAGAGGCTCCTCGTTGTTGCTGTGAACCGCGATGTAAACGCTAGCCTTTTACAGCTTTTGCAAAGTGTTTGTTTGCCTAATATTTTGTCATTATTCTAATCGAGTCTCTAACAGGGACGTGAAGCTTATTAGGTCTCCAACTAGAAACAGTTTGAATATCAATGGAGTGTAAACGAAAAGAAGTGAAGTTGGGAGTCTTGGGAGGCGTGAAAAAATGTTTCAGCTTGTGCAGATCAATTGGTGATTTTCAATACCAATATAAGTGAAGAGATTGGCAAAAGTATAAAATAGAATCTGCGGCTATTTTTCACGAGGATATAAAACAAGCGAAGAAGAGCGATGGCAACTTTCTCTCTTCTTTTGTCTCGCCGTCGCGAGTCGCGACGTGCAACAATCTTGAGGACTTCAAAGGTACGTTGTCATCGTCGTCGTAGTCGTCCTCTCGAGTGCAAAACTTCCCTCTCAATAGTGTACGAAAAGAGGAGTAAGACACTATCGAATGAGCGATCTTTGTTCTCGGTGATGCAAGACAGCCGGAAGGAATGATAGGTCCTCCATTCGATTTGCGTCTTTGGCCGTCGCAGCAACGAAAATGATATTATAATCTGTACAGGAACATATAACTTTATATAGAATGTACACATCGAAACGAGTCTCGGGCTTTCTTCGAGGGATGGAGAAAATTTGTGCTCTACAGAAAATACATAAACCGGCTATTTAAACCAAACCTTTCGCAGCGCATAAAAAAAGCAATTTCATCTCAAATAAAGGACGCGAGTTCGTTTTACCCCGCTCTCCCTTATTTGCGCGAAAAATACATAAAATGGTATATACAAATATCTTTGCCAGGCACAACTCTTGCCCTACTCTATTCGCGAAGCATATCGACAGCCATCAGACATAGCATACGGTCTAGGTAGTACATACGGCTTGAGGAGAGAAGGAGTGATGCGGAGTGAGCAGACACACTGCTCGCGAACTGGCAAAAAGTTACGTGACCCATTGGACCTCGGAGCACCGGTACACATCTTGCTTACAGATATCTCCCTTTGGTCCTCGGATAACACGATTCTCAGATATACGTGACGACCTTCGCCACGAACCACGTTTTTTTTTTCAACTTTTTTTTTTCTAACCCTCGAGTCTCGTCGGTTGGCAGCCTCGGGGGCGTGAGAAAAATAAGAAATTACCGAGACGTCTTGAGCCCCGTCGATATCAACGGATGTACCGTAATTTCTTTCTTTCTTGTTGGAAGTACTCTAAATGGATTAGTGAGGATTGATTAGAAAAAGTTTGTCAGGATGATTGTCCCAGAGTTCTGTGTGAGGATTTTTTTTTTTTTTTTGTTCTTCTTATATCTCGGACTTAGACACGAAGAGAGGGTTAAATTGAGACTTGATCCTCCTAACGCTCTTAAGCTTCTTAGGTATGAAACTAAAAAAATAACGCGGATTTAACGGACCAAGCGGTCTAATCAAACACATAACATATAAAACCGCTCGTGAGGATACCGTGTCGGGATATAAAGGGGTTTTCGAGTGCTCTGGGCTTTCGTGGCGGTGACTCGTATAATTATATTAAATCCATCTTAAGCCTCGGTCATTTCTTCTGGTGGATGGGCGGGGGGATGGAACAGTTGGCGAATAACGGTCAGTGAGTAGTAGAGCCCAGACTGGTTTTAAATAATTGAACGGTGATGTCGAGACAGGTCTTCGCTAATCTCGTTACGTACGTCAAGACAAAACGATTCAGTCTAATTTCATCGCTTTAGCTCGACGAGGAAAAGCATTCATTAGTTTTATCGACAGATCGCTTCAAAGCTGCTACATTACCGAGGAACCTAGGTGACCAACATTGGCCCACTTTTTCCAATGAGGAAAACCTTTGGCGAACCCTTGGCGCTCTCCGTTCTCTTCTATTTCCTCGTCGCGATAAAACAAGAATGCTTTGAAGAACTGTACGATTATCTTCACGGCCGCGGCAAGTTGTTAATGGAGAAGTAATGGAACGGAAAATCGGGCAAAGAGTCTATTAAAGAAGTTTGAATAAAAGCACTCCCGGAGGTCAGTGACGCTCGTCAGTAGGTAACGATGCTTATGACGATATCACTATTTTTCCTTCCGTCGACTATAATAAACCCAACGCATCGACGCAACTTCCGTAAGTAAGCTCCTCCAGATGGATCTACATACGTTAACGGTTTCGGTGAATATCTTCTCGCCTTTGGCAAACTCGCAAATTTTCAAAACTTCGAGTATTATCATTGGACTCTCCCTTGTCTCGATGCCGACAGCGTCGGTGATAAAGAATATCAAAGAAAAGTGATCCGTGCAGAGGTAAAACTGTTCGGTCACGTTTCTGTTTTTGCACGTAATAAAAGAGGGTAAAATTTTGGAGGTAAATCCACCCTAGCCAATCTTTGATCTGTTCGGCCGGGCTCCTTCCCTCCCATCGACTAATCCCGCCATCCGTTACAGGTTTGGAAACTCGGCTTATCCCGGCCAATTCTCACGTTCGATCGTTCTCGTTCGTACCAAGCTCCGTTATATACCTCATGTATATTCTCTATGTATGTATGATGTACATATATAAGTGACTCGCCTCGCTATCGCCACACTTCTGTCAACTTGGGGACGCGCGTACGGAAGGATGTATCTTTCGAACTTTCGATGTATCCCGATCTTCGATATTCTCCGGGCCACCTTTTGAGCACGAGCGATTGATACCTCGACATGTTTAACAGGAAAGGATAACGCCCGACTGAAATTAACAAATCGTCGATGCATTTTCCGGTCGGCGATATATCTGTAGATATCAAAATTTATTTTCATGCTGAACCCAGTGTAAAGTCCACAGCGCGGAACGAGCTGTACAGCGTAATATATGATGTTATAAAGGTGTCCTCGTTCCCATTAGAAGGAAATCGGTTGGCTAGCAGCCGCGATATTTCATCGTACCGCGAGTTGCACTGCCGAGCTCGGTACTTCGATTTTCATTAAATTAAACTCTCGTTGCTCCGAGAGAGTTGTGCGAGAATCGCGCGGGTTGTACGGATTCGCAGCTGGTGGTATGACATTGCGCCTGGGTACGTATATATATATATATATACATATATATATATATATACACACACACACACGTTTGCACGTTTCTCCATCGCGAGATCCTCGAGCTCGAACGAGCCGATTGTCCGGAAAATCGTCGGAGATACTTGACCTCTCCCAGTTCGATTTATCTATCGTGGTAGTGTCGGGTCAACTACAAAAAGAGTTCGACGAAAAGCAAAAAAATAACGTTTGTCGATCGAGAGAGAGAGAGAGAGAGAGAGAGTTGTAATCCGCTAAAACTCTTTCTGTGTCTATTGATGAACGAATTGTTTATAGGGTGGAGGTTGCAAAGACATAGAACTGCGGTGATTTAGGGGTGAGCGGGGAAAAAATTGATCCGCGTTCTCCATTTGAGCTCTGTCTCTTCGTTTTAAATGTCGGCCTATAAAATTGGTAACAATTGTGCGTTTCGCTGGATGTGTATCGATGGGAAAACTTTCGCCGAGATATAAAAATAAGGACGGAAATCTATTGTCATTGGAACTGGAAAAAATCGATGTGTTTCCTGTTGAAAACAGGTATCTAAAATTCGTCGATTTATCTATCTGTTTACCTATCGCCGAGATTCTCTCCGATTCAGCGCTTCCGGTTAGAGTAGAGACGCGTCTTTTTTTTTTATATCATGCGTCATCTCCTTTTGTGCGCGCCGATCGATGCTTTTATTGGGAACAACATAGACGCGCGAAGGAAAGATGGTAGAATAGAGCTAAGCGAAGCCATCGACGATGCTGCTGCTGGAAGGAGCGAGTCGAGCGTTGCTAGGTTCTAGTGTGCCCGACGATCTCTAGGCGCCCGAAGAGGACTGCGACGAGACGCTCCGTGGAAGTTGACTGGACGATGGACAGGAGGATAAAGTGGTTCGGAATGGAGAGACCTCGGGGAAGCCCCGAGTCTATACAGAGGAGCTCGATGTGCGGATAGTTTCTCATCCCTCCTCTCATCCCTTCTCCCCCCCCCCCACTCGCCCTTAATAGAGACTATACCATCGACTGTACTCGGCGGAGAAGACCTCGTTGTCGACAAACTTTTCTGAAACAAACCCCTCCCGCAAAACACATATGAGAAGGTCGCGCACTTTTCTTTCTGTCCTTTTTTTTTGCTTTTTTTTTTATTGAATCCTCGAGAGAGTTCTCGCAGCTGATCGAGTTCGAAGACAATTGCCAAGTTCGATAATCATTCATTTATTGATTAACGAGTGTGTCGGGGAGAGTTAAGGTAATTCATTGCGGCGAGCTAACGAACGTTCTTCAGTGACCTCTCGTTTCTGTTCGATATCCTGAAATCCTTACCACTGTGTTGGATAATTAATTCTCACGATCGTTTAATCTGTTTTTTTTTTTTTTTTTTTTTTTTATGAAAACGAACGAAGAGACACCACTGGAAAAAATTATTTATTTGACCTACACAAAATGTATTCTACGCGCGATACGACTGAATTCATACGAATTAAATAAATAATTTCTATGGATGCCCTTTGGTGTTTCGAAAACTAAAAACAATGTGCGAAACTCGTTTGGATTCCATGTATCCATTATGCCGTAAATGTGGCCAATGCTATTGTTCAGCAAACGCGAGACACCGACGCTCGAGGTTGTCATCGTGTGTGAAGAGGACGCCGCGATGTGTTTTTTATCGAGACCTTCGGAGCCATTTCGTCGTATATTTTATTCGTCGCTTCGCGCGATCGATCTCCACCAGACACTCGACGACACGACTTCCCGACGTACCGATATTATTTATCGGTAAATCAACAACACTGCAGGAGGGGTGATGTTTGGTGGGTGATATACGTAAAATTGTCATACAAGGAGACTGGGAATAACTATCATTCCGACTGTCGTTCGTCAGTTTTGTTTATTTTTGTTTCTCATCATTTTTCTCTCACGAATCAATTAATTATTCGAACGGGGTCGTGCCTTTTTCCGCACAGCTCTACAGCCCTCTTGTATGTCTTTCTATCTTTATTTTCGCATTCTTTCTATATCCATATTTGTCGGTATGCGGTTATACCGTACAACATTGAAAATAAAACGAGTTGCTGTGTTACTCCGTACTCTTTACGTTGCCCGCTGGTTATTTAGAACCCAGTACTTTATACATAAGTTAGTGGCGAGGCTTCCTCGTGTGTCAATCGATTATCATCCGTTCCCGAGGTCACCTGGCCGCGGTGCAGTTCACCGATGCTCCCGGGCGCATAAACGAAGAATGAGCGATTAACCGGAAACGAACCATCGGCTCCACCCAGGATCCCTATTATTGGCAGGTATTTTACTGCCCCCCTTATTTTCACACCCCTCCCGTTCAGTAACCGAGCGCGCGAAGCTATATAACTCTTATTGGCCGAACGCCCTTAGTGCCTGCGATAAAAAAAAAAGTTACATGAAATTAAAATTAAAAAAAAAGGAAGACACCAGCAATCTTCAACATCGAAATAAGCTCTCGACGATGAATAATGAAATAAGAACGGAACGAAAAGAAAGTGCAGGCTTAATATTTTCGTCTGATCCAATACGGGCCATAACCACTCGATCATTCCTCGTTACTTATTGCTCTCGTACCTGTCGCGCGACGTTTGAACGGGCATTGCGAGACCCGTATGACCCTTACGGAAAATTGAACAGCGACCGAACAAACGCTGCGGCTCCGAACGCAGCATCGGAGAATGATACTGCCTTCGGGGAATGGTAGAAGTGATAAAACCTAACGAGAATCCCGGAGCGAGAAAGAAAGGATTCCTCCTTTACGGCGAATCGAATGATCAGCCGGGCGATTGTATCTCTGTTCGGCGAGATATAAAAGATACCCTCGCGGCACACGAGCATCGGACGATAAACCGTTGTTGCAGCATCCCTAACAGCAGGCGACAGCTGTAACGGCGAAAAAAGATGCGAAAAACGTGTTTTCACGATTTACAAAAGTTTCCGCTCGAACGACGGGCGCGAACGAGCGAAAGACTTTCGGATAGAGAAAGAAAGAGAGAGAGAGGCAGAGAGAGAGAGAGAGAGAGAGACATAGAGAGAAAGTGTGAGAGAGAGTGCTCTACAGCTGTGTAACTGTACATAGCGTGCAAGGAACGATAAAAGTTCGAGCTTCAAATAAAAATATAATTAAACAAATTAAATATGAAATGCTGACAAACGATTCGAAGACTTCTATTGCGGCTATTGGGAATGCTCCAGACTATGGAATCGTGTGTGTACTGAGGTGGAGGGTTGATAAACATTATGCAGGTTCGAGGGTTGAAGTGGTAAGGGTGATTCGTGGCTGTGAGTGTGGTGGTTCGTTCTCTCTATCCTATGTGCCGAATACATTGTATATATATATATATATATATTTTAGTATGTATTCGACAAACAACAGCGTGAATGTGAATACGGGTGAACGACACTACACGGTGATATTCGTATGCACAGTAACAGAACATTATTCATCAATCTGATAAATGTGTGTGTGTGTGTGTGTTTTTTTTTAATCCCCACCGCTTTGACGTATGTGACGGTCTCGGCGGTAGCTTCGGTGAGCGCTCGTCGCAATCTCGAACGTCGAACCTGCGACAGCGTACGTGGACAGAGAACGACGCCCTGCGTACCGCAACCGGAACCAGAGCCTGAAGCTGAGCCGGAACTTGCGACCGGCGGCGGAGGCGTCGTTGCCGTCGTTGTCGGCGACGATTTGCACCACCACGGAAACTGAGTGCGTTTTTATCAGGGATTAATTTATCAAAGAAGAAACAAAAAAAACAATTAGCAAAAAACAGTTAAGGGGTTCGACGATTTCAGGCTATAAACTGAGTCTTATTCGTGTTATTTTTATCGGTAAAAAAGCTGTCGAAATAATGAAATCCGGTACGATTGATTGTTCGTAAGGGATCGTGCAAAAAAATATTATTTCGTATCTCGGAATATAAAAAATTGTAAGGTTAGTTTCATTTCTTGAAACTCGAATATATATACATACATACATACATGCATATATATATATATATATATATATATATATATATATATATATATATATATATATATATTTAAAGAATGGAACTCCTCCTACAATTTTTTGATACTCGCACATAGGAATTTTCTACACAATCAAAACTCCGTTACGAACAATCGATCGTGCGGGACTTTTGTTTGTTTATTTATTTACTGATATAAAACATAAAATTCATTTTTGTCCCGAAATCTTCGCACCCACTTGAAATTACATTGTTAGTTATTTTCAATGAAAGTTACATTGTAAATTATATTATAAGGCGTTGAAGATTGGGAATTTTTCGGACGGCGGGTCTAGTCTATTTTGCGGATTATCATTGTCATAATAATTATTATTTTCGTGTTCAGACGGGGTTAGGGATTCAGTGATACACAGTACATAGGGAAATTACTACAGATAGTTTAAACTTGATCCAAACGGGAATTGAGGGTGGGCAGGGTACACTCGACTACCGCTACTTTGATCTAATTCTACTCTGGTGTGGCTGCCGCTGGGAGCTATTTCCATTGGCTACGGTTTCCGGCTTCTGCGGGACATCCAATTGGCATTAATTATCGGGCAATCCTACTACTCCACCGCGGAGATCGGCGCACCCCACCGAACCTTCCATTCGAGTTGGAAATTTACTCTTCTGAGATTACGCATCGTACTTTGAACTGTGCCGCAGTTTGGCGATTCGAATGAGACACGTGAGATAATTACGTTCCCGAGACTTTTCCAATGGGATTTAAGGTTTTTTTTTCTTCATTTTCTTTTCACTTTTTTTTTACGATAAACGATTTTTGGTAGCATTTCGATTTTTAGGTACTTTTTTTTTTACTATGTAGAGTTTGGAAATGACTCAAATAGCATTTAAATTAAAATAGATTTTCCAACCGGAAATGGCGTAAACATCCTTCGTCGAGCCGGTCCATTGGGTCGGAATACCGGGGTGAGGCGGATACCGGCTTGAGCGCCGGTCGAGTAGAAGACCCAACTAGCGCAGTCCCGTAGGCGTGCCGATGGTTAAGTCTGACCTGGGTCGCAGTATAATTGGTCAGCATATCTCGAACATTCGTATGCACACGTTCACGTACACGCAACACAAAGATCATTGAAATATTGCAGGAAAAATAAATAGAAAAAAAAAAAAAAAAAACGCTGAATCAGAATCAAATGGCACGGGAGGACAAAATTTGATTGCAGTCGATAGCGATTGAACAGATGTAAAGCATCCGCGATTACTCATCGTTCCAGCAGAATGTACAATATTGAAACCAATTTGCAGAGACAAAACTTTTTCTCCATAAAAAAAAAAAAAAAAAAACTGTTTAATCACAAAAAATTTGGCTCGCGCGACACGTACAGAGATATTTATAGCTTAAAAACGTCTACCACGTATACACATTCGTAAAATACTGACAGCTGTAAAAATAAAAGGACCACACGAGTGTGCCTGTTGGGAATAATATCGTTGAACGTACGGGGGGGGGGGGGGGGGGGGGGAAATGGGATGTGGGTGTGGGGTGTAGGAAGAACGAACGCTGGTTTACGGGGTTGTCTTACTTTGCAGCGAGAACCGCAGTCATGATTGTAGCCCGTTGGCACTCGGCCAAAAGCTGACAGGAAGACTCTTCCTATCTTTCGAGTAGTGCAGAAGCGACTCGAGGAAGCTCTCGTGTCGGGAATCCATCTATGTATCCGTGTTACGTGTTACGCGCACGCGCGCGCGCGTGTGTGTGTGTGTGTGTGTGTGTGTTGTCGTTTTCAACCCTGGCGCACTAATGACTCGTCCCTCTCCCCCCTCCCCCCTCCCCCTCCTCTAGAAACGCCCTGCCCTCAAGCCCCGCCGTGTTGCTACATTCATCGAGGAAAAGATAACCGAACTAACAACAGCCGGTGGGTTCCGGCATTTCATATTTCTCTTGGTCATAGTAATATCAGTAGTAGTTTCTGGGACGATACTGGCAGAGTAAGCCACCCGACCGAACGACATAGGCTCTGCTACAACGTAAATGGCTCCTGGACGACTCGAATTTCTTCTTTCGTGTCACGTTTGCCAAAAAAAAAAGGAAAACCGCAACATACTTTTATTCTCTCGATTACCATCTTTTTTTTTTCGTCTCACCGGACAAACCAGCTAGTTTATCGATCGCCGAAAGCTTATCGGGCGTGACCGTGACTACACACCGGCATGGATATTTCACGCGAAAATTCGAAAAATCACGACTGTGTAATAGGCGTTCATTCAGTTGTCCGATAAACCATCGGAATTCCGGACTGTTGCGTCGGTATTACAGATCGGGACTTTCGGGGGAGAGTGCGGGAGGCTTTTATACGAGCACGGTAAGGGGGGGGGGGAAGGAGGAATAGGGGATGCGACCCGGTGAAGCGCGTCCTTCGCGAATCGTACACGATCGAGAATCCTTGCGGTAAATTACGCTATTGCATTGATTTACGACCCTCAGGGTACGATTTTATTGCCGAAAGCATGCTAGACGTGTTTTCCGGTTTCGCATCTGCTAGTCTTTCCGGCGATCCGTCGAAATCTTGTTTTTGGTCCTTTCATCACATAAATATACTCGTGTTTCGACGAAAGCTTGAAAACCATCTTTTTTTTTTTTGTAGCACGAGGCTTTTCCTTCCCGACGAGGCTATGTCGCTCTTTCCTTCGCGGAGATATACATCGTGTAATAAAGCTGTCGAGTGACGATAGTGCTCGGATATATCATCGAGTCATCCGGGCGCCTGTGGGGATCGCGGAAATGCTTCGACGCACCCCCTTCTTCACGCCGACATATGACATCAACACGTAAGTGATGGAATACTCATTTTTTGTTTTTTTTTTTTGTTAAGTCTGATTTTTATCGTGAAAAATAGTGATCGTAAAAAGTTTTGGAATATCAACATTTTTACAATGGGAATATCCGGGAGTGTTATAAACTACTGTTCGAGCGAGAGTTTATATACGTCAAACGAGAATACATTTTGCTGCGAAAATTCGACAAAGATAATAAACTCGAAACGGAGCATCAAATGTTTAATTAAAGCCCGAGTTATATACGTAGTTTAATATCCAAATGTAGTTTATGCCCGAACGGGTATGCTCCAGTCAAAGAACTACTGATACTGTATTGCAAAGGTTGAACAAAAAATCTTTATTGCACTTCACGATGGATAATAAAGGGATCGCTATAACGGTGAGTTCACATCAAGATGGTGGTTACTGCCACAGAGTATATATTGTTAAATGTAAAAACCTCGTCGACCTCGTTCGGCGGAAGTAAGAAACTCTATACGCAAGTTTGTAATTCTCAAGTTATACGTAAATTTTGAAAAATAATTAACAAATTATATTTAAAGAACATTACTTCTGAATTAAGTAACTGTAAAGTTAACCTTTGAGAAATTATGAAGCCATCGTACGAGAAAAAAAAAAAGTATTTGCATTGGTGCTTCTCGACACACAGACATTTTCGTTCTCGGTGGTTGGTCATTCACAATGTTTTCTTTCCAAATAAAGGAAATCTCTACTTCGCGGCAAAGTACATCCGAGAGCGACGATCGAATTGGATTTTGAGGATAGTAGAGGGCAGGTCGTGAGCTATACAGTACATACATATGAGTATTACCCGGTGAGAGCCTCGAAACGCCCGAGGGGTGAGCATCAAGGGGTTTGTGCTGTAGACATTCTCGATATACTGCCGCATTTACCTCGACAAAAAAATAATAACAAAAAAAAATGTAAATCTTCGAATAACAATAGGCTATTCAGTATTTGTACGTTTCTCTAAATCTGATGTAAACTCCGCTTTTTGTTCTTTGTCAACGATTAAGGAAGCTTAAAAACTTATTTTAATTCCTCAATCGTCGCCTGCACTATAATTGTTCGCGATCTCCGTGGCGATTAACACAGGCTTTTGTTCGCGGCAGAGTTAATGGAACGAAACGGGGATAATGAATGCGCGGCGTCGCCGAGAAAACAGCCTGTTGAATCGTTTTTATGCGAAACTGTGAGCGAACTTTGGGAAATTATGAGGATTCATCAACGAAACTCCTAGCTTGTTTACGTTCATAAACTTTCGAGCCTTCTAAATCTTTCAATTTGTTCAAAAAATTGAAGCATAAATTCACGAGAAAATTTCAAGCGTAAAGCTTTAAGTAAAAGTTACTTCGCTTTAATCCTAATCGAAAAAATAGCGGTTCGCGCATCATTGTCACTTTTTCACCCTTGTGTAATATCAATGTCGTTGTTGGTTATCGAAATTATCGAGATTTTTTCAAAATTTCACTGTGACGAAATATACTGACTAGCGTAATCGCGGGAATTACGAAGAGGCTACACAAGTCCATCAAGTTCCGGTTGCGTCCTCTTTTCAACGAAAACTCAACTCAACCCTCGGCTCCTTAGCGCGCCAGCGTTCGGCGTTTTTGCTGCTGTTGGTGGTTGACGGCCTAGGGGTGCTTTTGCCGACCGTCGGGATGTCGGTAAGGCATCGCTCTACGGACGCACCAACTGAAAACGCAGGTCTCTTCGTCCCCGAAGTGAGTGTAGAGAGGAGGAAAAAAAAATATATATATCGCTACTTTCCAGCCATCTGGAAGAATCTGATCCTTACAAGTGGCGATTTCCAGATTGAATATGTACCGGATTTCCTCGCCTACTGCATGGCACAGGCCGTACCAAAGCAAATTCGATTACACGCTGCTGTGCGCATAGTCCGTCGAGAGGTCCAGCACAAACCCTCTCTGCCAGTACGTTTATGCAGTATAGGTATAATAATAGGGTACGCAAATTATGGAAGCTCTCGGTCCGATGTCGGCTTGTGTATGTAGTTTTCCCCATATAGTTACCCGGGCAGTGCATATGCACGGCTCCATTATAGTGCTATATGCATATATTGTTCAGTCGATGAGTTCGCTTGACATAACGAAGAGCGACAGCGTCATTAAATGCAAAATCTCATTGGTCGAGACCCTAACACTGATCCGGGCTCTTTCCTCGTCTGCTGCTCTACGGTTCACGTGGAAAAAGTAATGTTCACTATACATCGTATTTCAAAATAGGAACCGTGGCAGCTATAATCCGATGAATTCAATAATTTCCTCTCGCCCGAGCTTCCTTCCACTGCCGGATCTTAAATTTTGCCTCAGCAACGAATGGATTTAATTATCCTTGGTAATACCCGTCGTTATTACCGGAAGAAACGTTTGCTTGAGTTTACTTGAACTTTTTTTCCCTCAATTTCTGTGAAACCCATTAGCGGTGTACAGCTCGATTGCGCTGCTTCTCTTCCGTATAATTGAATCAACCGAAGCCTCTTATGCACGCTAGAGTAAGAAAGATATTCGCTCAACACCGGTTTATCCCAACGTGTCAATATCTTCTCGGTTATAAACGGTATTGTCTTTTTTTTGTTTTTTACTTTGCTCTAAGGACGACTTTTTTAACGTGACAGATATTTAAAAGCATTTTTTTTTTACGTATGAGTCTGTATGCTAATTCCAAGTCAGACAAAACGATGTCATAAGTCCGCACGAGTAATCGACGACGATCGTGACATGCAATTTCCAGTCCCAATCAACGGAATAATCTTGGTGACTCATACACAGCCGTAAACACATATTGTGCTGGATACGAAAACTGAGATAAAACACACTATACAGGCTTGTGTCATAAATAAAAAATAAAAAAAAAAAAATAATAATCTAAAAACGAGAAAGTAAAAATGAAAAATTTTCTCATCGATTTTTTACCAGCGTTTTACTGCAAAAGCCTCTACTGGGCGACGCGATAGGAGACCAACGTAATATTACCTCTATATTTTCTCGTAAATTTACAAGGAGAGGTAAAGCCGAGTGCACTTGAACGCTAAGTGATGATACACTGCGGCTCTATGGTGCATACAGTAAGTAAGGAAACGGGCTATACGATATACCGGAAAACGGGTATTCGAAGACGAAGAAAACTTAATTTCTTTAAGTGAGTCACCGAGCCATCGGTCGAGTGGATCCTTTCTTTTCCTTCGCGGTTGGTTTTATACGGTAAGCGTACAGTTCTCATTTCTAGTACATTCAACGCTCGGGGATGAAGAGAAAACAAAAAAGGAGAAGAAACTAGGAGAGATATTTCTTTGGTTACGGACAGGTTTTGTAGGGTATCACGATTATCCGATCTCATTCACGCCGCCATTATCGACTGTAGCACCGTTTAAAAAAAAAACCTCATTTTAGGGCAAATTTCGCTTCCAGGATTATAAGAACCGTCTTCTACGTATTTTTATGGAAAGTTTGAATTTTTCAAAAATAAGAATTAAATTTTCAAGTTCATTTATTTGACTGTTTATTCTGTATTTCGTTGGATCGAAAATAAAGACTCAAATCGTAAGAAAAAAAGGATTCCGTATTGTGTTGTGGTTCATAAAAAAAGCTCATTTGCGGGGACGCAAAGAAATGTGAACTATACAGAAGTGAATCTCGTTTACCCTAGGAAAGCTCGTTTTCAATGGTTGGCTCACTCTTTTGAAGCTCTACTTTGGTCAAAGTGATTCGATTATATGACGCCGTCATTTAGCGGCTTTCGTCGCAGTAGCGGAGACGAGTTTACGGTAGACGACCAACGCTTTCAGGTAATAAGGAGCTAAGCAGGTCTTTTCACGGATGAGCGTGTCGGCAGTGAGTTTGTTTTTGCGAGCCTTTCAGACGGTTTTTATTTGAATCACCGCAGAATGGTGTGCTTAGAACAATAATTTGGCCCGCTGGCGTTCATCTTTCGAACACGTCGAATCTTAGAATAGCTTCTATTCTCAAATCATTGATCTTCCCGACGCCGTTAATCTTCCAAATGGGATATTCGATAAAGGGCTGATAAACATCCTAATCCATTTATTCTTCGCCTACCCTCCAAAAGTGTTCTACTCCCTCCGAAGTAGGAAAAGCAGTGAAGGGTTCACACCAGCGTGTATAGAAATCAAGATAAATGATACATTTTCAGTACTAGTGCCACACTTGCGGCGCGTATTAAAGATGGCGTTCGGAAAACTCCTGCTCTTAGCGTGATAGTATCAGGACAGTCGAAATAAGCCTTTTTAGCTATTTCATCGTAGATAATGAGTATTATATACAATCGCACAGTGCACGAAAAATCTAAAGGAAGGTTGACTGGGGAACGGACACTTTTATCATGGATAACGTGGCGGGAAACAGATTGGCCGGTTTTGTTGGGTGTGTATGTGTTTTCGGGGGTGGGGCTCTTAATATTCTTTACCTGTCGAAACTGCCGAATTCCTCCATTGATTCGGAGAGAATCCGCGGCAATGCCGGCTATTCCATCGCCGGGTTCGCGCAGTTGCCTTAGCGATGCCGCACTCGGTGCAACACCCGAGTGAAGGGGACAGCAGCATCCCGAACAACAGCAAGCCGAGGCCTCGGGCTGAGAACTTTGTCGAATGATCCGTGCGCTAGGCGAAGTTGTGACGAGGACGGGCGGCGGTGGTGCTTGACACGGACAGCAGTGGTGGCCGCCGCTCTTAACGCTTTCCCTTTTGAAATGTAAAAGAAAGAGAGAAAGAGAATGACACACTGTACGTGAGAGAGTAGCTCGTAGCGCCGTTCGAAATTGCTTTAAGGTGTGGTAGATTGTGTAGATGCGCAGACAGTCGCTCGCCTCTTCTTAACTCGTTGCCGGCTTATCCCGATAACTAACCAGTTTTGTAACTATAACCATTAACATACGGACGTTGGGAAGTGAACTTTGATTTTTTCTTTTCTCCTTCAGTCTTCAATGTTTTTTCTATTTATCACCACTTCATTTGGAATTCTCTTCGGGTATGACACGGTTTCTCGCACGAGAATCTACGTGACTAGACTTTAAAGTCGATGATTCCTCGTGAATTACGAGAGAGGTCGCGTGGACTTTGTTCTAATGCAATTGTTCGTGAAAATTGAGGGAAAAACGCGAGATGAACGAACGTTTCGGTCTATCTTTTAGTCCGATCTTTGCTGAAGCTTTCATTTCGCAGACGCATATCAACGATGTAACATGCTTTATAGGACTGCCATGCGTTGGCACTGTTGTTCCAGCGGTGCGATATTTCTTCGAGAAGTTGATTATTCATCTCTGTGCACAAAACTTGGAGCGATAGAACACGGTTCGGTAATGGAATCCGATCGGACACTGCAGACTCCACGGAAGGGCGATAAAACAAGCGGATATTTCTTGTATGTCGTAAAAAAAAGGGGCAATGGCTGTTATAGGAACGCGTCTCTTCTTATTCCCATTTCGATGCAATATCATCTCGAACGACCGGGATATCTACAGGCAGGCACGTACAGCTTGAGATACGTGTTTTCTTTCGGACTATTCGAAGGTATAAAATTGATTTCCCGGCGGGGATCTCGACGATGCCTACGATTACTCTGTGCCGAGAGCAAGCTGTTTCTGCGTTACAGATTACGACCAACCGGGGAAAACCGTAGCTTACCCCTTCTCCTGAACGAATTCAGATCGCACGTGTGAAAACTGAACTAAAAAGACAAAAAGCACACGTACCGTAAACGGACATAACAAGCGAATATACTTGAAAACCATTGTTTCGTTGAAAACTTCACGAAGGAATTCATTTTTTCTCCCGAATGCATTCCATTCTTTTTTTTTTTTTTTCTTACTCTATTGAAGCTAATTTTATACCTTGAAGAGGTGAACGCAAACTTGGTCGAGGGTCACATGGCGGAGGAATTGTATTTGTTTCTCATCCAATTTTCTGAACGAGCAGCCAGATAACAAGATGTGTTGCTCGGATGTGAAGTACGCGAAAACCCGACCTTGTGCGAGGTTAAAGTGAGTGTCGCAAGTAAGCCCTCGAGGCTCAGGCAGCGTCCCAATTTCCTTCCCGGGCAGCTAAATTACAAGAGCTCTGACTCCGGCTACCGGTGTTACGATGTACCTAGGGACTGCTAGAGAGCTGCCCAAAGATCCGAGCATATTTGGAATTCCGACATTACTGTGATATGCCGGCTCGTGTATTAGCAAGTTCGGTGGGTGAAACCCGTCGACACGTTTAGCCGGATGTTGGGCGCTATCATTTGCTACCTCGAACGCGAGAGAAACCATTCCGCGTTTCAAACTCACTTTGAACCATTACTCGCTATTAATTGCAAAGTGAAATGTTGCCGCTGTGGTTGAGCTTGCTCCGTATGGATTTAACAATGCACCACTTCGATTTAGGAGGAAACAAAACTAGGTCAATCCAAGTTCAGAACAAAGCAAAGAGGCTGATTAAAGTAGTTCAGGCACCGTTCAGATTTACCCGACGAAATTGTACCGTCAACGCTATTTTTGCGCGATCCCATTTAGAATGAAACATAAGATCCGCAAAACTTCTCGAGGCAATCCAAGAACATAGTGAGGTCCAAATAAAGCCAAAAGAACCGTGACATGTACAATTCTAAAGTTCAATGTCCAGAACGAGGTCACCGATCGTAAAATCTTCTCGGAGAGGTAATCGAAAAGTCAGCGAGTTTTCTTACGAGTTCTTAAGGTCTCAAGTGGGCGCTTCGCGCTGGAGAGTTTGGGATCGTCGGAAGTTACCCGAAAGTTACAGCTAGGAAAAGAACGTAAAACGTCGTCCTACATTATGTCACCCGGATATTTGGTATGTGCTTGTCTACTCCACGATCCTTTCGCCTGCGATCCAGAAAAGCCCCGGAGCGTGATATCCGAACAAGATCTTAAACCGTCTGATTTAGCCGAACGATACAACCTATCGTAGGAATTCGATTCCCTACAGGAAGTTGAAAGAGTATAGGGTTTACGAGAATGATAACTGGTCCAGCTGTTATTGTCTATGTGCACATAAAAAGGAAGGGCCGAGTGCACGGTAAAAAAAAAGGTCTGTACATTCAATGAATCCTTCCATCGGTGGATTCTTCGATTACCGACAAAAAAAAATATATCTATATATTCCTCGCTAATAAACTATTCGGTCGAAAATCACCAATCTATTTCTATCATCGAGAACAACCAATCGTTAGGGAATTTTTATCCAATCTTTTTTTTTGTTATTCCCGAAAAAAGAAACATAAAGGAAAACAATCGATGGACATCTTCTTAAATGTATAAAGCTCTTTTTTTTTTACAGTGGGTTCGGAGTCAGTGGGTTTGAGAGGGAAAGTAAGGTGGATGGACCTTGGGTGTTTACCTTGATATGCTGCGAGCCAAGTGTAGTGCCGACGAGGGTGCCAGGGATTCCCTTCGGTCGCAGCGACATCGGTTGTAATGGTGCGGTACACCGGCAGTTGATAGTTGTCTCGTTCGTGGAGGTCCGTAAACCGATCCGAGCGTCGACGTACCACCGGTCGGACCGAGCGAATGCTGCTGGGCCAGCACCTGTTGAGGTTCGGCGTTACCATCGATACGGCAATGCAACTCGATGTCCGGCACCGATCTCGTCGACGTTTCCTCGTTTGTCGCACTTTCCTCCGATCCGCCGAGTCCCGAGACCGATAGCTGTGGCGAGGCGACGAGAAAGGTCGCCCGATCCTGACGCGTGAGCACGGGCTTTCCTTGGGAGGCCGAAACTGCGGCGGCGACCACCACCGGAGGTGGTGGTCCTCTGGTCAGCAGTGCCGTTTCCTCGGTACTGCCGTATTCACCACCGTTACCAACGTCCTCGGATCCGACATTGCCATTCGAGTTCATCATATCCTTGATTCGAGGCTCTCACGGCGAGCACCGATTCTCTCCCTGATCTGTCCCGTCACGTTCCCATTTCCTATAATATAGATACGACATACCAGACATTAAACTCAGTAGGCCGGAATTCCCGATATTGGAAGATGCTTCGCATCAAAAATGACAAAAATATATATATTTTTTTTTAATCAGGCCTTCGAACGCTTCGCTTTTTTTCTGCATGCTTCATGTAAAAAAACCAGAATATCACAAGTTCTTAAATCTCTAGCATTACAAAAAAAGGCAGTTTCGAACTCATCACCGCATGCAATATACATGCACCTATCCGACTCGCTTATTTTTTTATATACATGTTTCGTATTAATGTTTCAATATTTAATATTTTATTCGAATTACTGACGACGAGAGAAGAAATGAACTAAGTGAATGCGGGTTAACTTAAGAGACTGCAGACTGTACGCCGGTGGAACGTATACGACAGCTCTCGGGCTGTTCAATGTTCGACAAACACCGGACTTTGCGCGCTTATCATATTGGCGTCGATGGTTGACGGTGGTCGAGTCCCGACCACCGGACACCGGAGGTTAACGAAAGGTACGATGCTTCCGTGACAAACTTCGAGCTCGCCGTTCCAGTTTCTAACGCACGAAAGTACCGCCTCCTCGAGCCTCCCTCAACCGGGACTTTGGGCTCGAGGGGAATGACGTGTGATAGCCACGAACTTCGCTTTTCGCTATTCGATTATACAGGGTCTATCAAAATAAATAGATCTATTATTTTAACTCCTTGAAACACCTTTGTGCATTTTCCAACGGGAAAATCAATGCATCTTAGGATATCTTCGCAACGACTCGTCGACCCGTTTAAGAGTCGCAAATTGCACTCTTAGTACAGCCTGTATTTTACTGCAATTCGAACTGACTACATGCACTTTCGGCAGTGACAGAAAGAAGAAGCGAGTCGCCGAGAGCGTAGTATTACACCGTACAAGTGTGTGCTGTACGTTTCCACTTCAGTGAAAAAGAGCTTTCAGCTATTTGACGTGAAAAAGGTGAAGGGGACGCGTAAAAAGCGTGACAATGCAGGCGAGGAAAGACACGTGAAGAAGAAGAAGAAGAAGAAGAAGAAGAAGAAGAAGAAGAAGAAGAAGAAGAAGAAGAATGACAGAACGACCAAAGAATAAAAGAGCTGAGGAAACACGAGAAGGCAGTTAAAACGTGGATATATCATTCTTGCATCGCTCAACGACGAATATACATAACCGCACCGTAAATATATCTACACATGTATGCATATAATATATGTAAATTCTCGTTAGCTCGACAAACACGAAACGCCACGAGTTCGGGTGTGCGCGCTCGAGAGACGGAGCGCGTCTCTCGAGCGCGATAAAATTAGATTTGCGTGATGCGCCGTTGAGAAGCGGGTACGTGGAACGAGTCGTGTTGGAAAGGGTTGAATGAGAGAAAGAGATCGTGAAGAAAAGAATGGTACGCGGAAAATGCTTTCACGCGTTCGTGACACAACAGGACGGCGAAACAACGCTAGTCCTCTTCGTTTTTCATTGGATTAATCTGCGCAAGTTGAATTAAACGAAGGGATCATGGTAGGGGTCCTGTAAAAGCTGTGCCGCGGGTCTCATCCGACCGTGAGCCTCGAGCTGTGGATTCCGAGCGAGCGAGCGCCAGTGAATAATTTTCTATTCAAATCTCGTGGAGAGTGCAGGTGTGTGTGTAAGAGCGCGTGAGAGAGGAGCCTCCGTTTTCCTTGTGCATTTTAGGATCGGGAAAAAATAGGGCCGGACAGAAGCTGAAAGATATAAAGAGAGCTGCGGGTGAATCTAAATAATGCAGAGTGCACCCGATGCTTCGCGTCGCAGTTTGGCAAATTACGGACGGAAGTATATAGTAAGCCACTGGCGAGGGTAGTTGAAAAGAACTTTTGCCTAAAGTTCGAGGAGAGAACTTCAACTTGTCGTAAATGCGGGCGAAATGGAAATAAAGACGAAGAAGTGCAAATAAGGGACAAATATTGAGATTTATATAGGATTCGTTATTCCGTAAAACGGATTCAGCTTTCATCCTTGCCTCGGGAAATGTAGAGTACTCTCGATCGGGCGCTTCGCGTCGACGCTATGGACTAAGGAATGCAGAAACGGGAAATTTAGATTTCCGGCGATTTACCGATAATACATCTCCGAACTCTGCAACCACATTTGCAAATGTAGTAGTTGCAAAGTTCAGAAAAAAATAAATAAATAAATAACGAGAATTCCCGTAGTCCCCAGTGACAATTTCCTTCGTCACAAAGCTTGTCCGTGTTCCCCGCAGTAGAAAAATGCTGCACGCCCATAACTATTTACGATTCTCCGAAGTTTTGTTTAGAATAATAAAATTAAAAAAAAACGTAGTACTAAGTTAAGTTGTCAGTAGAGACACAGCGGCGAAACGGAGAGCACAATGAGCGCGGTGGACTGAAATATTGTAGTTGAACCGTTGGGTGTTTTAAAGCGCGGTGCGTTTTATCACCCACCTTTCCGGACACCGCCTCTCCGTCTTCTCTTTAAGCTTCTCCTCGCTTCTCGTCGATCTCCCCTTTGCTTCCTCCTCCACCCTATACATATATACTATTTACGGCGGGATTTAGCCGGACACTACAGTTAAATGCACTTTATGAGCTTACGAGGTGCACACGAGGCACCGATAAAACATCGCGACTGCCTCGCCAGAGAAGAGCTGTACCCCCAGCCCGGAGGTGACATCGGAGAGGTCGCGTGGAACTTGAACGCGGAATGGTGGTACTCGAAAGCTCACTGTTTCACTGGGATTGTCGTTTCTCTTTCTTCTGGTTCTTCTCGCACATCGGTCGTGTAGCCTCGGAAACACAGCCATGTGGCACGGAAGCCTCGACGGCATTACAAACTTTCCCGGAGAACAGCCGAGAGTCCCGGGTGCCTCCGGTGCTCTCCCAGGTACACTCTAAACGCTGCTGCACGTAATCGTTTCACGCTCGGCGATGTACCGGCCTCCGTCTCAACAACAAAACGGACCATTTTGATGCTGCCATGCTGTGCCCAAAGTTCGTGCGGAATATCCGTTACTACGACGGAGACTCAACTCAATATGAAGACATGGTTACATTGGCTACAAACTTTGTGGCATTTCGTCCATTCCCGGATGCTGCTCCTTCTATAACAACGGTGAAAGGAGGCCGAATTCCAGGCGGGATGCTCGGTCAAGATCGTAAAATAAGATCCAACACATTGTTCGTTCCGTGGAGACACATTTTATACGAACTCGATTACTTCAGAAATGGTTCGATATCGATAATTTACATTCGTACAATATTTTCATCGCATCCACGCGGTTAACGTGACTGATGAATTCGGATCGCTTTTACCCGACTACCTCTTGACTCACTCTACTCTGATAGAAGATCGAACCACACTTACGTAGCTTCGTGTAGAGAAAGACTGAAGTTTGTCACTGGGTGTACAGTCTCGTTAAATGTTACTTTGGCTTCAACCTTCAATGTTCGATAAATGGTCCTTTCGTAACTTTCATCACGCTCACAGCCTATCAATTGAAAATGTAATGTGGGTGTTACTATTATGCGTAGGACGGAGCGGCGATGCGAACAGACCACGTAGATTGGAGGAGCAAATGGCGGCTCTTCGTACTGTAATTACTTCATCAACGCAGAACCGGAGAACCGGAAGGATCAGACGAGGTGAGTGGTCCCTTTGGGCGCAGTCCAGTCTCTTCATCGTGGCTCCTCCGAGCTTGACTAAAACCACTATTATCATAGATCTATGTATAGAGACATATAATCGACTGTACACACTCTATACAGTCCGCTCGACAGTTATGACAGAGTTGTTACCAGTCCACCCTGCTACATTCGAAGCCCTCCTGCGTTACCCTGATAAATCGTCTATCCTTTCGTCTCGATACACACCTAGCCTTCTACACCGTACAAAATCTATCAGCGTGTTCTCATTGTTCTACACGGAAAATAGAGGTACAGGGAGATGCAGCGCAGACTAAGGAACAAGCTTACACGGGGATTATCTTGGCTTGCAGTCTCTCGAACGCGGATGCGCCTAACCGATTTACTTTGGCTCTCGATTCGAGCATAGCGTATACGAGACTATCATACGCGATAAAGTAGAGTTCATCGTATGGTTGGCGACACCTCGAGATTCTAACGATTTGGGATTAAATTAACTTTTCCGTGGATCGAGAATGAACAACCAATTCAACGTTCGGAAACTGATTACTTGGCTACCACTGTTTGATTAGTAATTAATCGACACTTCAAGTCAACTATTAATAATGATCGAAGAATTGATCAACTGATCGATTAATGGTTTTTAGATTTGTCTTAATTTGATGACATCTCATTGGTCGATTGATGAGGAATTCGTAAGTTTAATGTCAAACTTATTAACTGTATATAACAATCATTCAATTATTTTCAATTTATGTGATTTCGGAAACTTGTGAGTGAATGTACTGTACGATAGTTCACTTAATGTCTATACGAACGAGTTTCCCTCCGCTTAGATCGTAATTCCTTCCGTCCGCGAAAAGCTTGGAGCTCCCGGTCCGACGGTTGAGCGGATCGGTGCGATGTTAGGGCGTTAAATTTCGCAGTTAATGGTAATAAACGGGAGGTTGGATCAGGATTTGTTAGTGCGGTAAGAGATATAGTAGCAGTTTATCGTATCCTGCCATTTTGCTATTGTGCATCCTAGTGGCGTTGGTCTATAGTGATATAGTAAAGATTAGCTATGTAGCTTATGCAATATCGAGCGGTATATATTTGGCGATTTAACGCGGTCGCCCATTGGAAAATGAGCGGGGAGGATTTGCCGAAACGCTATTAAGGGCGAGACGACGACGGGGGGGGGGGGGTGGGGGGGACGGTAGAGCCACAATGCCGCAGCAGGTTTGTTATCGATTCCGTCAGTCGTGGGTGAGGAAGAGAAAGAGGAGGTTGTGACTGTCTATCGTCAGGAGACCGAAGACAATTCCACTCGACCCTTCGACCACCACCACTATGAAACCTCGACCCAATGAGAAATATTTATTAGTTAATACGACTAGTGTGTCCACTGCTATAGATACACACACACACATATATACATACACATATATAGGTATACATATATAATATATATAATGAGTGGTTAGTTACGCGCCAGTTATTATGTCTTGAGATTTCATATCACTGACTAGGGTGCCCAGCGATACACTATGAGAGGTTGACCTATATGGAGACTGGATGAATCTTTGAGGAATCTCACGAGGGAATTGCGTGAGCAACGAATATCTAAGAGGCTGAGGGAAAAGAAAAATTAGATCATGACAAAGCCCGCGATTTACTGTTCCATTCTATTCTCTACGGCATTCTGAGAGTGCCGATAGTGTCTAATTTCGATAAATGAAATTTTCATACTGAAAGTGACGTTGCAGAGAAAATATGTTACTTTTTATATGCACCAATCTTGCAGTGGTTATTGAGTTTGCTGCACGTATAACGATGGACGTTCGACGAACAACTCGATAGAACGAGTGCAATGCCTGCCAAAGCAAACGTCTACGTACATGTATTTTCCATGCCATGACCGTACAGTGCCGTCCAGTAGAATGTTGGCGAACTGTATTTAGATGTATATACATGTACGTGAAGCTGCTGTTAGTGTACGCGTGCTGTTTCAGACGAATTGCTGCGACGAAGCTATGCTTTCACGAGTTTGATAAATAAACAGCAGAGGCTCTTTCACTCCGGCATTCGCCAAACTATACTGGGCCGCACAATCCTGGCACTTCTAGTCTAATTTCAAACGAGTTTCTCTCAGCATAAATATATTTATATCATCCCGTTTTTTCATCGATTTTCTATAAGTAAAACAAGTATTGTTCTTCCCGTCTGAACGACTCGTCGGGTCAACCGATTCTTATATATATATATATATATATATATAGACATTTGTTTTGTTCGTGGAAGTAACGCGAATATTTAATGCAGAATCGAAGAGCTGCACTCAAGTTCTTTTTTTAAAGAAATATGTACGTAAAAGTATTTTTTGTTACTGCACAAAACAAATACCTTCGCATGTGTGATTTTAGCATAGCAAAAATGTAGAATGCGTGTAATATATTCTTTCACATTTGCCTTTGCTTTCCTTTGACGGTTCGGAATGCCGACAAGATTGTAAAAAAAATATAGAGTCGTGCTGCACGAGGAAGAAACCCTCTGCATGGTATTCATTTGGAGACGGGGTTTTCATGGCTGAAGCGCCGCTGTAAGAGGGAGAGTGGTCCCGCACTCACTCCCAATTGGTTTAATTAACAAATTAGCTAATGCAGACACAAGTAGCTCACCGGACGAACGGGAGAATCAGGCAGCGAACATGCCATGGGGGGAGGGGGACGAGTTGGTCTGTGTTAATTTGCGGCGGCGGGGTGCTGTTGCTTCGTTTTACAACGATAAAACAAGCACACATCTATGCAGTATATATATGTGTGTATATAAATTCATCTCTAGAGCGCAGCATGTACATGATATAAAGTAGAATACGGTGCTGCTACATAGTGGACGGGGTTAACGCGCGAGTTCTCTCTGCTAAACGATGGATACGAATGTCCTCTCCGGCTGCGGTGAGCGTTAGAGCCAAACGGAAACGTCGAGTTAACTCGATTATGATCGAGCCGTTTATCAACTGTACGTTACATCTCGAGGGTTGTTCGTTAGCGAGCCATAGAGACGGTATGAACCTGTGGCTATTCTCGAAATTGAAAACAACTGACGAATATCCGAATCGACGATCATGAGTGAATCGATTTCTTCGGATGCATGAACGCTTTTTTTAATTACTTTTTCTTACCTATTGGTAATATCGATCGTATCGTACAAATAAGAAGATTGACAAAAAAAAAGATAGTAGACATTCGTGAACAAATGTTTGTTAAATGCCCGAGCCGTTTTGACCGTGGATCATTCTTTATGTAGTCAAGTGACTGTCGCGGTCCCAATGAAATCATTTTGTCTGCAAAAACGGAATAAAACCCGAAAGCTAGTATAACGATGCAATAATGCTGCAATCCAACAGAATTGCAAAGTAAAGCGAATTCCGCATAACGAGGCTCAGCATTCGCCTTGCTGCTCTCGTTAAACGTCTCGCGCCGCTAACAGATGCGATCTCCAGATTGGCGTGGAAACACGAACGGGGCGGACTGAGAAAAGTCTCGAAAACCTCAAATTGGAAAAACAACGAAAGAAAAGAGGAATTCAATATTAAGGTAGCCCGCGAGGACTGGGGGTATATAGCTTCGAATTTATGGCATGCTGCTATAGGCGAGGCTTCAAGGAGGCCTCGTTTCTTTCGTCTTTTCTATCCTTACTCTCCGTAATGGCCAGCCCTAGTTTTATACCCTTCCTTTCCTTATTTATTTATTTATCCAAGAACATTTCTCGTCTCTCTCCGTTCGTTATTTATCGCGAGACGGTCACAAGCCAACTCCTCCTTTCCTCGGACAGAAAGTATTACTCGTGAGTAATTTCTCTTGAGCGGAGGCCGCCGGCGTTTCCGCCTCTGTACAAATGCATTCGGTTCTCTAATTCCTAAAATGTTCCGGGCAAGAACGTCCCGCTTGACATTTATGTATGCAGGTTTGGGGCATACCGGAACCTTCCCGGACTTTCGTACTTTCCACGTGTCCGTTGCTGGAGACGAAGCTAATTACTTCAGGGTAATTTCATTTGCCAAGCATCAGTTACGAGGACAAATTTATAGTAGACAGAGTACAGTTTTATATACTTTTAGAAGAACAAAAACAGTCTCATTATGTCTTGGCTACCCGTGAGTGCGCAGCGATAAAATCTTACTAGCCTTTGCTCAAATTTGCCACTAAAATGATACTGCCGTCGCGAAACGGACGAAAACCTCGTAAATCATTTATTTCGAGTGTGAATGTGAAGAGAGAACGTAAAAAAATGCTGCAAAAACAAATGTATTTCGATCTAGAGATTTTATGATGCGATTTTTCATTACTGGGAAAAAATCGTTCTTTATTGCTGGAATTCAATTATCCGCCCTCCTTAACACATTACCGAAGCATATTTCCTTTTCGCAAAACGTAACTCGGACAATCTTTCCTCAATATATTCTTTCATAGCTGCTGTTTTTAGCACTCTCAAGGGCTTCCTTCCGGCTTTCGACCCACTTTTCACCCTCCAGAAATAATCGAGGATTCATGCACGCTTCGCGTTATGCGTCTTTGGGCGTTCCTCTCGTATCTCGCGATAAATGCCGTTTCCTCTGTGCCCAATGAGCAATGCGCGACGATTGAACGAAAAGATTTGGGTCGTCAGCCAGAGGCAATGGTAAACCGAAAATTAAAAAAAAAAAAAAAAAATGGCACCAAATCTGTTATTCGATTCGAAATGCATATGCCAGGACACGTTTGTATCGAATTTCCAGATTACGAGGTCGTCACAGCTGTATGTATGGAGTGGATCTGTATCATCACCAATACCAAAGCTTGGCGTACGTACGCTGTATAACATGACACACGGAGTCTGGTTGCATGCACACGTGCGGGTGTATCGGGTGTTTGTACGAGGATGAAATTTGCAACGTAAATTGGCGTACGATCCATCAATTCAGTTGGGACAACACCTATATCCGTATTCGGCTCTCTTTGTTCGTTCTGCCACGGTGGATTTTTGTAGTTCTTTTTTTTTTCTTTTTCGTTTACATTTCAACGACATTCTAGTATGAACGATGCTGCAGGCGATACGGAAGTGTGATAAAGGTCTCGTTATTCAAGCGAGGCGCGAAGGCTTTTCTCGTAACACATTTTATCTTTTGCCGTCACGAGCATGAATACGGTGAATGATGACGAGATGAAAAAAAGAAGTTTATTTTTTTCACGCGGTTCCGTGCATTAAGCGTTTTATTGAGCCGTCAATCGTGAATTCTCATCTTTCGCTGAAATATGTGTCTCAGTTGTACTTCACTGTATCGTGTAGAACATCTTTCGAAAAATGATGAGAATGCGCTCGAAGAGCCGTGGTAGAAAAGGCAACGTTGGCATAATTTTCATAAGGGCATTGCTCGACCAAAGTACTTTTCGGTACTTTAAGTACAATTATTGTACTGAGTACTAAGACCAAAGTACTTATATATATAGAAGGATGACACGAATCGTTTTGCCATATTGCCATAGATGAATTTACATGAATCTACTTATTTTTCAATGGTAAACATTTTCCTTTCGTCCTATTGAATCGCTGTAAGAAATGGATTTGGCCACGGGTGCCTGATTTTTTAAATAACCTAATGTAGAGCAAATTGATTCTTCCTGCGGCATTAGAAATGAAATTAATTGATTTCTAACATCAGAAAGTTGTCCATTTCAAGCCCGATCGTCCGATGTCCTCTGCATCGTCCGACGTTCGGTCTTCCAGTGAACGAATCAAAATCCCCTCGATTTTTTCGGAGTACTTCTTACCGGCAAAGTTACCTTAACTGATAATTATTCCGTCTCGACGGATCCACCTCATTTCGTATGTAAGCGACCGTTAGAATTTGCGCCAGGAAAACTTGTCAGCGAAGTGAACTCGGGCGATACAAAGTGCATCCGTGCGACATGGTAATTAGTTGATGCATTTCTAATTCAGCGTTAACGATTCTACGTGAACTCCTCCGAACGTTAACAAAAACACTTTTATCACTCTACATCGAGTGGGGGAGAAAGTAATTAGTGTTTTCTCGGTATCTCGCGCAAAAGAAATCCCAGCAACGCCGCAGAATGATTCATTATAATCGGATGGGAGTTTTCATTGGCGAACCGCGTTACCCAGGATGCAACGCACCGGGTTTCTCTTTGAGAGAATCTTGTGCACGGCATGCCTGAAGGACGGGTAAGTGCAAAATTGGAATGTAACAAGATTGCTACGATATAGGCGGGCTACGATGCGACCACAAGTAGAGTAGAATAGAGAACCAGGAAAACCGAAGGACAGACTTTATGACAGAGAACGCTGTAGACGTAGAAGCAGGCGGTTAGAAGATGGAAGGAAGGCGTTAAAGGGTGCAGAACCGACGGGCGAACTCGAAGTAATCAGAATCTACATATTCATGATACCGAGAGTTCTTGCTCGTCAATATGCTCATTTTCAAGGAGGGTTGAACATTCGGCATGGTAATCTTATTAACATCCTCAACAATCTTAACATTCTTATTGACATAGCGTTAGCCAATACGTTCTCTATTCTATAATAATTATCGTCGTTCCTGGAGAAAGTATTGAAGGGTCCTTCAATAACGCCAATTTCGTTCGTCGCAGCAGTTGAAAGTCGAGTGTCACTTGAACCGACGCCAGGTCAATATGCGCATTCTATTTGTCGTATTTACCCAGCGTCCTCGTCGAGCCAATCTACATTCCCTAGGAAAGATAAATCTTCCCGTGACGGACTTGAGCGATCGCAGAAATTATCTACCTGGCATCGCTGTAAGGTGACTATCGATTGTCCGAAGAGTATGAAGCATCGTGGGGGGATGAGAGAATTATGGAGGAAACAGCAGAAGGCATGAGGAAGAGGAAAAGGGGAAGAGGCGTTCAGTGTTCCAGAAATGTCAGCATTCATGGGACCGCTTTATCGCTTCAGGACACGGAGAGTAGACAGTCCTCCTTCTCACCCAGCTGAAAATCCTCCGCGACGTTAAGGTATCTCCGATGTTGAGCACTGGCTACCTACCGGGGACGCGTAACTACATGAAACATAGCCTTGCTGCGTCACTGTGGAGAAACCAACCTAGCGTCACGCTCTTTTGGCTAATCCCACTTCCACTTGTATCGGGCTTTTGTGTCAATAAGATCTGCCACGGTCGCGGGAGTGAAAGAGGGCTACTGCGGTTTCGCAGTCTTCAATGCATACGGAACCCCCGTCTAATTATACGACGAATATTTTACAATGTTTTAATGGGCCTGAGGATTATTATATTCATACATGAAAAATCCCACGAAAGGCTAATTGGCAAAAATGAATTCGTAAAAAGTGGATTTCTCTTTTTTAATTTACAATATTCATAACGTCGCGGTTTTTCGGCAGAGCGGTCGAGAGAGGAAGTGAACGAGTGATATTAATAATGTGCATTTCGTTAGCGCTATGATCACTGAGCTTTAAATTTTATTTTTATTTCCATTAACGTTTCACGAGACGGTACGATTATCGGAGAATTGTCGATGGGCGGTTTAGGGGAGCTAGCGCGAATTGAATACCGCCTCTATAGCGATAGTTTCCCGTACGAAATTTTAATTCGCGGCAAAGTGTGTATTATATTAAACCCTCGTGGCTACTAGCGTTACAGTAGCTGCGGAACGGGTGCATGTTTTCGTGTCGCGTTATTGTATGCATTTTGCATGGGCATTGTAACACTCGATGTGTGTAAAGTGCAATATAATCGCATGTGCGAGCACAGTGGAGTACACGTGCCCTTTGACGTTTCAACATATCGTGCAAACGCTCCACCGCAACTAGACACTCCTCTTACAATACTGTACGTGCCGATGGACTCAACGCGCGCGAACCCGCTCTCGTCGATGGAATTTTTCATCTTATCGAGTTATTCTATGCAAAGCCTTACGGCAAACATCGGAAATTTTAATCGAATATACAATTAGTCGGAGCTTCGCTGGTGTTATATTTCCAATAAGGTCGCCTCCAACAGGTACCAGGTTCGATTTGTTTATTTTCAGTTTGGTTTTTAATATATATATTTTTTTTTATTAAGTAAGACCTTGCGAAACGGATGCAGCGTAGAATACAACGAAGAAAATTACATTACGATCTTTCGTTCACGATGATCTTCAATATTTTGACCTTGTTCACGTTTCGCTGGGACTCCTTTTTTTTATTGTTTTATTCATCGAGCTAATTTGGTCCGAAGTAATATATGTCGCGGTAAAGTCTGCGGTGACTCTCCTCAACACTTGACCTGCCTCGCCTAAACCCAAGGGGCTCTGTGTACCCTCCACGCGCGACTCCGCTCACTGGAACCGCACATGTCCTCGTGCTGAACTCATTACTGAATACGCAAGGCTTATCACGTTCACCCTGGCACACGCGCACTTGTCCACGAGGATCGTCGGCAAAGGATAATTTCGTTAACCGTACGAGTAACTCCGATCCCCGAATGAAAGTTCACAACTCGGCCAAATTTCTTCGGTGAAAAATACGTTCTTGAAACTTCTTCAATTACTTCAGTTTCGCCGTACTACGTAAAAACGTTGGAACTGATCATGAAATTCGCAGATAAATCCACACATCAGGTGGTTATGTTATGGGTAAAATTCCATTTAAGGTTATACAATCTACATTCCGGTGAGCAGGTTCGAGGAAGGCAACGACTTCGCGGGACACAGCAGTGGATAAGTTATCGTAGACGTCGATGTGAAAGTTAGCAATGCAACGACTATGCGCAATTCCCGCTGGAGCCCGTCCGGGTAGCCGTGGTGGTCTCCATGGTTCGGTTAGCTTCGATCGTCGCGCAAACGGCCAACGCAAATGCCAACGGGCTCCTGAGTGACAATAAAAGTTTAACTTCGAGCAATGTGCAAAGCCCATGGTTGATCAATAATTAAGCTGTATCCGATCGATTTTTTTTGGTAAAAATGAATGGATATTTTTCCGCCTAAAAATCCATCCACCTTGCGACGAACAAAAAAAATGTCTTTCCAATATCAATAAGATAAAGAATCTACGAGCAATTTAGCGTTCTAGTAATGAGGGTCGACCTTCGAGTACGTGACTGTGACATTTCGCCAATCATCGGTCCCTCGGCTTGTCCTGTTCTTACGTTAGGATGGCAAGTTGCTTCTTCGCTAATACTATTATTAGCCGGGAGCGCGGCCTCGGGTTACTACTACTTCGAGAAGGAAATTATACTCTGGTTCTCGGTCCAGCGTCCACGTGCTATTCGCCGGGAAGCTCGAGAGCGCGGAGATATAAAAGTGCTAAAGACTAAAATAAAATGATAGCGATACGCGGTAATGTACCATGGGAAACGAGATGGTATACGAGAATGGATGACTATTGGAGACAATCGGATGAAAAGTATGAAATAGCTGTTCAAAATTGCATTTTTTTAAATATTTAAAAAAGGGTCCGTTCATATTTAACTACTACTTGAATACCTCACCTGTATTGTTCAATATGTACACTGAGAGAAGGATCTAGTAAAAATTACCAATCATCTAAGAGAAATTACCATAGCACATAGTGGTAGAGCGTTAGGGCGCCACCTATGGTAGGAAGTACCGGATTTATAAGAATTTTTCTTAGATATTATGGTAAAAATTCTTGGATATCTCAGACTTTCTACCATAGGTCCTATGGTAATTTTTCTTAGATGATTCGTAATTTTTGGTAGATCCTTCTCTCAGTGTATACAGTCGAAAGAAGTTATGAAAGTTATAGGCAAACGCGTATCAGGGCAGTGGGTAAAAGCCCCGAGTTGGGTTGATTACGACTAGCTGCAATATGCAATCACGACGGGGCAATTTACAATAATCAATGTTCAATTTGTGCCGTTGAGGTAAAGCAGCGAACTTGGCTGAATCGTATATGTGTACGATATAAACGCAAGTCAGTGTATCGTGTATCTCGCACATGGCTGTATATACACACGTGTATATGTAGCGAAAGAGAGGAATAAAGACACAGCCTGGTGATGACCAAACATAACGAATATGGCTGGCCGGTATAGTGGGATAGCCGTCGGCATAAATACGTTGTGGAGATATCATTTTCTTTCCAAACCTCGGGACGATAAACAAAACAGAATAGTCGAGGCATTGGAAGCTACAAAGAGAGAAGAGTATGAGAAATGTTTCTATATTTAGTTTTCTCGATCGCGATCTATTCCGGCATTCTGCAAAAGCCATGACTCGTGGCATACGAAAACGACAATCCTGGTCACTGTAACTCGATGAAAAATTAAACTCCTGGAGCTTTAATTAACACTTCTCTCTAGATTATTTCTATACTGGCAGGTTATTGTGGCACGGCCATGGAGCATGGAATTTTGAAACCGGAAATTTAGATTTCCGGTGATGTACGAGAAATACGTACTTTCCGGTTTGAAAAGCTTATTTTCCAAATTGCAAATTACGTATATCTGGTCGAAAGTGAGTGTTTTTTTTTTTTTTTTTTGCACACGATGATAGCGCACATCGCTCTTGTGCATTGTATGAATGTGCACGTTACCGAGATGCACAGAATAGAACCAGAATAGTATAATTGTAAGTTACACACACACTAGCCGTCAAGAGGCACTGCTCTGGAGAAATATGCATTTGCGATTGTGTCCTTAATGCCTCGCGGGTAATGCCAGTCATCCGTCTCATCTTCCCGAGCTGTTAGAGTATACTTCCCTTTTTCATAACAACCCGTCTCTTCCCCCGCTTCCAATGAAATATTAACTGCAATATGCAAAAAGGGTTTCACATCCGTATAAAATTTTGGCCCACTCTTCGGCGTAGGCAATGTTTCGATCCAGAAATAAATTTCATATCGCAAATAATCGCTTCAATATGTTTCTCTATTATTATTAGCATTACTATCATTACCATTATTTATTATTATTATCGTCGTCATCATCATCATCGTCATTTCGCATTGATAATTCGCACAAACATATTTCGGTTTGGACACATTGCCATCCGTGCTCTCGTACATTCGTCGGGGTTGTTTTCGCGTATTAGAATCTACATAGGGTGACTGCAGCGAATATATCGCCTATATACTGACTACGGTGTACATAGCAGAAGCTTTTTTTTTTATTATGTCCATCGGTCTCCATTAACTCGACGACGGCCACAAAATCTACGACGAAATTTGTTCCGGGACGAAGCTATGAATTCGTAACTTTCTCATCATCTGACGGCCGTGTTCGCTGTTGTTTTTTTTTTTGGTCTCTTTCAATCTTTCTCTCCGATGTCCGATTTCACCATACTCGTTTGTGGCAAGGGAACACTAGAATATTGTCGAATAGCTCGCATTCGCTTAGCGCAGAATTTTGTCACTTTCGTCTGTGGTATTTTGGGTTTCCTGTATCGACGAATTTTCCTCGAATTGAGCGCATTTATTCATCTACAAAATCCCCTTATGGCGTCGTTCTATACGTAATATATTACCGTTATTGGTGAAAACCCAGGTGGGACTGTTCGGCGGATCTGTTAGCAGCCAGCCAGATCACGCCACCTGAGAATATCTGCTTTGCATCGATCGCGTTAAAGCAATCGCACTCAGGAAATAATAAGGTTGAACGTCCAGTGCCCGTTATCACGGACGTTAAAACGAAATTTTATTCGGTACGACATAAAGTTTCGTTGCCCCAAACATATTTCGATTGAGTGAAGCGAATAATCGTCGAACACACTAATTTTCTACACGTACCCGGCCTTGGGCATTCGACAACATTTTTTTTTCTCAGGGTACTCGTTGCGGAATCTGGTGACCTTTTTTTTTTTTAACAATTGTTTTGTTCGTGGAAAAACATGGATACGCGCCAAGGTCTCTGGGCTAGTGGGTCGTAGCAAAAGGGTATATTCTTCTTTAGTGTCCTCTCTGTATCAGCACTGTACACCAATATCGAGTGTTGAGGTCAGTCTAACCCGCTTTGTGTAACGAAAATAGACCCGATGTTGCGATTAATTAATCGTCGAGTAACGACAACAGCTGCGGACGGTCTGCCACGATTTTGTGAAGAATTTCCCCGTATTTCCCCCGTCATTACAGTAATTGGACGCGTGTCCATCGACCGGAAACCCTCTGCGTGGAGTACATTTGTGAAAATAGTGGGTGGTAGGACGATGTCAAAGCTACTGAAAATGTACTGTCGTCGCCTTGTCCGTCCTGTTGAGGGGAGAGCGGGGCAAAACGGTCTCGTGTCATGCACTGGAAATGTCATTTTTTGTGTCCCGCGAAAAATTGTTACAGATAGTTCGTTTTGCCCTCCCCTGCGTATCTTTGCATCCTCCACGAAGTCGGTGGAGTAAAAAGCCCCAATACGTACTTTCGTTATTCGCAACGTGAAAAAAATTGTAGCCCGTAATTGGTTTGAAGCCGCAAGGACAGGGCCTCGTCACGCGAAGCAACATGTTTTATATTGTCCATCACGGAAATTTCCAATTACAGCAAGTGGCATTCGTTAACGTCAGGTGTTATGTTATATGTTTTCATAACAAGTTACGCCCTACTTCGTCAGTGCGCGGGTTGGGAGCTGCAGTGACATGTACGAGGGTGGGAAAAGGGTAGGCATTGCACGCAGTGCAACGGTAATAACTCAGCACAACACACCGTAGATCTCATTACGCCCGCAAGCTCAAGTGAGTAATTCGGTTTTTTTTTTTTTTTTTTTTTCGTCGCTTCCTATGCCATCATTGCATACCTCGAGGCAATTGACGTACTTATCGCGTGTACTGGGATGTCGCAGTTGCGCGTTAACTTTAGTCGCAATTTTTTTTGTTATCCCGCTGTGATGCGGTTATTTCATTAAATTTTTCACATAATCCCGGGGGATTCTCGTTACTCACGGCGAGAATGAAAAATTACGCAAGCTTCCAAGAGAAGTTGACATGATTCTCCTGTGGAGCGAGTGATAGAAATGTCAGAACCTGCAGAAAGACCGGGAGGAGATGGTAGAACGTGAACGGAGAACCAATCGATTACAGTAATCGTCTTCGGCGAACAGTGTACGGTAGGGTAGACCGGGGCAAAATGGAGCAGCTGCATCGATTTCAAAAATGTGATAATTCTCGTGGTGATAGTTCGGTTTGGCGATGCAGTAGAACCTCGATTATCCGAACCTTCGATTATCCGAACTGCAATTTTTTGTTGTTGTCCGAACAGGAATTTATTTTATCCGAATCTTTATTATTCGAGTCATGCCGCAAATTTTCGTTGTTACATATCGTCGAGCTTTACTTTGTTGCAGGCAGGTGCAAGTTTGTATCATGCACTTATACAACCAAAAATGGATGACTTTATCAAAAAAAGAATGCTGAAAGTAAAGTTTAATAATATATTCCAAAGTATATATATAATGTTTGTATGTGAATTGATATTTTTTTTAAACTCATATTCATTACGTATGTTATTATTATTATATTTTTGATTCATAACCCGGGCCGTAAAGTTTCCCAGGTGCTCGGAATAATTTTTACCAATTTCTTTTTATCGTGAGTGAACAATCAATTCAATTTTGTTTCGTACCTACCCCATTTTGCCCCTGTCTCCCCTGCATCGAACGCCGGGCTTGCACACTATCCAACTTGCTTGTTTATTTATGCTTTATATACATGTAGGTAGAGTTTCGATAACGAACGGTAGGATCTTCCACTGGAAGCACTTGAACGCTGGAACAATTATTCTGGTCCGCACACAGCACAAGCCTTTGCAGTGCTCACCGTATACGTCTGTGTGTCCCGATAGTTTCCAACATTGTAATAATGACGAGAGGAGAAGGACGAACATAATTACAGAGATACACGATAGCAAGGAGCTGTCAAAGCCAAGACGGTACAGCTCATGCACTGTACAATGGACCCGCACTAACTCTTGACAAAGGTAAATACGTAATAATTGAGGATGCCACACATTATGCCCTCCGACTTGAGTTTACTTTGAGCTACGCTAAACAGGACGAGATACTAAAATCAACGATGCGCATTCGTTCTCTGTTAATGACTATGCAATAACAATATCTCCTACGGAATATAAATTCCAATTATTCGCGATAAATCCTTTTAACGGTTCAATGAGTTTTATTCACAGCCCGAACTTTCGATGCATCGGAAAAGCACGTTGTTCATTCCCAAAATGAAATTATATCCTACGGTGTATCGATAATAAAAAAAAAAAATCAAAACAAAAATGCGATCGTACGAGAAAATCGCGCATTGAGCCAGCGTGGTTAATTCTATAGTTCGCCGATGGATTTCACCTCTGTATTTCAAATCAATGGCTTTAACTCTTTTATTTTCCGTGCACTCCCATCGCGAGCTTTGATCCGCGCCGTTTATTTAGCTCGTATGCCAAACGTTTGCAAGCTCGCTGCTCGGAGTTACCCCAGTGGTTAAACATACAGGCTGGGGCGAGCGGGGCGAAGCGGAACTCCGAGGCAAAACGGACCAGTGCACCTACTCTATTCGAAATGAGAGTTTATTTTCCATGTCCTGCGAAAAATGTATAGAAACCCTCCGTTTTGTGGCGGTTTTCTGTTCTTGGCCGCGTTCTCACCTAAAGATCGCAGACAATCGAGTCTCAAAAATTGACGTTCTCAAATTAAAAAAAAAAAAAAAAAATTCTGAACTAGTCCAATTTGCCCCATTCTCACCTGTAGACTCTTTTGCACAGTGTATTTGGCTGTCGATGAATTTTCTTCGTCATCAATGGTCGATTAAGCTATTGTGCCAAAATGGCATTCACCCCGATCGACGTTCCCCGTACCGTTCTTGGCTCTGTTGTCTGTAACTTTTTCTCGAAGAAACTCAAAGGTTTTCATCTGCGTCGTTCTATTGTGGCGTTCGCTTTGATTTACCGCAGTCAAAGCGACGTCGAACTACATAAAGACTCACTTGACACGCACTTGGCGCGGCATTGCTTGCTCGTAGCTCATTGATTTGTCGCTCTTTCACCGCTACCGGAGTTTCCTACTTACTCGTTCGCATAGCTTGCGGCAAAATGTGATGATATGATCCATGCCCCGTGTATAATGTCCTCTGGCACCAGCAGGTGAGCCTCGGTCTACCAGAGCAATGAATCAATCACCGATTCGTCAGCGAGAATTGCGTGCACGCAACGATGCGCGTCTCTAATTATCGTAATGCTTGCTATACTATATCGATGCTGTCAAAGCATCCTCGTTACCCATATTTATTACACTCTCCGTTAAACGCGCTAATTTTAACATTACACGACATTCGTAATTCGACGTATTCTATTCAGCATTGCTCGAGTGGAAAATTCTATTAGTCAATCGTCATAATTAAGGGACACACAATACGGTTATTGTGTGCAATTCGCCTTTTGTCCATAGAACAAACCTTTTATGTCAAATTCGGGTACCCATTTTTTGTTGTACGGATTCGTCAATCAATTTTTTTACCCCACCATCGAAGAAACTATCTTATGGAGTATGTTCGTCAATTTTGTCAAATTTCTTCAACGACGTGTTATTATTTGGTAATGTTTCGTTTCGATTTGTTGTGGCAGGGAGAAAAAAAAAAAAAACTCCCGAGAGACCTTAAGGCGGCTTCCGGCCCCTGAGAGATTGCACAACCATCGCTCGGACAGTCAGGGATTCCCGACCGGATGCTCTTAAACCGCGCTCATACTCATTAGTCTATGCCCCTTGCTTTATTCACACAACCCGTGCCCTATGCAGCATGTACATATGAGGTGTAAGACAGCACGTGGAAGAGGCAACGCGGGCTTTCGACTACAACCGGCGCTTGAATTGGTTAGGCAACGTATACGTGCATCTTTATACGGACGAGCTTTCGAGTGTGATGCTTATATAAGGAGAATTGTGTATCCACGTATATACGTATATACACAATTACGCTGTACTCGCCTCTCAGGCTGTTAACGCGAACACGCCCCGTGTGTTTCTACTCTCGCTAAAGGTGAAAGCTCGCTGTTCAAAGAGGAAGTATCCCTGTACCCTGCAACACTCTTGTCGTGCGACAGAATGAGAAGACGATGAAGAAAAAAAAAAAAAAGAAAAAAAAAAACTAACCGTATATCTCGGCTACTTGACACACGCGGTTTCACCACTGACGCAGGTCCTTGTTTCCCAAACGACCTTCTACACGGACGTCTCTTGATGCAAAAGTTGTTAATGTGACGCCGATTAATTTTCCTTGGACTCGACAATTGGATGGTAGCAGTGATGAAGTATTTCAGCGGCAATGAATTTTTATTTCTTTTAAATCGGCGATCGTCAATGTCCGACTACCGGTTAAAAGTATGTCTTTTCGTTTTTACACCACTAAGGTGAAATTTCTATTGAGAATCCGAGAGCATCGAACAAACGTGAGCGAATAAGGGTTCGATTTTTATGTTTCCGAAGCCATTAAAAAAAAAACGGTTGTGAAATACGCTTCGAGCGAACGATATCGACGTTCGGTAAAATTCAGCGTTTCCGTTAGAATTTCCTGTTTCTCCTGTACTTGATATTCCTGTTTTGATGCCTGTGGAGGGGACTCCCTTTCGTACGACGTTTCGTTACTGCGGTCCTTATTCCGACACCTCCGGGGACCCGATGCCACGTTCTTCGGCTATATCTCAGGTCTCACTTTGACATTTCCGATAGTCCGGGGCTGTGCAGCATCGCGTGGATCTAAGGTTTTAATGATGTGATATGGTATGAGATGTTTCGCCTAGAAATTTCAAGCATTTATCTGGCGTAAAGCGACGTATGGAAACCATTTAAAAAAAAATGTGACGTTACGCTGGCTCTTTGGACGATACGATATTTAAGTGGAAGTCCAAAAAAAAAGAGAAAAACGGAAGAAAAAAAAATTATACGACGTCAACAGTTGGTAAATAGAAATTATAGGCGCGAACGAAAGAGCTACGTTATATCGTCGACCCTTATCACGTTTGCGACGGAGTGAGCGATCTTTCGACGCCTCATATTGCGAGGCAACCTGAAGTTGAAGGGTGTTGCAGATGGAAGAGCAACCGGCGAATTTTGACGATAGACAGACACACAGGAATCGAGGAAACTCGCTTAATGTTTTTGATAAGTTAGGTAACGTAGTGACACCGTAACTATACAATCTTCCGTGACTGTGAAACGTTCGCCGGATATTGCTTCCCTTTTCGTATATCTGTCAGTGGCAGATATATTTCCGACGCGTAACACTATGTATATACGATTTATCCGATGTTTCACGCACAGAGAAGTTTCGTGCTCGACGCTTTAACAAGTGGGAAGAGCAAGAGACGACGAGGAACGGAGAGTATATTCCATATAGGATTCACACTATGCACACGTAACTTTTTCGCCGACATTGAGTAACGAGCGAGCAGCTTTTCTCATTAAGATTGTAATATGCTCGCTGCCGATGTACACGAGCACGGAAAATGGACAGCTGACACAATTTTTTTTACAATCAAGCGACGACGAATTCATAACATTTTCACAAGCGTTTTTTTAGAACGAAATGTAAACAGAAAAATTATTTCAAAGGGATTTTTGACGAGGACCCTTTGATTTATGCAGCATTGCGAACCTACGCGCGAACAACTCGGTCCCGTTAATGAGGGACCGCTTCGCTTTTCCAGGATCAGATTTTACGAGTATACTGGTGTTTAAGAGTAATCACGTTGGTGTAAGAACCGCGAACAAGGTCAAAGAAGGTCGTAAGGTACCTCGGATTTCTTTTTATATATCTTTGAAAGTGCTTAATATAAGAAAAATTGCTATGCGCCATTCCGAATTTTAATGGAAATTTAAAAAATTTGTGAAGCATTTCTTTACGCTATTCGTGATTTATTTAAACGTCCGAAACTTTCGTTGAGTACGAAGTAATTGCGCTCCTGGTTACAAATTTTCATTTACACATTACCTTGTGTTTCGTGTTCGACATTCTGACACGTGAGGTCGAAGCTTTGCGTGGCCATTGCCAGCGGCTTGTATTATTCTTAAATATGTTGACCGAGTCATAGATCATAAGATCGCGGGATACGGAGAAGGCTTGGTTTTAAAAATAAATTCGGTATTGTTTGGCCCCAGGCCAAAGATTCTATTCCCAAAAGATCTATTAATGGCTCGAACTTGAGCCCCTCATCGAATATTCTCAATAGTCTCATCAATCGTCTTCGTCATTTTTAGCGTGCAATTAAATTCGTACGTTTCGTGAATTCTATCCGGGCTTGATGATATTTTTGCGTTGTCTAGGGGCGCATTTGCAAATGAAAGCTCGTTCGATGGTGCGAGGTCACCGAAAGTTCGGACTCTCCAATGCATTGAATTCACGGGACAAAGGATTAAAAAATCGATGGCTCAAATGTACTCGCGCTTCGTTGATCAGGAAAAATGTATGATCGATGAGACAATCGAAAGAAAAAAAATCAAAATAAAAAATAAACCGTCATTTCGATGCAGCCCGTAGACTGGGTGTATATTCGGACCGAGGCGAAGCGTATATTCACAGTTCACACTTGACCGACTTGTGCTTGTCATTCCCTGTTGATGTGGAGTTGGTTAAGGACGAAGATTCTGGGAATCCAGCGATGGAATTTCAAGAATTGGGACTCACTCGTGCGGAAACCTCCATCAAAAGGACTTACCGTAGATCGTACAGGGAGAAGGTCAGTTATGTCCCTACCAGTTTCGCCATCGAGTACGCCACATCCACCCTTGGATAGACACTCCCGCCTGCTATAGCCTCGTCGACTCGATCTAATAATTGGCAATCGACATGTAGCCGTCCCCCTTATGCCACACTCTCGTTCGAGAATACCAGCATACGCCGTTGTTATCTCGTGAGAGAATGAAAAAAATATCTCTACTCCTACAGCGTATTACGTTTTGTAACATTATTTGTTCATAAAAAAAAAATATTCCGTTAAAGCAAATGATTGCTCGAAATACCCAAGTATCTAGTAATATCTGTTACACGGTACATGTTATACGGGGAGATAACGAAAGTCCTGAACTTTTTGTAAAGAAATGTTGGAAACAAAATTCCTGGGTCTCGAAAGGATTTTGGCATTCGAATCGAAGTTCTTTCTATGGCTCCGATACTGAAGATAGATAGTGAATTTGGATGACCATTGCAGACAACGAAGGGGATAATTAAAAAAATGTCTGGCTTTTTAATCTGATGGTAAAAAGAAAGAATCTCCAGTCTCCGTGTCGGCACAAAAGCTGCCGAGTTCCCATCGAGACGTCCACTTTATAGGTGCGAAAAAGCTCATTATCTGTGGTAACTATAAATAGCGTAGGCTCGGGGTTTGCAACCCTCGCGAGCGAATTGAGCTATACCGGCCAAGCGGGCAACCACGCCAGCGCGAGCTGGTTCGTTAATCGACCTGTCCTGCTGTGTATCGGGATTCGATGCATATATATACATATATATGCGATGCAGGTCCCTCTACATCCGACCTATGACTCTATTGTGACGAATGCAAATCCATAGTTTTTTCCTTTTTTTTTTTTGTCTCGCACTGATATATTGACCGATGGGCTCTCACACTGACTTCTCGCTGCAAACGAACGATCGTTTGCGTCAATGTCACAGATTTATCTTTCGAATTCGTTCACGCCAAAAATAACTCTTCTAATCTAACGTGAGCTATGAAAAATTTTCAGATAACCGAGTGTTCGTTTTTAGACCCTTATCTCGGATCGGTCGAAATATTCGGTGGAAAATAATTCATCGCTGATCCGGACGTTGTTATATTGGAGAGGATTTTTTTTTTCGAGGAATTAATTATTTCGCTTCGATAACAAAAGCTTCGTGAATGGTTGCAGCCGTTCGACTGGCCCTAGCGAACATATTTCACATTCGCTTCGTCATAAAGCAGCAAAATAATGATTAAAAAAAAAAAAAAACGAGATAAGAAATGTTTAATCAAAGGCAGGCTCCGGCGTTTTCATTAAAGGTGCGAGAATAGGCTGCCGAAGGATATCAGTTTAAGTCAGTGCTGAAAGCGAGAGAACGAGGCTCGTCCCTTCAAAGAGGCGCGTTCATGCAAAGTTTTAAATGGTTTTCTGAATCAGCTTTTCATCCGTAGCCGTTTTGCCCAAAGGCGCTTCGTTCCCTGGTACATCAGAATAATACATCGAGTTCTATATATTCGGTACTTTAAACATTTATATCACAGAAACTTTGTAACAAGCCTATGATAAATTTAAAATGCAAATTTATTCTTTTCGTGGTCGTTTCGTCCCTGCGATAAACGGGCCTGCCATAAGTTTTCGACGGGGAAAAAGAAGTTTTGAAGGCTCACCAATTCATCTTTTATCTCTTCGTCTGCGGCCGATCGCGTTTTCGTTCGTACCGTTGGATAATCTTATTATTCTAACTACCCTTCCAGACTGCGTTTTGCAGCTTTACTTCGTACGATCAGTAAAGCTGGAGTTCATAATGAGTGTGCAATCTCACGATTTTTGTTTCCAAAGAACGTTTTCTCTATCGGTATTCTTGAAAACTCAAATTCTCATGGTTCAGTTAATTCCGAAACTTTCACATCCGTATTTAAACTTCATATGGACGGCTCAAGTTGGCGAACTAATGCGAAATAGCGAGAGGCCATTAGAGTTTCTGCACGTGAAGCTCGCGTCGAAATATATCATTGTGAAATACATACTTAGTTCACCGCCGGTACTTCTGGACGTGATATTGAAATTACCGTATGGTAACTTTGTACTTTTGTGCACACGTGTGACAAACGTTAAATGTGTTATAAAACGGTAAAACTTGAGAATACTTGCGCATGTCAAATTTAAGTTCGGAAAATTATTTTAAAAAAAGTGGTTTTTCTGAATTTCTCCTTTGTTTATATTTCTCCAAATAGTCGGTGCAACTCAGTGAGAACATATTTCAAAATATAATTCTGGTCTCTGCTAACGCGAGACGTGTTTTATTGGTTTGGCGGACTGCCATGCGTTAACAGCACATAATTGCACGACTACTCGATTTATTGTATCAACACTGTTATTCGATTTACACGAAGACGATTATCGACGTTTCGCGGACAAAAATAAAGTCGTGCAGTTAATCAACAGGAGATGGCCGCGAGTGTGAGACGAATTGAGTCATCATTGGCGGTGAGTTGATTCTAGTACGATTGTTAAAAGTTTCCGGATGGAGCAGTTTCATCGATAAATCACGCTCTCAGGAACATCTGCTCCTTTCCGGTTAAAAATTCGAGCGTTTTTCTGAAACGTCTGCTCGTTCGGGAATATTATTTCCCGATTCAAATGGCGATTCTTCGTAGCCGATTGAACATCGAATCGTTCTTACGACATCCACTCGGACCCGATGGAGAATCCATTTTTCTGCGGCGCTTGTCAGAAATCGAGATGCGCTTCCGGTTGCCTTCACCAGAACATGATATCCGCTTTCCGTAGCCCGAGTTCGAGCTGAGACATTGTCCGCAGTAAACGGAAGGCAGATTTATTATATTTGTCACAATGAATCATATCTGTCAATTGTTATGCATCGGACGTTACTCTTCAATAGCGAGAACATTTTTTCTTGACGCATGACAATCGTTGGGTAATGCGTAGCAAGCATTTCGGTCGAAAGACGTGATTTTCAAACAGGAAGTGACGTATTTCCGGTATGACATCACTTACGGTCGAGAATGGAGGTTTATAAAGAGGAAGTGACGTCGCAGAGCATTTTTAAAAATTCTTTTCTGGAATGTATTTCGAATGCAGTCTGTGCCAGAAACGTGTGAACTAAGAGACACGGAAAATTTCGTAGAAGAACGTGCCCGATCAGCTCAAATGTATTTTGAGTGGACCAGGAACACGATCGATCTCTTCGAGCAGTATAGATTGTTGTTAAAACAAATATGATGTCGACGTCCTCCACTCTCGAGTGGCGATTTCGTTTGCAAAAAAAACTTCAGTTACCACTTGTTCTTTTTTTCCCGATAAAATATGCACCCACCTTCGACATTGTGGGACGTTGCGAATAATGCACGCAGCCTGTGTTCGTACCCTTCACATATTTTTTCCATCCGCCCTTTTGTTTAGGGCTAGCAAAGTCGAGGCTGTAATTCAGCGAGAAGTACATTTCTCATTGTCACTCGAAGTAGGAACGAATTTTTTTTTTTTTTATTTCGTTCGGCGGGTCTCCCGATCTTGACCTACAATATAAGTCGTAGGGGAAGAACCGCTGATCGAAGTGTCCATTACGAAAGAGTCCGAAGAGGGCTGTTCGTGTCTGACCGATACTCTTCCGTCGCGCCATCCACTTCAACTCCCTATCTTTCTCTCTCTCTCTCTCCCTTCCCCCAACTGCTCTCCTGTACACATATCCCTCTTCTACTCTATGACGACAATGCGCCCTCGCGTTTGACGCTACTCTAGTTCCTGCTGGCCCTTGTCCGTTTCCATCGCACTTTCATTCAAGAGTATTCGCACGATCTTCGGAGCGTCCCTCTGACAAACTCAATTTCATTTTTTCGCCGGTCTCCGCTCTTTTCGATCGAGAGGAAAAAAAAAGTTCTAACGAACAACAGGGAAGCGATTGCACGGGAGGATCCTCTCTTCCATTATCCATCCAATCGATTCGTTAGGAGCCCTCGGAAATTTTTTTTTTTCAATTACATTCCTTCGATTCTCTCAATTATTTAATTAAAAAATTCCAACTAAGTGACTATAAGCGCACTTTTTTTTTTCTTAATCGACAAAGTTTCTCGAACTCACTTTCATGCCCTCCCTTCAATTTCCTCTCTCCTCTACAATCCACCCAAGCTCGAAGTGCACAGTGCAGTTTATATATATATATATATATATATATATTTTTCATAATTTTTTCAGACAAAACCTCTCATTTTCGAGCGATGGCACGCGCTCGTACAGGTGCAGGATGTACGTAGCGTTGTTTTCTTGGCTGTGGGCGAGACGATTAAAATCTCGCTAAATTACACGGCCGGTGAGCATCGACAGAGGAACATTAACGTTGCTGCGCTAGAGGTTCATTAGCTTCGTTCGCTGTTGCGTGCGCGCGGTATTTTCCTCTCGCGCCTTGCACGAATGAAACTCGAGCCTCATACGTGCACGATCGTCTCTCATAAATTTCGAGTTTAATGTTACTCTCGTTGCAGCATTGAATTTCTTTCGCAATCGTAATAACGCATGCTCGGCTCGTATACACGATAGAAAATGTTTGGACATTCAACAAAAATTTTCCACAATTCTTGAAGAATAGCGTCCGCAATTTTCTATTTTACATTTTATTCTTCTTTAAATACGTTTCGTTTACTAAAAAAAAAAAAAAAAGTAAGAACTTTGAACATGTTTTTTAAATTTAATTTAATTTTAACGTTCAATTAGGATTAGTTGTTTTTCTAACCGGTCTCAGACTAGTATACTCTGATACAAGTAAACTATACGGATTCTCTACTCAGTGTCGTGCAAAAAAACACCGGGTGCACGTCGAGCTCATGCTGTAAGCTTCGTGCAAGCGACCGAGTCGGCGCATTGTAAACTATTAACAATGGAAGATCCAGACGTTCGATCGAACGTGGTCGGTGGTTGCGGTTCTACGCTCGAATCAATGAGAGAAGCAAAGGATATAGATAGGATATATATATATATATATATATATATATATATATATATATATATATATACACATATATATAGAAGAAGGGAAAAGGAAAGAGTGAGAGAGCGAGAGTCAACGTGGATGCGATTTTCTTTCAATCATCATCACCCACGAAGAACGATCGATGAAAGAGCTTCGAGACAAAGCATCGGCGAGCGGCCAACGTTAGCGCGCTTCCACATACGTGTTGCAGAGAGATGGATAGGCTGGATTCTCGCGTGCGCGCGTGTTTCCATGCCGGGAGGCGACGGGACTTGGTACATATCTGTACCTACGTATATATACAGTGTGGCGTATATAACCCAATGCCTCCGTTCTAAATTCACCATTGAACAGGCTGGAAAGGCCTAGCGGCAGGCCGATTCATTAAACATGCTCATCCGCGCGAAACTTCGCCTTATTAGCGAGGAGAACATTCGATATTCTTCTGAATGCTTCGCAGGTGAGACGTGATATACAGACGATGAAAAAAGGAGAGAGCAACCAAAAAAAAAAAAAACGGAGAATGAATGAAAATAGAATTTGCCCCGACAGTCCTGTGAAAGGTTACCGAGAGTTCAGTTGACAAGTATTGGCTGATACTCGATCCATCTATCTATATACTTGAATTCAATTTGGTTGATGTATCACCCATGTGGGTTGATACTTGACGTTTATAAGAAGATACCTAAATCTAGAGTTCGACGAGTTCGACTTTCTCATGCTCCGCAGGACCCCTGAATTGAATTAATTTGTAATTTTTATTTGAAATAATGTTTTTTTTTTAAATCTTTTATTAATCCTCAAATGAAGTAATTTTACCATAAATGAAAAGGAAACGCACGAGCGCGTTCCACTCCGTAATCCCGTGTAATGAAAAATAATGTTGAGCTTGCCGATGAGAAATCTCCAATCAAAGTTCGAAAGTGCACCGACACGAGGTAAGCTTTATCGCCGCGATATTAATGTGAATCCAGATGTAAATTTAATCCGTCCCACGCAGTCACTCGTTGCTACGAGCGACACAGTGTGCCGCGAAAAGTTTCGGCAAATTATTTTCCCACACGATATACGAATTAATTCGGAGTTTGTCAGCGAGAGATTTGCCGAGCTCTGTCGACGAATCGCGAGCGGCTTTTCTCGTTTACGACAGCGAGACAATAATTTCGTGTTTATCAGCGAACCAACGACAGAGAACCGGACGGAGAATCCACAGGAATTGCGAAGCGCGGCGCATTTGCGAAGTGCACTGACACGGCGAGGGAGCTTTACGCTGCGAAATATCTCACACTGAGCAATGTGTACGGTTAAATAGACGTTCTAAAAAAACGAAAAAGAAAAACATTTAAATGCCACGAAAGAGTTCCAAGAATAGAACGTCTGTCAGTGGCTTCGGTTGTTGCCAAGCCAAATCGAGCGGGACGTTCGATAAGACCCTGAACGTATAATATTCTAACTCCATATGAAATGTCATTTACCCAATCATAAATCATGAAAATTAAATTGACAAAGAACCGTTGAAAAAAAGGGGCCGAAAATAGTCGCCACACACTCTTCTTTTTTTTTTTTCTTTCCCTTCCTCCATCTCGTTGCTAATGGAAATTTCGTAACGTCTCGTTTGCGGCTTATTACTTAAGAATCTCGCGTGACGCTTGTCTCCCGTCGGCATTTGCCGGTCCGACACAACGAGGACCGTAACTACTGGCACTGCCGTCACCACTACTATCGCCGCTACCACGTGTGCGAGCCTGAACGCATTTTCGTTCTTAAAAGCCGGTGCCTGCCTAGCGTCACGAAACTTTTAATTTCTACTACTATTCCGCGAGAATAACGTGCAATTCTACGTCGTTTTCCGACTGCAAAAGGAAAAGCCAACGACGAAAAGAAAAAAATACGTACTCAATTTTCTTTCTAATCGTGCAATAAGTGGAGTAAAAAAATGTAACAATTGCGTGACAAAATTGGCATATGTTCGCGCAGACCGAGACTCACCTCTCAGCGGTTCCGCTTCGAATTCCCTCGTGCATCATCCACGACGATTTGCATCGTTGACAAATCACAAACAATTATCCTCGTGGCTGTCGGTACTCGGACGCAGTGGAGACGCGCATCGCGTGACTCTGCTATCCAAAATTCTCCTCGCCTATGTGTGTCTTCGATGTTCTTTAATTCTCATCATCCCAACTTCACTCGTCAATTTTTTTTTATCCTTCTACTTTCTCAACATTAATTTAACATACCGGAATAAAAAAAATCCGCGCACCACACACACACACACACACACACACACCTCAAGTTTCCTTCTCGTTCGCTTTCGGCCACTCAGTTTTCACCCTTCGTTTTACACACGTGTATATACATATATTTGTATTTTTTTTTTGTATTTCCTTATTAAATGTGACTACCTCGAAGTGAGGACGAGCGCGTCGAGAACGGCGGCGCGTTCGCAATTCAACCCGCGCCCGCACGACACACTGAGGGTAGTAGTAGGCAGCCGCGAGAAACGTGGTTGCCCTCGCGACGCAATCGCCGTGCTTCGGCATCGTTCGACCACCTTCGGCTTCCTCCTCGTCAAGGTGTGTTCTACAACTATATGACCTATACTCTTTAAACTATCTCTCTCTCTCTATATATATATATATATATATATATATATCTATATAGATATACATATATATATACACCGTATATACTATACACAAACGTGTGTACTATTATCTATACGTATACGTCATAACGCCTCCACGGCGGCAGTTCGGACTAAAGTTCTCTCCTCTGTAATCGGCGCTCTCGCTCGCACTCCCCATTCGTTCATCCTCGCGCTTTCTCGCTTCAACCGTTCACCCTCACTGGCACTCTCGTTTCTCTAACGGCCACTGCCGCATCTACTTTCCCTCGTGTTCCATAGCTTTATCTATCCGTCTATCTATCGTACGTCCATACGCAGACATACGGTGGATACCGACATGCCTCTATAGGCACCGGCATATCGCTTCTATACGGTTTAAAGTAGATATATATGTATATATATGTATGTGTATATATGTATGTATATATATATATATCTGTTGTACAGTAGACGGTGAAACACCCATCGGCGCGACGCCGCCGCGCCACGTCGTCGTCATGACGACGTAAACTCAAAAATATACCCGGCCCGCCGCCGACGTACCGCCGGCGCAGACGACGTCGCTGCGCGGAATAGATTATCGCTGGCATGCCGTACTTTAAAGCTTTAAAGCTTCGGGTATATACTGTACAGATATTCAGGGAGAGGAGAGACACGGGGGCGATGCGTTCGCTTCGAGGCCTATGCACTTTGCTGCACGTCATCTACCCCTCGCGTATGTGTGTACTCGTGTTTAGCGATGTATCACTGCTATAGCCAACGCCACTGCAGAGCGGCACGAGACCGAGATCGTACATTGCCCTGGCTTCGGACTCCGATCCGCTTGCAGAAGGGGGAACCAACGCGGTAGAATTGCTAGCGTTGTTTTTGCTATGCAACGGACGAACAAAAATCGGCAGCTGATATCGAAGTTGTACGTTCGTATTCAATGATCGATGGATCATTCAACCCTTCAACAGCCCGAGAAATAGTTTTCTCGAGTAAGTGATATGAAGCTGAAAGCAGAAACTGTACACGCGAAGCCGTTCCAGGCCTGCATTTTCCTCGTTTCTGCACTCTCTGGTTTACCAGCGACCGACTGTCAAAGGGTCGATGAACCTGGGTGTGCACACTCCCCCTTCGTTTCGTCTCCGTTCCTCTCCACCTGCGCACTGTTTTTCCCCTTCCGTCCATCCGTTCCAACCCTCCCGTTTCGTTCAACCCTTCCCACTCTTCGTTTCAACCCCTATTCTAGTTCGATACTTAGCGCCACTTGCGATTTACGATCGATTCCAAAATTGCTCCGACTGAGAAAAATTTGTCATGTCCACCGTCGATGTCAATGGCTTCGCGTTCCGGACGCTCGTGACCGATGCACGTTTGTGCCAACGTACATGCTGCAACGAAGAAACCCTTCTCGAATTCATCGCTGCGCACACACACGTCCATTGCACCGACGCGAGTACGCGAATTTCGCCGGGCCGATTCAACGTTAAATATTCAACGTATTGAATAACTTCGCGAATTCAGTTGGCATAATAGCGGCGGTGGGTTACCCCTGGTGCTCGGTTTATGCGGTAGCGCGCTGCCGGGCGAACATCGATTTGTTCGCGTATAAAGAAAATCATTGCTTATCTGTAGGCGACAGCGAGAAAAAAAAAATAAAATTTCTCCGCAACTCTAACATTTACATCGATAACAGACGAAAGGTTCGAAATTACTTTATAGAGGAAACAATACCGGTACAAACGATTTTCGGGTCCAATTGAAAAGTCTTCCAGCGATGAACGATCGCTCGGACGGCCGTCACGTTCGTGGTCGATGTAAATGGAAAACAGAGAATAACTTGGCGTACAACCGCGATAATATAATGCGGTGGGACGATCGAACGTTCGAAGATAATGACCTCGCGGTGAATCGAACAGGGATGAGAAAATGAAAATCCTTTTTGCTTACAGTTTCCTGGCACTTTGTCAGAGAGAGAAGAAGAGAGAAACGGTCGTTACAATGTCAGGTATAACTACACCCGGTGTATTTACGGCCGGTACGAAGGAATCGGGCGTTGCGCCTCGCGTGCTCGGTCCTCGTACAGGGTTCTCAAATACTGCATATGTATATCCGGGTCATTCCACCAGGAATCAAAGAGTCTCGACTCTCCTCTACCAGGCCAACTATACCCGACACTTTTTTTTTTCACCGGATTCCATTCCTCCGACGGACCATTCATGTCACACTCTGCCTCAAATGTTTTATGTTCATTTTCTCTTTTACAAATGAATTTTCATACACACATCTCGAGCGGGATCCGCGTTTGCGTGGCAGACATTATTTTTCACCTCCTAACGGCAAATAAAAACGCTGAATTCCACCACGAATGGATTGCATACTTTCTCTGCGCGGTTGAAAAATAATACCGACGAGCTGACGACGAAATGAATGTACGAATAAACTCGACGTTTATTTCCGAACTCGGATTCACCGTGGATGAAAAAGTTATGCTGTATATATATATATATATATACATATATACGAACACTTTTTCCTCGTAAAAATTTGATACTACCTGTGTAAAATTGTTGGGACAAAAAGTGTCTACATCCTTTAGAATGTAAATGAACTCGAACGGAGTGGCGAATAACTGATGAAACAGCGAATCGCGATAGTCTTAATTGGATGCCCGGTCGCAACTCATTCCAGGAAGAAAAAAAAAAAAAAAAAACACGACCAAGCGCAGTTAGATAATGAAAATCGTAGATTCGTTTCGGCGGCGTTACAACTCTTGGCGAGGGAGAGGCACGTCCGAAATCAATTGACCCGGTGATAGGGGGAGTTCGGGCTCGGGCGAGGGTTCGCGTGAAAGAGAAGAGATAAGAGTCGTTTCGTTTCGAATCCGGTGGTGGTTGAAGTGGCAGCGAACGACTTCGCTGTGCACCAAGCCAATGGAAAAGTAGTGCCAAGCTTTGTAAAAGCGAAGCCGAGCGAAACGGAGTGAGTTTAATCCAAGTCCCATTTTACTCGTATTCCCGCCGAGACGAAGACAGGGAAGCAAAGAGATCGAGGCTAGCGATGAAGCGGGAACGGCGGGGTAAAACGGATACCGTGGCAAAACGAACTGGTATCCTCCGTTTGAGTGGGGACTTTCTATTTTTTTTTTTTTTTTCATGCACCGCGAAAAATTGGTCAAGATAGTCCGTTTTGTCCGCGGAGATTCATTTTGCCCCCATCTTCTACTATAGTTTTAAAACTCGCGCCTTCTCCTTCCGCTCCAATTTTCGCTTCGGTGGCCAATGAAACTTACAAGGAATCCTGATGAACAGGAAGCAGCAGGCGGAACGTCAAAGCGTACGTCCGACAGTGGGCAGATCGAAAAAATTACTTCGTTACCTTCTGCGTCGGATAAAGCTTTAGGTGAAGGACTGGCCATCTCTTCGATTGTAGCGATTCTTCCACCTAACTGGACGAAAAAACTCCCTTTCATCTCTATCCCATCGGGCGACTAGAGGGACTTTCATAGAGCCGATTCCGAATGCTAATGGTAATGACGCTCATAAAACGAATGCCGAACGTATGCTAGTCCGAGTGAATTACCGTAACGGCTCCTCGCCAGCGGGTTCAGCCTCGGTTGAAATATAAACCCTTCGTGGAGCCTCCAGGAGATTTGGCGAACGAAGAAAATTGAAACTAAATGCATTCGTAGCGAGGGAAGGGACGAAATTACGTCTATGAGCCACGGATTCGCGATCGCGCGCTAGGAGGGTTATATTGGGTGGCAAATAATTGAATCAAGTAATTGGCGATTCGTCGGACTGAGTAAAGGGTTGAGAGGATAGCTAGGCTGGATGGGAGAATTTCGTTGCTCGGGGTTACTAACCCCCGCATCGGAAGCAAAGTCGTTTCTCTACCATTGGCTGATAAAATCCTTTTACGAGTCATCTACTTAAATTCCTTAATGTCATCGAGTCGTTCGAGCACTCGCAGAAATGAGAGTCTCTCAGCGGTAGGAAATTGGATATATAGAGCCACAGGGTCTTGAAACTCGCTCAGTAAAAGTAGTTCCTATAATAGACTCTTCCAAGTCTCCTCATTATCGTGTGTATTCTTTTTTTGTCGAGACAAAAATAAACAGGAAACTTCGTTTCTCATTTGTTATCAACGAAAGAGATCGCTAAGGACGTGATTTAAACCGCGGCGCTTCCATTACCGAGCAAAGTTTAACTCCGCGAAGGATCGTTAAAAGCATTTGCGAAGAATTTCTATCCGAGTTCCATCGCATGTAGATAAGAAGGAAAAAATAAAGGCGCAACTAATTAAGATGTACGGGAGTTGAACGGCACTGTGCGGTATAAAAATAAATCTCACTCGTCGTCGGGGTGAGATATGAGCGGTATAGAAAGAAAATGTAAGGTTGGGAAAGGTTTTATCCGACCGTAGAATCCTTTCGTGTGTGTAATCTTCGAGGGAATCCATTTTTCATAGAAACCCCCATTCGACCCTTCTCTCTTTACAGGCCCCTCCACCTCAGAGGATTTGAATCGCAATCGGAAATTCTGAAATGCAAACGCAACATAAGCGAAGCTGCACTGTGAAATGGTGCGTGCTTTGCTCTGAAGTTCGATCATTGAGTCAAACGAACCGTAACAAAAAAAGGCAATCGGAAAAGTAGATTCAGTTAAAATGGGTTAGAACAGAACAATCCTATTTCTCGTGTTTATTTAAACCGGACGTATTAACAAAATGATAACAAATTAAATATTAACAAAATGAACGAGAAAAAAAATTATCGACTTTATCCTCGATAACAAAAGTTTGTTAAATGTAACCTTTTGTTAAATGTAACTAACCTTTTTACACGGCGTATAGTATTTTTTTTTTTGTCAGCGATATCGTAAATTTTTACTGTAAATAGTTCTCTGCGTGTACCGTGTGTTGTAAAACGAGTATAGGGTAGCATATGGAAAGGAGATTAATAGAAGCTTTCAGGGATTTCATGCCTCGGATCCCTGGCCCAAAGCCCAGACCGTGACAAGCATTCGTGACACCGCTCCCGTGTCCCGCTTGAAACAAAACAGGGCTTTTCAGAGCTTGTCGTCCGCAGGCCCTGTGTCCTCTCGTTCTCAGAATTCGCAGTCGCTCATCCTGTACGGAGGGGTGTCGGAGTCTCTCGGTGCTTCATCCATCGCACATTTGCATTTAGTCCGCGTCAGGTTCAATTAAAAGGCCTCCTTCGACCTCGCGGCCGTTCGCACAATACCGACCCGTCCTCTGATCTGGCGTTCCCCCGCTGGCTCATTGTCTCGTGGGCTAGCATCGTGGGTACATGCATCACACGCGCACGTCGAGAGAAATACGCACTGTGTTTCCATAAACGCGGAAAGGGGATAACTTTGATGACCACGACGGAAGGACACTCCGACGCATATATACGTCTTATATATATATGTAACAAACGGTGAAGGTACGAAAGGCGAGGTCGAGGGATGTCGAGGTTTTCGTTAACCCCCCAGAGGCGGCAGCCGCGACGATCGTAAAACAAGACCAACCTTGCCCACTCTCTGCATCCTTTATCTCCCTTTCTCCGGCCACTCCGAACCATCCTGCTCGACGAGTCTTCTCGCGCTCGACGAACCGGAAGATCGATGATGGCCACAACGATCTACCTCCCGAAATTGAATCCAACGTCGTAGAGTGTTTCCCTGACGAACGAGATGCTTTTCCGCATTCACAGTGCGTTGTTCGACAATCGATCGTGTGTATCTATACGGGCTACTGTGTATCTTGGCGCCGAGGGTGTCGTATGCGGTTCGTTAAAGAGTCCACAAAAGAATCTGTAAAAAGGTTTATTTAAAATAAAATTAATTGTTGTGAGACAAGATAGGAATTACTGTTCGTCGCTCGACGAGGCAGATGGAATTGTATTGTCAACGGTAGCACGAATGTGAGAAGTGTCATTTACAGGACTTTTTTGGCTGTTTAAAAAAAAAAAAAAACTCAGTTCGCTCGAGGTCTCTGTAAGTTGAGGATTTTCTTTTTTCATTTATTTTGGCAAATTTTACGCTGATTTTTCGCTCTGTATGCCATCAGCGGACGTGACTCTGTGTGTGTCTCGGTGTTCTGCAAGGGACGCCAGGGCAGACGGGAGGTCGGGGTTGGAAACAAAAAAAAAAAAAATCACGTTGGCCCGGATTCCAGACTGGTACTGTCGTGGCAAACCGTAATTGGAATCGTGCCAGGTTATCCACATCTCTCTCGCGTATGTACAACGAGGCACCGGGCTCGTACTTGCGCGTAGAATAGTACACTATCGTAGTAACGATATATATATGGTATATGAAGAAATGGGTTGTACTACGGTGCGATCGTAAGCATAGAGATTGCACGCAGGGGTTCATGAGCTTCAAATTCCCTAATGTATACGTGTGAGTCTCTGTATTGTTCTCTCCATACGAGGCGGCTCGGTAAGTGCAAAGTAACGAGTGGTGGCGTAAGATGGGAGGAACGATCGGCTTGTTGATTTAGTAGGAGGGTGGGTCACGTCCTCGCGAAAGGAGAGTCACGGGGCGAAAGCAGTGCAAGCTCTGGTTATGTCAGGTCGTTTTTATTGCAACGACAATAATACGTCGAAGGGGATCCGGAAAAAGCGAGCCAGGCTTCTCGACGCCGGTATCTTTACCTTTCCATTACTTCGCGCTCCTCGCTGTTCTCTGCTACAGTAAGATTTTTATTATTTATACCGTAGTTACATTATTCGCTGACGAGTTTGAAAACCCCTCGTGAATTCGGATAAGACATACTTTGGACTCCCACGTTCGATGGCGAACCGTCGAAGGAACTCTTCCTCGCACCGAACGCGAGCGAGAGCCCGAACTTTTGGTAAACTCTTCGGGAGAGGAGCGGAAACTCGTCTCTGTCGCTGTCGCAGTACCTGGTACGACGGGCCCCGAAGAATATATGCCGAGGAAACTCGCGAAATAAAAGTTTTATGGAATACAAAGTCAAGCGGAGCCCCGGTGTTTCGTTAATCAGTCTAGCCTGTGTATAGCTATTCTGTTCGCATGCTCGAAAAATTGTGCTAAAGCTTCCCGAGTAATTGGGTCACAATATTTTTTTTATCGGCTCTGAGATCGAATCACGGAAAGGAATAGAAGGAAATGTCACCTCCGGTTCGAAAATCTCAGTTTTCGATCAGAAGTGGCCGAAACGGTCATTTCATTTCCGTTCGAAAAACGAGATTTTCAAACCGAAAGTGACGGTCACAGGGAAAACTTTGAAAAATTGCTCTGCTAATCAGTGGCGTTTTGTAGCATTAACCAGTGCTTATCAGTGGACTCGGACAATCGTCAACATCGCTCTGGCCACTTACGCCAGCCGGCGACGTACCGATATTGTTTGACGTACTGCGAAAGCTTCATCTCGGTCATTATTACATTTGTTAACATTTTATCCGATGACACCGGTTAAACAGCGATGGAAAGAAAAAAGTTAACAACATTCCCACGCGTGCTGTTTCGATTATTTATTCATTTCATTTTAGCTGTGTGTATTCCGTACGTTTTTTTTTTATGCTACACGATGTTGCCGCTACTGTAATGATGTCTATAATTATGCGCACGAAAGTTAAGTATTCTTGTTTGTATGCGCTCGGTACGGAAACGCGAATACTTGACAGTGCAATGCTATTTTTTTTTTTTTTTTTCAGCGGAAACTACTGGAGTTACACATGTTCGTGTTACTTATTTGTCGGATCGTGACGCAAAACGACATATTGTCGCAATATATATATATATAAGTAGCCAATAGAGGCAAGTGGCGAGAGAGGGAGAAAGCTGAAAGGAATAGTGCGCTCCCGGAGTTAGATTATTGTGCCCTCCTCAGGTGTAAAACGTTGGGTTATTGATTTCTCGGTTGGGTCACGTTACCACTCCTGCCCGCACTCTCTCGCGACTCTGCGCTGCACGACCTGCAAACCTGCTGGCTGCCAGTGCTGCTGCGTCTGTTTCTACTGTATGTCTGGATTTTCCGCGACACCAGCGCGCCGTGAACAATACACCCCCTCCACGGTTTGAACCGAACGACCCCCTTTATCGTCCGGGTCCCTCTCAATGGAGATATGAAACTAAAGACTTCTGAAATCCATTGATGGCCATTTCTATGATCCGCTATGGTTATAAGAGGGTGATATCCCGACGAGAATTAAAGTGTGAACTTTAATGCGAAATAGATGCCTGGGCGGAGGATAGAACAATTAATGATCTTCTGTGTCGCAGAGACCTATAGATGTTTCATAATAGAAACCTTCGTGTGCGTGAACTGTTTTGTTAAAAGTTGCTCATTTTTTTTTTTTTTAATATCTCTGGTCCACCGATTTATAGAGCGGCTCGAATCCCTTCGGTCGTACGGAGTATCGGTATGTTCTTTCGGAGAACTTTTCAAGTTCATTGCGCGACGAAATGTTGAGGACATTGAAGAAATTTGATTCCACGGTAGTCCGTGCGGAAACTTCAAAGCGTGCGGCCGCGCCATGGGTTTAATCTCCAAACTTCCGTCGCCGGAGTTTCCGTTAGTCGAGGGGATGAGGATTATAGTAAATTTGAATTTTATAGCATGCTCGTTAAATTATTATTACATCTACTTTATGAACAATTCTACTTTCCGAAACGCGTAGTTACAAGCGATAAAATATAAAGGACGCATAGAAAGTAAAGGACGCATAGAAAGTAAGAAAACCCTGTTATTTTAGCCGTGTCAATATCCATATGTACATATATATATATATATATATATATATATATATATATATATATATGATATATGTTTTCGCGTCGAAAAGTTATACTTCGGATATACTCTGGAACGAGTTTTTACAAATATATACATTTCCTGAAATTTATAGCAATTCATATGTTTGATATAGCAAACATATATATATAAACGGCAAATTTAATATATTTCGAATATACTTCGCCGTGGAAAATAAGTAAGTCTGCCGACTATCGAGGTAATAAAGCACGCTGTACAATGTTACTCCTGAATAGTTGATGCGAGATTGAAAGGACCACTTTGTCATGAAAGGAACTTTCATCTTTTGGGAAACTTTCGTGTGCCCGAAGGACAGAGTAAACATTGTTTGACCGTCTACGACCGATCGGCGGTATCGCTCGTGAAACTTATTCGATCGAAAGAGACACTGCTATGCCGATAACTGGAACCGGAGTAACGTTTCGTCGGCCAATCACTGTGCACTTTATTCGAAAGTGCTTACCCAAATATACTGTAATGGTAGATGCGGGTATTGGATATCGTCCTCCACTCTCCCAGCCGAAGGGGCCAGGAAATCCTTTTCCATCCAGAGAAAAACTTTTCCGGAATTTTCCAGAGTCTATCGCACAAGGATAAAGTAGATGTTACAGTATTCTGCGATATTTCCGTTTTCTTTGTAAAAAAAAAATATATATATATATATATATATATATATATATATATATATATATAGCAACCATGAGTATTTTTATTCTCTGTCCTTTTTTCACATAGTATTAATGATTGGTAATTTCAAGTTACGATAATGTTGTTTCCCAAGTTACCGAGTAAAATTTCATCTCCCTAAAGTGCTCTTTCGAAAGAAAAAAAAAAAAAAAAAAAAAAACGCTTCCATTTTTTTTTAATCACCCTAGCGCCATTCAATTAATTAGTGCATTTATCTTCGTCGTTATCGTTATTTTTTTTTTTTATTCAGCCTCATCTATTCCCAAGTGTACAAAAGTTGACTTAATTAATTATAACACTATAATGATAATTACGCGCCGAGCAAACGCTTCACCAGGTATCCAGGGAACGCGTAGATCGCACAACCGAGAAGCATCACGAACAAAAATGTTGAACAGCAACATATCATTCTCCACCTGTAATAGCGGCACACAACGAAGCAACAGGCCTTCCAGGGATTGCGAAACCAAGAGAACGATGTGTCCGGACGCCTGGAGGCAGAAAACAAGATTACTTCGTTATTTAATTTCGGACGTTGTTATTTTGACGCACGTGCGTGAGAAGAAAATAAATAATCATAGCTACACGCAAAACGCGTAGAACTGCAGTCCTTTAATAGGCTTTGACCTCTCAGAGGAGAAACGTAACGTTTGCCGAGAAGAAAAGAACCGGATGTGGAGTGAAAGCTCGCACGAGGTGTAACGTCGACTCGGACATAACGTTGAGCTTTTAAAGAAAAGGTTCACGCGTCTGCGCTTCCCATCGTGAAACTTTCCCGTGCTTTCCTTCGTTCTCTCTTGCTTTCTTCTCCGTGGTTGTTTTATAACAGTTCGCGTGGCGTCTAATCTCGTGTATTTCGCTATAGAAGCTAACAAATCCTCCGACTGTATACTAATGACAGCGGCGCGACACTCGGAACCGTGAAACGAAAGCTACCCTCCCCTCGAAAGACTTGAACCCTTGAAACTGGCGGGCACCACGCACCTGCGTAACGATCCAACCGCGAGGGCTTGTGAAATTGTCAAACTCGAAGATCAGTTTCGCGGCTGCCTTGAGGCTCGTATTTATCAGGAGAGGGTGAGAGTCTCCGGAGTCCGTAATTTATAACACTAAGCGCCGACATCGGACACGCGCTTTCGAGGTAGCAAACGATTCGATCACGCGAACTTCCGTTACGCGTCATACACATTATTATTAGTGTAGGACATAGCGTGGGTTATAAAAAAAGGCTGTCGTATGGTTCTTATCGCTATTAAACCGTTGTCTACCAAGTTTATCCGTGTTTTCATTTTTTTTTTTTGTTCTGCGCGATAATATTTCTCACGCCTTCGGGCACTTTTCGCATATGCGGTGAAAAATCTACACTGGAGAAAAAGAAAATTTACGAGTATCGTAAATTCCATTCTGCTTAAATTTACGGAATTTATAAATTTTTAGATCTCTTATCGTGCGGGCTTTTTTTTTTTTTTTATTTTCGAACACTGATTTACCGCAAATAAAATTATGGTAACGGCTTACTTAGGGGGTGGAAGAGGATCAGGAGAATCTCGGCCTTTTCCAACTGGCTGCTCGTTCGCTTGTACAGCTGGCACGACGATCATTTCCATTTCCACTTTGCCCTGAAAAAAGATGAAACGTCTATCCGTAGCGCAATAGCGTCTGTAGGGATTCTGAGAATATACGCGTCGGTGTCTTGGGAGGTGTGAGTAGAAGACAGAGTAAAGGCTGAGAGGCTCCAGGTCATCCTGCGCTATGTTCAATATCCCGTCGGGCGTGAATTTTTTACACTGCGCGCCAGTGCTCCTCTACGTTACGACACAAAACTACGGAGAACCGAGAGTCACGAGAAACTATGACATGACCCTCGTACCAGTGCGGAGGTCGCCGAGCATAAAATTTCGTCTGATTTTCCTGTAACTTTAAACACGGAGAAGAATAATGAGTTACCCCAACCAACCGCGTGGTTGAATAACGCCCCGGGCTATTAGTTTGATTCGATTTAAAAAAAAAAAAAATCAATTTGTTGCACTAATTAGCATTGGTTTGTTGGATTAACCAATCAGTCGCGACGTGCAACTAATCGGTTCCTTGAGCGTATTAAACAACACGCTTCGTTTCGTTAACAAATTATTTTTCTCCGTGCGAGGGAACGTGAGGCGATAATTGATCGCGTGGTAGTCTACGAGAGCTGGAAGTGCAAGGGTTGGTCGATAAGCACTGTAGCTGCACGAGCGAGGACAACGAGAGCTTATCGCGTTCGTAAACTATCGCAGGATCGACGTAAAGTCACGGGGATCGATTGGAAACGACGTGGACTAGATGGACATGAGCAGCTTTTCATCGGAACGGTACAGTGATCGGCAGTTCGAACTACGAGCCAATCTCCAGGTATTGGTAATGTGTTTCATACGTTGTTCCTTTCGGGCTATCGATGACCGATGTTGTGCCAATGACTGAGCCGTTATCGAGCTATCGTTCGATTTCCTCTCGCTTGACTGAAGCTCACTCACGGCTCGTTGTTTTCGTCGTCGTCGTCGTTGCTCGTAAGGATCGGATTCGCTCAAGCTCGCCTCGCTCGCACACCGATGGACGCACATGAACGACCGTCCGCTAATCTCGTTCGATTTCCTGGGTTATCCGTAAGCCAATGTACACGGGAGATCCACAGGGCTCCGCTGCTGGTATATCGACTTTATAGTCTCCGATGCAAGTATGCATTGAGTGTAACGAGGTGCCGAGGGAACATCGAAGAGAGACAATGCGTGTTTTGCACCGCCCGAGGGACCAAGTTCATATTGGTCGAACGTCATTAACGTTACCATGGGATTAAGCTCCATAACGAGGCAAAGCTCCTTGGCGAGATCTATCTAACGAGATCCGATCCTTATAACGTAGTTAGTCGACTACCCCGGCAACTGTTTGCTCGCGAAGTTCTAGCCGGAAATTCATTGTCGACAATGTCAACCGATGGGCAAAATGTAAGAATTTTTAACAGTTGTGGTTCATCTTATCGCGTCGGCCCATATTCACCACTTCTACCCTAAATAATCAATTACTGAGCGTCACGAATGCTTCGCGTCCTCGTTTTGTGCAATCACATGCACACCCTCTGCATCGGAAAGCATAATTCAACGGCAAAGCCTCGGAGGGTTGTACCTTAGCACGGAGTGAACGTGAGCCTACATTCCGGTCTCTAAGGGATAAACCGCGTTAGCGATGAAATTGGAGCTTCTACTGTGGTATTAGTGTGTACGTGTATAGGTTTCAAAGCGATGACTATCGACTACTATTACCCCTCGGGCAAGCTCTGGGCTTCGTGTCCGTGCATTATGCGTCTTATAACTTCAGCATAACCATCGCTATCCCGAGCTCTCTAACGGACAGCGGTGTTACAGTCAAGCGTGCAGTTAATTTCTCGGAACACGTGCCAATCCGAATATCTCGTATTGTCACGTTATGATTGCTTACTGTTTGACTCGAACAATCTTGACCGAGTACAGCCGTATACCGCGATTGTAATGCAAACTCGTCATTCCGAATGCGCACGGCGTCATCGGCGAAGGTAGGCGAATGGGCGACGGCGGTCTGGCAATCAGTTCGATCTATCGCTTGACGAATACAGAAACGGCAGCAAACTATAAATGGATTTGGAATACTCGAAATGTAGTTTTAGAAACGATCCAACCGTAATTGCTCATTTGTATCGGAGCTTTGAATTATTGTTGAACTTATTGGATATTCCACGAAGATATTTTTCGTAAAAAAGCACGTTTCAACCCTCGCAGACCCATAACCGGAGAATCATTACACGTATCGTGCCCATTCGTGCGCTATGCGTGTCGCAGGGTTTTAAGAGAGTCACTTAAGAAGCTAATAGTGGATCTTGATCAAAATGTTTCCTCACCGCTTGAACGTACTTTCCCGTGCTCGTGTTACATGCGAACGGCCACCACGCTCTTGTGCGCATCACTTTAAATAGATTGACCGTCGGTGACTTAGGGTGCACGACCTTAAGAGTGCAATTTTTCGAGTTGGCACTTCCCTTTGGCATCCTCGAGAGGTCCAGGGTTAATGAGCCTGCAAAGCAGATGATCAAAGACACCGTTATACTAAACCACGCGTATGGTTTAATTAAGCGGATGTCATCGTCAGCGTCGCCGCTCGACATAGTGTCGCCACGGAGCTCGGGATCTCAAACGAAAATTACACTTCTCGCATCAGACGTCGCCGGCGACGGGAGTTTCGCTGCAATATCTCAGCAAATCGCGTATACAAGCCAACCATCACTTCGCATCAGCGTCACATCAGAGAGTACGAATCGCGCAATTTGATAGTCAAAGACGCGAGACACCCTATAATTTGTATCGATCAAAATTTCTAACGTACTTCCTACATATCTTATTACTTTCATTCCCGGAAAGCGGATAAAACAAATTCAACTGTGCGCGTAATTTGTCGCAGAGAAAGTGGTCGACAGCTATAAAGGTTGTCCCTTATTGAAACGGCCTTGAACATACCGTCAACCCTTCGCGATAAGACTAAACAAGGTATTCACCATACGAAGCCGCCTATTATGGAAACGGTTATTTCAGATTATTCCAATTTACATTTTCTCCAACGGCTCGACGTAGCCCCCTCAACAGTCGAACATTTGTTTCGCGGTTTGATAAATGATAAGAAAAGATTGGGCATCGCAGAGGTACACACACTGAGAGAGATTTTCATCTCTGTAATTTCGTAACAGAGAGAGGGAGAGGGTAAGAGAGAGAGAGAGAGACGTGAGGGTGGTTTCCGTAGAGGGGAAACGGCGCTTTGTCAGCACGTGAAATCACACACCGTGCGGGAGATCCCCTTAACAGCGGGCTCGTGGTCTGATAAGAGGAGCGAGACACAGAGACCACGTAGAAAGCGGGTAAAGGAAAACGTGAGACGGGACAAGGGAGCTCGAGAAAGGGCGAGATAAAGTAGCTTACTGGCGTTAAAGAAAAATCGAAAAAAGCTGTGAACATTCTACCGGTGAAATTCTTGTTTCACTCCCGTCACTACACTGGCGCATCGAGGCCAGCATGTAACCAAGCTTCTCTCGCGGAGCAGTGTCGGGAAGGAACGACGAGAGAGCTTATAGAAATGTAAGCAGAACAGATGAAAAAAGAAAAACTTGTTACCTAAAAAGTCATCCGGTGAAAAATGATCGCTGTCCCACACTTGGAGATTCAAATAACAAGGAAATTTCTGCTCCGTCTCGTCCTTAGCGAGAACCGAAAGTTTTTTTCTCACTATCATAAGATGCTCCCCACGAGAATACGTAACTCGAAAGACGAACCGCCAATTGAAGTTCCCCTCGCCGTTCAGAGAGTTATAGTGAACATCCGTCTTCTGAAGATCCTCGTAGAGAATCCACCTGTTTTAAAGGGTCCGAAAAATACAATATAAAATAAGTTGTAGTATTGAAATAAGATCGTCGATCTTTGTGCAAAGGAAATGAAACAATTTACGGCGCAACGGCCAAGCGATGAGCGAAGGAACTTTATACTTTACTTTATAATCAAGTTGACGGCCAATTTTCTTAACTCATTCGATTACTTAGAAAAATCGATGGCGACTGAACAAAATATAATTAGATTGTATAAATGCGTTTCACGAACTCCTATCTACAGAGCGAATACTTTTTTTTATCATGATCCGAAGCCATTACGATAAAAACAAATCTTGTATTATCGTCAGTGGAATCGAAGTTTAAAACCTCCGGGTTCGACGAAAATTACAACCGTAATTGATTACCCTTTGATGTATATATCGGAACATTTCTCCCCGGTGATAAACTGATTATCAACAAGTGGCACGTCCTCAACGTTCCAGATTGTAACCCGAAGTTCGTACTCTTCGGGAACTTGGGGAGTAATGTCGATTGGAGGTTTCGGTGGTAGGTCGTCGATGCTGAACATATCGAGCCAAAGCTCCAATTTTCCCTGTGACAATATATATATATATATATATATATATATATATACTGTGCTAGTATGTTATGTACGTTGTTAGTATATAATACGAGGGATATGCGTGTTTAGTTTTCGATGGAATCGAGGCCTGAACCGATAGGAATGTTTGCACGGCCTCTCGTTATATTCCGACTCCTATCTTTCGCCGTCTGATGCGAAGCGAGTGCTACATAAAGCGACGGCGAAAAAAAAAAAAAAAAGATAATAAATAAAATATGACTGTAATAATCGTGATGGTATTCGCGTGATACCTGCTCAAGACCGGGCCTTCTGGCGTTGAATAGAGGTCGACGTTCCACGTGTTCGGGCACTAGACTCGTACCACAAACCGGAAATCCATCCCATTGATGAAGCACATTCAGCGCCATGCACTCGTCTTTCTCTGGAAAGTAATTCAATCAATTTCCCGTTATAACGAGCGCTCGACTATTCATCTGCGTTGCGACGGAGTCAAAGAAACACAAAAAAAGAAAAGTCCCCGACGATCGATACCGTTCGCTATTAATTTTCCCAATAAACCTGCTAGGCCGATAAAGTTCGGCGGAAGATAGCGAATTGGTCGCAATATCCTGTCACACAAAAAAAATTCAACAAACCTCCTTCGTCGGAGCACGACCCCACTACAGCTGCAAAGGGAAATCTTTGCTGTCCTATTTTTACACAACTTTCAAGATACTCCGGTGACGGTAGATTATTTTTTTTGCACAGATACTCGAGTATCTGAGTGGGCTTTTCGCGGTCGCGCCAAGCGTTGTAGCCCGATGTGTTGTAAGTCTTTGATATACCGCAGTGAGCTCTGTGAGTGCTGTAAAAACGATTTTCAATGTCGATCTTCGTTTCGCCGATCAGATCGTCGGCGGACGTTGCGTCATAGTCCCAAACTTGAATCGTTAACATGTAGTCTTTCGGCAACTGGGCGTCGATCTCGAAAAATCTAAATTGCAACGTTAACCAATCAGTGGATTGGGTGTGACTAATTACATTTATCCGCGAACAACGCTTCCTTTGTCGATGGAAAGCTTTTATTAACTCACTTTCCAAATACGGGGTTCACTTGATTCGGGATGTAATGCTTCTTGTCGTTGATATCATTTTTACCGAGTCTGACGCGCAGATACGGGTCTGATTTACCACTCAGCGGATCACTGGGATGTAAGTTCATTGCTGAAACGAGAAACAATCGCGTCAAAGTGTTTATAGTACCGACAATTCCATTAACCCAGATTACGATGGCGTAAATATTATTCCCACATGCACTTCAAGCGAAATATTAATCCCTCGTGGCTTTAGTGGACTTCCGTTTTGCGGTTCGACGGGGAGAGGCTCCATGGCTTTAAACTAATGCACTTACGGAAGGCGTCACTCTCCCGTCAAGCCCACGTCGTAACGCGATTCTACGCAGCGTCAAATGAAATCAATCAAAATTACACGGAGCATGAAAACGGAAATGTAATGACAGGGAAAAACGACGACTTCACAGTTGGACAGAGGTTTTTTTTTTTTTTATTATTCTGTCGTTGACATCTTTTCCTGTAAACGTATTCGCAGTCGGATAAATTTAGTACCTTTTACAACGTAAAGCCGTACGAGCACTTTGAGAGGCTCATGTGGAGGATAATCGTCGCACAGTCCATCGGCTGCATCTCTACCGCTTTTCGTTTTGCATCGTAAGTGCTCCGGATGAGGCCAACGGTATATCGCTATGTGACCCTGCAGAAAAATTATTCCATTTTATTCTCATCCGTTTCATCGGGACCGATAAAAGTCGCGATGTTAATCGAGGCGATCAAAAATCATGGCTCAACCTTTATAGACAAATTATTCTGTTTGCAGAGCATAAATACGTTTCGTGCCAGAGTGGAAAACACGAAGACAGCTAATGACCGGGATTTTACGATGGGTACGTATTATACCAATTATTTCAGTGATGTGTGAGAAATAACGAGATTTTATGCCGCAAGATTTTATACACGATTTATTCGAACGAGGCTTAACATTTCGTTGGCTGTCGTCCAAATGGCGATGCACGAGGATTAATTAAATAATGAATAATCCACGGTTTAAATATATCATTAAGGGTCATAACGGAGGATAAAGGAGCACGAAAAACCAACTCGGCCAAAATTGCTCTTTTATTTTCCTCTATTGATTATTATTTTATTGAGAACCAGCGGGTTGTTGTGGTTCGGGCATTAAGCCCTCGCTGCAGACCTTAAAATTTAGAAACCGGAAATGCAGGTTTTCGGAGATTTACGAAATCTCATTTTTCGATCGGAAGTGACATCCGGAAATACGCCACTTCCGGTTCGAAAATGAGATTTCCAAAACGCAAGTTACACTGTAAAAAAAAATTTGTTTGAAAATTACTGAACAGTATTGGAAGCTTTCTTACATAAACTGCTTCTGAAATTTCAAATACATATGCGTTGCAATTTTACTGTAAAATTAGTATTTTTTTAATGGAAATTTTTGTAAATTTCAGGCAAAAGATTTGTAATCTTAATATCTCGTATTGTAATTTTACAGTGAAAGTACATTAATGTTCAATTAATGTTAATAATGTAAGGAAATTTCATTGTTCCGTAAATTAAATTTACAATTATTTCTTTAAATTGCACGTATTTCCGGAGCGACGTCACCGAGACGCACATAATAGTGCCAAAATATTTGCCGACATATATATAAGATTTTTAAATATCGCAAGCGTGAAATATTATTAAAGGGAAGAGAACCTTAAATTTTCCCGAAAAGTTTTTCTCGTCGTCATTCGGATCCCCGGTTTTCTTTCCCTTCCAAAACTCGAAGGTCGACAGTCGATCGTTGAATCCACCGAATTCCGATTGCATCTCTAGTTCCATAGGATAAATCTGATTTTTTATGAGTTATCGCAAGACAAATTTATGAAGTACTATCACGAGTACCTTAAATGTTGCTATTGGTTTCTGTCGCGGCAAAAGCGTCTTTACTATCCCGAGCTCGAGATTTCTTTCCTCCTTTTGTAAAAAGTAATGTTTCACAGATCGTAAATGAGAATTCGTAGTTGCCAAAGAGTTCATGACAGTACAAAACTTTTCGGTGTAGTGCGGTATACGAAAGGGTTGGTGGTTTGTTTTAAAAGTTGGTCGGGTTGGCCTGCGCTACTTTGCTCGAAGCCATGGGAGAACCGGAAAATAGTTTTAACGTGCACTTCACTTTTGTGTTTTTTTTTGTTTTTTTTTTGCGTGGCTGCATCAATCAAGCTTGTGGCTCGAACGTCGAGAGAATAGTAAAAGTAGAGAATCGATCTTACCACTTAAGCTCGGAGCCACAGTGCATCACTCTTTTTTCTTTTTTTTTTTTGCATAATAAACGTACCTCAAGAGACGCGAAGTATTTGCTCCACCAATCGTGGCTTTCATCCTCATCATTTCCATATCTCGCTTCCTCAGTTTTCTTAAATAATCGAAGTTTGTGTAGAAATCGTTTCAGGCCATCGATGATATTTTTTATTTTTGTACGAGCGTCGACTCCTGCCAGTCTCTTGTACGCTATCAAGCCTTTACTCTCCTCCTTCTCGGTATCATATTCGATCGGCAGAGGGACTATAAATTTCAAATATCATGTTAAAAAAAAAAAAAATGTACTTAAATAAAAATAGACGATCGCAATTATTTTTGTCTTACAAACAGCGGCAGAATTTTGTTTATCGCAACGAAACTTTGATGAACAATTTTCCCCGTATATTTTCCTCTCGTATTCCTCTTCGGTTATCAGTTGTTCCAAAAATACATAAGCAGTGGGAACAATGCAGACTCCAGCGTATTTGAAGCAGCCGAATCCTCGCGAGTCGTAAACTTTGATGATGACCGATGGAAAGTAAATGTCGAGCACTGGCATGTCCTGAAACGTTCATCGCGTCTCGTTAGTATTTTGGTCACGTATTGTAGTTAAAAACTTCCCCCCCTCCGATTCTTTATTTTACCAAATCGACGATAACGCGAATCTCCTCGAAATTGGAAAACTTTTTGGCATTCTCCATGACCTCGGACTTAACGTGAACGCCGGCGCACTCGATAACGATTCTCGGCTTGTAGACGGGAATGTAGTTAATCTTCTTCATGTCTCTGACACCCCAAAAGATCACCTCCATGCGGTGACTGGCGACCGCTGGCCTAATGTCGTCGGGCAGGTTGTAGATCGCCCTATCCGCTGACGGATTCAATGGTAAATCTACCAAGTCGTTCTCGCTTGTCTGTCGAAAAAAAAAAAAAAAGCTGGAATATATCCTGGTGACCGTACAGACATTCTCGGATCTCAAGCCAAAGTGGTAAGCCTTGAAAGCTGTTGATCGATTTATGCAAACGAGCCGACTACTATCGTATCGTTGATAAATTTTATCTGTGTTTCTTAAATGCATGAATCGTCGGTGTTCTTTCTGCTATGAAATCACGCTAAAATCTCCTTGAACTTTGCTCGCTCTTGACAAATCCTCGAATTTATTTCAAACCTACACTAAACACAATGACGACCGAAATTAATATGTACTCGTGATTTTGACTCTATATCGAGATTCATTCAGACTTTCGAACATCCTTGTTGTACGTGTGGGCTAGACGCGGGTAGAACCATAATTATAAAAGACGATCCATAGCTTACCATTGCGGTCTCATTTTAAAGCTTAAAATGCTTTGTATACGTTATGCAGAGTTAAACCCACCTCTATAAGCTCAAAAGCCGCTAGGACACTGCCACTGTAATCCTTCTGTGACTTGAATTTATGCCACACCAGTCTAGGAGGAAACTCGGGCGGCGTGTATGTCTCCGTTGCAAGTTTCACCACTGGGGTTGCGACGCATCGACCACAGAATTCTTTCGTATCCTGCAATCGACGACCGAAAGATTCGGGGTGGAAGATATTTATACATAAGTATTTGGAACGAAGTAGGTAGGGACGATTTATCGGTAATATTTTATGCATGCCCAAAGGTCAATCGTATTCGGTTGATGCATTTATTTTTGGCAAGATCTGAACTTACACACATGTCCGAATCGAAAGCTTCGATCACGACTTTAGGCGGCAGTTCCTTTATATTTTCTCGCGTCCCGTACAAATCGATCGGTGGAAATATCAGAGTTTGGTCCCAGAAGGGATCGAGACTCTGCTTGACTGTCTACAAATAAATCATGAACTTTTTCAGACGGAAATAAAAAAAAAGTTCTCTCTTGATATAACACAGACGACGATGAAAGCGAAGGGATATGAAAAATTGATTCGATAATGCGAATTCCTTGGAAGATGAGTACATTAATCTCGCCGCCTTTATTGAACATTTTTTGAAAACATCGGAATCTTTGTCATTTTTCACTGCGAACAATTACCGTGTATATAGGGTGGGGGAGATTCCCATGTGTCTACGATCTTCATTCGAGCTCTCCGAGTCATCAATTCTTTATGCGGATTTTTTCTTTTTTTTTTTTCGCGCGGTCCATATCGATTCGATGAATGAGAATTAGAATTGAATCCACTTACTTTCGTCGTCGAAGCGTAGCCGTGAAATATCACCCTCACAAAAGGATCCATCAAGCCAGAAGTGTCCATTCCAGGATCGAAACGTCCTTGAAATATATGAGCTCGCAATTGGAATTTCTATAAAACATCATCCGCGAGTATTTAATCATTTGTAGTCGTTCAATTGTTATTTCTATAATTTTGTTACATAGATCAACAGTGTCTTCATTTTTCTTGCCACAATATTATTTACCGATGTCTCGATGTACTTGAAGAAACGCGGAAAATCGTCCAGGCTCGAATCATGGTTGACCTCGTATCCCGACGGAATAGCGCTCCAGCATGCATTAACAAATTTGGCATTGCCCAACCACAAAAATATCTCGAGTTTGCAAGCGCTATAATCTTGCGCCTCGCTCGGAGAGTCATCGTCAAAATTTTTCAAAAAGAGATTGATCCTCTCGCCACAATTTGATCCACGGGACGTGTCCTCCTCCGAGTAAATTATTTGCCCGGCAGAGAGACGTGCGTAAGCCACGCGTTTTGATCCAGCGATCATCCATACGAACACGTCCGGGAAATCATGCTGAGGCTGTCCAAAAGGCAATCATGATGGGTGGATCGTAACTCGAGGAATATTTGTTTGATATTAATAGGAAAATACACAATAAGAGGCATAGTGCGAGACACTAAAGAGTAAAATTAATAAAAGGACCATTTAAAAATTGAGATCGTTATTAAGAATCTGAAGGCAGTTTGATCCATATCAGAGCTGGGCAGTACTTGAAGTACATGAGTACTTGTTTGGTACTTAAAGTACGTAATTCAAGTGTCAAAGTACTTTTCGGTACATTAAGTACTATTACTGAGTACTGAGACCAAAGTACTTGTACAATTTTTAGCATAACTTTTACGTATTTCTACGTATTTTTTTCCCCGTTGAACACGAGTATAACAATTATTTTACTCCCAGCCCAATATTTTCCATGTAAATCCCAAAAATACGTTTTTTTTATGCACAAAATCGAGACCTCTCTCATTTTCGGCCACTGTACTAGATCCGTACGACCTAGATTTAGTTGTCATACATCCAGTCGACCTCCACGTACATCCCCAAGCTCCAGTCGTCGTAGTCCAGTCAATTAGTCTGTCAGCAAGGATCGGAAACGAAGAGTTTGGACGTTTCGGAAAAATGTTGGCTCTGTACAGAGTCGTTAGATTTGAAAATTGCTCTCTAAATTTCGTACTCGTGGAACTGCGCCGCTTCCGATTAAGACGAAAAAGTACTTCGTACTGTGTATTTCATAAATATACCTTAAGTACGGAAATTACTTTGTACCCGAAGTACTTTTCGGTATTTTACCCAGCTCCGATCCATATTTTCAATTCCTTAAGGTTGTTTTCCTAATATTACATAAAAAAAAATAAAAAATAAATCGACAGAACTCACATCGTCGCATATTTCTCGTATATTGTGAAGATACTTGTAAGCGTGAATCATAGCAATCTTGATATAATGATTGTTGGGCAGATAGCCGTTTACTTTGATCATCTTGAGTATAGCCTCAATTTTCTCGCGGCACAGATTAACTCGGTGTCTATCGAGCTTCGTTGTACCTCCCTCGTCGTCATACCGGCCCGTGTCCAATATGTGCAGGTAATGGGTGCAGTAAAGTTTCAACGAAGATATTATTTCGTTATAAGTTTCGTAAGCTGTGCGACTCTCGACCGCGACAAAGGCTTCCAATTTACCGAGTTCGTTCTCCTAAATTCAAAATATTTTTCAAACACTTGATAAAATTTACAAATATTAAATTTAAAAAAAAAAACATATGATAGTATCGAGATAATAATTAAATACTACGATACATTGTCGAAGACTAGTTTTCCTTCAGTATCGAGAATAATGTTTTTATGTTCAGGAGAATAATATAGTCACAGTTATAACATCGTATTCAACGGCGAGAGATCTGTTTCAGTTTACAGACTATAGGATCTTATCATTGCGCATTGTGCGACTGCCGACTATATCTGATTCAACGATGAATTACACGAAGAAGGATTGTGGCTCTTGATTTCGCGAAAGAGGCAAATATGAGATTAAGTGGGGAACGATGAAGGGACGAGAAGTGGAGAGAGGGTGTAGGATGCAGTCGATTGCCAAGCTAAGCCGGTGCTCACTTCGCTCATCAAGAAGCACTCTGACAAGATAATAAGGTGAGCTTGCAGTGGTGGCGGGTTGTATTTGCCAGAGGAAACTCCGGTGGCGTAAAATCGTTCAAAATATTTGGGTCAGCTCCGTTCTACCGGGTTATCGGCAAATGAGACGAGACCTGGGTTTTCTGACACGTTAAAAATTTGAAATATCCCCCCCCCCTCCCCCGATAAGCTGAGCGAGGCTTTATTGAAGCAGCAAGTATTAGACGAAGGTCTGTAACGACCGCTTGAATCGTCGACGAGAAGGAGAAGACGTGGTGTCTTCTCCTTCTCGTCGGGGAACGACCACTCGAAGAAATTCTTTTTTCTCGAGTCTCAATTGTACCGCCGTATTTTCTTATTCATGAAACAGACCGAAGCTCGCTGAACATGTAATACAAGACTGGTCGAGTGATACAATTTTCACGAACGTGGAAAAGAGTATGGAAAACAGTAGAGTTCCTTAACAAACGTTCGCCTTTGTCTGGCATTCACTCGACGTTTATTTTCTTTTTTTTATCATTTTCTTTCGACGTTTTCTTCTCCGAGGCTGAAAGGAAAAAGTCGGCAAAGCAGCCCCATTGAGGGATCCTAAAGTTGTACAGGTACGCGGTCCTCGGGCGAATATCTCACGGACTTTCGTCTGTGATATTTCAGACAGTCACTTTGAGAATTTTTTACTGTCGTCCATGTTAATTGGGTGTATTTGAGAGTGCTCACCAAAAAATTAGCTATGAAACGAAGACTGTTGGCGTTCGATACTCTCCACTCGAGATTCGGCCACCAAGATTTGACATACATGCAAGGCTTGCTCGATCCGAGGGGTATGTAATTGTACTTGCCGTCCATGCTGCCGGTTAATCTTGGCAAAGTTTGGCTCTCGAATTCGGGGCGTCTTTCGGGCACCATTTTATCTGGAGGGATGAAAAAATTAATGTTTGAATAGATTTGTAATTAGTAAAAAAAAAAAAAAAAATCTATGACGATTCTGCGGCGCAAGTCTGAAAGCGAGTTTTAAAGAGTCTCCTGCGACAGAACTGAATTTATCCTTAACTCAGCGTGTCATAATATAGTTTTATTTGAGCGGATTACCGTAAGAAATCCCTGGCTTACGTCGTGCCGAGTCTCTTGCCAGTGGGAATGCAAGATAAATGTACCTTGCGTTACACTTTATACTCTCAGGACAGTGTATACGACGCGTCAAGCTGCTCCCAGGCTTTGCCCGTTATCGACGGAAATTTTGCCCGCAGGTCCGAAGAGCATAAAGACACTCTCTCCCTCATACACACCCACACATGACATTCACACGTATGAACTTCAATTCTCCCGAATGATACGTCACACAGGAGGAAATAATATGTGTCAGTGCATTTCACCAAAAGTTCTCTCGCGAGGTCGCGCGTCCGGCACGCCTCAGCCACTATTCCATATCGCCGTAGTTCATGCTACCGTGTTATATACGAATACGCGAATGATAAATTACTCTGAAACTTAATTAACTGGTTTTCCAGATTGCGGGAACCCAATATTTTTCAAGAAAATTCGTTGAAAAACTTGTGCGATGTACTGTCGCTGATATTGGGTTCAAGAATCTCTGAATAGCTACACCTGGCTAATCTGAGATAAGAGATACAGGCTGTTTGTAATACTCCAATTCAACAGTCGGTTTTGTGTATACAGTCACATTCGGAGTTTAAATTAGGATTTCGTTGCTAAATTTATTAGTGCTTGTTAGATTAATGTCATCGCCCTTAATTATTACTCACCGACAAGACCATCGCCGTTCTCGATGCACCGGCTGTGAGGATACAGCCGATTTCCGCTGTTGCCTAAACTGATCTCAAAATTGATCGATTTGGTTCTAAATCGGCAACGATCTATCATACAAGCGTCGTAAATAATTCCCACGAGAATATATTCCTCGGTGTCCCACATGCTTTTCTGCAGAAAAACCGATTGAACGTATCATTGAACAAAACGCGGAAGAATTGGCTTTTTATAATATCTTTGATGAAGTAGAATCTGATTTATCGATGAGAATAAAAATAATTAAAAAAAAACGTTCGTTCATTAATAAAGTGCCCATCCGATCGGATAGAAATCGCAGGGTTTCGTACAACAGAGGATGTCCGAATAATGGGGCTGCTCATCGTTAGTTACATTATATACCTCTATAATAGGCGCGGTCGGTTCTGTTTCTACGCCCGTCCCGGAGGAACCATCCGGATCATCAATTTCCGTCTTCAGGGAAAGAAGCACTCTGCCACGATAAATAGGGCGCATCGCTGAACACTTTCCAGTGCAACTGCAGTATTTTTCATCGGTACTTTTGCCGTAAAGGTGAATGAAGGATGGCCCGTAAGTCGGAAGAAATCCTACATCAGCGCTTACGGAAATCATGTCGACAGTTTGAAATAGGCAAGACAAATTGCGGCAACGAGCATAAAATGAAATACCCTCTAAAAGTATAAGAAAAACATCGTGGTAAATTGCTTTTGTGCGCAAAAAAAGTTAAAATTTTACAAACACTATTTTTCTGTCCATTGTATTATCTACACTTTATGTAACATTTATTATATAATATATCTAGGTAATTTATCAAAAGCTCGCACAACACTGACAAACGTATCATGAGAAAAGTGATGAACTCACCGTATTCCCCGGAATTCGAAATTTTCGTCAGGTTCAAAGTGTGGACGGCCAATAACGGACTGCGGCAAGATTCGCAGCAGCAAAAGGAACCGTGAACTTTGGACTTGACGGCGATTCTGACGCGCGGTGACAATGGTGGAAACATTTCTTTGAATAAAATTCTTTCGTTGAAGTGGACAGCCGAAGTGGAGTGGAAATTCGCGTTTGTAGAGGCCTGAGATGGGGTAAAGTTAAGAAACCGGTTAAATTATAATGCTACACACTGAGAAAAAAAAATAATAATGTACGAGTTCAATTGTGCATCTGAAATCGGTTCCCATATTTTTTATATTTTTTTATTGAGAAAGGATATGTGTGTAGCTTATGCTGTTGGGTAAAAAAAAGTTGAAAGATTTCGGTCCCGTCCGAGCGCCGAGTGTAAGATCTATCGTGGACAACAGCAAAGTTTCTTTTTTCCATCGACGGGTCTCGAAGCTACGTTGTACGGTGGAAGCGAAATGTTCGACTACATTTAGAAGTGATCGATCTCGCCGTGTAACAAGCTCTAGCGTTTGGCGCATCGACCGGGGAAGAGAGAGAGAGAAGCTCGAGTGCCCAGGGGGTCAGAATAACGTATTCCTTGTATATTGTAGCGGGCAATGGAGTATCGATCATTAGAGGTAATCATCCCCTCCGCGGCTATATTTATAGAGCTGTAACTCGGTGACGAAAAAGCGAAGGACGAACCGAGCGCGACGGAAGGAGCTACTTACGGAAACGCCTCATTGTCATAATATTGAGTGGGTATAAAGACTCTGGAGAGTCGTTCGCAGCCCCAAAAAATGTGTTATGTGAGGGGTGGATCTAATTTTGTTGTCCGGCCTAATGCTGATACGGTATACGACCTTATTACAACCGAAGCTATAATAAAACCGACAGGCCGGCTGAAAGTCCATACCGGCGTCGTAGACATTGGTTCAGAACATTCGTAACTGATAAAATGAATTGCGAAAATCGAAACAAGCGAAGGAGACCATGGGAGATTTACCTTCATACCGGCAAACGATATCTCGACGAATGGATTTACGGTACGTAGGTCGCTCGTGCACGAGACACTTTTCTCAACTGTTGGCAAACCGTCGGCTCGATAAACCGTGAACACGTATCGTGCTCGGAGCCTCGTTGAGACGCTCGTGTCCGCGATGGGAAGCAATAAATTTCTGAAAGTACAGTCGTGAATGCCTCTTTTAGATTGTGTGAACATAGCTGGGGATTCGAGAGATAAGAAAGGTATAATAAATAGTATGGTGCATTTTAAATCGAAGCTTTTTTCTTGTGTCTATTTGGCTCACAAGAAAAAAAGACTGCAATCGATTTCTGTTACACGAAAGAGAGAGAACGAGGTCAACGAACTATACCAAGAATTTCGAGAATTACAATACATAATAATTAATCTTCAATAATGCATCGGCTATTATACGCCCCAGATGGATTCATCGAGTATTCCCAGAAAAGCCACAACATTAGCTCATATTCAACATGTTTACACTCTTTTTCTTGGTACTATCAATTTTCATGTGAATCATGAGTGTATTGGACCAACCCTTCTATATCTTCGTCGCCGTCCGTCTCAGGATGAGCTTTTAACTTTTCTCCCTTTGCCGTTACCGTTATGTTGCACTTTACGTATCCTTTTGGTCCGGCAGATGGATCCTTGGGATTCGTCAGCATTGCCCACTTATGGTAATATTCGTGATCTGATTGTCGATAAATTGATACTATGATTAATATTATTTGAAAACAAAAGGGACTTCGAAGAATGTGTGTCTTAACAAACTTCTATGTTTAATTCTTTGACAAAAAAAAAAAATTAAAACTACAGGTAAGACGACAGTACGAAATCTACTCTGTCGACGGATGGCAATTACCGCCCACCGGTAATTTTCCATCGTCAGAGACGGGCGTTTCCCACCTAACCAACTACCGGTCCGCACGTATCTTTATAAGTAGCTGCTGTAGATCTTTGCCACCAGATCTCGCAGTCTGTTGTCTCATATCTCAATGCTACAATCAGGAGTTACCCGATAATGGATGAGAAATATATCTTACTTGGCTGATCCCACACTGTGCCGATTTCGAAAAACATTCCTCCGTAAAACTTGAGTTGCCTCAGCCTGTTGCGCAAGTAAGCCGATATTGTTATTCTCATGGTTAGCAGCTCGTCAAAGTGGCACGTAAAATTGAAGACGAAATACTAAGAATATTAACAATTATGATGGATACAAGTTTAAATAGTTTTTGAAGCGATTCCGCGAGAGGTTTACCTCATTGTAATAGGGACAGTCCGTTCTCTCACGAACACTCGTTTTCTTCTTATGACTTCCAACTTTTACGACTATCATCGGATTTCCATTTTGAGCTAGGTGCTTCGCTTCGATAATCGTTATGCTGACTTGATAAGAACCATATTTTGAGGAATACTTTCCCCCGCGATAAACCATTACTTCAACCTCTCTTTCAATCAAGTGACAATGTCATATTTGCCAACGGAAGTCACTTGTTTCCACTTCCACGCTGTTTCGATAAATTAACAACCTGGGTGTTCCTTAATTAATCGGTTTCTGGTGCTGGCGACCCTTCGAGATTAATTTCGAATGCATTTAAGACGTATAACATATGTTTTTTTTTACCTACTTTCCGATGTTCATTAATTTACATGTTTATATCACTGCCTGCAGTCGAGATACATTTCAGTAACAATAAAATAATTTTCGGTGACGTCACTTCCGCACGTAATTTTTATACGTATTTTTTTTTTTTTTGTTTCTGAACATATAACTCTGCAATTCATATTGAATGAAGCCAGCGACAGAAACGCATTAATTAAGGAGTTGAGTCTCAGACGACGTAGCATAAGGAACACACGGGACTCGACCAAACGGTAAAAAGGGTGGCAAAAAAAAATAATCCTTTTATTTTTAACATAAGCTTCTAATGTTTTATAAGTGACTTCGAGACACTTTTTTTTATAACTATCGTCTCGAAACCCAGGTGAATTCCAACCGGTGTCCCAAGCTTCCCTCGCACTTATCTGCAGCACGCCGTCACCGTGCGCACCGCTTGCTCGGTAGATGTAAGAAAAACCTGTTAATATATTGATCGACGGTATCGAGGTCCTCCTTCTCGAAGCTCCGAAAGAAACGTACCCTGTATGTCGCAGCAGCAGAAGCAGCCGCAGCAGCTACGGAGGACCGCAGAATCGCGCCCACATTGGATTTATTTCACCAATTTGTTGGGACAGCCGCAGGTGCGAGCCCGAATCCCCTCGTTCTCCATGGTGCGACTTAACTTGTGCGGATCGATTTCGATGGTATGTCTAAATTGGTCCTCTCTTTCGCAGCATCATGGAGGCAAAGGAAACCAGAGGTGTTTGCCACTGCATCTAGATCCTCCAAGGAACCCCAGAATTTCGCTTCGCCACCAGTAAAAGAGGAACCATCTCTTTGTCCAGAAAAGGGCCCATGCCGAGCCAATCGCCAGACGACGAACTATTTTAATAAGGCAGACGTTTGCCAATTTCGCGCGAAGAGCCGCAATCCCTGAATCACCGATGAATCTCAAACCTTGCTGAGTTATACGGTTTCATTGGTACCTGAGGAAACGAGAAGACTCACTCAGACTATAACCCTATAAGGCAATGTAAATTGTGCCTATCGGTAGATCGTGCCACCCCAATCGGAGCGAACCGCATTGAAAATGTTTATGCGGATTTTTTTTTAACACGTTTGCTCGAAGCTCAATTTTCTCCGTACACACTTGTGACTGCAAATTTCTTCTTTGGTGCATGGATGCTGGTTAAAAAAAACTGGTTCAGCCGACGTGACGGGGACCCCTCTTTGCTGGTAATCACTTTAGATTAGCGGATATCAATAATGTATTATCTTAATCGGCGTGAAACAATTATCACATCAACTTTAGCGAGCCAATTAGTGAAATATGATACGTTCGCCCGTTTACAAGACCTCCCCCTTCATCGCCCTTCACCGAGTATCAAGTTTCTCTCGCCCCTCGAGCCCAACGGAAGAGGTCCTAAGTTGCTTTATTTTTCATGTCATCAGGATAGATACATGATATATGTGCGCTGTATACCAGTTTGGCGATTTTTGGTTCGAGATTAAAACGCCACACCACAGCGAGGTGTACACGTTTGTGTAACGATTAAAAAAAATCAAGGGGTATCCTTATTTCTTTGTCAAGCTTCAACTGCCGACTTTTTCGATGCTCCGATTCACCATTGGCTAAAGGTTGGCTCTTTCCTTTGCATTTCTTTCCAGTTGGAAGATTAAATAAGATTGCCGATCATTTTTTTAATGCACATTTCATGCTTATAAAATACCGTCTTCGTAAAAAAAAAAAAAAAACAAAAGAAACAGTATCGTTATAAGACGGATTGGATTTCGTCCTCGAAGCGAGACAGCTTTCACATCAGTATTTGTAATTCAATACAAAACAATAGGTGCATAAATCGAACTTCTTTTTTTCTTAATCCACGTACGTAAGATTTGCTGCTAAATACAAATCGGTAATCACAAAGTATTCAATGCCGACAATATACGCGCAGTGGAATAAATCACTTATTATTGGAACTGACTCGACAAGTTAAATAAAGGATATTCCAAGGGTTGCCGATTATTTGTCCCTTGTAGCTTCAAGTGTTTCGCGCCGGCAATAAAACTAGACACAAACAATGTCGACTTCTCGTGATATTTGGATGGCAGGGTGAGGTGTTTTTCGTCGAATCATAATATTTTACCTGGCGCAAACCGGAAGGGCTCGCTTGGGACATATCCGCGAGTACACAATGGCTCGGAAACCGTGGGTGTTTCTACAACACTGGTAAGGCACGTGTCAGCGAAGTTCCTAACTATATTATGTCAGTCGATGAAATAAGGAAAGGAGCTGACAGACACAAGTGTCAGTTTCTCATGTCAATCAGTTGAGAAAGGAAACGGGTGAACGGTGGGCGAACGAAAAAAAAGTGCTTTGTCACTGCTCCACCGAAAGCGTATATACCACCGGACTTCTCTGTCGAACGAATATTTGTCAAATCTTTATGACAATATCGTCTCGTTATCGCAAGTTTCAAGCCATATCCATTTCCGGCACTCGCACACTTGCCTCGGCAATAAATCATCCTATTGACTCTCCTCAACAATCACCTGCAATCAACCGATTAAAGTGGATCATCAAACTTCCTTATAAAAAAAAAAAAAATATCGTTCTCAGCTCGTTTGCGCACATTGTAATGGCTATTACTACAAGCAATTCCCACTAAATTCTATACTACAATTTAATCTACATAATGCCTGTAGATTATAAAATTATCCCGTAGCAAAATTTGCATGAGCACAATATACTTTTGCCGGGAACTCTTGGCCCCTGTATGATTCTTATCGTTGACTACCTGTGCGCTTGCAACGACGATAATGTTTTTCGATTTTTCATGAGCGCCGAGTGGGTCCACCGATTGCAATTTTTATCACATTTTATCAGAAACTGATGATTTTTTTTTTTTTTACACGATCAGAACACTCTTCCGAACAATCTGTCGCGAGAGATTTTTCGTACGATTTTTTTTGTTTTTTTTTTTAACCGAAGTAAAAAATAAAAGGCGTTTTGTTTTAACGATGTCAATGGACTCCCCTTTATAACGCCTTCGGTAGCGCAGCATCTCGGTACTTAGTTGGGTTTCGCCGGAATGAAACAAAACTGATACAGCGGCAATGTCGCGTATCTTTGTCTTCCCGCGGTCGTTTCCCGGTGAGGGGACCAAAGCGTCGTCACGGCGCAGGAGGATGTAAGACTGCCGAAAGAGATTCGTTATCGGTCGTTCTATCATCACCGAGTATGCAATATTCTGCGTCTCGCGCATTTCGCTGTGGATCGCGGCGAGTGGAGCTTCTGCGCGTGTGTATGACACACGGGAGTTCGGATCCTTGCCCGGAGTTTGAGAACTCCGCGGCGGAATGTCGTCGCAATATAAGGTCGGTAGCCGACGCCGCCGTGCATTCGCTCGTTCGCCGGGAGACCACTGCAGTTTAAATAAATCGGCGCATTAAAGAATTTACGAAGTAGTAGGTATACCGCGTCGAGCTCGGCCACTTCTCAAGAGGCAAACGCCGCGCGGCCGAGACCCGCGGCATAAGTTACGCCCGTCGCGGGCGCGCGCGACAGAGCCTCTCCGCGGCTATTCTACTCTCTTTCATGGCACAGCTTATAGGGTCGTCCCCTCCTCCATAGATTGATAGTCCCGTCGGTCGAACATCGCCCTCAACGTATATACGCGAGCCTACCTACTGCAATGCTCCAACTAATGCAACATTGGTACCCGCCGAGGCAAGATGGTTTATTTCCACAATGTTCCGGTTCTTTTGGACGCGAGATCGCGTCTATAAAGAATACGTACAAGAGACGGCGCGCCGATACTTCACTTTTCTTTCTGATATCAACTATGCTGATGGGTTTTGGTTAGTCGCGAGGCGGCATTTTGTGGACTACTTGATTATGTAATACTCTTATTTTCAACGCTGAGACGATTACAGTTGCATCTATCGTAAATTTTTATTCATGAGAATGGTTTTTGTACCAACCGAGACAAAAAAATCGTTTGCGTGGCGCAAAGAGTATTTAGCCGAACGAACTAACAGTTTGTTGAATTTAATTAATTTCATTCATTCATTCAAAGATACGTTCTTTTCGCCACTCTTAAATGCTAATTTAGCTGAGGCGAACGTTTTTTTCAGCATAATTACGAGAATTGTTGGGGCATCGAGACTATCGAAACGGGCAGATGAAAGATCGACTTGTAGCTGTGGGAAATATTGAGTGTGTGAACGTCAATTATTTTTGCTTTTTACTGTTACGATCTCATATTTTTGTCAGTATCGAGAAAGGCGATAAATTTCGTTTGATATCGATTTTTCTGATTGGGGGAAAAAATGGGTAAGCAGGGATGAATTGATGCGGTTCACACTTTTTTTCGTTTGTATACGATTCGGTTTTTCGGTCTTTTACGATTTTCCACGTAGGAATGAAAGAAGTTCCCTGCACGGGCGTCATTAATACCGTGTCAACGCACCCCAAGTTTAGCACTCTATGGGGGGGGGGGGGGCGTCGTGCAGGGACACGAGCGTGGACGGGGTCGCCACAGAACGTCGGACAGAGAGAAGCTGCCACGACAGAATGAGCAGAATAGCGGGAGGGTGGTGTACGATCCAGAAACTATTATAGGCACGCGGTTTTCCTTTGGTCACGTGTCCTTACAAGTGGTAAATTGCCATCATTTGGTGGGCACGGTGAAAAAGAGGTTGGCTCGACTCCAGCAGAAAAGCTTCGACCGTGAAGTTTTGCGGCGTGTAATCCTTGTATTTGCTTTACATACCAGCTGGTGAGTTGGCCGCAGAGATTGAAAAAAAAAAAAAAAAAAATCCTTTTATCGGAAACATGGCAAAACGTTGACAATTCGTTTTTAAATATGCATATCTGCTTTGTTACCGGAAACCACGAGTCCAACATTATTAACAAATTTTGTGTTTTGTGTAATATCAAAAGCGTATTTTGATGAAAAATTGAATAAACCATACCGCGGATCCAAAAAAAAAAAAAAATGAACTGCGGTATACAAAATCTCCCTCCGAACTGCGGTATAAAAAATCAGCGGTAGTACTTTTTTCCCACGTAATCCGTTGAAACGAGACGTACGTGAAAAATATACTCTCGGGGTTGGCTCGTGATCCGTACACGTATCGCGGGTGCGCGTATTGTTTCGATGCATAATACACCTCATAGCTCGTTGTATTCGCTATACCATGGTATTGGGACAAGTGTGTGAAACCCGACCGAGTGAGACAGACTGTTGTATAACGAGTGCGCAAAACACACAAACAACGGATTGCAATAATGGATGGGCCGTAAGGAGTGCGTGTTGTACAAATACGATATCGGCTTGAGGGGTGGGCAAGGGAATGGCGCGGGAGGGGGGAGGGGGGGGGGGGGGGGGGCGACAGGCACGTGACCCATTGAAAGGACTCACTCGGAATATAACGAACACCCCCAACGGCGTGAGCCCCCGGGGCGTACGCACACCCTCTCCGTCCGCTGTGCAGCCCTCAACAGTTAGCGGGGTTAACTCGCAAGCCCACCACTAATACGACGTGGAACACACGCTTTTCTTTTTTGTTGCTTCTTCTCTTCTTCTTTCGACGATTCAATTCACTCCGGGCCCTCGAAGTTTATCCCGCTATTCGCACTGATCGCATTTCGCTCATGATCGCCCCAATTTCGTCAATGATTTGTTTTCGTTATTGTACTCGCTTGAATTCGACACCCCATTCTATTCCGTAGCTGAATATCGTGTAAACTTTAGGTGTACTGTATTTTTAAGTAAAGAAAATTAAAAAGTTAACAAGAACATAGTTCTACACTCTTTCTTAACAATAAATGCTTGTCAAACGTATGAACGTTTTTTTTTATCGTCTGCGTAACACCGACTCGGCACGAGGTCCAAGTTCGAGCAGCGCAAAGTACCAATGTGCATCCAATACTCGAACAAACCTAAAGACAAAGGGAGCAAAGAATGGAAAGGGAAAACAACAAAAAAAACGTCCTGGCAGGTCCATGGACGATCGAAAACGTAGGTTTTGTGCCGATGGGAGAATCTTCCATCATGGTACACGCCCCCCCCACCTCAGTGAAATCGTGGGAGGAATCTTGCGTGGGAACTCTCTCCGCGTCGTATGTGCGGTGGTCCCCAATGGGTCCTCGCTTATTCCACTTAGTGGTTTCGTCTCTTCTGCTTCCACTGCTGACTCCTTTCGTTATTTGCTGCTCGAGCTGGTGTGCGCGTCATGACCAGGACGACTACTGCCGCTGCCGCCAACACATCAGCGGATGCGTACGTACAGAAGCATCATAGAAGCAAAATGAGAAGCTGCATGCTTCTGGTGGCAGCATGACGACGAGTGTGCGTGCCCCGTGCTGAGTCAGAAAGCCGCGCTGCCGCTTTGCGAACCTTTGTAACCGTCACCATGAAATCACGTCGAGTGGGGTATATATGATGGTCCTGGCGAACGCGATTCACTGGATTCACCGGAGGCGTATTATACAGCATAGAAGCACATACTCCGAAGCTCGCTTTAGGTGTATATAAGTGTATATAGAAAACGTCAGTGTTGATGGGCACTCGTCGACGACCCACGTTCAAAACGATGGGTCCCGATCCTTCAGCATCAACAGCACATATTGTATCACTGAAGTACATTACAGTGGCTCGTATAATATAATAGGGTGTAATAGCATTATCCGAGGAGTCACATGTAGGAGTGGCTCATGCCGGGTAACGCGATACAGTTAAAGCGGCGAATCCTGAATGGGAAGAGCATGCGAACGACCGTGAGGCCTCTTCAATTGATTCGAAGCATATGTAACTGTATCGCCTCAGTATGCATGGAATTGATTTTTCGGATTCGCTCTCTTCAGACTGTTCGAGAGCTCGAGTAGAAAAGTGACTGCGATAAGGCAATAGAGTACAAGGACGGTAATATCGCACCCTTTACGGTGGTAACAAATGGTTAGGCCTTTTGACGAACATTTCTTGCCCACAAACCTCTACATTTTCTTTTTGTTTTAACCAACCGTATTTTTAACAAAAAAAAAATTGTAAAATCATCAAGAAGAAAATTGATCACGTATCTTAGATTTCATTGGGGTATTTACATGTTAGCAGTTGAAAAAAAAAAAAAAATGATGGCCCTCCGCGTAATATGATTGAATCACCCTCGACCATGCCCGATGTCCTATTAATAGTAACGGAGGAAACACATGTACAATCCGACATTATACAGACATCAGTGCCACTACATCTCACAATCGTCTGTTTAATCGAACGTAGGCAACAAAGATCAATGTTAATAGAGTTGCCTATTGAATTCCGATCAATTACACCGAGCGATAATTGATTGCCTCTCTACTACATAGTAGTATGTTACTGAATAGTAGCACGAAGATCGACGATCACTTATGACTCTCAATACCGTAACCCACGGCGAACTTCCCGGTACTCCGTAATGAATTGTCTTTCTATCTACTGTCTCTCGCTCATCGTAAATTAATATCGCGAATAGTTTCAGCTCGGCATGTATTTTTTTTTTTTATTCTGGCAAGACACTCTCGCTCGTTCTATGCAAATTGTACGCTCGGAGCAAGGCTTTTTGCGAATGATTGGATGGATCTAGGCTACCAGATACTATTCATCTTTGTGTCGTACTTCCAGCAACCGCTGCGTAACGTCTAGCGTATACAGTACTTAGTGTCAGTGTCTTACCTCGAGGTAGAGTCAACACTCAATTTGTATTATCATCTATCAGCCAGACTAACTAATACCCTCGATACGTTTAAGCCCGAATGAATGACAAAATCCCAGTCAGTGCCAGTATATTCCCACCGTGTGGAAAATCTTGGCTAAGTGCCGGTATTATCGGCTCATTGATCACGACATTTACATTCCCCGTTCAATCAATAGCCGTGATGACGATATTTCACTCGCTGTTCGTTCGCTACATTGAAATCATGTTTCAAATTTGTTCGGTAGGCTTTGATCATTACACTCTGTTTCCCACTCTCCTCTGTCCGATTTTGTTGTACTCCCATTAATAAACTTCTACACATCAGCCACTGGTGGATGTCGCAACCCGAAGAATTCCTTGTTCATCGACGAAGCGTCAAATCCAAATCGAAGATTCATGAACGCAGATTAAAAAATAAAAAGCATTCCGAGAGCAAGTGGGCAACGACGCGAAGCGAGAAACATTGTTAGAGCTGTCCCAGCGATGTAACAGCCTCGCGATTCGATGTACAACTATATACGTATATGCGAGTATCGTTGCAACTGATGGAGCTATGGGGGCCCCGGTTACTTTCTTGGCCCCTCGATGTCTGCCTAACAAGTCGACCTCGTGGCCCCTCGAGGGTGGTCGTCCCCGGGAGGTCTCCCGATCACGGGTCCCCCGGCGTATCGGCTACTCGGACACGCCCGCGGTCCGTCATCCCATCATCTGCGCTCCGCTCTCCTTCGACCTGGACACGACACCAGAACAGAAGAGCGCGCGAGAGCGTCGGCTAAGAATGAACGAAGAGAGAAAAGAGCCCGGGAATTGGAGTAAACGTTGCAGTAATTGGCAGTAGTACTGTCTCGTTCTCTCCAATGTCTCACGCATGCCAAAGACTGACCGTGCCAAATGACCGGTGAACATACATAGCGCTGTTCCCGCTCACTCTAGCACGCGAGTCTTTCCTCGCCGCTGCACCTTCACCGCTGGAGGAGAGATAGGATAATGCTCCGCTATTCAGAGGATGTTTACTCCGTAATACCTTCAACCACCCATGAAGTACATCTGCAACGAGCGCCGGTACAGAAGGGTAAAGAGATCATTCTATCGCATGTGCGAGCATTAAAAACGTTTCTCCGGCCGTCTCACTCCTAGGCACGCGCGATCGTTGATAATGAACGTTGTAAATCAATCAAGCGCGACGCGAGAGGAGGCTCTTGTCGCGAAGATGCTGCTCACTTGCCGACTGTTGTCTCTGGCTCGTAGCCTCGGGTTAATAGCCGGGGATTAATACAATTACGGGCAAGTGAAACTTTGTGTTCTTACTTCTTTGGTCACTGATATCGTAAGGGACAGGGCGGAGTGGGGCTAAATGGAACACTTTTATCGCGAAGCACAAAAAAGTCTCGTCTCGAATGGCGAAGACGGCTCCGTTTTGTCCCCGGATTCCCGTTTTGCTCCGCTCTACCGGTGCATTAACACTTGTGGATATTTTTAATACGCAAGATAAGAGAGAAGGGAGACGGAGCCCGAGAGATGAAAGTATAGGAAGGCGGAGACTCGAGAAGGAAGGTCGACTTCGTGGCAGCAGCCTCAACAGAATGAGAAGAAAATGAGAGTATTCGTTCGCTTCGTTAATTAGCGAAGGGGAGAAAGAGAGGAGACGACAATAACTCGGTAGGCTGAAGAAGGAAGGAACGATTGAGAGCCTTCCCGACCTCGTCGAGGCAAGGTTCCTCGTTAGCGGTACTATCCTATCCTCGTCGGGCGAGAGCGCGTAAGAGAGCCGCTACTAATCCCAATTCGACTTGTTACCGTAACAGGTGTCGATTGACCGCGCTCCTCCCTGGCACAGTTACACCCAGCGTCGTTAAATTCCTTCCTGTTTACGCGACCTTGGGATAAACGTTACCGTTATCGATTCAAGGGTCTTGAGAATTCGTGCAGAAAATTGTAATCTATTCTCACGTCACTTTTGAGAATCAATAACATTTCTCTCCGGAAATAAGTCACATCTGAAAAATTGAAAAATAATCATATGCAAAAAGAGCGATCTTTCGTATTTTCAAAAATCGACCGCAGCCTCAACACGTAACAAGGAAAGACTTGTGGAAGGAATTTCTTTAGTTGTCCTCTCAAGAGCCGATTCACAGTCAACGACTGGGATTTCGAAGTTCGTATACAGTTCCTTCTCATCCGTTCCTCCTCGGAAGGAGTTGGGAACAAAAGTATTCCAATTAAGGCGAGGGGGCGCGCGCGCGCGCGCGCTGGACATCAGAGGCTTGTCCCGCTGACCCGATTTCTCGGCTCTCCAGCATCCCCCACAAGCTCTCCCAGTCACGGAATCTACTGTATACTTTCGAGGGATATATATCCCGTAGGCATCCGGAGTCGACGTCGTCCTCGAACGACAGCGAAACCAAGAGGGAAACGAACCGCTCAGAGAGGCTGAGAAGTTCGAGCGGCATCAACCGCCCGCCGGGCGCTTCTCTCGTCCGGCCTCCTCAGCAAGCGGCAGCGGCAGCAGCACCGGCGGCAGCTCGCTCCCGTTGCCGCCTTGAAAAAGGTTAAACTCGTTTTCGTTTTCGTCGCTAATTAGACTCGTTAACCGGCACGGCGTAGCGCCGTCGAGCGTAGCCATAACCGGGCAACTCTACACCGCACAGAATGAGAGAGACGGAGTGAGAGGGCGGCGAGGGAGATGAAAGAAGGAACGAGAACGAACGAATGAGAAACCAATGCTCAAGCTGAGGCTAGTTTGTTCCCGTCGCCCAGTCCTCCAGGGTGCGTTTCGTGATCGGTTCGCCTTATCGTTCTCGATTAAATTTATACTATTTCGTACGTAACAGCCGATTTAAAACCGTAGACGGACATGTCATACATTCGTCTTTCCCGAATTTGGGATACATCGCGTGTTCGATTCTCGACTTTCACGCTCGTGAAAATTTGAGGGTTCCTTCGGAAAGGGGTTCCATTTTTTGTCTGTCGGTGCAACGCTGATTCAGTGGTATTTAAAACAAGAACCGTAATTTAATAATCTCCAGAAGATATTTGACCGATTAGTATCACGGTCAAGTGTCAATTTGACGCAGTGAAGCAATCGCCTTTATATCGATAAGCTAATGGAGAAGTTAAATCGCTGACAAGTGAAAATCGCTGTGTAGACAAACTGCCGGAGTGACCCGACCTAGTGCCAGAGTCGTTCGATGAAAATTATATCATCAATGAGAAAATGAGCGGACGACACTGTGTGACTACGGGATTGACAGTGACGCGGAGACGAGCGAAGGCACAGCCGCAAGTCAGTGCAATCGGTGCTACCGATCTCGGGGAAAAAAAAAAGTGACAGTCATTCGTCTCTCCAAGCTTTTCCACCCCGAGCTACCTGAAATAAACGTTCGAGCCTCGTGAAAACATCGACAATAATTCATAAGGATATAAGCACTGCTGTCAGATGAGTTTCATCCCTGTGTAAAGCACAGCGGAAAGATAAGTATCTTTTTTCTCTACACGAACTGTCAACGCCGTCGAACGACTATGTCATCGAACGACGACCCGATGTTCAAGACACAACTGCTTATCATCGTCCATCACTTTTTGTTTTTCCTTTCTAAACAAACTCCTCTCGAGACTATCTAAACAAAAGTGCTAGAGACAATAAAAAAAAAAAAAAAAAAAAAAAAAAAAAAACACACAAATAAATAATAAAAATCGCAGTTAATTAAAGCAGGGTCGAACGATTTCCAGGATTTTATTCTCGGACCATTGTGATCGTGAGAAGCCAGTGGAATCGTGATAACACACGGTGTACACAGTATATGTAAATACTGAAGGATTTTAATCGCGCAGCTTCGTATAAGCGAACAATTTTTTTTTTTTTTTTTCTTTTCTTTCTCCATCGTTCGGCGGAGAACCTCTCGGGAGTACGAGGGAGTGAGATGGAATAATAATAAAGGAAGTAAAAGTGGGAGAGAGGAAGATGAAATTATTCTCACACAAAGCGTGCGCGCGCGCGCTCTGCCGTATACATGTGGTATACGGCAGAGGTACGACGCTTCTTCGTCTTCTTCATCGGCTGCGGGGCCAGTTCTCGCTCCTCTCGATATACTGTACACTCTCGGTGGGCGGCCATATTGAATCGTGATATGGGCCCGCAATTAAGGCCGAGTAGGCCACCCGGACGAGAAAGAGAGACGCGCAAGCGGGCGCGATAAGGTGAGTTCTCTCCCCGTGGACCCCGACGACTCGACGGGCTAAGCCTGACCTCATGACCTCCCACAAGTTCCTTCTGCTATACTTCCCAAAGTATATTCTGAGCTACGATGGTAGACACGGTGCATTGGGAGAAAGAGCGAGGGAGGAGGAGAGCTCGACGACGGTGCTGCTGAGGTCACGCTCAAGGATCGCGGGCTCGCGCGCGATATCGGCGAAGCCCCCGCCGGGCCCTAATAACCGGGATAGCCGTATGCACAAACTCTAACAGCGTTATAGTAAGCACATACCGATTCGAGATATGCCGCTTCCTGCACGTGCATTGTAGTTTGACTCTTTTATTTTATTAACAACCTTCAGCCAATTGTACACGGTAACGTAGATTTGTACATTAGCGAACAATTTTTGTAACAACATGTGTTCATGATTTTTCTAAAAGAAAACAAATTTTTGTACACCACCGTGCGAGGGTGCACGGAAACGCATAGATCTGTCACGTCGAACGAAAAAGAGTTCGATAGCTTCCCATTTTTTTTTGTTTTTCCCACGGATATTCTCGAAGGCATACAAAATAATTATAACAGCGTCGACAGGTATAAATTAGTGAGATAGTCAAGACATCATAGTTTCGCGTCTTTGTCCCGCAGACAAATATATTTCTCGACTGCGGCATCTCCGAAGCGTTTGATCAGTAGCGGGTAGCCGCGAAAAATATATATCCGTAGCCGCGGATAATATCGTAATAGAATGACGCACACTACGCGAGGCTGTTTAATACTGCAACCGTATTGGAATAGGGCAAACAACGACAAAGCGTATTCTTTTTCACCTGTTGTCGCTCCCGAGCTCCCGCGCTACGATCAGATAAAACGACTGTGTGGCCTCTGGTATGCAAATCCCGATGGAACTAATGAAGATTAAGAATCCTCCGGAATAAAAGAAAAAAATGGGGGGGGGGGGTGGTGTGGTGAGGTCCATGGAACGAAGAAGAAGAAGAAGAAGAAGAAGCGACGAAAGAGAGCGAGATGTTTGCCTCATTTCTAAAACATCGTTCCTAACGAGTCCCGATGCCGAGAATTCCTGAAAAATATCAAGGCTCGCTTCTCCGGGACTTTTCTCGTTCTCGCTGCTCGGGGCTTGGCCAGAGTCCCTTCCACCTGAGCGCAAACGGACGGTATTGTTTCAATGGTATGGTCGAGTGTCGAGAAGCATGCGCGCTCTCCGCACACAGGCATCGGTCTGTCCCTGTGGCTTCTGCCTTTCCCGCCTGGACCTCCAACGGAGAATTTCATTCACTATGCGAGGTCAATTTATTCTCGTGAAGGAATTAAGCCTCTTCGAGTCGAAGATGAAGACGGGGTAAAGCGTAAAAAGGTATCGTGGCGCGCATACGGTAGCTTATATATATATATGCACACACACACACACACATATATATATATATAGATCTCATCGGATCGGAGGCTGTGGGATCGCAGATGGACAACCAACCCGCTCGTTTGAACGGTAGCTACGAACCGAGCGAGCGATGATGATGAAAGCTATGAGAAATTTCTACCGTTTTGCCGCCCGGTCCGTATGAGGCACACACGCCGCGCGGCCTTTCTGTATAACGTCTCTGCGTGACCGCCGCGCTCCGCCTTTTTCGGTATGGGAAGTGGAGGGCGCGGGTAACGAATGTATCGCGCTTCTGCTCACTGGCACCTCGAATTCTTACCTGGCTGATCGGCACAGCGAGCCAGCACCGAGAACGACTCCGAGAAAGAATAGGACATATATATTTCTCTGTTCGGAATGTCCGGTGAAACGAAGCGACGCGCGCCACTTAAAAATAGCGTACGTTCCCACAAATCATTGCGGGTTTCGCAGCTAGGCAGCTAGCTTGCACACCGGGCTAAGCCGCCTCCGTGATCTAGCTGCTGACGGGCTAACAGAGGTAAAAATTCGAAGCCGACTATGTATATCACGTCGAAATGGTATAACGAACCACGCGACCAGCCTCTCTCCCTCCCACTCTTTCCCTCTCTCTCTCTCTCTCTCTCTCTCCGTCTCCCTCACGAGTCCCATACCTGGATGATGCGGCTGGAAGGATTCAATTAAATTTGTCTATCGGAGCGCGATCGATTCGTACTTCGGTCGTTTGCGCTAATAATAAAAAATCATTGGAGCGGAGATGAATAGGTTCATATTTTGAGATTTGCAGTCGAATTTCACGGTTATTATCATAAATATTTTTTGGGGAACATTAAGGATGCGATAGAAAAAAAAAAAAAAAAAAAAAAATGTAACAGACAAAACGAGAAAGGACTAGCGAGTGTCCGGCCTAAGCTTATTCCGCTTATCCTATTTCGTTGCTCATCTTCTCGCCAATCTCATCCGGCGTCCCATTTGGTTCGGTCCATAGGCCGGCTTTCGCGCGAGGAGATAAATCATCGTGCCATAAACAACCGATATTTCTCTCCGAATGTTTACCGAGTACGCTTTAAATGCCTTGTTAAAACAAACCTACGCTCGTGCCGGGGGTGAAACGTTGTTATTTTTTTATTTTATTTTATTTTATTTTTTTTCTCAACCTCCACTACACGATGACCATGCGCGGTCACTCGATACTCACATCCACGAAGACGAGGATGACGAAGGGAAGGGAGAAACTAACGTGCGTCCGGTTGCGTGCCCCGTGACTTCTCTCTCGGTGTTGCAGCACATCATCTTTTGCAAATGAACCCGAAGCTCTGTGAGCTCTGAAGAATAGTTACTTCGAGCTATCGTCGACTTCAGGCACTTCACTCGACAGTATAATATTCAATGTTACATAGAACATGGGTGTCCAGTGCCTACTTACGAGTCTCGCGAACGGTTAAACCCGAGGACTGCCGTTACTACTTAAATATTACACTGTAAATAATTCTATTATTAGGCCGGAGAAGTAAAATTATTTGCGCCTGTCGTATCTTTGCGATATTTTATGAAGAAAAAAAAAATATTGTGACTATAGACAAAATTTCGTTTATCAGCCGCGATAACAGAAAAATCATCTTGCATCAGCGGACGTAATTATTAAAATTTTATGTAAAGTCCGGGATGAATTTGATGACGGCGAAGATCTCGCGGTGCATGCGTCGATAGCCGCGGGTCATTATTTACGTTATTCGGTCAGTGATCGGGGTGAAGGCCTTCTCTTTCGTTCATCCTATCCCGTTCGCTCCATCTCTCTCTTTCTCTCCTCGTGACTCTTTAAAGTTATAGGAAAAGGCGTGGAGTAGGCGGTCCTCGTATCTCATCGTCCGATTGAGTTATAGCGCTTTAAACTAAAAACCGTAGCTAAGTCTACCACTTGGAGCAAGCTAAACAGCAGTTCGCGCAGCGTATTATGCATCCGGGCCTGTATTAGTTCTCGCTGCTACATCGGTGGAACCGGACGAATGAGAAAATTGATAGATAGCCATACCATCGATCCCTCCGAGCTTTATCGACCGTAAGAAGTTCGCTAAAGCGTTTTCAAAATCACTACCTTCGCCGATTTATGACCGAGGTAATATAAATAGCAGTATTTCATAGTTTTCGAAGATACCGAGACGAAGATACCGAGACTGTATGAGGACAATAAAATAAATAAAATAGCAGCTTCTTTTTTTTTAAAGAAAAAGATTCTTTCGACACCTTCCCTCGTTATCGGAATTTTTTATCGATTAAATTTCTTATATATAGCCTCGCGAACTACACGAGGGATTGCCCAATATGGGCGAGAGATCTAGACGGTAGGAACATGGCCACCCGAGCGTTTATCGGCCCGATCGGAGAAAAACAAAGCGATTAAAAAAAAGCTCCATATGCCCTTTGAACACTGTCTCCACCTGGTGCCGTCTCCACCCTGGGACCAACCTATGCGACAGTCCCGATGCCAAATTAACTGGAAAAAATAACGCCCGAGGGCTCTCTTGTTCGACTCGACAAAGACAAATAAATATTTCGGTCGTTTTCACTGATCGTTTATACGAAGACGGCTTTGAATTGTATGAAAAAAACGCCCACCACCCTTTCGGACTGGCGCAAGCTTTAATACAGATGCAGCTTGCAGGAACACCGAGAGAAACGAATTTAAATGCATTCGCCGCCCCCCCCCCCCCCCCCCCCAAGGTTGATGTAAAGTGCGCGAATCTTGGATTCTTTTTCGCCGAGCCGCGCGGATGGATATTCTTTTCTCCTTCGCTCCCCTTCTATACTATCCGTTAATCTTTCGGTTGGTAAGAGCGGTGCGAGGGAGAACACGTAACCGAGTTGAATTTGCATAAATCGCCATTTTCGTGTCCCCTTTGAATTCCGTCGCTATGGCGACCTTTGTCCAGATCGTGCTACAATGGCCACTATCTTTGCCGGGAACACCAGGGGGACGCGTTCGCTCCCGGGGACCACGCGGTCCGCCTTCTCCACCTCCTTCTGTACTCTTGTTCTTCTTCTTCTTCTTCTTCCTGGAGAGAAACCATCGCAAACAAAGAATCTTCGTTGCGAGGAGGTGCGCGCGCGCGCCCCCGTCGAAGAAAACGGTTCGAAAAGGGTAAAAAACGTTGATACACGAATAAGCGATGCGCCGGTTGGATAATCCGAGCCTTCGGGAACCCGAAGAAGCCTTCCCTTTGCCGGGCGAAGTTCGCGTTCTCCGTGCCGTGTTCCCCGCAGCATCGCCACCCGCTACGATACAGCAGATTCTCTCTGGCAGTAGGTAGGTACGTTCTCCACTCAACACGTAACCCGTACAGGGTGGTTCGACCGAAACATATACCCCAACCACGCGATTAAAGCTCTCGACTTTAACGATCGCATAAAACTTACGCACCCATAAATCCACCCGGATTTCTCCTCATCCGCGAGTGGCTGGTCTGTGTTCTCAATCAAAACATCGCCGATTTAACGAGGCGAGAATTGAGAATTCTTTCTCTCCCTTTCCATGAAGAGATATTTGCATTAGCAGCCTGTCGGCATTACTCGAGCTTGCACACTTAATCAAACAGTACAGAAGCAAATATTCCAGGCGGAAAATATAATCTTCATCGGCGGAAAAATGATTTTATCCCATGTACGACCGGTCATCCGACCTCACCATAAAAATCCAGCTCGAATCACGGCCGAAGGATTCACCGATGTAACTCCGAACTCTCCGGCAAAACCAGGAGAGAAATCGTCTCGCGAGGAATCGAGCAGATCCAAGAAAGGGACATTCGCTCGCGAATCAGTTTATGCGCGACAGGTTCCCGGCGATGGGACGGCAGCGTTGGTCCTGCGGGGGCCAACCAGGTAGCAGTCGAGACTCGCCGTGGCACTGAGAAAGAAACATCGAATCGCAGAAAGAGAGAAGGAAACGAACGCTGAGGTAAAGAAGAGGAGGAAGAGGAAGAAGAGGAGGAAGAGTGCGGAGGCAGAGAGAAGGATTCAGAGGGGCTCAGCGAGGTGGTTTCCTGCGCGCTAACTCTCCGGCAACCGTACCACAGGCTGTTGGCGAACCGCGCGCACGACAGAGTAGCTGCTGCAGCAGAAGAGGAGACATTATTTACAACGGAGTCGGTGGTAGACAATGCCGGGGACCAGGAGCAAAAGCGACCAGCAGCAGCAGCAGCGGCCATCTTTCGTTCCTTTTCTGTTCTCCATATGCAACAGCATCTGCCGCTGACCAACCGAACGGCGAGCGAGAAGCCGCGCGATTCTCTTCGCTTGGCCGCATGCAGAAAGCTACAAGAGTGTATACAAACGGTAACCGAAGGAACCGCAGAAGTACCACACACACACACACACACACACACACACATCAGGAGAAAAAGAGGAAAAGCAAAAGCAGGATCAGAAAGCTCGAAGCGAAGCTATCTATCCGCGAGCGAACCGCAACAACTTGCGAAGTATGCAACCGCAGGGAAAGTGGCTTGCTCGCTATCGTTATCATAAACTCCCGGCGAACACGGAATTGGGCTTCCACCGACGCGCACCGCGTTCGGTTGTATTCGCTTCTTTTTCCACCTTGTATTTCTCCCCTTATTTCTTATTCTCGTCCGCTATCCCTGCAGTCTCTCGCTGCCCGGATCGAGTATCGGCATGTGCTCGCGCTCTCACCGCCCTTTGTACAAGCCCGGGCATTGCATTCTGCTGCACGTGCGGTCGATACAGCGTTCGACAACGACGACAACGAGAGCTTCTTCCCTCTTTCTGGTGTTGCAACGTGTGTGCGCCCGCCTCCTCCCGAAGATTCGCCGAGAGCGTCCCTCTTCGGAACATTCCACGATGCATTCTTACGCGAGCGCGAGCAAAGCCCGTAAACGCAACCACCGGAATCGCACCCTCGTGGGTAAATTTTACGATTATTTTTTTGGAATGATGTAGCGATGGGATATACCGGTGGAGAAACATTTTACACGTAATGGTTCTCAGGACTGTTTAACTCTTTAACCCGAGTAACACTTTTTGAGAGAGTGGGAGAGATGTGGATGTTCACGGTATTTTGGCGTTACTTTACGATATTTGACGTTACGTATTATCAGATAATACAGACGTATTATCTGCCATGTGTTCTATTGAAGATGCTCCACTTTAAGCTAACTCTCTATGCAGTTTCGTTCATATTCCATTTCTTTTTAATTCGCCGATCGTCGTGCTCTGGATCCTCATCTTAGACGAGAATCTCAAATTTAAAGATTTAGTGCTTTTGACGCTATAATACACTCTCGAGTTTAAATTATAAGAGAGGTGGTCAAACTCGAACCTTCGCAAAGTCTCGGTGAAGTTTCCGACGATAGAATCTCACCAGGTGCCTGTAAATTTCATTCATAACATACACACACACACACACACACACACACACACACAACTGTGGCAAGTGTGGTAAAGGCGATCCGCAGTATTCAAGTGCAGTTTTATTCGAATAAAAAGCCTGCGATGGAAGCCAAGGCAAGGGAGCAGGATGAGAATTTATTTGCAAACGTCCGACGCCGAGGACATGCGCGATGGTCGTACAGCGGCGGCATTTGGTATATATTCCGGATAAGGGTGGTGCAAGAGCGGGAGAGAGCAAAGCGTGGAATACGATGGTCAATGTATGTGTTATCCAGCATGAAACAGGTGAGCCACCGCTGTTACCCGGTCTGATATACGGAGATAGAAACACACCGAGAGAACGTCCAAGAGAAAACGCGAGAGAGAGAGAAATGTTTCGACTTCGTTATCATTGAATTTCCTTACATTGAAGGATGTGACGCGCCAGAAGAGAAATAGGAAGAGCCGTTGGACCGACTGCGGGAATAAAAAGAGATAAACAAGAATAAAGAAAAAAAAATGAATTACGAAGAATTATGTAAGTAAATAATCGGATAGATGCAAGAGGCAGAAATCCTTTAACTAATCCTTTTAACTAATTTAATACTGATATATTTTTTTCGCTTCCTGACACACAACTTGCACTTTTTTCCATGAAAGTGAAAAGAATGAAACAAAGAAACTTTGGAGCTTGCGAAACGCAATGGCGGCGAGTCTTTGCTTGAGAGGTGGGAATAGATAGATACGTGGAGCAGCTGGTCAGCCAAACGCGGGCAGGCAACCCTTCTTGCGAGGACGCACCACCGTCACGGGAACACCGTGCGCGCGTTCTGTATAAACTCAGAGACCTCTCGACGATACATCGTCGCGAGGAAGAATACTATAACAGTTGCAAGAGAGTCTTGCAGGGCGACAAGGAATAAGCGAGAGAACGGACTACGTCGACGACGATGAGACGGACGATCGGCCAGAGTTTGAGATAAAAGAGTAAGAAGAAGAAGACGACGAAGAAGAAGAAGAAGAAGAGCTAGCAGCAGCAGCAGGAGCGCAGCCGCCCCAATAAAAACTCACGGGCTCCCGTCTCCATCTCAGCGTGCGCGAGAGCTACCGAGCTCAACGTTTCCACGAGCGCGATCTCCCGAGGTGGAAGCGTGCGCAAGGGTAAAAGGAAGATAGCGAACCCGGCGGGGGGAATCGCAAAGGACGACAGTGGACGAAAGAGGATGAAAGCGAATGGAAACAAGAAGAACAAGAAGTAGGATATGGGAAAAGAGGAGCGAAAGAGAAAGAGGAACATCGAGCCTTGCGATGGAACACGAATGCGAACGCACGAGGGGAAACCGCGGAGGCGCGGTCCACGTTCCAACGTTTGACAGAACAAAAGACTATCGACCGGCCACAGGAGAGAAACTGCTTCCTTGCTTCCCGCCTCCGAAATAGCAGTCTGACGACAGTGCGTCCCTCTCGAGTTCCTCCATTCCTTCACATAGCCTCCTGACCACCATTTCGAATCGACCTTCCATTTACAGTTCAATTTTTTTTTTCGAGCCTGGTTGCCCCCAAACTCGAAAATTTAAACTATATTGCCCTCATTTCCTTATTAAAAATCATACATTGAGCTGGACGATTCGAGTCCAGATCGCGACTTGTGCAATTTCCGAAGTCCGACTGTAAGCAATATTGAATACGCTCACAGTTACAGTTTGCAAGTTCGATAGAACCTTGTACGTATCCGCTCTTCCGTCCACTGGATTGCCGCTGCGGTGGACCACTGGCCGTTCATGTTCCTCCGAGCACCGGCTTGTGTATGTACGTACAGAGTTGAGCGATCTTTTCCCTATGCAATTCAGATACACGGTAGCTCGTACCGCGCCTCTGTGAAGCGGGCACCGGGTTCTTTATGTGCGTCACACGATTGAACGTCCGTGTGACGCGAGCTCACGGTTGTTTATGGGCGTCACGAGTTTCTCTGCTTTGCTGCATGCCGAGCGAAGTGCAGTCACCGGTGTATGGATGCATGGTGATGCTGGTCTGTGTCGTTCGTGTAAACCGCACTCGCTGTATGAGCTCCAGTAGACCGATCGTATTTGAGCCGAGGCCAGCAAACTTGAGCCTGGAAGGTCTACATCGCAACGTGATCTCGCAAGACAATAATGCGGCGGGATACAGTCATTGACATCGTCGCAGTAATTGGCACCCTGCAGTGAATGACATGAGATAGAACGAACGGCAGGAGATCAATGTATGCCAGTGACTGGATTATACCCCAACGACTCTCATACTGCGGATGCTCCTCAACGAGCCAATGATACATACGAGTCCACCCCGCTAAACTGCCGATGCGTGCTTTTGCTCTCGCGCGGTTACCCCATAGCGTACAAATTACTGAAAATTGGTCAACTTTTTTCGTTCCTCTTCGAGTCGGCTCGAGAGAGGCTGCGGACGCTATATACCTTTCACTCGTCGATCCCTTCGTCACCATCCGCCCTGGAATTCTCTTCGTATGGTGTATCATGTATACTATATACTATATATAGAAAGTTGTGTATATATGGTGCGGTATAGCGGAGAGGAAATACCGATGGGCTCTTTCTTGCCGGTACATCAAAGTGCAACTGACGGATCGATCCTCTCGGTGGACTCTCCAGTTCGGAAACGTGAGGCGAGCTTCGGATTCGTCGTTTCTGGACCGTCGCGACTTCTTCGCACACGGGCGCGGATCACTCCTGCACAGGGTTGGGATTTATGATTCCGCGAGATAGGTGCCCCGGCGGCGCAATTCTTTCCATTGTCGGACATGGAGCGCGGTCAGGATTCTTGAGAATTTCGGCCGCCCTCCCGTGGGAAAATCCGTGAGAGCTTTTATGGCGTTGTGTTCGATGAAGTTTTCGGAGATCAAGGAGTGTCAAGTTTTTCTGATGATTCGCCGCATTTCGTCAAGGCAAATATGCTGATCGTCAAAAACTCCGGATACTGCCGTATGGATTATTATTATTTTTTTGTTGTTGTTTACTCTCAGTCAACTAAGGAGAATCGTTGGCCCTACATGGCGCATTTATGCGAAGCTTAAAGTGTCCTCGAAACATCGAGTTCCGAGTAGAGAGCCCGAGTCGCAGTAGATTTCGTTCCATATGCATTTCCCATTACACCGAGAGAGATCCCCTTCTCATTATAGCTCTCTAAGACAGCTCTCGGACGCCTTCGCGTGCCGCTCAACGACCCTTGGCTAATTAACGTAAAATTCAATCGTTCACGGGAGAGATTTCTTCGCGCGTTTACAGCGGCATTACATCGAAGAGAGTTCCCTCCGTACTTCCTTTGACCTGCATCGACTTTGAACAAAATCAAAGATATATCGTTATCAAAAATTTGGGTATCTGGGCTGAAAGAGAATAATACAAAAATCACCGTCTATAAATATCAAAAAATGAAATTAGGGTTTTATCGCGACGGGGCGTAGTGGTTTCGTTCCAATCTCGGTTGATCGAACCGACCGGCCGGTGTTTCGAGAGCACCGGTGACCGTAAGATCTCTCACGCGTCTTATGCAAAGAGAGGTGATATTCCGCCGGTGAAATAAATGCCACGATAGTCCAAGAGCCCCGGCGCCGCCATTGTATCTCGAGTTCATTAAATATTAACGAGAGTCTCAATTTCTTCATTTCGTTGATGAGTCGCCCGAGCGCCATCCGAGAACCCGCATATAGATTGAAAATTAACTTATATGAGCGCCGACAAAATATACGGCGTGCGGCCCTGCGCGCTGAGTCCGAGAGCCAAGAGTGGAGTGCTTACCTTCTCGCGCGCCCATGCACTTATACGACGCGATTCGCCTCTCGGCCTACAATTTACACGAGGGAAGCCCAACTCTATGTTGGCATAAGCTAAGTAGGCCCCGCTGCCCCTAAGGCCGAACCTTCGTGCCGGACCTCCGACTTGTACGCTGCGCCACCTCATACCGATGTGCACTTCTCGGCCGAGAATCGTGAAATCTTTAAATACCTAATTTGATGCTAATTAGGATACTCACTTCGCTCGTCCCTCTTTCCTCTCGGGCTATCCTCACTTCGAGAATAGAAGCTATTACGGAGTGCCGCGGATAAAATACTCACGATTTATGGAAGCGATTCTGTCTCAAAACCGAAAAACAAATCGGTTCTGGCGCTCGGCCAACGTAACTCATACCGGAAATGACGTCACGTCCGGGCGAAAAATGAGATTTTCAAACCGGAAGTGACGTATTTTCTGTGCGGCAGCCAATGTGGAGCAAGCAATGTGCCGTTATTACAATTACGGCAGTATCTCATCGGGAATCATGCAGGAACAAATTGGGAGAATGAGATTGAGGACATCCGGTAAATATTTATGGAAAGAGTACTTTTTTTTTGTTTTGTTATTCGATAGACAATAATATAATTTCATTCCAATTTTAGCACAATTATTTGTATCTATACACAGAGATTTTACATCATTGCCTAAGACCCGTTTACACTTATTCTCGATTCTCTTTCTCGCAATTACTTTCGGAAATAAATTATTTCATCGAATTTATCTCGAGTCTGATGTTCTTTATCAAAACTGTGTACGGAGGTTGGCACCAAAGAGAGATTTTTTTTTTTTTTTCCTCGTTAAAAGTCAAACTAAAGCTCGATACACGAATTTCTTACGTCAATCAGTTTCTACAACTCGTCACAGGCATTCACGTAATCTCATGCATACCCATAATATAGAAACTATTTGTCTATATAATACCTTTGGTAATTCGGATGTGCATGGAACTATGGTTATTATCACTGATTACACTTAATCCTAACGAATCGTAATTCGCTTCGATAACAAATGAATCTTTATCACCCGGCGGTCGGGGCTGGGAAGAGTATCGCGATCGACTTTTTCACCACCGCGTTCATTTTTTTCCTTTTATACTTTTTTTTTTTTTTTTTTTAATATCCTACTCGTCCCCATTGACTAGTTCCGGGTTAATCGAAGAACCCCACAAATATATTACTCTGTTTCTTCGTTATTACGACGTAGTTAATAATTTTTTGTTATCCACCGACGATAAACCACTTGAGAAGCGTTCTACACTTCGAGGAAACGTTCTACGCGAGTTCGCGTCAAATTCGGCGAAGAAAAAAATCGTACGATCCAAAAACGTGAACTGTCCTCGTTTCGAGATAACTTTTGTCGATATCACTTACCGGATCACGTTGCGAACATAAAACGCGCACTGTACAAATGAAAAAAAAAAAACTTTTGTTGATCTCCCTCCTTCAAGCGAGATGATTCGAGAGAGAGGAGAAATGTTCCTCCTCCATCTCGCGCCGTCGTCAGTAGAGATCCGAGAATGATACCTGAGACGATACACCAGAGTGTAGATGATGAAGCGCGTGGAGTTCCTCCATCGATGTAGAGGGCATGCTGTTGCTGTCACCGAGCATCGCCGAATTTGGACCGATGCTAGGCGAACCTCCGGTACTTGACGGCACTGGTGTTCCTGGACAACCAATGCTGTTCGCCCCGCTGTTTCCTTCTTGTCTCATCATATTTCGACGCCATTTTGCTCGGGCGTTTTGGAACCATACCTAAATCCCAAAAAAAAAAAAAAAATCCCAAAAATTCTAAAATCGAAATACCAACGGAAAGCGACTTTATCTCTGTTTGTCGTGTTGTTACCAAGGCAAACTTCATAGTTAAGGACATTCTCAGAATTTTTGTTTCCGGGGCTGGACACTCCATAAATTTTATCCACATTAGTTAGAGATTTATCAAGAAAGGTGCAGAAGAGAAAAATACTTTTTTCTTAAGATTATGAGTTATGGGAAAGAAGAGTATCGATACCTGAAGCACCCTCTTCGACAGTCCGGTCTTCTGAGCCAACTGCTTGAGATCCTTCGCATCAGGGTTTTGATTGATGGCAAAGTAACTCTTCATGGTTCTGAGCTGGTGATGCTTGAAACTCGTTCGCATACGCTTTGTTCGTTGACTCTGGTGCACTGGTCCGGGTGAGCCAACGGACGCGTCGTACGCGGCAAGGGACTCCATAGAAGACGATAGTTCGTTCGGATGAAGCAGTTCTGAAAATAGATCACACGAAACTCCGTACAGTTTCGATTCGACGAAGGATGCCGAATTTTTTTTTCTACCGGGGATACCGCATCGCGAGATTGATACGTGAAACTCGAACGTTGTGCGTAATATAAATTGTATCCAATTTATTGATAATTCGATCGGACGTGTAATTCCCGAGATCGTTTATTCGTATCGTCTCGAAATATCGAGAGCACGCGCGCCTAAATGCAGACAAACGTGTTTTATATATATGGCAAAAGAGGAAGAACAAAATTGTTTTAACCAACAAAAAAAAAAACCGGGACAGTTCGGCAGCTGCGTCGAGCTCGTGGTCGGAGAAAATTTAATACGCTCGCTACGAGAAAAAACTAATGGACGATCAACGAATGTATAAGGTGGTCAGTCGCATAGTACACACAGCAATCATTTTATAACGGAATACATTGCAAAAATGGAGAACTTAAAAAAAAAAAAAAAAACAACTAAACGCGGAGATCGGATGAGCAAATAATTTTACCGGTCAAATGATACGCTATACCGTGAGGCTAATGGATAACGATTTGACGATACTTGCGAAAACACACTTTATATGAGTGGGCAAAAAGAGATAATTTATCGCTCGATAAAGGATAGACGGTCGTAAACGCATTTTCGGAAGGAGTCACGCGGCACGAAGAATATTAAGGGTAGTACTAATTTCGTCGATTAATTAGTTGGCCGCGTCCGAGACGGGAATTGTACGAAATGCGCGCGGTCGGAGCGATCGATCTGTCGGACGTTCCCTCGGGAACGCGAAAACGCTAAATCAGTCTTTTCACACCTGCGCGTTGAAATTTATAACCATGGTGGGTATAGAACGGAGTACACGAGAACGGGGCGAAAGAAGTGGGCAGGCGAGGCTAATCGTTTAAGAGAGAGCCAGACATGATTCAGAGTCATCAAAGTGTCATTAATATCCATCGGAGCCAGCCAGCCGTCTAAACAAACCCCGTCTAACGCTCATACGGAAACCAAGAATCTATTTTACGATTAGATTTAGAATTGAAAGTTTGCGTCTCGCAAAAGTAATCATACGAAGAACAAAAAAATTGCGGTACTCGTGTAAATTTTAACGACTCTCAGGCTAAGATATCAAAAATTGTATCAACCGTAACGAACATCAGATCGGGGAATCGCTTTGGCACAAGTGGAATACGATTTCCGGTGTGTCAAAAAACTTGGCACCGGGACATCCACTTCGACACCGGTTTCTCCTGAGTCTCTTCCGATTGACGCTTTGGCCTCTCGTCTCGTTCGATTCTTCGGGAGGAGTTCGCTTCCCTCCCGCTAGGAAGCAGTAAACTCTCCGTCGCTCCATTATCGTGGCTGAGGGGGCAAAAAAAGCCCTCGTATATATCGACGGTACCTAATTAAGCGGCGAACGATCAAGCGATTTTTGCGCGATGAGTTGAGCGACAGCGATCCGATGCGTGATCTTCGGGCAGAGCGTCTCTTCGGGTGACTGCATAGCGGGACAGTTGCGCGCTCGGTTAGGTGAGGATCGAGCCTTAAGAATGAGGTCACAATTTGTCACGCCAAGGACAAAAATTGGGAAGGATGCGACAGAGAGAGAGAGAGAGAGAGAGAGAGAGAGAGAGAGAGAGAGAGAAAACGAGCGCAGCAGAGGGGAGAGACGTGACGAGGGAACTCTAACTCTTTCTCGCTTTTCGATTAGTTTTTTTTACCCCTTTTTATTTTCTTATTTCTATCTCGAAGGTATATAAAAGTTCGAGGATACGCGAAGCTCGGGGATGGAGGGATGTGAGAGAAAGAGAGGACACAGGGATGTAGGTATTAGTGTTCGCGGCCATTCTGGACTGGAAGACCAGGTATTGGTCGCGGCAGCATTCTTTTCCGGGAGGGAGCGGCCAATCGATGCATCTCAGCGTCGATACCCATCTGTCACTGTCCCCGCGGGCCCGCGGACCGCGCGGACCGCTCCTCTCGTCGTTCACATCCCTCTGCTTCTTCTTATTCTTCGGTGTTTTCTTATTCCTCTTGTTCTTCCACCGGGGATAAAGAAGAGAAAGCCCGATCTTCTTCTTCTTCTTCGACGATTCTCGTTTACTTTGTCTTTCCTTCTCTTCATACGAGAGGCCAAGCGTGTGTTGTAATCTTCATGGACCAGTTGCTATGAGGGTCGAGCACGGCTGTTGTAGATGCCCGTTGCGTATCTTACTGATACCCCTCAATAGGCTGATTGCTCAATCGTCTTAGCTCCGAGAACACTTCCCCGTAGGAAATTTATTTTTATCGCCAACCCTTTAAGGCTCTTCGAGATCGAGGCTCTGCATCGCAATCATAAGACTCGGAGCAAATAGATCATTCAGATTCTTATTCTAAAAGATTCGAACTTTATGAATTTCTAACAGGAATACATTTGATACAATCTTCGAGTAAAGAAAACAAGTTATCGCCTTTTTTCCCCAATCGTTCAATCCCGAAATTTAGTAGGCAATTTGTTGCAGAATTTCTACCACGAACGAGAGCTTCTTTTCTCATATTTCGTTTTTTATCCACATTTCGACAGTTTTTCGCATAGTTTCGCGAGTCCGCCCGGCGAACTGTTATATTTTCGGCCATGAGAGTCATCGAGACAGAATCGCGCGCGCGCGCACACATGTAGAAAAGAAGTTGCGGCCTCTTCGAGTAGCGAGTAGTGGGGAATCGCGTGGACGTCGCCGCAACGCCGATACGTCCATTCTCGCAGCGGCTAGTTTGGAGAACGCGAAATGTCCCTCCGGACCTTTGCCGGTGACCGCGTGCCCGGGCAAAAAAGTAGCGCAATTATATGGGTATACACGTACACGTGTATGCGATCGAGGGCGAGGGCCCTCGCGGCGGAGAACCTCGTCAGGGGTGGGGGAGAAAAAAAAAGGGTAAAGTTGAGAAAGGAACGAAGCGAAAGAGGACGACCGAGGAGCCCGCGCGATAAGTAAAGACGAAGAACAACACACATGTGTCGAAACAATAAAAGCGCCAGGGATAGTTGAAGCCGTGTGCTTCATGGTCGGTCGGCACCGCTGGTCTTCTTCCCATACGGAGAAACGGCGAGACGAGATCGGCAACGAAGAAGAAGAAGAAGAAAAGAAGAAGAAGAAGACCAGGCAAGATCGGGGGATGGCCGATGTTGGGTCGCGCGGCGTCGCGCACGGGTCTTCGAGATACGTTCGCGCATCCAAGATTTTTATAGCCTCCGCGCTCGTAAATTCCTCCACGCCGGCTCTCGGTGCTCCATTCTCTAATTGTGCGACGATTATAAAATAACTTGAAATGACGTGATCGGGATTCGCATGTGGGGAGGTATATCGCTAAACGGATATGAGACCGAAGGGCAGCAGACATCGGACGACCACTGTCGAGGGGGGGGATCTGCGAAGACGATTCGGGGGGGTTAGAAGTCTACGGCTTTTATAAGTTCGAGGAACGCGGGTCCGATAGAATGATATAGTTCCGAGAATTAGCGATTCGGTTCTGTGCCACATGACTCGTCCTTCGTGAGAAGGTCTTTGCGATATTTCGTCGAATCCTCGAGGGGTTAAATACAAAGATGCACGAAGCATCGTGACTCGCCATTCCTAAAATTTTCTAATTATTCTTATCGCTACCTGTTCGTTCATACCGAAGACGGAGGACGCTTGTGACAGTATCAGCGAGGAGACGGCTTCTCTTTCGTTTTGTGATTATCATCGAGGCTTCGCTTCTTCAGACGACCCTTGTGCAAATACGAGTAATTGGCTTACGCGAACCTTAGCGAAATAAGAATATCGAAGGACGTTCGAGTTTGAACGAAGGGCGAAATGCTCTCGAGAAACGGTAGGTTAGTTGGTTTCTTTGCTGCGTAGACGAGGTACGGGTAAATGTAATTGCACGTCTGGCAAGCGGGTCATTTTTCTTTTTTTTAACGTACGGTCTAAGCCGATGGAGTCGCGCAGCTTCCACCATTGCGATTGCTGAACGACTCGAGGGAGAGCTGCGGGGCTTTGCTGCTTGCACTGGAAGGGTTCCGAGCTTGAGACTGGATTTGTTTTCACTCGACAGGTTGGGGGCGATGTTGAACGTATATTATTTGCCGAGCATTATAAACCCGTGCATATCGTAGTACCGCTACGATATGTACTTCGGCTCATTCTCCCTTTTTCTCTTATTCGCTTTCTCACTTCGCAATGCAAACACCCGCTGTACCGCTCGACGGTCTGCACTTCTGTCGCAACGAACTATATAACAGCCTCGTAACGCCTTCTCTTTCTCTCTTCCCGACAAAGTAAACGCAATTCACCGGCGCTTTCGCTTCTTTAGCATCGAACGAAATTGTCGAGAAGTTCGTGAAGCTTTTGAAAAGTCCGACGGAGTGCAAATAGACCGCTCGCACATAGCAAATCGTCGCGGGAACAATAACTTGGATCTCAGTCTCTGTACAACCGGCTCGGAGGAATAAATTACCCGGGACATTTGTTAAATATAACGCGAACAACCTGGCCTCTTTTGCTGCATCTCTCAGATGTCCCGACTACCTTACGCGTGTCGCCAAACGTTTATTCATTTTTTTATTTTTTTTACCGAGTGCCCGATCGTCTCAGGAGTAGTGTCAATAGCTACGGGTGTTTCACAAAGCCGCCCATTGTCGGATAAAAATAAAAAGCCATGGTCAAACTCACCCAAAGCTCCGGCGGCGAGTCTCATCGTCACGGGAAGCTCCGAACCGGTGACTTCCGACAGTTTCCTCTTTCTCGGACGTCCCTTTTGTACCGTACCCCCCGAAGCCACCGGACTATGTTCCGCGGCGCTGTAGTAAGCCGGAAGTGGTGAAACGCCTGGCGAACCGATGTCGTCGACGCTGCCCGAGGTGTTGCCGTAATCAGCGGTACAGCATATCAGCTCGTAGTGAGGTCTTTGCGGTATCGGAAGAAGATCAAAGGCAAGTTTATTACTCACTTTCATAAATTCAGTCCCGAGGCAAATTCAGAGTTCAAAAACAAAAAAGGTAAATATAATAGTCGAATGAATGTTGATGTCTCACCTACAGTAAACGAGTCCGTCCCTCTGGCCAAAGTGGTCACCCTTGTTGAGAGGAATGCCGCACGAGGCGCAGGTGAAACAGGCCACATGGTAAACGAGATCTCGCGCTCGCATGACGAGCTCCGACGCGGATATACCGGCTCGACATCGGGAACATCTCGGAACTGCGAACAGTCTGTAGCACAAAGTGTTATGAATTAATTTTTCAAAAAATTTTATACTTGCAGATTCTTTTACTGCAGTAATAAAAAAAAAGCCGATCCATCCTCCATTTCGCTCAATTCCCCAACGAACCGTGAAATTCGGGTATAGAATTGAGAATCGGTCGTCGACTCGGTGAGACCACACACGTATTATTTTCACCCTCGCGCTAACTCGCCGAAAGCTCGAAAGCCCTCCCACATTTCATTTCAGCTTTGCGCACTCGCGTATACTCCAGAAATGGCAGACAATGCAGGCTTTCTCTTGAAACGGCACTTCTCTTCTCGTTCTACCGAGATAGAGTACACGTTTACATATACACGTATGTATATGCATATATATGTAGTGAGAGGGAGAGAGAGAGAGAGAGAGAGAGAAATACCAGTGCAGCAGAACGACGAAGCTGTCTCGGTTCCCGTTGTTACAGACTTTTTTTTTCTTCCAATGGCATGGCAAATATCGAAACCAAAAGAATACACGTTAATCAAACGATTCTTTTTATTCGTGGTTTAACCCTTCCGTCGAAATAGATTCATATTCATTTAAGTTATGTTATATGGAAGATATTTGACGAATTTTTGATGTCGTTGCTTTTATGTTTTCATTTTATATGGGACTCTTGTGCAAAAATATATCACGAGCGAACAACGATAGGGACAAAGGGTTCTTGGTCTTTTCCTCTTCTGTTTGTTTCATTTTATTTCCTTTTGCCTTCTTTCGTCCTCTTCGTCCCTCCACCGTACTCTTTCCAGGGCCCCCGTGGATCTAGCGTCGTATCGCATTGTTGCATATTGCATGGAGTGTCGTTGTTTTCTACCCTAACGAACCAGAACCGCGAAGATACCGGTCGTCGCTTCCTTCCCATCGTGAATCCATTTTGTCCGCGTTCGGCCGTTAGTTTTGCTGCGGTGGCCCTACTGCAAAGTACCTTGCCAACTTGTAGCATATCGTGTATTAAAAAAAATATATATATATATAAAGTATATCTCAATACATCTAGCAGATCAAATAGCTTTTGAATTAAATATCTTTTAGATCGGAAAAACTTCCTTCCCACGAACGAAAGTGTCGCAATTGACTGGAGTAAGCATTTCGGGACGATTAATCAATCCTTGAAAAAGCCTTTCCCATCTTGTCTCCTGGATAAAAAAGCGAACGATCGAATTCAGCGATTTCCACGGTCGGCACGTTTATGCACAAAGAGTTCTCGGCCCGGTGCCGTCCCGAAGAAGATTGACTGGTGCACATCGCGCCGAGACAATGGTACAATCGAAAAATCTCACACAGAAGCAGAAACATCAACGTAGCACGAAACGATAGTCAACCGGTACTTTCACTCTCTTCGACGATCTAGAAAAAAAAAAAAAAAATGTACGCCCGTGCGTGTGTGCAACGACTGGCGGTTACAGCTCGAATCTGCTTGTAACAGTGGTGAGTTGCGATAAGACAACTTTTCCCCCCGTCGAACCAACCAGCCGTCTAAAGAATCGTTCTCTGCGTACCGCGGCAGGTAACGTGTATAACACCACGCGATTGTACACCGTCGTCATAATAAATCAACGTCCGGCGAAAAAGTCGAGATTGCAATTTCCACGTGTTGCCACGGAAGAGCGTAATAACGTGAAACTGGAAAAAAAAACGCTTATTTCCCCGCTCGGGGAACGTGTGTCGCAAGGAGGCCCCTCGCAAACTTTCCATCCAGAGCTTTTTTTTTGCTCTAAGATGCAGAACGCAATATAACGTTTGATTCGTGGTTGAGAAGGAGCGGAGAGCGCGTGCCTGACGGGACCGTAGCGCAGCGGCGTATCCCTGTGATGTTTTCGTATGTTCGAAATTAACATATATTCCCAGCAGGCGACTCGAGTCTCGTTCCCGGAGACTGATAACCGGTCTTCCGATCGCTCCCTCGATCCGCGAGCAACACAGACCCCCGTCCTCTCTTCGCGCTTCGTTTTATCTCTCTCCAACTCTTCACCCCCCGGGGTCCACGGCAACTCATCTCCAATAAGAGTATAACACTTTCATGGGCTACCGCTCGCGCGCGCGAGTTCTCGATCCCCTCGGCTTCTTGCCGAGAGACGCGACGAGACAGCGTTTAATGGTCGATGATAGGGCGATGACGGATGATATATATCGCGACGATTTGGACATAGTTCGTTGCCGTTTTCGCTCGATATAAATTTTAAGCTGTATCAATGTACATACGTGCTCTCTCATTTGACGACACAAAATTGCATGCGACGTAAAAAGACGTTCGTTCTTGATGGACCAACCAAAAACTATAATGCCAACGAATGGCTAGGATATTCTTTGGGTCGGTGGTGTGAGAGAGGGATAGATTCGCAGATAGTCCCCGACGGGGGTATCGTCGCGGCCATTAGTAGGCATTTTGTGTGGTCCTCGAAACATATAAGTGACGCTCCTATGCAAATTCGGCACTACCCCAATAAATACCGAAATCGTGGAGATGTAGCGCGAGGTCTGGCGCGCCAACGCAAAGTAGAAAGAGGTATGGAGCTGTATTCGAAAAAAAAAGCGAGACGACAGTCGCGAAACAGGAGCATGGATTTTGCATTAATTCCGTAGACGATACGAAGTATTATTCAATTCTATGCACGTAGCACCTCGACCTTTCCCTTTATCCGTCTTTGATAAAAAAAAAAATATATATATACTCTTCGACACCTTTTCTTTAGAATATGAACAGATTGGACTGGATTTTTTTCTCGTATGATAATCAATATAGTGGTAGAAGTCAAGTGCATTTTTTTATGAGGGGATAAAGAATTGACTACAAAGTCTGTACATACCGTACGGGAGGGTCGTAAATCATCGGATAATATATCTATAGTAAGGAAGGAGGTTGTACGAACCGATAGTAATCCTCCTTGCAATAAATATTGCCATCCCGTGCGAAACAAGTCAACTCGGCGGCTAGGGGTACCCGACAATGGCAGCACTGCAAGCAACCGCTGTGCCATGCACGATCGGCGGCTTTCAGGTACCATCGTTCCGCTATCTCTCTGCCGCATCCTCCGCAACCGAGTCCACCATCGGGATTGGTACCTTCAACAGTGCCGACTTGACGCCCGCTGACCGCACCATCCCCCGGCGGGGGTGTACCGCTGCCGCAGCCTACTTCCTTCAGCATTCTGTCCTCCTACTTCGCCAATACCACTTCCACATTCTGCAATTCATAAAAAAAAAAAAAAAAATCGTATTACAATTGATTACAAACTTTGCAGAAACCGCGACTTAAGTAGGGAAAAGTCTGTCAAGGTGAAAAAAAACATATAAAAAAAGGACATGTAAATCCTACGAGGATGTTATGGAAATTATCGCAATGCTTCATCGAGTCGTTCGTATAAGATTGGGTCCATTCAACAGGGTTGTAGACACAAGCTGCATCGTCGAGTCAAAGAAGTATTTCGCTATTCGAAGTCCTCGCCCTATCGGTAGAATCGGGAATGATTGACGCAATTAGCGTTTACGTCAGCATCGCCGTAGGCAGAGTAGTCTAATGATGGTAAAGGTAGGTCGGAGTCTTTGCGTTCATTCGGAATTCAGGACACGCTCCTCGTCGTCGTCGTCGTCGTCGTCAGGGGTGGGCAAGCCAAGTGACTGGGAGAGCTCCGAGCCCAAAGTGCCTGAGATTGCTACGCACGAGAAATCCATGAATGAAAACAATTCGTGACCGGCGTCCCGTTAATGAATGGATTCCGGAGTAGTAGCTCAGTTTCGTATTGGCCACGAGCGAAAGTGAGATAGAAAACTAATTGGTAGAGCGCGAGCGCGCGGTGGCGAAGGCGCGCGCCGTTCACCCAAGTAGCAGCAGCCACAGCTGCAGCAGCAGCAGCAGCAACACGATAACTCAACGTCGCGGGTGAACGAGCGATGCCCACGTGGCGGGATTCTACCTCCTACACGCGGATCAGTGTTAACCTGAGTGTAACCTTGTCTTAATCGCAAGTCTGTACCAAGGTCGACATCGCCGCTAGTCGGCATCGTGTGAAGAGAGCTCTCCCTGTTACAGGGGTGAAGTCCGAGTTATCAATGCGACGCGTTCTTACAACCGCGAAAAGTGGCATCAGATGTCTTTTTACACCCTGTGGCATCGAGTTGCGAATAGTCACGCAGACCGGAAGGACTGCACAAATAATCCTCAAAGATAGCTCAAACGTCCTTTTGGTGCGGTGAAATTAGACAAGGCTTGAGAACCCAGGAAGGTCGGATTTTTCCGTGAAGGATCCTCATTGCGTCCGCGAAGAGGACCTTGCAGAAGGAAAGGGTATACGACAGAAAACTAGAGAAGGGTGTGTAAGACCAGTGAGGCTGAGAATAGTAGGATGGAGAGGGATACGAGAAAAGGAAAGTAGGACGGGAAGAGTCTACCGGGTCCTTTCGGTCGCTTGTCATTGAGGCTACAACTATCCTCGCCTCTATCCAACACCACCCTGTTTCCTCGCAACCCTACGGACCGACCGATGCATCTGTCTCTATCTCTTCCCCCCCCCTCTCTCTCTCTCTCTCCCTTTCTCTCCCCGTTACACGGAGGCAGAACCAGCGCGCGTCCGAGAAATTTTAATGATCACCTTCTCGTGACTCTTGTGTTCTTACCTACCTGAGCTCGGTTAACCAGCTGGAATAGTAGCGGCGAATTCCGCCGGTCCCGACGCTTCGAGCACACGCGGGGACTCTCCTTTCCCTCCGTCTCTTTTGATCTCTTACGTTACTTGAGCTTTTCTGTCTCATTCTTTCCTGCGTTTTCTACAGCTCGGGGTCCGTCAGGTACGCACGAAGACGACGCGCGGCAACAGCCACGCCACTTCTCGCATCGACCGGGCGCGACCACCCTCCGCGCGGTCTTACGTTCCTCGAAAATCGAACGAGACGGTGCGACAAAAAAAGTCTTTTCTCTTTTTACCACGAAAATTCATATCGATAATGTTAATTTTTTTTTGTTCGCTGATTTATTATTCGAGGAATTGCCAATTTTACTAATTCTCGTTTCGATTATTGCACGGCGAACGGAAACGGTAGCTATCCACCTTGACAGTCTCACTCAAGAAATCTCGATCATCCTCACGGTAGACCGAGCGAAATTGCCTTCTCGGCGTCTAGACATCATAGGTCTACCGGGTTGTATACGCGAAGAGATGCGATTCTCACGATACAGTAGCTCTCTCGGTATAGCCGCTCCGCCGAGGCGCTATAAAATTATGTAAGCGTATAATTTTATCACTCATTCCGCCTCCCGCGATTGCAATGATAAGTTTTATAACCGAAGCAAGGCTGCGGCTCTTATGCGCGTTCGTTCTCATTACGCCTTACCTTCAGCTACGAAACAACACACCGGAATTAAAATTTATTATGAGCGTGGAAAAATAATTCGAGTCGACCTACGCGCAGAGTTGTTGATGTTTCTTTCTTTCTTTTTTTTTATTTCTCAGTAAAATTCGATCGCCTTACGACTAAACAAAAACAATAGTGCACCATTTCGTAATAAAGAAAATTACAATTAAAAATTCCATTACACCGAAAGGTTTTTTTTTTTCGAAACAAACTAGCAACTCACAGTATCACGTGCGTAATCATCAATGAAGCTCCATTCCTCGGCGTCGACGTCTCGCGGATCTCAAAGAACGAAAAATTCCCCAACGACTCAACTTCTTCTCTCGCGGAGCAGGAACTCCATAATCGACATCGGTATACGGATAATAATGGAGGATCAGATCAATGGTACAACATCCGACAGAAGTACGAATCGTTCGTGCCCGATCGAACGATAAACCTTTTACCCTCGCGGCGCTCGTCACGTAAACACATAATCGAATCTGAGAAATAGCAAGCACAAGAATTGCAAGCTGAATCAACCCTCGTACGAAGGTTAATCGTTCTTTCTTAAAAAAAAAAAAAAGCAACAGAAGAACTGCTCTAGGAAGATCGAGACTTCTAGCTCGTAAATCCACCAACAATAGTTGATTTTTCTCAACAGTGCTCACTCGCAAAAGTACAGTGTAAAGTTAATGATCGTGTTGGCGAAGTATTATAGTTCCAGGAATTTATCGAACGGTTATAGCAAACGTGTAGGGATGTGCAGGATTTCATTAGAGAGAGAGAGAGAGAGAGAGAGAGAGAGAGAGAGAGATTGTAAAGTGCAGGTGGGGGATGATGGGAGAAGATGTCGGAGAGGCACACGTCACAAAGTTCGGACACTGGGACCGGAATCGTAAGGAGGACGACATTTTCTCGCGTACGCTCGACGAGTGGTACAGCGACGGATCGACGAGTTCGTTGACCACGAACCAACGAGGACTTGCGGTATATATATATATGCGTGTGTGTGTGTCTGTGTGTGTGTGTGTGTGTGTGTGTGTGTGCGCGCGCGTGTGTGTGTGTGTATACGTACGCGGGTTGTACGCGACAGGGACGAGACAACGAGAGAACGACCTCGAGGAAGGGATGGCGAACTTCGTCCCCGATGAAACGTGCACTCGGTTCTTCTTGTGTCTTTCGCGGCGCTTCGCCTCGTTCGCCACTGTCCGGTTCTCTTCAGCCGGCTCGTTGTCTCCCGATGCGGTTGATTCCGCCGGTTCTGCCGTCGGACGTGATCGCTTTAATTCACTTGCGTCTGAGCCATCGATGTCGATCATTGGTCTACGTTTTGTTACATAGCATCGAAACTTCACGATAAAAATTGATAATTCAACGCTGAATTGAGTTTAAAAAAATTGAATCACTGTCTTCATTGAAAATTGTAGTTTTCGACCTGGGTCTTCGTACTCACAACTGGTAATAATTTGTCACAAATAATCACAATTCAACACTATATCCTACAGTTCGAGGCAGACCCTTTCGCTGGGAGAAGAGAGACTTGCAATTTTTGTTTCGGTATTTTTTTGTTTGTTTGTTTCGCGGACAATAAAAAACTTTCGCATGCGAAATCCGTGGACGGGATTCTTTTCGTGGTTGATAAAAAAAAAATGTTTTCGCGATTCCTCGGTACGAATATGAAATGTTGGTCGCACTCTCGTCGAACCCCGACGACAACGATGACGAGGACGACAACGACGACGACGACGACGACGACGAGGAGGAAGATCGCGCGCGCACGAAGCCGCGTTATAGCTAGCGGGAGAATCCGCCGCCGGAGGCAGAGCAGACGTCAGGAAGAACGAAAGAGGAAGAGGGGTGCACAGTAGAAGCAGCAGGCTAGCGAGCCAGGCAACCGATGGCAGCTACGCCGAAGGGGAGGGGTTTTCGACGCTCAAGCTTCTCTCTATATAGTCACTACCTACCACTGATGCACATCGACGCTCGGACTGGCACGACTACACGCGCTGGCTTGCGCCACCGTTCGTTGGGTTTTAGGGGTGTGCGGCGACGAGGGTGAGGCGAAACGGGGAGCAGTCGGGACGTCGGCGTTTGCGCGGTGATACGAAACAGCCGCCGAACGCCGCGGCGTCGACGTCCGACGCAGACGAGGTAGCCATAGACCGATTGAACACTGTGAAATGTGAAGTCTCGTTAAAATTTTTTGAAAAAAAAAAAAAAATATATATATATATACGTATAGTAGCCGACGTAGCAACTTTAGTTACCAAGGGTGTTTTCGAAGGGTAATGATGTGGGAATCAATGGAAGTTCGTGGTGATTGGAATCATCCTTGACAAAACTGTCAGGGCGATGCTCTACTTTCAATGTTAATGATTTCAGGGATGTTCCATATTCGTAACAGACACATGGATTTCTTGGACCGTGGCTCGAGTAAAGATGAACATTGATAAAGGATGATATCGAAGGATAGTAATCTAGTTTGTTGCTTTTCGATAATTTCAGTCTGGAGCCTACACATGGGGAAATTCTTTTTACCGCAAACATTCCGCCGGCCATTGAGCCTGTGCTCGATTATTGCAATAATCCAAGCGTGACTATACTTACATCACCAGCTTCATTTACAAACGTTTCTCAGTTCAGGAAAAAAGAGAAAAATTCAAGGAAATTGACGATGAAAACGTTGCGAAGTACGTACTTGCGCGTAACGAATGCACGTGCAAGTTTGAAGCTGCAAAGTCTTGAAACTCGTAATCTAGCTTGGCGTCTTCATGGGAAATCAACGAGGGGCTATCTTGCGAGTTTCCCGATTGCTCCAGAGTCTCGGCTCGCAATACGAAAATTAGGAGGAAACGAGATGTCGTACTGGTACATCTCCAAAGTTAGTCCACGCTCGAGCGAGCGGACCGGAGAGTGCGCTTCGAGAGTTTCGCTACATCGATCTGCGAGAGCGTGAGGGAGAGTCGACCGTGAGCCGAAGCGCGCGAAGAAGCTGAGGAGGAAAGCGGGCAATGTCGAAGCGGCGCATGGTGCGGAGAATATTGAGGAGAAGAAGCAGAAGTAGTAGAAGAAGAAGAAGAGGGAAGAAGAAGAAGACGATCGTCTTCCCAGTGGGAAAGAAGAAGCTGGTGCAGGTTGAAGGTACAGTAACCCCCGACCCATCGTACACACATGCAGTGGTTTCGTGTGGGTACGTGAGGAGTCACACACAAGAGCGCAGCCTCCGAGCTAGGCGCGGCTTGTGCCGGCACTCGCTCGATAGGACTCACGCTCTCGGCCAATGAAACATCGCCGGTGCGATAAAGTCACCGCCCGATTGGCCGTCGGGGAATTCCCCGCCGCTCCCGAGAAGCCGCGGACTTTGGCATCGAAGGGGATCTCGGACCACGGAATCGGGGAGAGACACACAGAGATGAACGGGCTTTGCCACCGGGCTCACAGAACCGAGAGCTCTCTCTCTCATATAGCATCACGAGGATCTCGTGAGCGGTAGAGATGCCGGCAATGGGAGACCTCTCGCGGAATCATTTCGAATGAACTTTCATACATGCGTCCCAACAAATACGACCGTACGAAACGTATTTTAAAAAAATGTGAATACTCACTGCTCACGTATGCATTGCTGCATTTATACACCTATTAATAAATATTCACAGAGCTGTTCCTGTTTTATCATGGAAAATGTTAGCGAAAGATAAATAATAATACTTGGCGAGCTCCATGTGAACTTGGCGAAGTACGGTACTTCAATTACAATGTTCATTAATGCGAAGCAATTCCCGTTGAGAATAGATAGTGTCGAGTGTTCAAAGATTTGTTGGTTCTGATCATCGCGTAGGTCGTTAGTGCCACGCTGTGTAAATCTACACGGACGAGTGCACGCTAGTGCGAGAATAATATATAGTCACGAGATGAAGCCGAGAGGAAGATACGAATGAGAAAGGTGGAATCTCTCTTCCTCTCCCTCGAGCGAAGGGAAAGACGTTTTTCGAAATTATCATAACCGCAACACGAGTTATCAATTATCCTCCAAGTACCCCCCCCCCCCCCCCCCGAGTCAGTGGCTTCCACTTCGTGATATTAACTATTCACAGATCTTAATCCGTTGATAATTCAATGAGCAACACCCTGCGGCTATGAATATTCACGCGACTCCGGGGTGTGGAGGCATCAGCATTTAAACAAAAAGAAATCTCGCGAGTCACTTAATTCTATAAAGGTCCCTCTCGGAACCACCGACTATATACACACGCGGCTTATCTGACCATCGCGAGCTCGTATGTCTCTCTTTCCCTCGTCGTTACACTGGGGGATACTTTTAACAAAGTGAACACGCTGAAGTTACAAAGCGTCGATTTCGACACCGATCAAAAACGTTCTCTTTTGCTCGTCAGTCGGATAGCCACGAGTTACTTTCGTACCGTATTTATGTCGGAGAGTTAAACGAAAGAAGCAGCATAAAAAGTTTTTTACACAGAGTAACGTACGCGTGAATCTATGATGTATGAAGCGAGCCATATTCATCACCTTTACTCAAGTAGATCTTACGATCTATTTTTCTCGGTGTACATTGCTTTATGTAAAACATTCGTGGCATACGTCTACGGATAAGCTATCTCTCCGGTGAGAGGCCCCTTCCCTCCCGCCAGTCCATTCTTTCCGTCCCTCCTACACCACTGCATTAAATAAGTGCAATGATATAACGGTTAATTTCCGTGTTAACCGGGCGTATGTTATCAGCGAGGTCTATCCGAACTCAACGGTCCGGGCACCGACTGTCTGCAGGATGCCCGGGGCTGGTCACTATCTTTTCGCCAATCCATTCTCTTTCTCTATCTTCCGATGTCTTGTTCAAATCTGTACGAAGCTCCCTTTCGGCACGCTATTCACGAGTACGATCCTATCTAGCACGTTGACAATGATCTGTGGCTTTTCAAGGTAGTATTTGTCTAAAAGTCCGTAAAATCACACCCTTAGAACTCCTTTTCATACGAAAAAAAAAAATGTTTAATTGGTGAAAAATAACTTGTATATCGGGGAAATTATTTTTATTCCTTTTCGAAAGTACTCCTCGAAATAACAAAATTGCCAAAATAAGAGTAAGGCGATAGTCGTTTGTGAGTTCATTGCAAGTACACAGACTTGCGTAAGGACCGCAAGTATGCCTTCGGTTACGCGAATTACGCAGCTATGCGGCTCGCTCACCTTTCAACTTGATGCATTCGATAGAAATCAAGAGACATTAAAGCGAAAGAAGGGAGCAAAGCGCTGCAGTAAGTCTGCTCACCCGTATACCAGGTCTTGCGTATTACGCACCTCAGAGACAAACTCTCTCCCTCTCTTTCCCAACTTCTTCTTCGTGTTCTTCTTCTTCTTCTTCTTCTCACCTAAAGCCAAGTACGTAAAGGTATACCACTGCCATGCAGTGTACAGCTATGGTGGTGCTGAAATGCGGCTGCTGAACGCAGAGAGAACGTACGACGACGCCTCGCGGTGTCGGAGAACGAGGTTGACGTGGATAAATGGTACGTTTCACCGCGGGAGACGCGCACGCCTGGTGATCTTCCGGGCCGTGCCGACGCTATCCTATATACAATGCGATATAGGTACCCCGAGAGTTTGTATGTACCTATACGTACACGCTATTCTCGATCAGCCAACGCGTTCTTAATCTTTCTTACCTCTTCCTTCTTCTTCTTCTTCTTCTGCGATCTTTCTGGCTTTCGCTATGCTTTATACTCGCAAGGGAAGATCAGGAAGCGGGTAGATCTACTCGTTGCACTCTTCAAAGTCTCGTACGCGCTCGGTGAATCTCCGTTTGTCCTGCCATGCTGCACACGCGTTGGTTCGTTATAGAAACATACACAGTATTATATACACATAATCGAGGGCTACCTATGTGTACCATCGCGACTGTTATCGCGACGTTCTCCTTCGAAGAACGAGCAACTCTCCGAAGTCGGAGTAACCCGACTCCTCGAGGTACCGCTGCTTTTGCCGCACTTACTCTCGCACGCGAAACGACATTTGCCGCGATCCGAGATTTTGCGTAGTCTTGGGGCACCGTTAGTTTAAATTTAACCCTTTCGGATGCGGGAACAGCTGAAAAATACTGTTTTTACTCTTCTCTGAGAAAAATTCATTGTTCTTAGAAAAAATGCATTTCTAAGAACATTGTAGTCTTTGGATACTTTATTAGTATTTGCGGGTACACCGGTATAAAAGATGCGGAGTCAAAATTAGGACGAAGAAACAGACAACTTTCCAAAAAAAAAAAATATATATATATATATAGTAGTTCATTGACCATTGAAAAATCGAATAAACCGGCTCGCATCCCGTTCGTGACGATGAACCCGGGCACCGAAATGACGAAGAGGCATGCCGGTTCGCGTACCAATACATCGCGAGGTCGTACACGCGAGAGCTTTTGGTGGTCGATCGTTCATCTCACGTTCATCTCTCGAGCAGTTTGAGAAAAACACGAAATACGCGAGTCTCACGACGAGTTCCTCGTGGCGAGACGAAAACGGGATCTTGCTCGTGGACCACGCGAGAGAAGGGCGGAAATGAACAAAAAAAAAAAGTAAGTGAGAGACAGGTAGGAAACGAAAAGCCATTTCGCGGAGCGCAGATAGTCATCTGCACCCTCGTTGTTAACGTTGACTCTGTCGGTCTTTCTCGATATAGTGGCCGAGTCTTTTTTATTCAAACATTCTCTTCCCCTACTTTTCTGTCGACCAGAATCACTTTTCTGCCAAGCACATATACATCGCATTGTTCGTCTTTCTGGGAGCTTCGAAGTCTCGGAACTCTTCCGGGTCATCGAACTTTCAATGTTTTCAAGGAATTTTTTCCAGTGCAAAAATGTTTATAAAACAAAGTAACTATCAATCCAATAACGTATTTGTTTTCTGTATCAACTGTTGAAGCCCCTAAATACTTCTTTTTTCGTGATAATTTATGGGCAATACTTTATCCCGAGTACGAAGACAATTAAAAAAAAAAAAAAATTGTTAACGAAGGAACGTTTCCTCATCGGTCATTCGGTAAGTTTTTTCTCCCCTTCACCGTTGAGACCGAAAGTAAACTGAGCCAGCTCGTACAACGCTGACTTATCGAAGCGATTAATTACGATGCTTTGCTAAGCTTTGACTGCTTTGTGGGGGTGTAGTTCCACAAGGCACCAGTAGCAGCGGCAGCATTTACATTGATATTTCGCGTTTGAGCGTCAGGTTTACGAAAGCCGATTTGAAAGCTCCGGAGACTCCCTTGTGAGCGTAAACCCACCCTCTCGGTCTTTCTCTCTCTCTCTCTCTCTCTCTCTCTCTCCACGTGCCCTTGTTTGTTCTCGAGGGTTGCTGACGCACCCCTTTTGCTCCCGCTACCCGGAGAACGCCGGTACCGCGTTCGATTCAACTCACGGTAAACTGATCCGTCAATAAGGTGAGTGTACAATGCCGCAAGGGAAAACCTATCAGCGTGTGTGCCTTTGGGATAGAAAAGTTCAGCCGTTGTACACTTTGCGCACTTCTGTACGGCACGGGAACACATCGGTCAAGTGTCAAGATATGCAAAATAGCTCCACCGTCGAAATAAAGCGATCGAATGGGTCAATTAGCTGCTCCCCTACACACTACAAAAAAAAATAACTTTGTAAAATCAGAATGTATAAATAATATTTTGAATAGGTAGCCGAGTGGCTTGTCACGTCGTAAAAAAATCACGATTTGATCCAGCTGCCTAAATTGACATATTTGCCATAGTAGTACATTTTAGCTGCAGGTGGTTTTAAATCTATCGGCAATGCATTGAATACTGCCTCAAGTCGTTGCGGAAGATTGCACGTTGTCCATCGTGCGGGCCCCCCTTTCGAGCACACGAGAAACCTTGACGTGAACGACGACGACGACGACGACGACGACGACGGCGACACACGATGCGCCAGCAGAGCCCGTGGAAGAAACGTCACGATAGTATCTACGTGCTCCTGCTCGAAGTTCTCTCTCCGGCTCTGCCTCCTCTTCGTCCTCGTATGCTCTCGCTTACAGTATACTCAATCCTCGAGCCAAAAGATCTTATCTGCGGCTCATCAACTTGCGTTCACTCTCTATGCTCGCGCACATGAATTCGATCCAACTTCGATTCTTTTTTGTCATCTGCTTCGTTTATTTTTTCTTTTTTTTTTTTTTTTCTTTTACTCTGAACAATGTCGAAGACATCTGTGCGGCTTCCTTTGCGTCGAGCTTCAATTGCTATGAGAAAATCGCCTTCGATGCATACTTTCGTCGATTCGATCGAACGACCGACGATGATATAGTTTCAGAGATTAAATAATTGATATGTTGCCAATCGGTGCCTGGCGATCGATAAAAATCGTCTTATTTCGTTGGAACTCGACGAAGGGAGCTGCAATTGAGAAGATAAAACGTGTTATTCGTGCGCTATTTATGATAGCCGGTAGAAGCGGCCGCTGCTCAGAGAATGGTACTAAACCGTGACACATAAATCCGAGAGAAATCATGTGAAAGCGACTGGTGTATACAGTGTATGTATCACAATAATACGAGACGCTCGCTTTTTCAACGTCTCAACAACAGGATCGTTTTTTTAGCTATGGTTAATACATGAGCGCACGTTGCATTTGACTAAAAGGTGAATGAAATGAAAAAAAAAACACACATCTTTGAGGTGTATAATTCAGGCTGGAGAGATGACGTAATAAATCTTGAAAATAACTGGAGATCGGGGAGGAGTGAGGGAGAAAGAGAGAGAGACAGAGAGAGGGGGGGGGGGGGGAGAGAGGGGGGTCTATGTATATTTTTTTCTCGGCTCTCGCGCGATAATATTTATGATAGAGCGAAACTTGTATAATCCACTCGGGTAACGTGTAACTCAAGAGGAATGAAATCCTCATTATTCCCGTGAGTAAGTTAGCTGCGTGTTGAACATCCGGCGGGAGAGCGATTTATTTGAGCTTCCGTCTCTATCGTAACCAGGATCGCAATGAAAGAGGGTATAGACCATAACCAGTTTACACTGTCTACCCACCACTGTGATATTCTACGGTTTCCGATCTCCCGGTCCTCGCATACTGCGCATACTTCACGGACATTCGCTCGATAGTTCGAGCTGACTAGATAAATGCTATCGACTGACGACTTCATAAGCTGAAAGTTTCGAGTTTGTATTTTAGTGTTTTCGAAGGTGAATGAGGATAAATTGTGCACCAGTGTTACGTTTCCAGTGTTACTGCTGCCATAATCAATTTGCATTGACTCCAAAGGCATCGAACGATCGATGATCAATAAAAAGGTGTGAAAATCTAGTGATCATGGTGGCGTCTCGAGGAATCGTTTCTTCGTTCCCTGAAACCGAGTGAACCCCGAGATTCCAGTGGTAACTCGAAACACAGCACAGTAGTTTTTTGTAATTCCATCCATCCCGTGGATATCGCAGTGGCAAGATGTTATCCGGTCTCCGAAAGAGTATCGAGGGGGATCGAGAGGGAGGATCGGCGTACGCGGTCTGTGTGCCGTCCGGAAATAAACTTTTTGTTTACCAAGGTGTAAAATGTGAAACGCGCGCGACTTATTGCGGCGGCCGGTCGAGATCAGAGAAAGCCGCCGCGGTGTACAGGGCGAAGGGCAGAGAGAGCTACCGCAAGTATCGCATAGCGTCGGTAGCAGAGAGGAGTCGCCTCTTGTGGCATGGCTACCGGTACTCAACGGTGCGCGCAGGGTGCACAGAGGGCATATATATGTACTGTGCAGCGAGGGGTGAATATGCCGAGAAGAACGGGCAAGAGCGAGACGGCGCGGGAGCTCCCGATGTTTACTCAGACTTGAGGGTGTGGTATCTTTGCTTTGTATGCACATACCGACCACACACCAGCCACTGCGATGCCTGCAGGTTGTCGGAGAATTGTGCGGCTGAAAGCCATCTCTCGCTTCGATATACATTGTTAACGGCGACGCTTCCGTCAGCAACCGCCCGTGTACTTGTTAACTTGTTTGCCCAAACAGCAATAACATAGCCGGGCAATAGACGAGTGTTAACGCACTCGAGAAACACATGCGTTGTAGCGGAGGCATAATTGCGGAGGCCCGTATGTTTGTCAATTTAAGCATTTCTGCGCTTCCGGCGGATCTGTATTTATTTTAATGGAGTATATCACTAACGTTTGATCTGTCAGTCAGCGGGAAATTGACCTCAGCACCTGACGTAAGGGGAAACTTTGAAAAAAAGCCTCAATTCAATTTCGCACAAGATATATCGCGACTGAAAGATTCCGCAAATTTCACGATGATTCGTTTCATAGGAAGGTATTTGTTTCTTACTTAACTGCTACTTTTTTTGGCTGACTCGTTTGTTAAATAATATCCTCGTCTGGAGGAACGTGAGTCGTTACTTGCCACGGGTAATCGATACGGATTATCATTGAGCACCACGGTAATGTTTCTTCTTTCTAAAACATTGATTAAAACATGAGTCGAACGCGGTCAATTTTTATTTTCAGTGAACCGAGGGAAGAGAGAACAGTCATTGCGGTGCACCGGGACAAGAGACGATGCGTGTCCTCAGGAGCGGCAAAGGGGTCGATTAAAATGCAACATTGCGTATCGTTGACTCGTCTGAGACAAGAGGCACGATCGTGTGGGTGAGTATAGTTATATGGTCTAGTGTATACGCAGTGTGCGTATATATGTATATACTTAAACGGAGAGTATGTTAGCCGAGCGGTAGCTGACCAAGAGAAAAGCCAGTCGAGAGATCGAGTGGCGCAGAAAAAGGCTAGCGGGTAGGAGAGACTGGTTAGTGGCTGCTGCCTAATGACTCTATCTCTGATAATTAACTGCGCTCTGTGTGTGTGTGTGTGTGCACTTCTATAGCCTTCTATCCCTTTCCTGTGCCTCCCTACTACACCTACACGACTTCCCATTCATGCTGCCAGGAGCTCGCGGTTTATTCGCTGCTGCGGTTGCTGCCGCTGGTGCCATAACACTGCCCCTGCTTTCTTTCTTTATGGATCCGGTGCGACGTGCCGGACGTACGGTCCAACCTTATCCTCCGACAGAGTGAATGCCAGTTTTGTCTTGCGTTGATACCACTCATAAAGCTCGGCTGACTGCCAAGGACGAACGCATCGACCTATCTTTCGGTCTGTGAAAAATTGAAGAAAAAAAAAGTGAAGTTTGATTGAAAAAGAAATTTTGTATAATCTTGAACAAATTTATTGAATCAAACAACGCTTTTTTTTTCTCAGTATATAATGAACAAATTATCTGGCGTATTACGGCGAGAGATAGAAAATTCATAGATATAATATTGTGAGAAACAGAAATCCTTATGATTTGAGATTTCATCTCGTGGTATCCTTAAGAAAGCACAATCACTCGAGTCAACGAACTCAACGTACCAAAGATCCACGCAAATCTTTTATTGGACAACGAGAAGGAAAAAGAAAAGAAATACACGAGAGACACCAAGGGGTTATAGGAGTGATGGGCGATACAGAACGCAAACGGACGTACAGAGAAACTTTTAAGATCCACGCGAGAGCTGTCCGCTCGATCATGCGTGTGACCTTTGTGACGGAATTTTGATAACGACGTGAATCCCGACGGGGTATCCTCGGTGGGAACTACCCGCGTTTCAGAGATCCTCGTATTTCTTATCCTCTGCTTTCCATTCGTTCTCACTCCGACTTCTCTCGTACCGGCGAGCGACGAACGCTCTCGCGGTCGCGCGCGCGAGCTCGAGGCGCGCACTTGTCGTAAAGTCGACGGCTTTATGGTAATGCCCCTCCCTCGACGGCACTTACAACGTGTCGGTGTCAGTTCTCTGCCGCCGTCTCGCCTCGCCGCTTCGACTCAAATTCAAATTTTTCGTCGTCTCACGCGTGTTCACCTCTCTTTGAAGAGATTGAAGCTGGAACTACTCTCTTACGTGAATTTCTTATGACCCCCCGCATAACTCTCCTTTGCTACGATTTTTTTTTTTTTTTTTCTTCGGTTTCTATCAGGCTCTCGCTGTTATATCGGCGAATATCAAGAGAGCTGTATATTATCTATACGCAAAAAAAATATGTATACACCTATATTTTTTTAGAAGCATTTGGGAACGCTGACGAGACGCCGGACGGTAGTAAAATCTATGTTTATGGCACAAGTGCTGACATGTCGATGGCTAGATAATATAATCCGTTGTATACGGATCTTGCATAGGAATTGTCATACTCTCGTTAAAAACTTCGCGAATACATTACTTACCATGTCCTCGCTTCGATATCCCCGGGACGATAATACACAAAATCGTTTAGATATACCTAAACCTCCGCCAGTTACTACTGTTCGTTAAAGCCTCAACAGTAGTTGCTTCGATGGCTCTTCGTAAATTAATGATCGAAAGTTCGTCATTTACCGTTCGCACAGCTCTCCGTAGCTGGATCATTCTCATAAAGATATCTGGCCTGACGAGTGCTGACGCAAAGCCTAACTATTCCGATGCAAAAGAGTCATCCACCTTCCCAAAATTGTATGTCCCGTCGTCGAAGTTTGATGCGGGCTTCATACGAATTGACGTTATTAGTATAAATAAAACATTGTAGTTGAGAAATTTAAGAAACGAAAAACAAAAAATAAAATAAAAAAAAAAAAAATTCTTTCACGAAAGCGGAGTTTTTGTGAGAGCAAAAGGGTCGATGTACTCGTACACTCTGACCTACGCAATGCCATATCTCAAATAAAGAACCCGTGGAGAGCGGCGGCTTCACCTGACGTTATGGCGCACGGTCCGCGTTCATAACTCGCCCCCCCTGGCTCGATAAAATCTTCGTCTCGGAAGGTGCTCGCTCGCGTATTCCACCGAGACACCGCTCACGAATGTTCGTGTCTTCGTGACAAAAATTAACCTTCCCACTTACTCAAAGCTTCGTTAATTTTTAACGGATATACACAAAAATTGTTGCAAAAAAAAAAAAAAAAAAAAAAAAAAGCCACCGTCGAACGATTAATCATTCGGTGCTCGAGCGGAAGTTATCAGTTGCCTGTTTTACGATTTGTGACCCGGCGTAGCTTGTTTAATGTACTAGAGAGGCGCCACTCTTTTTACGCCCATTCTGGTGGCCGCCGCGTGTGCGCACGCGTGTGTGTGTGATGCATCCTCGCATCCGATGGAAAAATTAAGTCCGCCGTTGCAGCGTCGCGCCACCCTCGCCGGGGTGGCGGAGGTCATTGATAAATAGGGGCCCCGCTTCTTCCGGTGAAGAAAAACCTCTAGCGCCGGTCCATTCATGCCCATCGCGGGCCTCCACTCTTGCCCCATATGCTTCTCCGAGACATCCTCCTTCGTCTCTATACGTGCACGGGCTTCGAGTTCATCCTGGGCGGAGAAAGAATATCAAATGCGCTTGTGTCGGTGGAGTTTCGCCGTTGGTGAAGCTGGGCGCCCCATATATCCTGCAATCTAATACGTATCGTTAAAGAACCAACTCGCACGTTTCCAAGACGTTATTTATGTTTTGACGCGCGGTCGGTCTCTCATTCGAGGGACCCGACTACCATATCCACGTCGCCTAACACCAGACATCGGTTCATCCCCTTTTGACCTTCGAATTTGATAATTTAGTACACTCATAATTTACGCATTATTGGCTATTAAATGTTTTTTTTTTTGCAGTTTTTCAATGTATTTTCTCGTTCTCGTGTGGCTTTTAATCGTTGTCTCGGATTCGTAAAGTTTTCGGTGAATTTTTGGAAGAGGTCACTCTTACGTTTTTCTTTTTATGCATTGCCGCTGAGAATAGCCCTAAAATTCGGGTGGTATATATATATATATATATATATATATATATATATATATATATATATATATGCTTGTGCAGAAGAGACGGGAGGAAGAGGATCGTCTTCTTGGATCTCGGGGTCGTCCAGACTGATAATTAAAATGCATTCAACCGAGTTGTAAAGTTTTAACAGTTCCTCCCGTGTCCATCGCCCGTTCCCTCAACCCCCATCGCGTCCTCTTCTACGCCCATTTTATGTCCACAACCCATTTTTTGCACGGTCACCCCACCCCCCCCCCCCCCCCCGAGTTTACGATACGATTTACTGCTTATTTAATTTAACCTTAGGCTCATTGATTTATCTCGCTGTGCCGCCGATTCCCTTTCGGTATCAGCCGAGCTCTCAGGACCGACGATCTTTTCGACATGTCGTGAAATCAAAATTTCGATCGTTTCCAATGAAATATCTAACGCGATTTTGCCGATTATTTCATGCGCCGAAATTGTTATTTTCAATGGTTCCTTATCTCCGAATGTTGACGACCCTTACGCAGCGCACTTTTGTAGAAATTTAAGCTTTGCCGTTCGTCGACTCGACAGTGGTGTTTGGCGCAAAAAGCGCACGTTACACGCGTTAAGCCGAGGGCCCTGTAGAACACAAAAGTTATAGTTTGCATTCTCCGAACATTTCTCTCTCGCTCTCGCTCTCTCTCTCTCTCCCTCGACCAAGGAGAGTACATAGGAAAGAAGCCAACGTTGCGTTAACTCCGTCCGAGCGAATAAAATCTCTGCGTCGCGAATCGTCGACTAGTATGATCAAAGGTCCCGCGACCGCGACGTGGAACACACAACTGAGACTTTTCGCCTCTCCGCATGCACACCTATAACTATAGTGTTACGTGCCGGTGGCGTCAGAAATTTGCTTCGAGGGGTGTCGACTCCGACACCCACTATAGGAGTTGCTTTTACCACCGTTTGACTTTTTTTTTTTTCTCCCCCCATTGAGACGCAACGAGAGCGCACCCCGGGAGAATTCGTCCCTTACCCGTCGCTTTCACACATTACACAATTTTATTCCTATGCGGAGCTCGCGACGCACTTTTTATTCGCCTCGTCGCAGGCTCGATGAGCCTCGAACAATAAACCTTATTAACAATCGTTTCTTTTTTCGGAGGCGAGCCTTTGAGCTCTCTTTAATCCCCGTCGACGTCTCGTTAATCCCTTCACGAGTCATTCCACCCAATGAAACTTCGACAAAGGTGTCAACGCCTTTTTCACCTTTCATCGACGAATTTCACGATTTTCTCGTTTTCCTCATCGTCGATAGATATTGTCTCCGAAATTGGATCGGTTCGTGGACGAAGAATGAATTTTGATACCGGCATTTTTTTTTACCTGTTATCGTAAAAACTGAAAATACAAATAAATGTTTCAAATTTGATCGGTCACCGATACGAATGATGAATTCCGATTGCAGGAATTTTTGCTCTGTTTTTGTAAAAACTAAAAAAAATTTGGAGAAAAAGGGGTCGCGACCTGAGAAAAGTGCATCTCGAGCGCGTCAGTCCGCACGCGCGAGCACTCATCACTTCCGTACACTATATATCCAAAGCGTATTTTAATTAACGAAACGCTCGAGCACTCCCGCAAGCGGGGGGAAAAGGCGGAGAAATAATTAATACCGGTGGCTCATACACAGTTTCCAGACCTAATGCCGACGGGCAGTCATGCAAGAAATGCTCTCGCACAGAGAGAGAGAGAGAGTGAGAGAGAGAAAGAGAGCCACCCACGCTGCCGACTCGATTGCCGTCGCCTCGGCTTCTATAGCGGGGGCAAAGGTTAGTTATTCACGCGTCAAGGCGCCAGTGCGTTCGCCAGAGAGTCACCCGAAGACCCGCCAGGCCAGCTATGGTTATTCGAATCATACCATGCGGATCTAATATGGAACCGACGAAATTCTAAGCGAGACCGCGTGAAACTTCGCCCCCTTTATCCCTCTATATGATGGTCCTTTCCTCTCGCCACACTCCTGTTCGATGACGCTTAACCGCACGAATTCGGCAATATTTTTTTTTTTTTTCTCGTACGGAAGAGGTCTGATCGATTAACATGCTAATCGCGGGTTAGCGAAGACTGATAAAATACGCCCCGACTAGAGAATTAATTTATGAATGAATGAAAGATAAATTATTGTTTTGTGTATCGTTTAAGTTCATTGCCAAAATATCGATATTTTCAATTCTTTCTTCTCATTATCAAAAAAAGTTTGGTTAAAAAAAAAAAAAAAGAAGCTGCGATAATATTAAAAGAATCCGAAGCCATGACGTCAGGCTTTATCGTACGGATTGAGGGATAGATTTCTTTATCTATACGGAGATAAGATTAAACTGAGCGATGTTTGTCATTTCGCAGTTCGACCATATTGGGTGTGTCTCACGCATTCGGCAACTATGCAAATTTAATTTTCATTTTTATTTTATGACGGACGAGAATCGAGTCAGCCTCATTTCGGTCTGTGTCGTGGGAAGAAAACCGACGAGGAGGCGAGAAGTTCCGCCTTACGGTCACCGCTTCTCGTTAATAATTCACGAAAAAGGAAATTAAAAGTCATCATATCTATACGCATTTACAATTTTTTTTTTTTTTTTTTTTCGTCTCTACCACTTGAATCTTCAACAGAGTCCTCACGCTATACGCGAGAGTGCATTGACTTATTGCAGAACCGATCATTACTTCGCCGGCACGTTGGTGCAATAAACTCTTGATCGTCAATAAATCCAAGGCGCCATGAGCTTCGGTTCGAAATAATAAAAACTCCGCCGTTTCTGTTCGGACGAATATCTCGCTCCGCTGAGAGAGAGAGAGATATATATATATCTCATGAATAATGCAGTCGCAACCGAGCTCTCCTAGGTGAAGATTTACAAAACGGGTATCATCGTTTCTTTTATCATTCTTTTTCGCCGACTAAATCATATAGCAGTCGCGTCAGAGAATCGGATTTTAAAAATTACGTCCCAATATCGTTTGCCGAAGATATTCTTATGGATTTAGTTTCATCGAAAAAATCGAACGGATCGCGTATCGAATTTGACTCTCTCGATTACATACGACGAGAGTTTTTAAATCATAAAGTCATGAAATAAAAAATAAAAAATGAATATTCATGGCGATATAATACTGTATTATATATATGGCCGACGGTTGAATAAATCAAACGGGGGTATTAAAATTCAGCAAATGTCTTTAAACTGTTACAACGGTTCATCGATCTCGAAACGATCCACGAGCTCGATGAGAAACGCCTATGATACATCGGCTGGACAGTACGAGACTTACCTTTCGAAATCTCAGGTGTTGCTTCGATCTTCGAAGCCTCCGAGACACAGAGCCCGACGATATTTTAATAGACACGTCTAGATAAATCATTGCACCTTTCGAGTATATTTTAAATCATGAGCGCGCGCGCGCACGCGCGCTTGGTCGTGAAAGTAACGCGTAAACGCATCCGAGGCAAAGGAGATAACACTCTATAGCGTATATCACGGTATGGACACAGAGAATAAGGAATATGACGAAGGATGCCTGTGTATCTGTGTGTATGTATATGCTGAAGAAGGAGTCTCTCGGGTAGGATAGTAAATTGAAATAATTCTTTTTTGAGAATGGCCCGTGGGCAGCGCCACGGAGAACCCAGAGAGAACGAAACGCAGGCCGTAGACGGACGAGCGAGGAACAGCAGCAGCACCTCAAGTGGTATGGGCAAAAAGGCAGGCAAAAGGCATATACAGAAACGAAACGCGGGTATAGCCTCGTGACGACGTAGTCGTAAATCGAGGCGAGTTGATGGCGCATTGATTGCCTCGCATCTCATCACGTTTAAGATTCTCTAGCCACTCTCGTACCTCCAGAGTCATCCAGGTTCATGTTAAACCGCCAGATTTTTAACTCTTGAAACATCGAATAGCGGCAGAATGCAGATTCACATTTTCGAATGGTCAAAGGCAAGATTTATTCAAATATTAAAATTCATAAGAAATCGACTTAGTCAGTAAGAAAGACAGTAATCCATTTTTGGCATAAAAATTTGACCCGTCTGTTTTTTTCACGGTGAACCTGAATCGCACATCAGTATTGGCCTAAAGTCAACAGGTACATCGGTAAATGCCGAATTTAATTTGTCGCGACACGTAAAAAATATCCTGAATTTTCCTATTCGTCATATCGGCGCGAAGATATATAGTTTGAGAGTGTTCCAGGGGGCGTAATCTTGACCATCCAGGCGAGAGACTTTTTCCTTTCCTTCTCCTCCTCCTCTCATTCTCTCACCGGTCCATTAGTTCGCGACCGTAATTTACGTATTTGTTCTACGACTTGTAAATCTTCTTGCGTTCTCACTCTTCGTTCGCATTCGCACACGTGAAGATTTGAAACCTCTCTCGCAGTTCGTGCATACACGTATTAGTGTGCGGCGCCAAAGATGCTCGTGCGCGAGCCAGTCCGCAGAAGTGAGCGAGAGCCAATATGGATAGGAATGCGTGACGTTACCATAATATTAATAGTTTATTTGCCAAGGCCCATACGTCACCGCGTCGAATGCCTCTAACTCTGTGTTGGTTAACTCTTTAACATCCGAGAAAGCATCAACACACATTCAGCTTGCTTACACGCTTATTCATCGCTGGCTTTAGCTACAACACACATGAACCGGTGTATATAAGCATAATGCTGCGTCGGGAGAGAAGCAGTTCGCGGTTCTTCTTTTCCTCTCTCGCTGGTGCTCCGGGCGAGTATCACTAAATATTCTTCCTCGCGAGGATGCTGACAGGGTTGAGAGGTACGGTCTAGCACCGGCGAGTTGTCAACAGCCAATATTGATGGCAGGATGTGCCTGTGCGCAACGATCCCGAGAACCACCGGTAAGGAACTGACCATCGAATGTATATGCACCCGAGAGGAAGAGGGAGTGAGTTCGTAAACGCTCGTGGTATATGCTATCCTGTACTCGTCCCTATCTACCCTCGGGCGTTCCATTATTTGAGAGTTAACGAGAAATCGAAAGTGCATCTCTCTCGGTGGGGCAACTCGTAGTTCTCAGTGCGATCCTGATGCAGTGTGTATACAGCATTAGTTACATTATTTCACTTTTATTTTTCCAAACTCTCCGCACTTTGTGCCTGTACACACAACAGCTATGCCCGCTTTCGCACTCGCGAGAGAAAATCAAAGGCGTACCTGATATTCCGAGCCTGTTTATGTATTCACGGTGTAATGGAGATTGCAATTTGTCGAGATTGATCTAAGACGTTTCACAGGTACATTGCACAGTTTGCAGCTTAAATTACATCGCCTTGCATATGTCTGCACCCACACTTCCATGAACGGAGCTTAATGTATATCACATTTATGGAGATGAACATTATTAGATGGTGATTTTATTTTTATTTTTTCTTTATTTTATATCAAATTTTTCTATTGCTCTTTATGCCGTTGCGAGTCCGGAGAAGTGTACTCATGTACGGTCGATGGACGCACCGACTCTACAGCTCCAAATTGTAGTTGCGTGTTTCGGGTAGCGACGCTCTTACGGTTGGGAGAAACGTCGTTTCCACTGAAAATTTCGTGCGGGTCCCCCCCCCCCCCCCCTGCCGGTAGCATACAGGGTGAGCGATACGATTGTTGGCCCTCCGACAAATGTTGGCAGACGGCTGTACATATTCGCATCTTGGCATACTTGTGTCCCTGTTCGTTTCATGGGACTGCCAACGTTTGTCGGAGGGCCAACAATTGTATCGGTTACCCTAAAGCCGATACCCTCATCCTCGGAGGGCCTAAGAATTTCCAAGAATGCGCATTCTGTAATAATGGCCGGTCGGCAGTGAAGAAAACAAGGGGTATGAGAATCATCGCCCGACGTTACAGTAATGACAGAGGCCATCTGAAATGTTATTATATTATATTTTTTCTCGGTCGCTTTTGCTGCTTCTGTGTATGCGCGTTGCGTGTGCTCGATCACAATGTGTCGCACTTGCGGCCGCTGCGCCCCGACGGAGATCAAGCAGCCCGATCTTATTATTCCCCCCCCCCCCCCCCCACTCGCTGCTTATTTCCTTTTCCTTTTTTTTTTTTTCAAACTGTCCCGCAACGTGTATTCTTTCGCCGGAAGGGTTACAAGGCGTAATTGATCTTTCGGGAAGAGCGCGTGCATTCAGGTATATAAGCGTGCCCACATTTGGCGGCGTAAATAATTTCTCTCACTCTGTCGGTGAAGCTCCGACGCGAGAGGTAAACTCTTAGGTTCGGGTAGCTCTTAAATTCCCACGGGGCGAGAAGTCCCGGGCGCCCCTTGGCTACCGGTATTGACCGTGCGTAATCACTGCGCATCACGAGGGCACACGCTTTTGAGTATATTTTTTCTCTCTCAGTTTCCGGGAAGAAATAAAATCATCGGACTGTGGACCGGATCCAAACACATTTCTAGCCATTTTTTTTTTTTCTTCCCATTGGGCAGGGCTGGACTGCGGTTTATTTAGGGGGAGTGGACAATTACCGGCCAGGATTTATCTTAAAGAATTGGGCAGTGATTTCAAGATTTGTCTTGACTCATCTCGTTTCGTACGTCAAAGCAAAATAATTGGGTGTAATTTCGTTGTTTTCAGTGGTCTAAAAAAGTTTTAAAGCTCTATGTATAGATTTGGTATCTTTTTAACATAAGAATTGTTCTATAGACAGTTGACAATCATCTTGTAGCGCGTAATGCTTGTATTTGCTGTTCGACATCCCAAATATTCAGGTGGCCGGCAGTCGATCAGTCTCCCGTACGGGAATCTCGCATTGTACAGGAGTGAAGATGTAAAGGGTATGCGAGCAGGGAGATTACAGGAGTCGAACGGTAGGGCATGCCGATGACTCGTGTTCGAAGTCGAGAGAGGATCGAAGAATTCGCCGAGTAATAGAGGTACGCTGCGCTATTAAATGCTCTCCGGAGGACGGGACTGTCGAGAGAGATTCCTCGGCTGCTGTTTGAGAGTCCGGTCCAGCGTCAATCTTGTATACGGTATAGCTCTCGAGTATGAACGGAGAGACCTCTCTGGTGCACAACACAGGTAGTCCTTTCGACGATCTGCCCTCTACTGTCACCACCCCGCAGCTCACGTTTGCTGACTGAGTCGTTACTTGTTCTTCTCCCACTGTACAATGGTATGAGGGATGTGTGTGATATTAAAAAGTAATTTAAACGATGACTGGTCAGTGATTCGGAGAGACGCGGTAAAGTTTCGGCTTTGGTTTTTTTTCACCGACACCGGCCAAAGAAAACCTAATACTTTGTACAATTCGATGCGCGCTCGGGACACAGGCAAGCCTGATGAAACATACCGTGGACGTTGACATCCGACGACTTTTGCTATGTCACTCCTACCGACCGCCACTCGTACATTCCACGGACTATGGGCGACGATCAATTTGGAGGAATGTTTATTTCACATATGGGTTAAAATGCGTCACGCATGTCGGGACTCCGCATAGACAAACGGCGAGAGTGACCGCGCGTGCTCACCGAAACTGTATGTGAAAACATTTTCACAAGTTTTAGGATCGAGTGAGAATTTCTTTTTATGATTATTGGAGCACATTACAATGGGTTTCAAGGTCTTAGGTAATTCCTAGGTCTTATTGTTCTGAAGTCCCGCACTTGGGGGAAACGGTACCGTCACAAAATTCAAATAAGCCGATCGCTGCCTTCCAGTGACGACAGCAATGTTAGGAACGACCAATGATTCACAGGCTCTCAAGACTGTTGGTACCCGAGTCGATTCCTTCGTTGAACTCTAATCGTCGAATACCTCGCAAGTATAACTGGCTGTACGCGCAAGCTCGGGAAACGACGAGAGATCTTTCTTTCCGCTGTGAGAGACGATACGGGGTGGAACGAGATCGCGGCGTCGATGAAATCCGATCAAGTTTCGGATGGCAGAGTAAGAAGCGAAGGAGAAGGTAAGAGGATGAGAGTTTCGATGATCGGGCATTGGTCTCCGGTGGGGGTATCGAGTCAAAGACGCCGGCGCAAGGCCCCCGACCGCCCTTATCTCCTTCCGAAGTCGAAGCTCGCCGCGGGATGTCTCAACGGGCGCCGGGCGGCGATTCTTGGTCACGCTACCACCAGTCGAGAGCGATGATTGCCGGAACATAGCGGGCCACTGTGCCATTGTCCTTTGTTCGTATACACACTATGGTGGAGTATGTATTATAGGTACGATTTATATAAATATTATATCGAGGACTGTCGGCTCTTTCAGATCAGAGACTCGCATACGACGACACTCCCACAAACGCGATGATCCGTCGTTGATTCACTTTTATCTCAATTTTATCCCGTTTCCTTTCATATTTTTTACTGCTTTAAACCATTAGCGCTGTAGATATTTATAATCAATTTGTCAATAGAACGTATGTCCCGTCGGCGAAACTACAGTCGAAGGTCCATCCATGGATTTTTTTTTTTTTCCAAAAAATGTTAACCGCATTTTGTTAACAAACGAGCAGTGAGCTCTACGAACCTAAGAAGCGATTTCCTGGCAACTCAACACAAGAAAAGTGTACAATCATTCACAAAAAGTAAATGGTCGAAGAGGGAAGAAAAAAGTTTACGACGCTCCGCGTGTTTTAGTACGGTAGATACATTAAGATGAAGAATTTGTGCTTTTTGATGCTTCATCTTGTGGAACGGTGCGTCCGAGAGGGATTCAAGGGTCCAGTCTGGGCTCTCGCTTGACCACGCGGACTATTTATGGTGGAAAGAAAGGCATTACACTGTGGAATGTAAAGTCGTACCCCTTTTCCACTGTCACCGGCAGCTGAGGCACGTTACAAAATGGGAATTCTCCGAGTTTCGCGGAGATCTACACGGACCTTCTCTCACATATGGCCTGCACACACAAGTGGCCTTTATGTATGTGTGCGCTTACAAAGTGTGCGCGAGCAGTCTGTTATCTCGTCTCGAAAATCAGAAATCTCGGAGATTGAGATGAGAGAGAGAGAGAGAGAGCGAGAGAACAAGTGAGGAAGGGAGAGGGAGAGGAACAGCGAGTGTGCCCCACGCTCATTATTATCTCCATGAGATCTGGCGACGAGAACGGACCGAGCTTAAACTTCCACACGGTCGACTCCCCGAGTTTCGGGCTTCATATAATAAATGTTCGAATTTATGTGAGAAGGTTCGGTGAACCTCTCGCGACTCCCCGACACCGTCGCCCCTCATAAAAGACAGGAGGAGAACTATGATGATCTTCCCATTCCATTCTACAGACGACCAATCGACATCTCCCTCGTACGTCATCTCTGGATTACACTGGCACAATTAACTTTTTGTTTCGCGAGACCGTCGTGTGTCACCATACTTGTTATTATACTCGTACAACCTATACCAAGAATCGAAAGAAGCGAAAAAGAAGAAAAAAAAATAATCAGAACGCTCGGACAGTAGCTGGTCAACGAGTTGACCCACTTTTCCGCAATCGCCGCAAGTTCCCGGTGCGTGCGTGCGTGCGTGCGTGCGTGCGTGCGTGCGGAGGACATCGAATCGGGGCTGTGCCTTTGCTCGGACAACTCGATGAGTCTCCCGAGATATAATGGCGAGATCGAACTCGAAGGTTTCTCTCATCTCTCGTGTATACGAGAGATCGTAGTCGGCTTCGTCGTTGCATCGTGATCGAGCGCGCAGTGCCGTAACGATCGTCGATTCTGCTTCGAATTGGAAAAAGCAGACCCGGGGAGAGAGGAAGGTACTCGCGTTCGCGAGTCGCGTGCATAATGGGCAACGTTCGTTCTGTCATTGCTTCTGCTTCCAAACCTGAAATATTCGTCTTCGGAATCTTTGCTGACAATTCCACGCACACAGTACCGACCGAGGCGGAGACGTTACAGGCGCGTTTGCCGTTGTGTATGCCTTCTGGCAATCGAAGTAGCAAACGCAAATGATTAATGTATCGTCTTGTAAAGCTCAAAGACGAAAGATCCTGCGGTCTCTTTCGTCTTTCCCTTTGCCTCACTCTTTCACTCTTCCGTTCCGCGGCGTTCTTTTCCCATTCTATTTCCCTTTCGCTTCTCCTCCCTTCATATCTCTCCTCTGCGGCTGCTCTGAGGCCAAGGCGTTTGTGCAAGTTACGTCTTAATTCCGCGGAATAATGCCGCTCTAACGACTCTCTCTCTGTGTGCCGAGAATCTCTCAGCGAGTTATATAGTATTCGAGAGTTAACTGAGAAAGAGATAACCAATGGCGATGACGTGAAACACACCGCTCGGGAGCGTTTCTCCTGCCCGCGGTAGCCCCGCCGATAAAGAACGAAATAACCCTAGTCTCTTCGTTAGCTTCTCTTGTTGGGACACCTTTGGCTATGCGCTCCGTCCTCTCCTCCGCGACTCCGCAGAGAAAGAGAGATAGAGAGAGAACTCCAAAGCACATCAGCCGGATGAAACGCCGGACCTACGCGCGGAGTCACCAAGTGACTTGTGCTTACCGTTCGCGCGAAGAAAAACCCAAACAGTTCTGTCATGTATCGCACAATGCACGTTTTTTTTTAAACCTTTTAATCCTTCGTTATTATTATTTCCTTTCGTCTCATATTTATTCAGACTCTGATTCTACAATATTGAAACGCGTACGACCATCGAGATGAAGAGTACCGAGTGTAGAAAAAAAAAAAAATCTATATTGCTCGATGAATGGAAGTAGGAGAGGTTTGATGATAGTCGCTTCTCGTTGTCGCGGTAGACAAAAAAAAATTTTCTTTGCAAAATCGGAAGACGAGAACGTCAGCTCAAAAAGTGCTTGATACAATGTCATTGATTATGAAATAACTATTATGCTATTCTGGTTCGGTTCTGTGCGTCTCGTTGAGTTGTGCACAATAATGCGCTACACAACAGCTCTCTGCACTATCATCGTGTGCAGAAAAACTCATACTTCCACCCAAAATATGTCTCTACCGATTCAGAAACTTCATTTTTTAATCGGACGTGATGACGTATCAGCAATTTGTAACTTCCGGTCAGAACTTTTTTTCCGGACCGGACGTGTCGTACACAGTAAAAAATAATTTCATAAAATCGGAATGCAAAATTTCGTTACAAAAAATTTTGTTAAATAAGTGACAAACTGGTTTTGTCACTTATTTGAATATACGAACCTGTCCTTTTATTTCCCGTATCATTGACAATTTTAGTTTGTACTTTTGTTTGTAAAACTAGAAAATTAACAAATAAAACATTATGGACGTTTGTGGACAATAATTTTTTGTAAAAAGTACACATTTTTTTTTTACTGCGTATTACCCCGATGGGACCTCGTCCGAAGCACCGATAACTATTCCTCTACAGTACTTTTCTGATACCATTTTATGAATCTGGTTGAGTTAAATATATAGTGAAATTCATAACCCGAAATCCCATAGTCTTCAGCGAGCGCCCGAGCCATCACAATCTGCTCCGATATATATATGTATATATATATATATATATACATATATATATATATATATATATATATATATATATATATATATATATATATCGATATGGCACAGAGTATGGCAGAGTAGACTGATTTATAGTGAGGCAATGATTAGGCAATGCGCCTCTTCGGTAAACGGTGCCTTTATGATCGACTCTTGAGCCGATCGTACCACCGACTATGATTTTCCCTTTCATCATTAATCAGTTACCGTGTTTGCTGCTTCCCTTTCACGCTACCTCAGGCACGCAGCATCCTACCAAAGTACCAAAGAGCCGAGAGAGGATCCATCGAATCGAGATCCTTTGTTGTCATAACAATATCATCCTAGGGCCACTGAACTGTAACTGATGGTTCACCGTGCGATTAACGCCTGCATCATTGACTTCGGAACAGCATCAAAGATGAGGAATAGCCTATTTCACACGATCCTCAAAGAATCTTGGTCGGGTCTTGCAGGAATCATCAAAATGTGAAGTTAAGCGAAGGAGCGGCGAAAAGTTGACTTAAAAAAATGTCATCGAAAGTGGTGTAACGTGTTTTTCAACCAGTTTCGTGGCTTCGATGTTCGAAGGAACATTTTTCTAGGCATTTTTTTTAGCATGTCTGAATTATCACCTACAGATAGCCGTATCCGTAAAACTTCTATTTTCGAGGCTCTGAAGGCTAATTGTACTTAATAGTTTTCTTTGCTCGTTGACGTACGACTCGTCACGTGGTCTTTACCTCAAGCGAGCGCGGACTCCCCCCTGTATACACACCGAAGATTAAAATGTGTTTGATGAAAAACTTAGTCGCACTCTACAACCTGACTACCGGGACTGCTCGTTCAGAAGTGAGATGTCCTATGGCTGCGAAACACATTTATCAGACCCTCCGGGGCTAAGTGGAGCCCTTTATTTGCTCTATCGCTTACCAGGGATTGCGCGATCATCGGTATTCTCATGTTTGTCTCCATGTACACGGCTTGCGCTTTCTACTGGCGATTTTCAGAGGCTTGATCCTTCGTAGTCACTGGTGGGTCAAATTGATGCGGCATTCGACACACATTTCGACATTTTTTTTTAACACGAATGTTTTTACTCCAAACTGACGGTTAATTTCCAAAGAAATTTTTAAATACGGTGAATTTGGTACAGTGTGATTCTAGAAAAGCATAACTATGCAGGGCCTTAAGAGGTAATTCATTAACATAACTAATGTTGTAACGTAACAAATAAGATTTTTACAGCCATTGATCTGAAACACCTGCTATTTTTTGAGCTGTTATGAGTCTATACCTACCCATTATGTTCTGTTCCATTATCATCCGATAAGTTCAACCTCTTCTAGTCGAATCACTCACGTGAAAACCTATCTTTTTCACCCTCCTCACATTCGGATCATTCATGGAGAAGATAGTTATCCAGCCTCTTCTATCAATTTCACCGAGCGAAATATCTCCCGCTCGATCCATCACTATACCTCCTTCCAAACTGCACGGTACCATCGCCACTTTGCGAAAGGCTCTAGTGTCATCGAACCACCACCGAAGTATCATCTACTTTCGCATCAGGGGTTTTGCTCCTGTCTTCGTCATCGTCGCCCCTCTCGACCGGTAGTTCATCGATGCCCACATACTGTTCTTCCTATGCAGCATGTGCAAGAGATTCATGCCTGGCAGGTGCACCCGTCCGTTTAATAAATGGCTCAGGAAAATAATGATTTTATGCGAATCGTCGGATAATACACGAGAGATAATTCGGTCGAGATGCTTTTTCGCTCGATGATTCCGTGTGTCGGGAGCCTGAAAGCACCAACCACCCCACGTGCATGTCGTACGCTTCAACGGGAACACCATTGAAACAGCACCGGCAAAAGGGAACTGTGGAAGTGCAAGCGATTCGTCACAGATATTATTTGAAGGGTCCCCAAAGCCCGTGTGTTGGTAGAACGTCCATGTATCATCCCGTCTCTCACTCCCTTTCGCAGACTCAAATTTATCTCTATCTTTTTTTTCTCAATCCTCTGTACATCCAGAGGCGCTCAGTTTTCCCTTCTCTCAGGCGCACAATACAAGTCAACACGGCTGTCTGCGTAATGAAGTAGTTTCCGAGGGTAGATACGTACAGGGGTTGAATTTCGGAAGGATCCAATGCTATTGCTCCGATGCTGGTGCTGGTTGGCGAGCCTCTTGCCGACTCCCTCCACAGAGAAACGGCACGTCGAGGGGTGCCCCTAATTGGGGGGTAGGCCACTCTTCCCGCAACCCCCAGTGGGCCGGGGCGGGAGAGAATCTTCAACATATGCTACGCGTAATCCCTACGATTCGATTCGGCCTGGCGTGTAATAGATAAATAAAGGTCGTGTTTCTATGCCCAGTCGATGAATACCCTTGAGATAACTCTGGTGGTCTCGGAGCAAAGGGTGTAAATATTCATTCGCGCTTCGTTTATGGTGAGTTCTTTTTTAACACGGAAAAATGTATGCTAACATTTCAACTATCCGAATATTGTATATACAAAAATGGTAATGTTACGTATTTAGTGTGTATATATATATATATATATATATATATATATATATTTCAGCAAGTTTCATGTGGAATTATGAGTGCGTGATCCTTATCACTTTTTTAGTATTGTAATCTTGTTTACTTGAGAGTTAACTCGCCCCATGAGTCTATCATTCATTCAACCCTTCACAGAATATCCCTGTCACGAAAAAAAAATGGGGACATAAAATGAATTTATTGCCTCCGCAATTAACAGCTACCGTGGTCTTTTCGTTGTCTTTTTTTTATCGTTGAACCACTAATCGCGACAGGGCAAACGAGTTCCAGGGTGATACTCGATCGCGACATTAGAGTCCTATTGTGATTCAACAAAAAGTCGTTTTTCTGCAGTTTCGATGATGACATTGTATGATTTTTTTTTTATCTTGTAACGCAACTACGGGGTTTCGACAATTGAAATTTAAGGCTGCAGATGGTACGCAAAGTGAAATCTTAATTAGAATACATGCGCGTGGAGAAAAAACTACGCTTTTTATCTTGTTAATGTTAGAAGGTTTTTTTTTTGCCTGTTAAAAATGAAAAAGGACGAAAAAATGTTGGAACCTTCCGAGCTGGAAACGTTTGGCAAACGTGTAAAGGTTCTCTGCTCTGTACCGTTATGTACATTGGATCTTAACGTCGCAAATCAAAGAGTCTCCTCGATAGTAATTTCACCGTCGAAGCGAGCGGAGGAAAAATAAATAAAAATCTTCAAAAAAACAACATCGAGAGCAATGAAAAAATAAAAAAAAAAAGCATCTCGTGTCCTCGATGAAACTCATCTACGAGCTGTCACGTCCACGTGACTCGATATAGTCAACATGCTCGTGCATCAGACCTCGACATCGTTTTCGCCGGGTCTCTCTCGTCGGCAGCACCACTGTACGTTTCTAGCCTGTGCTTCGCTTTGCTACGGGTCCAACGCGGTCTGTAGCACCGTCGTGTCTTCCACGTGACTTCCATGCGCGCTCGTTAGCGTCGGCTTTAGTTCGCCGAGCGACGAGCGAGAGATCGAAAGCACTGACGTCATGGAAAGCGAGAGAGGGCGAGCAAGAGCGGACGAACGGAGAACACCCGGGGGGGAGGGTGGGGGGGTGGGGGGTGAAAACAGAGGGACGAAGGGTGGTGCTGTAGGAGAAGAGGGAAGCGGGAGGTATATAACGTGATGGGAGGGTGAGTTACGGATTCGATGCTGGAAGTTCTCGCTAATTGGGGTGGAGCCGATGCTTCCATCGTCGACAGAGCCGAACGACAGAGTATTGCGAGGGTGCAAAATCGAAGCTCTCACTCAATCGTCAGGCCAGGATCTTCAGCCAAGTACCTCAGCGTCGGCTCTTCTTTATGCCTCGATTCATCCTCCAAGTTCACGGAATCTCAATTATTTATATATATATACATATTTTTTTTTCTTAAAAATAAAAAAGAGCTTCCGCTTAAACAAAAAAAATAACCTTCTCGATCAGATTTTCCATGGCGATTGGTTATCACTGTATGTATATGCAAAAATGAGCTTATGATAACATTTGGCGGAACGTGATCAATCAATTATCGCGTGCAAACGCGCGTGTCATACACACACACACACAATGTTGTGCATTTTGTTTGTCACGCTTGTTAGCTACCCCTATCGGTCAATCAAGCAAATAACCCGTTCATGCCGTACAGTATAATATGCATACACGCATACCGTTTATTTACGATGGCCTATCACGGCAAATATAAATCTAAAAAAAAATGTGCGCTGAAAAAAATTGCGACAGACAGCAGTTGGGCAGGGGAGAAAGCGGGGAAGAACGGACTGTTTTTTATCAATTGTTCGCGGGTAAAAAGCCTCATCTGAAATTGATAATACGTGATTTTCTGCGCTTCCACATAACTCAACCGTTTAAACGTTTAATAGATGCATTCTTCTTTCCATTAGAAATTCCTTTGTAGCGAAAACGTAAAAGTGTCCCTCCGTCCGGTACATACGCGAATTGAAGAGATTCGCAAAATCGTGAAACGAATTTTTAATTGTTGAAAGATTGAATCGGGCGAAATTGTATGTATGCATAAACGATTAGCATAAACGAGAGAGATGGAGGGTGTAATCGCGTTGGGTCACGCAATGTCTACCACAATCCGTGCAATTCGAGTGTCCTTTGAATAAGTTTCAGCGGTCTTGCATCCAGATAAAATAAACATGTTTCAGAGTGTATGTGTGTGCGTGTGTGTGTGTGTGTGCGAAATACACATATACATTCACTGTAGCACTATGTTTGTATTTGTAGCAGCATAATAAGCCTCTTGCTCTGCCTCACGTGACAAAAGGTACACCACCGGTTAATGTGGGGTGACGTGTGTTTATAAACACACCGGGGAAATGAGCTGGGAGGGTCGCTCGGTATAGCGTATAAAATATCAGTGGCCGTGTACCCATTGCACCCGCCACTTATGTGTATCGTAGTATTCAGAACATTTAGACCAGGAACGATTGAATGGGAACCACGAATTTGTAAACCGCTTCGCACTTTGCTACACAAAAAAAAAAAAAACAAGGTACATTTACCCTCTCGCTGCCGAATGTACTACCATGTTCGAACTTTACGATTTATAATTTTTTCACATCCACGGACATTGGAAGCCGCGTATCAAATTTTCTACTCGAGCCTCAACAAATACTGTTCAGTTAATCCCGCCTATTACGCTATGTTTGTGCCTCATATCTCTCTCTCTCTCTCTCTCTTTCCATCTCCGGGCAGCACACTGGAACGTTATATTTTCTCGTTCGCCCTCATCGAACGCGCGCGCGTGCTCGCAGTTTGTTATTTTCAAAATCTCCTTTTCCGCCTGTGAAACTCGACACGGTCGTTGTTAGAATAGCCTCTTTTCTCCTCATCATCCTGGCTTGGTTTTCCAGTAGGCAGGAGCTAGAGCTCTCTCTCTCTCTCTCTCACTCTCACTCTCTCCCTCTTTTTGCCCGGTTCCCGTCTGCTCTGCCACCGACCGTTTCCACTCTCGTTTCCTCTTCACCCCGTTCTCGCGCGCGCGCGCTTCACCCCTCTCGAAGCGCGGCTATGGCTCGGCTCTGCACGCTGAATTCTCGTCTCTCGCCTCGCCGATCCCCTTGCCACTCAACGTATATATACTCTCCAGCCACCCTTCCGCCACGGCGAAGAATGAAATTACCTTCGTTACTCGAAACGTGCCTATTCCCGAACCTCCGCACATTCGAGTTCCTCACTCTCTCGCTTTCTCTCTTTCTACTTCTTGTCGTTTTTTTCGTTTGTTTGTTTTTTTTTTTTTTTTTTTTGCGAAGTCTCGTATCTACTATACGTTAGCCCCTTCCCTCTGATACACACGCCTATATTTATCCGAATAGTTTTTCTTAGTACATGTGCCCATAGCATATACATATGCGCAGATTTCATTTTTTATTTGTATGCGAGAGAAAAATACACGATATGAGGTCGGAATTGTACGAATCGAGTACATACACGTCGTCTGCCACAATTTCATTGCGTTTACCATGGAGAACAGAGGGTTTGGCGCTAAAAATACGGGGTAACGGTTACTTCTCTTCGGCCTTGCTGTCTATAACAAGCTACAACTATGTTCGAGGTGTAGTGGCTAAAATATTCACTTTTTATGGTCCCCGCACGCGACAGCAGTAAGTGGGAAAATCTCGGAGACACGTGTGCTTCTAAGCTTCATAAATTTACACTGGTGTTAGCAGTTCTTGATGTATTCTCAGAAAATGTCTCTATTGAAATATTGGAAATATCAAAGGCACGAACTCTCGGGTAGGAAATCATTACATAGGTAGACCGATTTTGAGCTGAGTGTCACTTAAAAAGATCGTAGTTGTTGTGAACTCGAGAAGAATCGACGATGGTAAACGAGTGATCATCAACAGAGCTGGGCAAACTACCGAAAAGTACTTAAGGTACTAAGTACTAAGTACCGCAAGTACTTTAATTACGGTGTAACTTCCGTACTTAATGTACTTTTATTAAATACAAAGTACAAGGTACTTTTTCTTCTTAATCGGAAGAGGCGGAGTTCCACTATTACGAAATTTTGAGCGGAATTTTCAAATAAAACGGCCCTGTGCAGGGCCGTTTTATCGTTTCCAATCCTCGGTAACACACTAATCGACTGTACTACGACGACTGAACCTTGGAGAACTGAGTGGAGATCGACTGGGTGTATAACAACTAAATGTTATACGTCGTGGGGGTGCCAGCTTAATAGACCTTAAATCTAGGACGTATGGATCTAGTACAGTGGCCGAAAGTGAGAGAGGTCTCCATTTTATGGACGAAAAATCGTATTTCTGAGAAAACATTGGGTTGGAAGTAAAATAATTTTATGAGAGAGACATTTTTTTTTACGTTACGAAAGATGTGCAAAGTAATTTGCACATGGTTTCCTCTATTATTACAATTTTGAGAATAGCATCCTCAAGGAGGAAGCTGTGCTCAAAATTGTACAAGTACTTAGGTCTCAGTACTCAGCGATGGTACTTAAAGTACCGAAAAGTACTTTGATACTTTAAGTACCAAATGAGTACTCAAGTACTTTAAGTACTGCCCAGCTCTGATCATTAACTGGGTGTCGAACAAGATAAATGGCGAATGAAGAGAGAGTTTCCTCTGATACACGATCGCACTTGCGATAGTTCGCGAAGCAGGGGCTCCCGCCGAAGCTCGATGCGTGGAGCCATTGTCCTTTGAGGGGAGACCTTGTCAAAACTGCTATTGCAGATTTGTTACGCGACGCCGGAGCCTACGACGAGGGGCGATGGAACAACCAGCAATAGGGTTCCGATAATCTTCATCGTTTCGCTGAAATTGAATAGCTTTATTATCCCGTTAGGAAGTACGCACGGCGTAAATGTAGGGTGAACATCGTAACATCTCCTTTTTTCAGTGGTAGAGTAGAGAAGCATCAAAGGCATAGGGCAGAGTTCTGATATTCATAGATCCCAGTTATCATTGATTGATTGATTGAGTTATAACCATTGAATTCTTTCCGATTTTTTGTCACGAAACAAATTGCCAATAAAAAATGCTAAAATGAACAAAAAAAAGGAATTGAACATTGACAATCAGAAAAATGGTAAATAAAAAGCTATTATTGATCGATCGATAGAATTATAATGATTGAATTCTTTCCAATTTTTTGTCACGGAACAAATTGCCAATAAAAAAATGCTAAAATGAACAAAAAAAAGGAATTGAACATTGACAATTAGAGAAACGGCAAATAAAAAGCTGCGAATTTGAGAAAAACCCATGTGAACATGCCCCTGGTTGAGCTGACCTCTGAAACGAGAGAAGTATCAGAGTAGCTTTCCACGAAAGTTGAGCACGCTGTTTGTCCGTAACTCAACGTTTCGCCGCCGGCCTGATGCATATCTGAATGCATCGGTTGGTGCAGCCTGTCTTCCTCGCTGCTCAAACTATACATGTACAAAAAAAAAAAAAAAAAAAATTCACCATACACCAGTGTGCAAGTGAGACGGCGGACTGCCCACGTTTGATGAATGCTTTCTACGCGGCCGCTCGGAAATAGCTCGAATTCTGTGACACGCCCAGGCTTCCTCCCTTCCACGCGTCATTAGGCCAAGCTTGTGTGTTTGAGATTTTAGGGCCAGTCTTGCCAAATGCGCGTCCCTTTTCCTCGCGTATATGTGTCCGCCGATGAGCGAACAAGTCCTTCGCAGCCCTTCCGAAAGAAAAGGCGAAAGTATATGGTACCGAAAAGATTCGGCATCCCGAGGTGACGGTGCTCGCTGTCGGTGACACCCCCGCAGACGTATCGCGTGTCAAGCATCCAACAGCCTGGCGCCACTGTATCGTGTTCTTCCGTCTTTTTGTAAGGTTCGAGAGCCGCCGCCGGGCTTCCTCTCTCACCAACGCGCATACAATTCTGTACTCCGAGTTCTGAAAGACCGACGCTTTTCGCTTTACTTGACTATGAGACCGAAGTCTCGCCGTGTATAATGCGCCGAAACTCCGCATGTGCCTACCGAATTTTTTTTTTCACACCCCAAGCGGCGGATCTTACTGAAAGTCACTTGTCGTACATGGGTTTGCATGTTTCGATTTTTGCATCTTATATATATATATATGTATTTTTTTTTCATACCATGAACGCCATAGACCACCGCTTGTGGTTGCGAAGGAGTTCGGACTTTCTCTACGAGAGTTATTGCCCTTTTCGCTTAATGTTAACCGGTCGTCCTGTTTATGGAAATTATCCTCGACTGTACCGCTGTGATTGGAAGAATACTTCGTATCTTCGCGTGGCAGGGAAGAATTATTGCGCCATCGAGAATTAAAAAATTATTTGTCAATTAGATTGTTCGTTGCTAAAGATATACACTTTTTTTTTGCCGATTACTATTTTTAGTAGGTAGAAGCGTTTCACTTGACATGCCATTCTAATTTGTGTTTTTGTGAGACGAGAATGTTTTCGAGAGCTTTTACATTTCAAGAGGCAAAATGCCGGAATCCCTTCTCCCACACAACGCGTAAGTATATAATGGTATGGCAATAATGATTATTCATAAATAAATATATGTTACGTACGTTGGGGTCGGCTCCTTTGGGTTCTTCGTTCCTGCGGAAGAAGGTGTTGCCGTACGTCACTCTCTCCTAAAGGGCTTTCCGATCGACCACCCGTCGGTAGATTTATATTTCCGAGAGGTGTGCAAAGGCAGCCTATCTCACGGCCGCGACGTTCCACGATCCGAGACCGCCGGGGTTAACTAGTTTATAGACTCGCTCGTCACAAGCGAACGCTTCCTGTATGCAAATATTGCTAAATAATAAAAATTAAACGAACAAACAAAATTCATCATGTTCCCAAGTAACATCGATAACCGATCATTAATTCTAGTGTCATGCCAGATTAAAAAAGAGAACAGCTAAAAAAATTTCAGTATTTTGTAACTCTGACTTACTCTTTTGGTAGCAAGTTCTGTGTGGCGTCGCGCCTTCGCGCCATCGATCTGGATTATGGAATTTGAAAATCGGAAATGTAGATTTTCGAAAATATATCGGAAATGCGTCACTTCCGGTTTGACTATGTCATTTTTCTTCATACCCGACGCGACGTCACATCGAAAATACGTCGCTTCCAGTGGAAAAAATGTGATTTACGGACAGGCAATCAAATAACTTTTCACGATATATCTAAAATTTATGTTTTCACTTATAAACAAGTTGTATTTTGCAGTGGCTCTCGAAGGAATAGAGGAGAAACCGTGGACATCTGTATGCCAGAGACGATAGTGAGTGCCACAATGTCGCACCGGTTCACCCTCGGTTCATCCGTACGACGGGGACATGCAACGCCCATATTTCAGAGAACGAGAAGCTGCATGCGCGGGAGCTCCGTTGAGTAATGTAACACCACACCACAGAATAAGCCCACAAACCATCCGTTTTCTAGCTCCTCATTCTCCCTTTCCCCTTCGTCGTGAGCGAAACACTCGACTGTGAGGCTTGTAAAACAAATTCAAAAAAAAAAAAAAAAACCTAATTTACATTGATTACACGCAATTATAAGATAATTGATGTAATATTTTTGCCATTTATATTTCAAGCGTTTTTTCCGGAATGATCGACGACTCGCTGTTTCCGCCGATATTTCACAGTCAATTTGCAGATGGCACGAGAGTGAAATCGTTACAAGAGATCGAGTGTAATCGAGAAGAGATGAGGACTGGCGTTACATGAAAAAAGTAATATTTCGTATACCAAATCGAAGCGATAAATATTCTTCCGGCCATTCGTTACCGGAGCATCATCATCCCATACACGTATAAACACACGCGTTGAAGCGCAAAGGGGATGAATGGGCTCTATTGATTCGACTTATTAATTCCCCGCTGAATTATGGTGGCCCGAGGGTGACCGCGGGTTTTTAAGTATAACAAGATGGAAAGACTCCCCCCTCTGTATATATATCCTGACCTGTTTGTATATGAGGGTTTGTAATGCCGCTTTACTACGTTCGATCACGCGATTTTAATTATACAGTCGATACCGCGAGCACTCGAGGTAAATATACTTTTCGCTCTCTGTACCGCTATACCGCTCTGTACGTTGCAAACGACTTCAAGCATTCAGAACAAAAAAAATCTTCCCTCCGCTAAAATTCGGATGGATACGTCCACTATGCAATTTTGTACTTGCTGTCTTTATGAACCGGAGATTTTCGTTTGTTTTTATTGCAATTCGGATAGACCCGACCTCCTTAAATCATTTTGACGCCTTCCAGTACTCAAATGTTCAAGGCGAGAAGCGCCTTGTTCGCTCAAGAAGTTTTACAGGTATTGGCAATCTATCGCTATTGCAATACACGAGGTCCTTTACGAGAGAAATCATCCTCGAGATAGTATAAGATCACTGTAGCAACATCGTTCGCCGTTCTCAGCAGGTGCTCGCCCACATATTTACGGTGACCCAAGACCTTCGCGCCGCGTTTCGTGATAAGTTTCTCTGTTACCAGGGAAGTCTGTCCGAAGGATCGACGGTTCGATCGCGGATGCTGCGAGGGTATCGTCGACAACGCTGACTGTGCGCGATATTTTCATAGAGTCGATTTATGTGTGGCCCAGCTGTGGCCGCGGAGAAGTAACGATCTGTAAAGAGGTTTGTAAGTTGGCGGGTAGCAAGCGCCCTGCTGAGGTCTTCGGAGCCCTCCCTGGGTGTCTTGGACTGACCGAACTAGAATCTCGGCACAGCCGGTGGTTTCGTCGATTCGCGCCTCGAACACACGCATTATCTCCTCTATGCATTTATGCATCTCTCCTGCGTACGAAATCGGGATGTACCTTGTAAAAACAGCGAACGATCGATCATAATTCTCGAGGCCGAACCGGTCGGGGATAACAGTGTCGGGGCAAGCTTTTGTTCACCGTCTTTCGTTCGCCGTCAACACTCTGTTCAAACTGTTGCGATTGCTTTATATTGCTCACATCGTCAACTGTTGAATAATCTTCGCCGTTCTTTGCATTAATTCTTCGTTATGTTGGTAACGAAATTTAGCACCTACGCAATGTGCAGAGAGACTCACATCTTTCGGTAGAGTGGAATTGTCCGGCAACAAGGTACAAGACAGTTTCTCGGTGGATGTTAGCAGTCAGCGAGATAAGCCGAGGATTCAGAGAGGAAGGAAACGCTCTCGTGGAACGTGAATGCTCCTCGCGCTGACGCGTCGGTTTTGTCGTCGTGGTAGCACCCAAAAGGATCATCGATCATCTCGGCAACTCGAGAAAGCGAACTCTCGTTCCACCCACACAAAACTGACAAGCTAATATTAAATCGGCAGTCACACTTTCGTATACACACGTACGTATATATTCCATCTCGTGTGTCAGACTATCGGACGGTACAAGTAAAAAAAAAAAAAAAAAAAAAAAAAAATATTGAGCTCTAAAATAACAAAATCGAAAGTGTCCAACATCAGTCGATCCAGGTGAGCAGCAAAAAGTAGGCGAGCCGAAGAAAATAAATGCATAAATTAATAAACATACGTGGATAAATCCAAAGTAGCATGAGCCTTCCACGTTGAGCAAGGGAAGGAGCAAAGAAAATAGAAGAAGAAGAAGAAGAAGAAGAAGGAGAAGAAGAAGTGGAGAGGAAGCAAAGGCCGAGGATGGAAAAGAAGGATGAAGAAGGCGACTGCAGCAGGTCCTCTCGTCCATTGAGACCACACGCAATCGCAGGAATCCGTGCCCGTTGCTTCAGCTCTCGGTGGCTGCTGCATGTATTTTAAGGGGGGGGGGGGGGGGGGGGGAGAGTTTGTGCCATTGTACCATTACCGCGACACGGCGCCGCGCGCGCTTATGTCATGCCTTGTGCCGCCCCCTCGCTACTGAATCTTCTCTGCTACCAAGAGGGAGAGGGAGAGAGCGAAAGAACCCAGAGCGAGGCACTCTCGTAAGCTGAGAGTAAGCTCCTAGCTCCTATCGTATGCATGTATATGCATCGTCACCGATATTTCTCATTTTGGCGGACGCCCTTCGTGTCTCTCTGTATAAGGTTCGCACTCCCATGCGAGCCGAAGGACACAGGATACACCGCCAATGTGCGCACGCCTAAAGGACCCATGCTTCGCTGCTGTACACACGCCATGTATTTATTATTGTGGGGAGTTTGCATTTGGCCACGAGACTCGTTTGTGCGACTATTGGAAATCCTCCCCGCGGAACCCGCTACGGATACCCGCGTGATTTGTGAAAGTTCTCATTGTTCCGATTTCTTCTTGTTACACTGCCGCACTCTCGTCGCTGGATTTCTTACGTATAAGTATGTACCCAGCTCCGAGTGTATCGTGTAGGGGAGACCGGGGCAAAACGGGCACCGCGACTAAAAATAGATATTGGGGGCAAACCGACACCGTCTTAATTTTCTTATAAACGACTTATTTCAGTTCTCTGACGTTACTTACATAATAAAAGTGCGAAAAATAAGTCAAATTGTTCATGACTTAAAATATATATATATATATATATATATCGATCGAATCGGCATTTTTAAAAACTGCATGTTCCAAACTTTTTTTTTTTATTTGTTGAGCAAATTAATTTTTTTGAAAAAAAAAAAAAAATTGAACAAATTAATTTCGCTCGCCATCCACGAAAAAGGAACATCATCTAAAACAACTTTCTGGACCGGGCTGTTCGGCACTTAGAAAGAGGAATAGAGGATCATTTACACAATCTCCTTTTTTAAAAGGCTCCCAATTTTCATCATCATTTCGCTCCGATTGAGAATCGTTGCTCGAAAAGAAACATGCTAAACTGTCAACAGCAACAACTTTTTCAGTGTCTCCATCTGGGATAATTCCTCATTCAACCCCAGAAAAATATAAGCGATGGTCAAACAGGCAGAGAGGAAAGTGCGGTTTTAACAGCCTCTCCGTATCGCCAACAATTGATCGAAAGAAGGAAGCCGAAAGTCCAAAAAAAATTGGAAAGAGACAGGAACGACTCAACAGTCGACAAAAAAAAAAAAAAAAAAAAAATTAGACGATCCTCCATGCATATTCTGCGGGGGACTATATTCCTGGTTAACCGAGGGTTCGTTTCAGCGTGCCGGACCTGTTATGGCTGGTCCCACTGTTCATGTGCTGGAGCCGATGAGGATAACATATTGTTGAACTACACATGTGATTTCTGTACTACCAACTAGATACAACAATACAACAATCAAATGCATTGTTTTCAATTTTCGTTTACTTTTCCGTTTTATTTTATTATTGTCGATAAAAAAAGACGTTAGCATATCATAAAAATAATTTAAGACAAGGTTACAATTTTTAGTCCTGGTGCCCGTTTTGCCTCCATCTCCCGTATCTATGTATTTTTTTTATCATAAAAAATTTGACTTATTTTCGCCTCTTTCTTATGTAAGGAACGTTACAAAACTGAAATAAGTCGTTTACAAGAAAATTGAAATGGTGCCGGTTTGTCCCTAATATCTATTTTTAGTCGAGGTGCCCGTTCTGCCCCGGTCTCCCCTATATTAGCATTGTGCCCGAAGGAGTTACGATGATCTTGGAAATTTAATGAAGAAAATTCGAGTTGATGAAAATTTAATAATTACAACGATATCCCATGATCGGCTCGAAGTTTAAATCACAAGATATAAGTCCTCGAGTTTTTGAGAGGTATAAAAATTTTCGGGAACGTTAACTTCCAAGCTTCGACGCGGCCAGGGATCGTGATTGCGTCATTCAGGCATTAAATTTGACCAACGGGGCAGGTACACGGGAATGGCGAAACGGATTAAACATACGTAAATAGTGGAGCAGCTAAACTGAAAGTGTAGCAGGTTCGTTTACTGTTTTATCACGACGTCCAATCGGCAAAGATCTGATACTCTCACGCCTACATATCCAGTGGGACAGAGCAGGTATACCCGGTGGGGAACGACTCGGAGATTCGAGAGAGAGAGAGAGAGACGAGAGTCGGCGATAACCGGCAGACTCGCTTACTCCGGTTTACGGGACTTTGCGACGTACGCACTTCCGTTCGCCGGTGAAAGACTATACCGAACGGTATCCGCGACTCCGCCATACGCCCGGACTCTATGTAAATTTCGATTGTTACCAAGGTCAGATAGTAACTCTATTCGCAAAGACTCGAGAGCGTTTACCCATGTGTGGACGTACAGTGATGCATACGGTGGATCAGCGTACTCGACGCCGCGTGAGCTTCTCCCACATTTCCGGGACGAAAGGGATACACCGTACAGAGGTTTGAATCGCGTGGAACTTCCTCTTCCGCAAACTTTAACATCTTTTCAGCGGTAGAAACTTCTCTTCGAGGGAAACATGACGAGGCTATAAATCGCGCATTCTCGCGATTTATCGGGGGTGTCAATAAATCCATCGAGGAGACGTTTTGCTTCGATTTTTCGCCTCTGACTCACTTTGAACGCTCGGCGATTCTGTTGTTAGAAACTTGAGGCTGTCACTGAATCGGCGGCGGATCATTTATGGCATTTGTTCGAAATAATCGACTCGGATACACTGAGTCACACTGTGCATCCTCGACAGACTCTCTTATCGGTCCTCGATCTTTCGGCTTTTGCCCGCAACGAGGAGCGAGACTTGAATCGAAAAAGGGCTTCTTGATATTTCCTTGGTATAATACTCCTGTACTCCCACGATGAGGAGAGCGTGGGCCACGAGACAATCGCCACCTACGAGCTCGCCATTCTTTGCCAGGGGCGCGTACACGTATAACTCTCTACGATGTGTAGATCCGACTCCGTGCTCGGTAGATCGAAGATTTACGATTCACTTGAATTATGGCCAATTAATTAAGAACGCTGATGCTCGCTTGACTCGCGAGGAGAGTGCGAGTCTGAGGCCGTAACGAGACGACGATGCTAAGGAGGGTCCGCGAATCGCATCGTTTTTGATGGCCCCTTCCGGTACCTGCGGATAAACGGAGGCTTCAAAGTCTCGGTGAGACTGTAAAAAAAAACAAATCATCTTCAATTCACCCGAACCCAAAAAAAAAAATTGTTGGTCGGCAACCGCCAGATTCTTTGACGAACCTAAATAAAACACCTTGTAGCGCATTTAACCACGAGGGCAATTACAAGATAAAGATAACGATTAAGATCCGTTTAGTAAAGATTGTCGTTGAGCAGATTGCTTTGGTCCAAAGTAGAGCGTACTTCCGATTGCGTTACTCCGGAGTTACCGAGCCACGAAGAGGGGTCGTCGAAGATACTTAGTGCCGGATTCAGCTTCCCCATGCGCTGTGGGTGGGCCTTCGTCGTCTAATTCTCTCTCACTCGTTCAATCTCGCTCCCTCTCCGACACACACGTGTTCGTGACGTTCCTCGTTGTGGCTAAAGATCATTGGACGGGAAAAAAAAAAAAAAAAAAATGGTACCGGGACGGGATTGCCTCCTTCGCCGATTCTCTTGACCGTGCGAGATTTCGGTAAAGTCGGATTGAAGTGCACTAGGTGGTCCATTCGCACGGCGGCTTTTTACCCACAACGATCAACGCAGCGCTGGCAAGTGAAGGGAATACAGTTTGTAGAAACTAAATATCTTCGGAGCTAGCTTAACTATGTGCAATAGGGCTGCCATGTGGCCACCAGCTTTTTTGACAACGTCCGACGCAAGTTTGTGTGACTCTCGCGAGAATGAAAGAAAGACGAGGATAGAATGTATACGGTTACAGGAAATTAATGTACTTTGAAAAATTAATGATCACGCGGTGTGTGCGTCTGCCGACTCTCATTCCGCTCCAATTGCGACGAGAAGCTACGGCCCGATGAGGGACTCCAGTCCCATCGCTCTTAAGTTCTCTACGGTCTATCTATATTTACTTATTTTTCTCACGCGCTTTCACGGTCAGACTACGATGTGGATTCTCATATCTATGAGTCAACGATGTTGTATTTGTTTAATAATTATTTAAACTCGCAGCTGAGCAGTAATTTCAATAACTATTGCTGAGTACTAAAACCAAAGTACTTTCACAATTTTGAGCGTAGCTTCCTCTTTGAGGAAGCTATGAAATCGAGATTTTCAATGTCTCACTGCACTTTAGTCCCAAAAAAAAAAAAAAACCAGCGGACTCGTGTTCAGCGGGGAAAAAATACTTCGAAATACGTGGCAGTTCATTTTTAAAAAAGGAAAAAAATTTCATCAAAAAATTGCAATTTTTCGCGTTCTTCGACGCTCTGAAACTGCCCGATAAAACGCTTCTAGAACTTCGGACAAGACCTTATCTTGTTTCCTGTTTTTTTTTCCCCGCAGAACACGACGAGCACCTCGGATTTTCCATAGCTCCATTGGGAGCCGAGATATCGACCTTCGAAAATCACGAAAATCGACGTTTTTCAAAAGTGGCTCAAAAATAGAAAAATCGTTGTTCACTCGATTTCTTTTGTTTCAAGACTACATTCGACGTATTTTTTCTCGCTGATCACGAATATAATAATTATTTTACTCCCAGCTCAATATTTTCCATTTAAATCCTAAAAATACGATTTTTGATGCATAAAATCGAGATCTTTCTCACTTTTGGCTTTACTAGATCGGTAAGTCCCAGATTCAATTGTCATAAATCCAGTCGGCCTCCACTCACTACCCCAAGCTCCAGTCATCATAGCCCAGTCGATTAGTTTGTTACCAAGCATTGGAAACGAAGAGTTTGGACGTTTTGAAAAAATATTGGCCCTGAACAGGGCCGTTTGATTTCTTCTGCAAATTTGGTACTCGTTGAACTCCGCCTGTTGCGATTAAGAAGAAAAAGTACTTTGCACTTTGTATTTTGTAAAAGTACTCTTAGCACGAAAATTATTTTGTACTTAGAGTACTTGCTTTACTTAGTACTTCGTACTTTTCGATACTTTGCCCAGCTCTGTTTACACCTTACTAGAAGCATCAGCCAGTTGCTGAAAGTTTTTGAAAATCTACTAATCCAAAAATGATATATTGTGCCGCTTCTTGCCCCCAAAGGTTCCTCATGAACGGTGTCGGAAAATATATTTTGTTAAAGCAGGAATCCAATTGAATCGGGTAAAATTTGCAATTTTTTTTTTTTTTTTTTCGGATTCGATCCAATTCCCCTACAGGTTTGCCGAAGACCAAACGCTAGTCCGAGTTCGAGGTCTCAATATATATATTTATCGAGGGACTACGCTCCAAAGCTCTCGGAAAGTCCCCTGCTCTCGTCCTCAGGGTAATACTCAATCTCGGATAGAGAAGATCCCGACGAATACACTTACGAGCCGCGCGCGTATCCCGATCTCTCTTTTTCTCTTTTCCCCTGAAGAGCTGGGGCAGACACACGGCGATGCAATAAATTCAAACGATACGGCAAACACTGCGGGCTGGCGAGTGTATATCGAAGTCCCGAAACCCTAAATCACGATGAGAGCAGCAACTGAGTGGAGAGCTCTCCGGATGCGAAAGCGCGAAGGAGAGAGAGAGGGAAATGAAGAAATTCAACGTTCTCGCCCCCGCTCGCGTGGTCTCTCTTCTCCCGTTGAGGGCTCTCACACGGCCACGCGGATTCTCCGCCTGGCCACATAGTGTCCGGATAAATAAACAAATACAGATTAGTTCCGCGAGGCAAGAGCGTAAATCATCGCGAGACTCGTTACCGGCATTCATCTACAGGGGTATAGCACCCAGGCATAAGACAGAGGAACATAGGTGGAAGCGCATTTTGTGCGAGTCGATGCCGAGCGCATTCGGAAACTAAACGAGCCGAAGAAGCGAGACTGCATTGAATTCTCGTTACTGAATCGAACAGAAGAATTTCACGGGCTTCTATTCTGTATATCACTACCATGGACTCGTGCATCACTCGCTATGAACTATACAGTAAAAAAAAATGTGTACTTTTTACAATAATTATTGTCCACAAACGTGAACAATTTTTTATTTGTTAATTTTCTCGTTTTACAAACAAAAGTACAAACTAAAATCCTCAATGATACAGGAAATCAAAGGACAGGCTCGTATATTCAAATAAGTTACAAACGGGTTTGTCACTTGTGTTACAAAATTATTTTTACGAAATTTTGCATTCCGTTTTTACGAAATAATCTTTTACTGTGTATAGCACCCAGGCATAAGACAGAGGAACATAGGTGGAAGCGCATTTTGTGCGAGTCGATGCCCAGCGCATTCGGAAACTAAACGAGACGAAGAAGCGAGACTGCATTGAATATAGAGATCGAATTCTCGTTGCTGAATCGAACAGAAGAATTTCACGGGCTTCTCTATTTAATATGTGTACTTTTTACAATAATTATTGTCCACAAACGTGAACAATTTTTTATTTGTTAATTTTCTCGTTTGACAAACAAAAGTACAAACTAAAATCCTCAATGATACAGGAAATAAAAGGACATGTTCGTATATTCAAATAAGTGACAAACGGGTTTGTCACTTGTGTAACAAATCTATTGTTACGAAATTTTTTATTCCGATTTTACGAAATTACTTTTTACTGTGTATGGAATTTAGAGCCAAGAAATTTAGACTTCAAGTGGTTCGACGGAAATACGTCACTTCCGGTCGAGAACTGAGATTTTCAAATCGGAGGTGACATATTTCTGACGTGATATCAGTTCCGATCGAAAAATTGCATTATCAAACTGCAAGTGAAGGATTTGCGGTAACGACCATCGTCACTTCCGGTGAAAAAAAAAAAAAAAAAAAACAACAACATTTTCAAACTGCAAGTGAGTTAAAGATTAATCGATGCTTCGGGACGATGGACCCGAGCCTCTCTACATGTAACATGCCGCTCGCATTTTGCCCTCGCTTGTTATGTGATTAATCCGTCGGAGGCTCAACGAAGCGTTCCGGTACAATCGAACGGCTCGAGCGCAGCAGCGGCAGCGGTGACACTCGCGTCATCATCAGTACATACGAAGAGCATCGTCGGATGGTGCACCTGTCCGCTAATGGGTGCGTCGAACGTGCTGGCGAGTAGAACGTCGAACAGTCAAATCGTATACGTGCAAATATACACACGAGAGCAAGTGTACGGATTGCTCGTTCGACAAGCTCCCACATGGATATTTCATTCTGGAATACATAGCGAGCACATATAAAATACGCTATGTACTTGTAGCGCGCTGTACATGCGCTGCGTACGTTGCACACTGGTACTCGCTTACTAACGAGGAGCCATCGCCTATAAGCTGCCAATTAACGGGCTATGAGTCTTATACGCAGATCGGCCATCAATTAATTTAAATTCGTTGCTTCCCCGCCCGAACCCTCCGTCGTATCGCTCTTCGCTTCAGCGGTGCGATAGCGATTCGTCGTTCGGTCCGAGAGCTTTCTGCCTCTCCCGCGCACACACACACCACCGTCATCACCTCTCCACCTAGTTCGTCGATTCGCAGGTGGGCCAAATCCGACCGTTGATCCACCTGACGACGTACTCTTTGCCTGGTCTGGCATATGGAATACATTGAGCTCTTGTCTGTCCGACTGATCGTTGCGATGTCGTCCTTTGATGTTTCATCGAGATACAACGACATATACGCCGTTTATTTGGATGAAAATCGGTGTGCTTCGCAACGCATCGTTCGCTCCGGGTTTATCTTTTCTTAAGGGTGCTTCCGCACCCTTAAAGAAAGAAGTCTCTATTCGTGAGCATAAAAGTCAATTGATTTGTTCTAAAAAAAGAAGTCTCTATCTTTTTATCTAATTGATTTGTTCAATTCTAAAAAAAGAAGTCTCTATTCTTATCTTTTTTTAAGGGTGCAGAAGTCTCTATTCGTGAGCATAAAAGTCAATTGATTTGTTTGCAAGTTCGTACCTAGCTTTATTTATGATTCAGCTATATCGCGTAATATACGAGCAGCGACAATGTTGAGAAGTCTCCGGGAACATGACTATCGCACACGAAAGCTCTTTACTACCACACTTGTTCGGTAAAGTGATGAACTATTGCATTGCTGCGAAATTAGTGGTGTTTTTCAACCACCACAGAAAGAAAAGAAGAAACGGAAGGAGCGGAGACGCATTGCCTTTGGTACTTTCATTGAATGGTCATTTTACCTCCAAGACACTCCGCAACCGTTTCACAGGCAGAACCATGCGTCTCTGAAAGCTTTGAAGTTTCCTTCTGGAGAATTGTAACGAAGCAGTCATTGCCCGGTACGCTGTCGCGCCAAGTAAAAAAAAAAAAAAAAAAAAACGTTTCTCACCACTTCGCTCAGAGAGTCACGTTCTTCATGTCTCTGTCAGATAAGCTCCTCCTTGGTGACTATCGAAGAGCGTCTCTTCGGCTAATCCTTTTACCGTCAGGCGAAATTCTAACTCTTAATTGTTACACCGAGAGAAGGATCTAGTAAAAATTACCAATCATCTAAGAAAAATTACCATAGCACATAAGTAGTACGACGCCAGCGCGTCACCTATGGTAGAAAGTCCGAGATTATCTATAATCTCGGACTTTCCGAAATTCTATATAAAAATTCTATATATATAGAATTTTTACCATAATATCTAAGAAAAAAAATTCTTCCAAATCGGGTACTTCCTATCATAGGTGGCGCCCTAACGCTCTACCAAAGCTGGGCAAAATACTCAAAAGTACTTGAAATACAATATACAAAATACTATATGTATTTCAAATATAAAATACTTTTTGTATTTTAAATACATTTATGAGTACTTTTTTAAATACTTTTTTTTAAAATCAATACGGAATGCCTGGACACGGTGGGACAGGGTGGATTTTGGACGGTTGAGACCGTCACCTCCCGACCGTCCATCGATCCATCAATCCATCCATCCCGTCCGGCCTAACCGTGTACACCCAAGAAAACCAAGAGTATTTTGTATTTTGAAAAGTACTTAAAATACCAAAAAGTATTTGAGTATTTAAAATATGTATTTAAAATACTGAAAATACATCAAGTATTTAAAATACCGCCCAGCTCTGAGCTCTACTACTATGCGATATGGTGATATCTCCCAAGTGATAGAGTAATTTTCGCTAGATCCCTCTGTCGGTGTACTCTTGAAATATCTGAAAATTGACAAACGCCCGGGCAGTGGACTGAGGTAACGAGTAGATTCGATAAGGCTTTTGGCCGACACGAGTGAAGGCGTCGAGGAGAGTGATTCAATTGCGACGCCTCGCTTGATTGATATCTTAATGAAGCGACGGAGCTCATCGCCCGACAATAAAGAATCTCGTGAAAGCTTATCGCACAAGACGCCGTCGAATGAGCGCTTATGCCGACGCGAAGCTGTGCATATAGCATAGGACAGATACATCAGTGTGTTATTATAGCGGTTGTTGCCGATCCGCGCAAACGTGCGAGCTTAAGCGACCGATAAACGATTCCCTATAATAATTAATTTTAATTAATTAGCCGATCGTCAGGTCGTCAGCGATAAACGTTGATCAGAGAGGAGACTTGCAGCGTTGGTGGGCATCGTCGCGGTGTGATTATTGCGTCACACACACACACATACACACACACACACACACACACACACACACACACACACACGCGCGCGCAGACACTCCGCGACTCGGCTTCGCTAGAAAGAATATTTCAAAGCTGATTGGCTCTCTTAGTGAACCGTGTGAGAAACAGGAGTGAAAAGAGCTCGGGTCTCCTTCTACGGGACGATTGCCGCGAGGATGATGTTACCTTGTCCGCTCGTTGTAAAACAGAAGAAACCGATGGCGCGAAACATCGATTAACAGCGATATCGATGCGAAACCGTACATGGACCGCTATCGAGGAGAGTGATTGAGGGACGCAAAAATTATGTGATTTGGAGAAAAAGTAACTGGATCTGTAATTAAACACTCGAGCGACGATGATAAAAAAATAAAAAAAACATTTATTTATGTCGAATTGAGATTTATTTATTAGACTCGGTCATGAATTTGTGAGCCAGAACCCAATTACACCGATCGAAAAAAAGTAAGGTGAGAAATAAAAACTTTTCGCTGTAATTGGTTTTTTTTTTTTTTTTTGTAACGAACATAAATTTTCTCGCACCATTGCTAAGCCAACCACGTGGGTGATCGCACTTTGATAAATATGCAAGTGAGTATAACAACGATGCGTGTCTCCGCGCCCGTGAATACGACTCCGCCTACCGAGTTAGCCACTCGCGCGAATGCGGTGGTGCGTGCGGTCACGTATCGCTCGCAGATACGACACCGGGGTACATAAACCGACAAAAATCTCCACTCTTCGTCGGAGACCGAAGAGAGCGACTACGCGAACGCGCCGGGGGCGCGCGGCACCGCGGGTCCATCGGGGCACTAATTACTTACGAGTTACGATAATGTTCCATTCCCAATGGGTTTTATCGATGTCGCGCGGACCGTTCTGTCGACACCGTTCACCACTGTCTACTCGCGAAACTCAGCAACCAGTTGAAACCACTGCTATTCATCGTGCGCATTGGCTGAAGTGGGGGGGCCAATCTACGAAATAGTGTTGCCACTTCCGAACCCTAAACTTTATAGACTTTTTTATTATTTTTCCTCACTTTGATTTTTACACTTTTTAAAAAAATTTTCCTCACTTTAAGTTTTTGCACTCATTAATTTTATCCTCTCTATTTTGTGTACACCGTAGATTACGTTGAAAAGTGCAGTCAGTGCAAAATCGAGATATTTTCGTGGAAAAAGTTTATCATAAAAAAAGAATAAAAATCGTTTTTGCAAGCGAAGAGTCTCAATCCCCACCGTATTGGACGCAGGCCGCAAGTTAATACTTTCAACGTAGTTTCCTCGCGCACAGTAGGTGGAAAAAAAAAGTGGCGAACGACAATTTTAGTCGTGCTTGTACCCAGAGGCGTGACATCTCGCAGCTATTACGCTGACTCTCGGTGGCAGGTGGAACATCGCTCACTGTCCTCCGCCCATATACATTCAAATACAACACTATCTCCACTTCTCAGTCACCGAACTTTCACCGTTTCCCTCGTTCTCTTGCAACCGCCCGTACGCGCGCAACCCTTGCATACTCGCGCTTAAAGCCACCCGGTTGTACAACGTCTTGAAATACTTTCTTTTTTCTACTCTTTCTTTCTTTTTTTTTTTTTTTCCTCTTCCTCATCGCACGCGTCCCGCTGCAGTACGGCATCGTAGCGCGCGCGCGCGCGCGCGCTCGCGAGAGGCCGTGAACCGCTAATTAGCTTGGAGTTTGGCGAGAGGCTAGTGGTTCCGTGGAATCCACGGTTGTTTGTCACCCGCGCGAGTTGCCTCGCCGCGGAGGAAGACGAAGAAGACGAAGGAAGCGAGAGAGAGAGAGAGAGAGAGAGAGAGAGAGGAAGGAAAAAGAAGGCGCGAAAGAACTGCCCTCGAAGAGAGGATGCGCGTTCCGCTCCTCCCCTCGGGCGCTCCAGCCGGGTGCAACCAAGTGCGATACACGCTGCCGGCCACCGGTACAGCGATTCAGACCTCTTTGAGAGATCTTTTAATTCTTCCATTTTGTCGAAGAGAGTCCCGGTACTGGGCGCGAGAGGGACGAAGAGAGAGAGAGACAGAGAGAGAGACCCGACGCCTTGAAGTCTGCGAATTGCGACGAGGGGACAGATGAGAGGAACCTGCATGCGTGCCGGCATTGTCGAGGGGCATCCGAGCGTGTGCGGCTCTCTTGCGGACGAATCTCTACGCACCGGGCTCTCTCAGACTCCCTACCGGGAAAGACACAACATTTATAGGATCTCTGCTATATAGATCGTTACACCAGTGGCACATGAAGAAAGACTTGCTTCCTCGGTTTCACTTCCTGTCTCTCAGCCTCGTTTTCAGCCTCACCCTATGAGCAGATTTTTTGCCCTCGAAGGGGTGGATCACCTCGCCGCTCTCCTGGTATCTTCTGTCAAAAGAATCGTCAGTTTCAGTCGTCTTTTTTTCTGAACGATTTTCGCGCTTCCTGTTGTCTCTTCTCAGCGGAGCAACTCTACACTTAGAGACACTTATATAGTAAACTAGTACCCAGCTGGGACGTCTACATTTTATACAACGAGAGAGGGATCTAGTGAAAATTACTGTATCACTTTGGAGACATTACCATGTCACATTGTAGTAGAGCGTTAGGACATCACCTATGGTAGGAAGTACCGGATTTATAAGAATTTTTCTTAGATATTATGGTGAAAAATTCTTGGATAATCTGAGACTTTCTGCCATAGCTGACGCGGTGGCGCGGTACTGCTATGCGCTATGGTAATTTTTCTTAGATCATTGGTAATCTTTACTAGATAGATCCTTCTCTCAGTGTAGTTAACGACGATGATCAAAAATTATATTTCTAACTACAATTATAGTTTAATCAATTGAGTATATACTATCACAAACTATCTATATAGACGTCCCCCCTGGGAACTTTTTCGTTATAGTAGGAAATACCATCCTTTCTCTCAGTGTACCTCCAATAATTTTCGTTAATTTACACGGAGATCATTTTCAAGCATTCTAACATTCTTTACTAGATAGATCCTTCTCTCAGTGTAGTTAACGACGATGACCAAAAATTACATTTCTAACTACAATTATAGTTTAATCAATTGAGTACATACTATCACAAACTATCTATATAGACGTTCCCCCTGGGAACTTTTCGTTATAGTAGGAAATACCATCCCTTCTCTCAGTGTAGTTAACGACGATGACCAAAAATTATATTTCTAACTACAATTATAGTTTAATCAATTGAGTACATACTATCACAAACTATCTATATAGACGTCCCCCCTGGAAACTTTTTCGTTATAGTAGGAAATACCATCCCTTCTCTCAGTGTACCTCTAATAATTTTCGTTAATTTACACGGAGATCATTTTCAGACATTCTAACCGCACTTGTGTTTTTTTTTTTTTTTTTTTTTTTCTTTGCAGACGTTGCAGTATTCACGAGGGCGAGATGTTTGTCACTCTCGCTTCCTGCTCGTTCGATACTGATATAGTGATCTCGTGGTAAGATCCTCGGACAGGATGGATTCGTCGCGCCAATAAAAATAAAAGAAACGAAGCTATCGGTTTCTCGGCGTGTCAGCGTTGCTGCTCGCCCTCTCGGACGGCGACGACGAGGACGACGACGACGACGACGACGATGGGAGAAACGCGCATCACTGAGACGGAAAGGAAGAGCGCGTTCCGTTCGTATACGATGACCGCTCATTCTCGAAAGCGATGATGCGTGAGCCAGGAAGAAACTAGTGGAAGAAGACTAGGGACGAACGATATCCACAGTGAAACCGCCAGGTCAGTGAGATCTTTATGTTGATGTGCCCTGTGTGCCGTTGGCTCTCATCCCCTTTCATCGCGCACTCTCGGTGGATCGGCCTGTCGATAACGAAGATGATCGATGCTTCTCTCCCGACTGCGGGAACCGAGTGCATTCGAAGATCCGAATGAACGAGACACCGGACTCGTGACGACGCGACGAAGCAGTCCAACGATCAAAGCGATCGCACTCTCGTTTAGACACACACGGTCGAGGAGCAATAGATGAGAACTCTGCCGAACGACATTATCACTCGAAGACTCATAATCTGCACTGTAAAAAAAAAAAAAAAAAAAAAAAAAAAAAAAAAAAAAAAAAATGTAAATTTAATTTACGGGAAAAAAGAAATTTCCTTACATTTTTTACATTGATTGAACGTTAATGTAATTTTACTGTAAAATTACAATATACGAGACATTAAGTATTTTTATTTTCATCGAAAATACTAATTCTACTGTAAAATATGCAACGCATATCTATTTGAAATTTCACATGCAGTTTATGTAAAAAAAGCTTCCAATAATGTTCAGTAGTTTTTGAACAAATTTTTTTTTTTTTTTTTTTTTTGCAGTGTACAGACACATACACCTTAGACCATCATTTAATGAAACGGCTTCGAATATAGAATTCGAAGACCATACATGCGCTTCGAGATGAAACTTTCAATAATTTGTACAATTTATTTAAATAAAAAAACAAGATAATAACAAAGACGAAACTCTATCGTACTCTATGGAAGAAAAGGGCTGCTTCTATTTCATAGAAATTTCTGTCCACAGTTTGTAATTATAATCGGATGCATTGTTTATAATCTCTCTGCGATCTAAAAAAAAAAAAAAAAAAAAATCGACCTCGATATTTAATAGGAGCTTGCGACCGAACGTTTTAACATCCCGCGTATAGAGACTTTTCTTACGAAATGAAGTGTATAAAAAAAAGAAAAGAAAAAAAAAATCAAAATATTCCATTGTAATCGACGGATCTGATAAGCACCTATTGACTCACGAATCTTACGCAAGTATCGCAACTAAGCGCCACGTAACATCATCCTCGACAGTATATGTAGTTTGCACAGCGCACGTTTATAATATCGATGCTCCTTCGTCGATCGCCGACGATCGGCAGTGGGCGTCGACATGGATCGTGCCGATCCATGTCGATAGCAGCGCTTTACTAGCCGCGTACACAGAGAGAGGGATAATAGTCGGCGATCTTACCTACGGTGTACGTACATACGCTGTTCTCGAATCGGCAAGGAATCCAGAGATCCTCTCTCCATTCATGGGAGGCTCTCTTCCCTTAACAGCGATCCCCGTTCGGTCGCGCGGCAAACCGCGGCGGCGGCGACGGCGGCGGCTAATTAAGATCGTTGGAATTGAACAACGTCCGTTCGTGGGAACACGTTACGTGGAAAGACACACATATTCTCCTGCGAGGAGGCTCCTCTATGTCTGGGTTGAAAGCGGGATAGCGAAGCAAATTGTACAACATAAATATCGTACATTCGAACGATACGTTGCGATAGGTAGGTTGTATCTTTAAAGGGACAGTGGTGTACGAACGCGTATACTTCACGTACGTGCAAATCCTGAGCTATGCGTCTTCGGTACATTACCCGAGAATCCACGGCGAAGCATTCCCCGGTCGAGTCCTCGTCGGCTCACCACCGGGTAGGATTCAGCATCGGCGATGGTGCAGCGGCGCGAGCCTTCTGTGCGCTGCGAAACTACTGTGCAACCCACTGTGGCTACCGTTCGCGCGCTGTTACTCGAGAGACAGTTTAACCGAGCGTCGGCATTCGACCGATAGAATCCACCGGCGAGCTGCGAAACCCTCGCATAAGTACAGACACGTATAATCTCACCTGGAAATCGCTCGCGCGCCTTCCTCTCAGTGTAAAACCGGGCTCAAGCGTCATATCCGAGCCGGTGCTTCTGCTCGCTGGTCGGTCCCTACAGGCGCACACCACTTGCCGATGCAGCAATGGTAGCGACACACTGGTGGCTTGGCGAAAAGCACATACCTCTCGGCTTCAAACTGATAACTCTAAAATACGAGCTCCGAGATTATACCGCCAGTCAAACCGCGAACCAGCATCTCTTATCGGAACGGACGAATCTCCGGGACGGATCTCCCGGGACCAAAAATATCCCACTTTATACCGAGAAACTTGGGTCTCCGCTAATATGCTACTGGTTTCGTACGTTTACATTCGCGAAGAGCTTCTTCATCCGGAAATCCTCCTAGATCGAACATCAGATCTAAGTGAGAGTCCTTTTTTTTTTTTTTTTTTTTTTGTTATGCGGAGAGGATAAATTATTGGGTTACAGAAGAACGATGTCCAGAGCGAATATTGTCAAAATATATTCAATGAAAAAGTGTCATCTTGTAAAATTAGACAATCGTTCCGATTCCGCGTTTACATGATAATAGGTTTTTTTTTTTTTTTTTTTTTTTCATAATAGTAATAATAATTATCATTCAATCATTATTACAATTAACTACAACGACCGCTACCTAATGCAAGTTACATCATCCCTACAACCTAGCGGTGTGTGTTTTTGTCTGTATCTGTGTGAGTGTCTGTATGTGTGTGCTTAACAAATTCGAGGAACGTATCTTTTATGTACAGATATTGTTTAATTTTTTTAAATATATATATATATATAGGTATATATGTATATATACATACGTATATATATATATACTATACGCAACGAAGATTCACTGGCGTGTCCGTTTTTTTTTTTTTTTTTTTTTTTAGTGACAGTGACTGATTTCCGAATATTATGCTTATATTATACTATAGTTTACAGAGTGACGGACGCGTTTCGAGATTCCCTGCGTATATTTTTCTAAAATACAATAATAAATATCTATTGGCCCATCGATCGATATACGCTAATAAATTCTTTAAAGTTTCGTCATTCATGAAAGGCAGCTTCACGCCAAAGATGTTAATTTCTTATGCGGCGAAAGATCGACGTCAAATTTATTCGAAACAATTTTTTTTTCTCTGTCTCACGTCAATATCTCATCTAAAAAAAAAAAAAAAGAAAACAATAAATATTCATCGTTCACACATTCATACGTTTGTTCCAGCAGACGGTCTCATAGCCTTTCGTCCTCGACACGCGAAGGGGGGGGTATTGGGATGGGGAACAGAACTCGATTAAAAGTTACAAAAAAAAAAAAAAAAAACAAAAAAAGACTCTGGCCAGTGAAATTGGGCGTGAATAATCGACACGTCGTCGTATCTTCTACAATAAATATAATATATCGGAGTCTATCATTCGCTATTTAATATAGTACAGGATGATTCTATTTTTTATCTCTCTTATGTCCATTCATTTTTTTTTTTTTTTTTTTTTTTTTTTTCACTCGTTATATCTACTCGAGTTACATCGTCCTTGGACAATCCATCCGGTAGAATCGTTATATATTTCATTTCATTTTGTTTGTTTGTTTGTTTTTTTTTTTTTTTTTTTTATACACAGCGTCACCGCTTCCGGTTTCAATAATAAATATTCACATCGACTTATGAAACACGTAACGACTGCCGCGATTTATAAATCCGTTCTTTATTATTTCCGCTTCATCCCCTATCGACCGCGACGACGGGCGTGAAAGATAACAAGCGATTTTCTCTCGCGACGATCGTAGACTGGCCGCGAGACTCGCCCGCAATGTACTTCCGGTCGTGCGCTGCCGGTGGTCTCCGAAGTTGTCGAGACCTTTCATCGAGAGAACACCGGAACGATCCAAAAGCGTCGGGAAACGACGCACTCGCCGACGTACGAAAGGGGAGAAAACACACGCGAGGCGCGGCGCACCGCGGACAGTTCTTTCGTCGTTTGTCTAATTAACTTTCACCTTTCGTCTCTTCCTGGCTCGACGACGGGGCCTCCTCCTCGTCCTCCTCCATCCGACAAATACGGCTTGTTGGCCGCTCGCCACTTTCACGATCTTACGAATCGGTGTCGAAGCGAGTACCAATATATTGTCTTTGTGCTTGTTCGTTTGTTTTTGTTAACCGAATTATCACCGGTTGTTGGCTTTTACAGGTGTCCATATTGCGGGATTCATTTGGATGATATTCTTCTCATATTTTTTTTTTTTTTTTTTCCATTTAAGAAGAATATCCCGTCCATCACGCACAGTCGAGGGATGCAAGAGACGCCGGACTGTGAGGTCCACCCAGCATGAACGGTGGACTCATCGGCGGTCCTCCGCTACCAGCGCTGTTACCGTACAGTTCAAGATCACCGAGTGATCCACCGTCGACTCCACCGCATTTGTCAGACTTGCCCTCCTGCTTCAGCACCATTCGTCGCCATTTTGCTCGAGCGTTTTGGAACCACACCTGAAAACACCGAAAATAAAAGTAAAGCTTGAATGAATTTCACAATATAACAGCAGATCATTGTTGGACAGACGAATGTCACATATGTGGTCGATCGACGCACAGGTGAATTAAACAGGTGGATTAACCATCTTATTCGCGATCAGATAAATACATTGTTTATTCGTCGAGCTTGCACGGTGTTTTGAGACATTGTATTCATCGAGCAATATAATTCGTCGACTAAAAGCACCCGCATTTTACTCACACCTCAGTATAAAAAAAAAAGAAAAAAGAAACAGTAAAAAAAAAAAAAAAAAAGAATGAATTCATTGATGACACAAGAGTCACAGTGTAATCGAGTGGCACGTGTCACAGTTTCAATGAAGTCTCGCTACGACCTTCGGGAGCGTGATGGCAAACTCGGATAGCATAACTCGCTGATAAATACTATCGACATCCGTTTCCCTCCCGCTGTAATACGACACTTCTGTTTAGTCCTATTTAATAAAATTCTCGTCTCTAAGAAAAAAAAAAAAAGGAAAAAAAAAGGGGGAAATTCTTCTCAGCACACATGCGAATATTGGACGAATTTCGCACACCTCACTGGTGTGTCCCGCGAGAAATCATTATATTCTGCGGTACGAAGTGAAATAAAGGAAAAAAAAACAAAAAAGAAGGACCTTCGATTGTGACAGTCGCCATATTGGTAGATCTCTCATCTCTTTCATACGGACACATATGTGTATATACACACAGTAAAATATCCAGGGGAGTTACCGGCAGATGGATGCGGAGAAACGAGTGAACAAACGAACGGACGAGGGAGAGACAGAGAGAGCCGAGCGAACGGGGGCGGTCGTCGTTCGGAGCAGGCATGAGATAAAGAAGGAAAAGGTGAAGGCGAAAACTGAAACATAGAGAAGGACGTGAGAGAGAAAAAGAGGTAAAGAAGGGGAGGAGAGAGAGAGAGAGAGGGAGAGAGAGAAGTTGCTTCGCGGTAGGTGAGGGAGGTGAGCGAGTATTCGCGCGTCTCGCGATCAATATCAACCAAGATGGCGGGTAGCTCAAGACCCCCTTGGCTGCGCCCGAATACAATAGCTGTCCTCTCTCGCTCTTTGCTCTCTCGTTTTTCCCTCCTCTCCTCACCACCACCCTCTTTTTGCACTCGTTCCTTTTCTTTCCCCACTTTCCTCATTCTCGTCGCTCCCTGACGCGCGCGCCCTCCCTGCCCGCACAGACACTCCCATCCTCCTACCCTTATTCCACGAGTCCTCAAGCTCTTTCGCTTCTCGCTGTCTTCGTTTTTTCCCTCTCTCTCTCTCTCCTCCTCCCTCGCCCTTTCAACATCCACCATCCCCTCGACGCTTTCGAGCCTTCCTTCCGCCCCCTTGGCGAAGTACAGTGGAAACTCGGATGTATATAGGCGAGGTACCATAGATATACGTACTTTTTGCAGGCACTGTTCTACTGTGTTTGCCTGTATGTCTGTACGTCTGTCTGTCTGTCTGTCTGTCCTTTGGCAGAAGCTACGTCCCTCCAAGCCATCCTGGAAATAAATATCCAAGGGCCCTACGACCGGAGAATAATGAAATACTCATTCCTTCGCGTTCCAAAGAACGTCGCCCGAGACACAAATGTCTCGTCGCCTGCCGGATTTGCTCAGTCTTATATACTTTCGACGGGAGTTTCGTGCACGCGACGCGCGCTATTGTACTCCGAGATGAGCGAAATATCGTACAGACGGATTGAGCTATAAAAAAAAAAAAAAAAAAGAAGGAATTGGTTTCGTCGCACGAAACACTGAAGCACACCAACGTGTGTATCGCCAGCTGGAACATGCCAGCCATTGATATGGACCACCGCGACTCGGAAGTTCAGCGTTAGCGCGACATCAGATAAACAAATAAAAATAACACTCGTGTGTAAATGCGGTTCTCGGCATTAACGGAAGGAAGTGGGGAAGATGGCGTCTTTCCTCTCGATTTTTTATACGACGCTTATCTTTCGCAGATAACTGAACGCCGGGCGCTACAGTAACGAAGCTTTCAATTCCAGAGCACGAATCTTCCCTCTCCTCTCATTCTTACCACGTTCAGCCTCGCCGCTGACCCTCAAGATGTCTCTCAAAACGACAAGGGTCGTCCAATTTTTAGTAGCGTAAAAACTATGTCGAGCGAATAAAGAGCGCGTTTCTCTCCTTGCACTGAACATTCTCCCGGAAAAATAGTGAACGGGCTCTGGGTCGAAGTCACTGTGAAGAACCTGGTAACAGTTACTTCAGTGAAGCACGAGAGGGCCCATGGTTTATATATATATACATATATATATATAAAGTATAGATGAATAAAAGCCCGAAGAGAAGCTGCCGGAGTCTCGTCTCTTCCGAGTCGCGTTTTAACGAGGTCTCGTCATAAGCTACCGAGCGATACACGCGGCTCTTCGTCGTAGGCCCGATTCCACAGGATTTCAGCTGCGGCCAGGTTGACGGAGTAACGCGCGGCAACAACGAAAAGGAGAGAGAGAGAGAGCTCGAAGCTCTCCACGGATTTTTCGGTAAGCGCGAGCTCGCGACGACGGAAATATCACGCGAGCGTCTCTCTATGCCCACGGCGTTCAGTTATTCAGACCCGGCCAGCGCGCCGGCACCCAAGCTCGTCGCGTTCTCTCGTATATAGTAGACGCACTCTCTGGGACGCACTAATTGGGAGAACTTATATACACAGAAGCCGCGACGCGGTGTACGTCGGGCGCGCGCCCGTGAATATTTTTATAGGGTCGAGCCGAGAGGCGACTGGAACAAAAAAAGAAGAAAAAAAAAAAAGCGGAGCAACGAGAGTCGATCCGTCTTCGCGAATGTTACGGCTCGTCTCTATTGAAGTCGGGCTCAAGGTTTTTTTTTTTTTTTTTTTTTTTTTTTTAAGCTGTTTCAAATTCGAATTTGACAATAGTTATCTCAGATTTCGCAGTAAACACTTGTTGGTTTGAAGGATTAAAAGAAAAGTTTTTTTTTTTTTGTTTGTTTAGCCACGGATGGTCAATAGTTTGTTTCAAAGATAAACCGCTCACCTGTAATACCCTCTTTGGCAAGCCGGTCTTCTGTGAAAGCTGCTTAAGATCCTTCGCGTCCGGATTGTGATTGATAGCGAAGTAACTCTTCATCGTTCTCAACTGATGATGTTTGAAACTCGTTCTCATTCGTTTCGTTCGACTGTTGGAACCGGGCATGCCCGGAGTTCCTGGACCTCCCCGACCGAACGGCATGTCGATGTAATCCGAATTCAAGTCTGCAACAAGAAAATTGAAGAAGAAAACAAACTCGATTAGTTATACACCATAGTTTCCTTCCAGCCTGCATTAGACAAGCGAGGGACTTAATCGAGAATAGATCAAACTTCCTATATAAAAAAAAATAAATAAATAACAATGGAATCGAAAACCCTACCAAACAAACAATTAATTGAAAACTCTTACGAAGCGTTCATTGCTATACAGTAATAGGCAATTGAAGTGGAACACGATTTTTTTCGTCTGATTTGGCAAAAGTTGGACCCTTTCACCTATACTGTCGCCAAAACTACCTTGTTCCACTTCAATTGCCTATTACTGTATATATATACATATATAGATATATATATATTTTATAAACGCTCCGATCCTAAAATTTCCAGGAGTCCGTCAACAAACATGGAACATGAATACCGTAATTGCCGTATTAACGATTATTCGGCGTCGATCGAGTGAAAAGGTTCGTCTCGTGCCGAAGGTATATAGAATTACCACCGGAGCTCCTCGGCACAGTGGAGTATCGTGCTTACACACTATCAGTCGCATAGAGTTGTAATTGGTCGTGTACATACTCAAGTCTTTCGTTGCTGGAATACGCTATCACCCTGTTACGTCCCTCTCTCTCTCCTTTTCTCTCTATCAGTTTCCGTCTTTCCCTATCCATCCTCGTGTGTACTTCCCTCTCGTTCTGTAGTTTGCACTCTCGCGAAGCTAATGAGCTGTGATACGCATCAAACAGCGCTAGAAGTATAGTGACTAGGCTTGAGGGGGCGCGAGCCTGCGCTTCCGACGGTTCTTCGCTTCGGCTCAAGCCATAATTACCTGGTCGCGCGATAGCTCCATCGAACCGAATACCAGATACCTCCGCAGCCACCCCGCCACTTCGTAATACACTGTACCCTCTGTGTGCGATGCACGCCCGCATGTACGGACACCAGCACGTAGGATACATAACGAAATTCATAGCGAGTTTATGCAAAGCGGAGCAGAGTATCCTGTGTGCAGAAACTCGAAAGGCCCCTCTGATAATACGCTAATATATCAAACTGGCAGCGAGGGAGATTAAGTTCAATAAATATAGGCTCGAACAAAACCTCCGTAAACTTTACGTTTTTTTTTTTTTTTGCTTGTCTTAAACAAGAAAAATCGTATGAAATGAGATCCAGCCCGTCACCGATGCGACAAATTATACGGAGAAAAATAGATGGTAAGCTTTTGCCAAAGTTTATATCATAAACACAATCCGCGTATGAATTATGTTTGTATCATAAACATAGTCCGCGTATGAATCTTTACGTTTTTTTTTTTTTTTGCTTGTCTTAAACAAGAAAAATCGTATGAAATGAGATCCAGCCCGTCACCGATGCGACAAATTATACGAAGAAAAATAGATGGTAATCTTTTGTCAATGTTTATATCATAAACATAATTAATAGGTTGCGTAAACAAATCAGTTCGCAAAGTCCGCGTATGAATTACTGGGCGCAACAAGATAAATTTTCTAGCAGCAGTACACAGTAAAAAAGTAATTACGTGAAATCGAAATGCAAAATTTCGTCAAAATAATTTTGTTAAATAAGTGACAAATTCGTTTGTCACTTGTTTGAGTATACGAACATGTCCCTCTTTATTTCCTCTATCATTGACGATTTTAGTTTGTACTTTTGTTTGTGTAACTGAAAAATTAACAAATAAAAAATTGTGAACGTTTTCGGACAACAATTTTTTGTAAAAAGTACACATTTTTTTTTTTTGCTACTCTGTAGCTGGTTGTGGCAACAAATAATTTTTTTTTCTGTGTACATCTCAATTCTGACGTAATTAACAGGCTCGGAATCGAAAAACAATAAAAACAAAGATTGACCAACCCCATTAATAGATCTATCGCTCTGGGTGCACATTTTTCCCAACGGTGAGAGATCTTCTTGGCGAGTGTGGTTAGAAAACGCGTAACGAATTTCGAAACTATCGCCTAGCAAACTTCGTCTCTTTTTCCCAGAGAATAATTCCGATTCGTTAATACCATCGCAGCGGGATTGGAGCTAGAGGCGAGCAGTGCTCTCTTGCCGACTTCTAAAGTGTCTCATGCCCGCCGAGAGTCTTCTCGCTCTCGTGTGTGTATCTCTCGTTCGCGATCATCGCCATCATCGGCACGCCGAGCGACGTCGAATCCAAAAGCGCGGTTCGAGTTACTCTACACCAAATGGGGAAAGGCGACTTACGCATTCGCAACTACCGCACGTATCTTCTGTGTACCTACACCTTACCCGCCGATATATCGAGAGCAAACGATTCGCTCGTCGCTTGTAATACAAAATAAATGAAAAATAATAGAAAAATTGCGAATGCTGGTCGCGCGCATTCCTGATGCAATACACTGCTTCGCTGAATCCGCATCGATTATCTGTAGAACCTCATTGTTTTTTCCCACGGTATGTCGCCGAATTCCAAAGGTTCGATGCAAAAGATTACTGTCTTCGTCGAATTTATTTGAAATTTCTCCAGCTGTCGTAGAGCTGATTTTAGCAATGTACCGAGAATCCTCGTACCGGAGCTTCTCGCCCACGCTTGTTCCCTATCTTTATTCCTTCTTTTTTAAACTTTTTCTCAGCTTTCTCTCTCTCTCTCTCTCTCTCTCTCTCTGCTCGCACAGTTTCGCCAGAACGCGAACGCTTTGTTGGAGAGAATTCGTACTCGTGAATTTATGTCGACCGGACAAATTTTATCAGGGTTCGGTGGCAAACGGCGCACGCCCACGCCTCCTATAAATCACACAGGTCGTGTCAAAAGCGTGCGAGAGCAATGGAGAGAGAGAATAAGCGAGAAAAGAGGTAAAGTTAACAGTTAAAGGTGAGGACGAGGGGGGGTGGGGGTGGGGGGGGGGGGGAGATGAAGAGAGCGAGAGGGTGAAGTAAAAGACGACGAGATCGGAACTCGAAATCTGGACCGCGAGTAAGTCTCGGAACTATGTTCAAGAACCGCGAGTCGCTTTACTGTTGCCAATCTAAAACAACAAAACGGAGTTGGTCGAAGCTGTATTTGCGAGTGACTCGTCGCGTTTCCTCGTTTTAGTTAACAGTCAACAATTTTCGTCTTCCTCGTCGCGGCCATGGTCGTCGTCTTAACGGAGCTACGTTAAAACTTGGCACCGTGTAAAACTTAGTGTCCACTCTCCAAGTGGTCTCGCGTCTTGTACACAGACGCGATTGCGATCGGGCTCGATCCCCGGCTCTACGGGCGCGTATACTGAGACCGGAGAGTAGTCGCTGTCTCGCGCCATCCCAGACTCCGTGAGAAGACTCCACCGGAGGAACTCTTTCCCTCTTTCACTCTCTGTCTCTCCCGCTCTCTCACTCGCCCTCTCTGTCTCTTTCTCGGTTTCTCTCTATGGGTTCTCTGCAATCCCATGCAAGTTCTCTTGCATGTAGTTGCCGAACAGGCCTTCTCGACCGGGCGCCGGGTGGGTCTCGAGAGACGACCGAAGGATCTCGTTCGAGGAGCCGGAGAAAACAGTGAAGAAGGCGAAGGATCTCTTGTTTCTTCGTTGCCTCGACTTCCATTCCTTCCTTACCTCTTCGTCACCGAAGTCTCTCGATAGCAGCGGTGTAAAAAAAAAAAAAAAAAAAAAGCGCTCTTTACAAATCGGATCCACGTTCTGACCGTGGCCGACGTTTTATTGGGAGCAAAAAATAAAAAATAAGAAAACCGTAGCTGCTGCCGCTGCTGTGGCAATGGGCGTATGTGGCGTGGAAAAGAATCCTGTTCGCGGGAGTGAAGTAAAGGCTGTCGACGGCATCGAAGGGGTTGAGCACTTTGTACGAATTTTGAAATGGCATTTGCAGAAATTTCAACGAAGTTGGGCAGGTTTTTTCGTATTCCTGTTGTTGTAAGGCGAATCTATTTGCTCTTTGAAAATATTGAGAGATGACGTTTATCTCTGTAAAAAAAAAAAAAAATTCTGGAGACCGCTGGTTAATTTCACTGTTCGCCGTCAGCCTCGGGTAGACACGATCTTCCTCGATAGAGTAACAATATCATTCTAGGGACTTGGTAAAATGAAAAATAAATCATAAGAAACACGAGAAGGTTCAGAGGTCGCGAAGAAAGCTAGTCGCCGAATTTTTTACCACACAATTCGTAGCAATTCGAGCCCGTAGGGGTCTCAGGATCGCCCTTCTTTGAAGCCACTCGCTACATACTGTGTAGCGGCAAGTCTCCGCTCTCGTTGGTGAAGGAAGACTATACGGAACCGGGAGGAGGGCACTTTGCTCGAAATACACCGTGCAGAGCAATTTTACGGGTGCTTCAAGAGAGCTCGTGGTTCGAATTGCCTGTGTGGAAAAGACCGACGGGACTTTTTAGCCCACCGGTGTCATACCATAGCCTCGGCGCACTGTCTGTTACGCTTTGTCTCTGGCTATACGCGAAGATTCACGGTCTGCGACACGGTAATGGGGCGCGTAATTATCGTATTTTTATCGCAGCGGCGAAACCTCCTCGATTAGCAGAACAATATGAGTAGTGAGTACACAAAACGCGGCGTATGACCTTAAAAATTCATATGTTGTACGGAACTTGCCTCATATCATCGTCGACAACGATACGACACTTCTAAAAACAATGTTCTCTCCGCTACCACACCCAGAAAAATAATTTATTTGACGGCGACCGTTTATTAAGATGAAGCAAAATATTTGTTTGATTTAAATAAATATATATTTAAATCAAGTAAATAGTTACTTAAATGAAATAAATATTTATACAAATCAAATAAATACTTTACTTGATCTAAATAAACGATGGCCGTTAAATAAATTATTTTTCTGAGTGCAAAGAAACTACACTATGAGCTATTTCATGAATTTTTATCACAATTTGTTCTTTTTCACAGATTTAGTTGTTATTCGATGTGGTCAAAGGTTGAAAACTCTCACTAAGTTTTCTTCATAATTGAACTCCGTGATAGAAGATGAACTTACCAAGACTGGCGGTCATGGCTTCGAGATCCTTGGGTTTCCTCTTTCGCGGTCTTCCCTTCTGTCTCGGCGGTGGTACGGCGTTCGACGCCGCGCCGCCGTTGAAGTACGGAACTTTCGGTGGTGAACCGCCGTCCGGTCCCGAGGGCGTTGACGGCTGAAGAGGTACCGGACTCGCGTGTGCCAGTTGATGAGGGTGTTGGGGATGCATGGTGTGATGCGGATGAGGCGGTACGGCGGGATGTTGTCCAGGCCCGTGGGGATGATGATGCAGGAATTCGGGCGATGGAAAAGGCTGACCGGGATAATGCTGCGGTCCAGGAGGATAGACGGGCACCGGTGGACTCTGGGCTGGATGAAGTTCCGCGCCCATCTCGTAATGGAGCCGACACAGTACCGCCCCGTCTCTCATGCCGAAGTGGTCACCCTTCGTCAATGGTACAGCGCACGCTGCACACGAGAAACATCGCACGTGAAAGACGAGTTCACGGGCCCGCATGACGAGCTCCGAGGCGAGAATCGCTGCCTGACACCTGGCGCATCTCTTCATACTGCCGAACATTCTGTAAAAAAGAATGAAAAAAAAATATATATATATACAAAATAACAATGGAAGCAAGAGAACACGTTTGGTACACGGATAAACATGAATAATTTTATGTTTGTAATTTACTTGGAAGTTTGTGCAATTTTATATTGCGGTACATTTATAAACCCTCGTTTATAAATAGACGAAATAAATAGACCATAATCTCGATACATTATTCCTAAATATAACTATGTACCGATGATAAAATTTCGTACGGAAATATACTGTCGCCGAAAGACCGTCTAATTGGTGGTTGTTTGTCTCTCGTCGAATCCGCTACACGCGCCACCATTCTGCCTCCAAACCTCCCGAAGTAACAGTCGGTTCACGTACCCGATATGTAAATTCGTTCAATAAATTCGCGAGTTTCAATAAATAATAGTACTTAATGGTTTCGGCGTTTGTGGGTGCTGCCGGATGAAAAGCAAAAGGGGACAAAAAAGAGAATAACACATAGAAAGATTCGATCTCTCGGCGCAAAAGTCGCGGTGTAGCCGACGCGAGGACTACTGGCTCTCTCGAAGAGTAGTACGATAAGCGCGAGGGCACGTTAGATAAGGCACGTCCGAGAGCGAGCATTTCCCACAGTGTCCTGGACCGCGGGGATTCACTGTCGAGGTTATTTCACAGCTTTCTTCTTCTTCTTCTTCTTCTCTTCTCTCCGTCGTGTTTCACTCAGTCCGTCCTCCATCTCTCTTTTACTCGCGCTCGGTTTCGTGAATAAAATAAAACATGAGGAACAAAAAAAAAAAAAAAGCATCAAATCTCTGTATACGTATACGCGGCTGATATCGAGAAGCGGTCCGAGGCATCCGAGGCTTCGTACAAAGAGTGGCGTAAGAAGAAAAGGGAGGATATTCCGATACACGTTAGACTCCGTGACATCGCTACTGCATTAGCGGCACCCTACAGTCTCCATTACCAAGTCCAGCATCGACTATCTCTCGGGCGATATCGTCCCCGGCTACCAACCTCCTCTACCTCTATATCTCGCCGCAACACCAAATATATTGCGTCCTTCGGGCTCGCCGCACGGCGCGCGCGATCGCGGGAGCAAACGTGAAAAGGAGCTAGATAGAGACGTAGAGCCAATCTTATAACGGAATTCTCTACTCTGTTTCCAGTCCCGGCATCACGACTGGCCACTTCTCGATGTTTCTTTTTTTTTCGTTTTTTCGTTCTTATTCTTAGCTCTCTCGAGAATCGGTGAGGCACAGATCGCGAATTTAAATCGCCAAAGAATTTGCGAATTCGATCGTTCATCAAAGTTTCATTGAGATAATGCGATGTAACATAACGATCGTTGAAAATCGAGAGAGTCTTATAAATCATTCTCACGCAGTTTATGTAACAGCGTATAATAATTTGCGTCTAGAATCGAGAAACAGACTCGGTCTCTTTCGTGTCCTTCGTTATAGATTGTTGATTCTAGTTTATCGCGCGTTATTACTAGTACGATCGTTTTATTGGGTAATACAGGACGAGTGGAAAAATCCATGTTTGGCGAAATATTGACAAACCTATATCTCATTCCTTTATTTGTCACACGCGATGGAAACGTGAGTGTCGAAGTTTTTGTCCATATTCGAAGTTTTAACGCGATACGAGTATCGCCCGAAATGGCGTTTCGTTGGCACTGTCGTTTTACTCCGATCGTCAACGACTACCTAGAATTCAGTTGGACGTACAGTATAAGCGACTTTACAGGAGTATAGAAAACCATACGGGACAGTGGAGACCTTCGGATCAGAGTCGCGAGGTAATATACAGCTGTCAAACTCGACGAGCTGAGTCGTCGACGACCGCAAGCCTAATCTAAGGGGGATTAGTGCATAACGAATGAACGCCGCTCTGTTGCGTTAAATCTCGTCGAAGGGTCTCTTGACTCGAGACACATTGTCACCCGGCGGTGATCCCTTTGGCCCTTGCGGGTGCATTCGTTTACCCTCTAGCCCTTCGCTATTTACCGGAGCGCGACGCAAGGAGGGTGCATATTTTTCGGTTTTCGTTTTTTTTTTTTCTCGCTAATCGGATCCGACATTCGTCACATCGGGCAATCGTCCGACGAATCTTCGACAAATCTTTAGGCAAACTCTGAGGATAAATATCGAGGCACCGGAGCGACGCTGTAGCCATTATCATCCTCTCTCTCTCTCTCTCTCTTTTTGCGTGTTTAGCAGTTTCACGCAGCCATAGAGAGTTGCCGATTTAACGGTGGCACATTGCAACTTTAAAAGCGCGCGGTTCGTTCCCCTAGTCTCGCCGCTCATCAACACACCGCAAGAGGCGTGCACAGGGAAGGTTGAGCGAATGGAGTAGCGTGCAAAGAAGAACGATGAATGAGCCCGCAAACGGGGAATAACCTCATTGAGGGTTTCGCGCGGATGCGTTGTGTGTTCTCCGCGGGTCTCGAGACGAATACGCTTCGAGGAGGACGGCGGCGACGACGACGGCGACTACGACGGCCCGACGCCGAGGACAACCCGCAGAGTTTTACAAGTAGCGCCATATGCGTTACATTATTATACAAGGCGTATTCTAAGCCGAGCGTGCGGTCCCGCAGAGTGCCTTCTCTCTCTCTCTCTCTCTCTCTCTCTCTCTCTCTCTCTCTCTCTCTCTTTCTCTCTCTCCTTCATTCATCGACGGAGCGTTCTGTCGTTCTCGCTCCGCCGTTGCCCTGCGCCAGCCAGAAAACACACAAATCCTCCACAAAGAGTCGGAAATCTTTTATGACGCGAGCAGGGATAGACCACTTGCCGTGCGTTCGCACACTCGGCGGGTTGCACACACGCTGCAACCGTGGATCTACCTTCGTCTATCCCTCAAGCTCGAACACGTGGTTTTTTTTTTTTTCATCTCAATGTGCTGTACCCGTAACGTTGAATGGATAATACGCATAAAAATCCCATGTACCTATTTTGTCTATTATGCATTTCTCGCGCCCGATCGAATATCCGTGGAGTATATTGGATGGGATTTGTGTCGAACTGTGTTCTCGATAATCCCCATTTTTTTTTCCCCGAACGAAATTTTTTTCTTTTTCAAATACTGTCCATTGGCATTCTGAACTTCTGTGGACAAGACAGATTTGTCGAAGGTAGAAACCTCTTTTACTGCGCAACCACCAAATATTCGGTCACGATACGGAGAGTACAGTTAGAGTTGAAGATAATTTTGTTTTTTTTAAGGCTGATTTATCGAATCGAAAATTTACCGAGGGTAAGAAATCATAGCGTAAACAGTGGCAAAGTGAGTTTTGGCACCGTGTAATATCTTAGCTTGCCTTTACAAGAGAGAAGGAGAGAGAGAGAGAGAGAGAGAGAGAGAGAGAGAGAGAGAGAGAGAGAGAGTACATGAAGAGGAATACAGAGATCCCAAACGCACTTTACGATGTCGTGTTCCCGTCGCATTAGTCAGGGACAGGCGATGTCCGAAGCGGTTGGACACCCGGTGGTGCTATTCGCGTACTTATATATATATACACACGTTTCGTGCGACGGGCGGGTCGATGTACATACACAGGTGAAATATATAGGTGAAATGTACGTATACACGCACACACACACATATCGTGTATAAAGCGAGTCACTCGCATTACAGTCGTTTCGCCTTGGGATGATGCATTTGTCCCTTCTTCGCGTATCCGACGCTGTAAATTATTATCTCTTCGATAAAACGCGCCGGAGTCAGTGGCAACGGGGACACAGAGAGAACCGCGTCGACAGAGAGAAAAAGGGGGGAATCCCGTAATTAAAATACGACGGGTTGCTGCTGCTGCCGTAGCTGGAGAACGCGCGCGCTCGCGCTCTATTCGAATCCCTTGGACCTCGTCCTGGACATATCCTGAGCGGTTGCTTCCCGATAAGAAGTCGCGTGCAAAACAAAGAACTGCAAACAGGACTCGTTTCTGTTATACAGGCAAATGTTTCCGCTGCGGTGTAGAGCAAGCCCGCAGGAGTTCGGAGCTGCTCGACGGGACCGCTCTAGGATGTCCTCGAGTCTGGCACGGGGCCGTTGAATTTAACAAATAGAAGAACTTTCGTCAATGAAATTTGCATACAGCTTCCTGGGAGCAATGCAGAGAACAAAAAAAAAAAATGCAGAAAAATCCTCCGTGGATCGACGACGTATGGTGCACACGCACAGATTCTATAATACACAAGATTGTGCAGAAAAGAAGTCGGTCGAGCATCGAAATGATATTTTCTCGCGAGCGCGTACCATCGCTTCGAGGGTGCGGTATGCCAATAAGAAGATATCCTCGCGCGCGCGCGCGCGCGTTCGCCTCTGGTAATATAATGCTATGATCTAGATTAATGCCGGACGAGCCCGGCAGCAGTCACGTAGCGTCCCACGCGCAGCGGTGTCCTCCTGCACACACGGTTTCTGCATCGGGGAGCGCGTCGCGACAGCGCGGTGCACCGGTAGCCGGGAGACTCTACGGGTACGCTGCGCGCGGGCTCGCTACATCATTCGTCGGTGAAATAAAATTAATATGAGAGGTGTACAACCCGCTCGGCGGTCGACGCCGGGCGCAGAACCCTCCACGCTCGATGGCGAGACATGTTTTTTTTTTCTCGCTCGTTGCGTTTGGCAATAATAATCGGGGCCGAGCTGGACTCCATAGATCATCGAAGACTGAAACTTCGCGAGGATTTCGCGAAAGCTGTTTTCAAAGACCCATTTTTTTTAAACATGAAAATGGAATCTTTAATGCGCAATGTCAATTTTCTGTTGATTGAATTAAAAATACTAATATTTAAGTAACCAACTATTCTTTGAAAAGTTACCAGGCGATTTTTCGTGAAATCGTCTTTATTTCGTAAAGCGTGCACCATGCGTTTATACGCGTGAGAGGAAAACTGGGGATGAGACCGAGAGCGCGCGGTTTAGAACACCGCAAGAAGCACGCCCGCCGCCACGTGGTAACCCGATACTTTTGTAAGAATGGTTTATGTGGTGACACTCGCGATTCCGTGGTGGACACAAGAACCTCCGCTGTGAGAAATAAAGAGAGAGAGAGAGAGAGAGAGAGAGTGACATCGCGGCTCTTTCGCGAATTGCATATAGGATGACCTTGCGAGACCCTTGCGGGAAACCCCCTGCAGCGATACGCCGAATCCTCTTACCACCGTGGACGGGGGGAGGCTTTTATAACGAGATGAGCGACGAGCCTGCTACTCGTAAACATTTTCAAGCTACGCTGTCCTGCGGACCGAATGAATTTGCGTGTCGAAAACATTTTATATTTACCGGTTGGTTTAAAAAAAAAAAAAAAAAAAAAAAAGATTGAAAAGAAAAGTGTTCGAAGATATTTTTATATTGGAAATAATGCAATTGTGCAATGCCAAACATAGTGTCGCACCGAAAAAAAAAAAAAAATTGATGTTACCGAATAGTATTTTGAAAATTGATGTTACCGAATTTGCTGCATCCACTTTCTATAGGATCGTAGAGGAGAAAACCCTGTTTTTTTCGACACTATTAATACGTGAGCGTATTGCCCGGTGGATCGCTGAAAGACACCAGATGATGCTGACGACCTTGCTCGCGGATGCAGCTTTACAGTGTTGTTTCCGAGATAAGAAAATTAATACGTGTCACGATGATTTATAATGTCAAGAATAGTCCTCCGCACTCGAGTATATAACAGCAAATTCTATATCGTTAGTCGCGTTTTCTAGCTGCCAAGCTTTTACTCCATTAATATATTATACACACCGGACCGACGGTTGCTGCGCGTTTAATATCGCCGCGATACTTTGGGCACTTTGTCTTTGGGCTCCACCGCAAGGGACAAAGAGGCCACGATGTCCACCCTATACCGGTAATATGTGAGACTGTATATTACAACCTCTCGCCCCTGTCTTGTATACTTGGCTCGTTTCCGTCCCGCCCACGTTACTATATAGAACAAGTTACCCGGTTTACGCGCGAGTCCAAGAAGATCCTGCGAAAGATCCCCAATAGCCGGTGCATGTGTGTATCCAGTCGTATAATTTGCAGTAAAGAAACTGCGTTGCAAAGTTGAATTCATTAAGAGTATCGGAACAAGTACCTTGGAGGATCGAAGCAAAGAAAAAAAACAGGCTGCGATGATTTAACAAAATACGGTCGAGGCACAGGAAAATTACTACCTTAACCTGTTTTTTTTTTTTTTTTTGGCTTCTGGGGCGAATTTAGGTGGCAATTATTATGCCAGGAGTAAAAAAAAAAGTGACAGATTCGTGATGAGCGGGAAAAATGCGTCGACGTAGTCTCGATGCGTGACAATTTTTTGTTATCTGTTATGTGAAAACGTAGACGAATTCGGTCTGAGATGTCACTGCCAGCCAGGCCAATCTTTCAATCTGTGAAGTGGCCATTGACGGTATTTTTAAATAACAACACAGTCATATTTAAATATGTTTCCGTGTATTTGTTCACGCTGAAAACAAACTCGATAGCAATTTTGGGATAACGTCAAGAGGTTGCGTTTGTATAATGAAGAAAGGTTTTAGAGATGAAATGACTGTCTTCTCATTTGAAAGTTACACTGCCACTATATAAATGTTTGCTATAATAATATATGTGTTACACGTACGTGAGTTGCATATTGCATCTCGCTGTAAGGTCGTTTTCGAGAGAGCGAGAAGAGGGGAGCTATAGTTTCTGGTAAAGCAGAAGCAGCGGCACATCGTCGCGATGATACATGACTGCTCGTTCGCAGGTGTCGCGGTACAAATGCGTTCATCGGCTATCTCCACGAGATCTACTACATCGCTATCACACAGTATATATCCCGAGCGGGCCACTAACCTCCCGTCGCTATCTATCTATATTCCTGTAACCCCGTATTAATCACGCGCCGGAGTGTCCCGTACCAGAGAGCCTCGAGGGAATATGCGAGTAATAACTTCTCGAATCTCTCTCGTGCCAGTGTGCACGGGGGAACCAAGTGTCCCGCTTCATACTCTAAGCTAAGTTTAGCTAGATGGAATGATGACTACTTCGCTACTGCTGATTTAAAATTTATCTGTGCATTCTGATGTGCCAATTAAATAATTAATAATTTTATAAGTCTCCCTGGGAGCTTCCATCCGAGGGCCCGATAACTATTCCACTATTACTATATACCATTCGATATCATTCTTGTTTAAAATGTTCGATAAATTTTCTCGTGCCAGTGTGTACGGTGGAACCAAGTGTCCCGCTTCATACTCTAAGCTAAGTTTAGCTAGATGGAATGATGACTACTTCGCTACTGCTAATTTAAAATTTATCTGTGCATTCCGATGTGCCAATTAAATAATTAATAATTTTATAAGTCTCCCTGGGAGCTTCCATCTCAGAGCCCGATAACTATTCCACTATTACTATATACCATTCGATATCATTCTTGTTTAAAATTGTCGATAAATTCTCTCGATCCGGTGTGCACGGAGGAACCAAGTGTCCTGCTTCATACTCTAAGCTAAGTTTAGCTAGATGGAATGATGACTACTTCGCTACTGCTAATTTAAAATTTATCTGTGCATTCCGATGTGCCAATTAAATAATTAATAATTTTATAAGTCTCCCTGGGAGCTTCCATCCGAGGGCCCGATAACTATTCCACTATTACTATATACCATTCGATATCATTCTTGTTTAAAATTTTCGATAAATTCTCTCGATCCGGTGTGCACGGAGGAACCAAGTGTCCCGCTTCATACTCTAAGCTAAGTTTAGCTAGATGGAATGATGACTACTTCGCTACTGCTAATTTAAAATTTATCTGTGCATTCCGATGTGCCAATTAAATAATTAATAATTTTATAAGTCTCCCTGGGAGCTTCCATCCGAGGGCGCGATAACTATTCCACTATTACTATATACCATTCGATACCATTCTTGTTTAAAATATCCGGTAAATTTAAATTTCACAGTTCATAGCGAGGGCGCAACGTGATCGAGCCACAGCAACCCGCTGGTATCGTATAATACGAACTGGATGGCGCAGTGTTCGTGCCCTTAAACCGGAGAAGAAAAAAGATCGTCGGTGCAAGCGTGTTACAATCTCGGAAAAGGGGGGGTAGAGAAATATACTGCGACATCGGGCTCGCTACCGATGATGCATGCTCCGAGTGTCACGCTGTCACGGTGCTCCGCCGTCTCTCGGTATTATGTTACGCTTAGCACCACCGACACACCGCGCTTCACAGCGTTAGCCTGCCAACTGGTCTGGGTCGTGACTCTATCATATTTATGCCCCCGACTGTTTTTCCCACCGAAAAAGCTCACCGGGACGTCGCGCACCCATCGAGGAAACCTTGCACCGAATTTTACAGAGAGACATCTAGCTCTTTTTTTTTTCTAATAATAGAAAAGTTAAAGGCTGATTGAAATGATCTACAATTTTTTCCCTCTTTGGTTCTGCTTTCTACTATCGAATAGGGGAGATTGGCCGGACAGGCTGATTTTAAAGAATCGAGCAGCGACGTCGAGACTTTACCGAGCTCTGATTTTTCGAACGTACATTCCCGACGGTATAGAATTCCCTGCAGTTCGGCAAGAGTACCAGCATCAGCCATCGCGCGATCTTAATTATGAGCTTTAAAATTATGAGGTAGCTCCCGGTGCTGAAATATTTGTGCGTTCACCGAGCGAGGGTTATGGCTCAATTACCACTCGCTGTTTCCTCTGCGAGGCTTTGATTTAAGGCTGGCGAACGTACAGAAGAAGAAGAAGAAGCGCGGCTTCCTGCGCGCTCAAAAGTTACTTTGGGCCGGTCACGAGCGCCACATCGAGTTAGCCCAATGAAATTTATCGCTTCGGTATCTCTCTCAAAATACGGTCATCTGGTGATTCCAAAAAAAGTGTGCACCCTCGCAGAAAGTTCAATGTAAAATAATAATAATTCTAAAAAAAAAACGCGAATAAATTTATTCAATGGGAAAAGCCATTAAAATAAAGAGAACATTGGAGAACGTACTCTCGAGAACACTCCAACGCTTTTGTGTATTTAAACTGTAAAGTTGATATCGTTCGCACGTTCCTCAACGAAGAGATCATCCAGCTAAATTCACGAGTGAATCGTGAGGGTAAGCTCTACTTGGTAGATCGTCAAGTGGATTGAGAATAATTCTCATGTACAAATCTACCTCCCCATCACAGAAAACTGTACACACATTGTATAGTAAAATGCAATAGCTGCCGTGCGTTGGTTCGCGAGAGTTCTATAAGCTAAGGCCTCTTCTTCTTATTTTTCTTACTTTTTCCTGAGAAAACTTTGACGGGCGCGCGCTCGCGAGTCTATCAAGATGTGTACAAAGATTTCGCTGATAGATATATAGAATATCTGCCTTGGCAAGAGGTGGTACATCATACTATATAGCGGCATTCGAGTTCAGCCATCGTGCAGTAGAAACACGCGATCTTCGCGGGACTATCCACGGGTTTGTGTGAGTTTTGCTCTTATCCGGCAATGACGAGACGGAGAAGGTGAGCGTCGCGGCCCAGGAGGAAAATAGATAAATAATAAGGGCGCAGAGGTTGAAAGGAATAAGAAAAGGAACAAGAAGAGGCTCGGCCCGCCAACGCTCCAGTGTCTATACGGGTGACGAGAGAAACGAACTTACGGAAGTCAACATTGTACTGGCTAATAAGAGCGCGGGAGTGCACGCTTGGTCTCAGAGTGACGAGCTCATCACGTGCAATGCAAGTCCGGTGTTCATCGGCCTGCGGAGATGCGCTCTACGTGTATGTACATCGTGCCTCGGCAGCTCCTCTTTCCCCTTCGCCCCCCCCCCCCTCTCTCATGGCGATACTTCAAACACGCTATGTTCGTGCATCATGCGTGACCATTGCCACCGTGGTGTACCTCTTTATTTTTATTTTGTTATTTTATTTCATTTCATCCCTTCGTTAAAAAAACATACTCGAACTTGGAACATCGAAGATTCGATGTGAAATTAAGCTGGAAATGTTTATTGAACGATGTGTGTGTGCGTGTGTGTGTGTGTGTGTATGTGGGATTGTTTACACGTCGATCGAATGATCTTTTCCTACAGCTGGGGCGGCGTATAGGATCTGCAGGCGAAAGACACGCAGGCACGCGTGCGCTCGTACCATTCGGAATCGCAAACGATTTTAATTTATCTACGGGTATGCGCGCGAGCTTAATGACCGCTGTGCGATCGCTCGGTGAGATTGAAAGGAGGGAACGACTTACTTCGAAAGTTTTATTGAGGCTGATATTCATCGAACGCGACGCGTAAGACACAGGTGCCGGTATTTATAGATGGAAAATATATATAATGCCTACGAATGCCACTAGAAGAATTTCAGATGGTTAACACGTGATTCATCCCCATTATGTTATATCGCCGATAAAATCTATTTTATGAAGCATTTTATTTTTCTGAAGCTCCAATATTATTAAAAATATGGTAAAAAAGAAAAACCAAGAACATTTATGAAGAAAACTTCTAATTTTTGTAGCGAAATGTCAGCAACGTGGTTTATCCACGATATATTTGCTGACCCGACATTATCTCTCGACGATAAGTTATTACCCTCATTAGACTAAACGTCAATAGCGATTTCAGCTAAATAAATCGTTTATACATCGAGTTTTTGTTTCACGCACGAATTGCCAATAAAATCCGTGATATGATTGCCGATGAAAAGCGAATGTAACGGCTCCGCGGAGATTCCCTTAAACCGGTTCACAAACTCATGTTAAAGTCTGATACGGGAAATATAGTTTTGTTTTTTCGTCACAAATGAATGGCTTAAAGTCGAACGACTGCACACGTTATATACGCTTCAACAGTCGTTAATAATCGAGTGATCGCGGGACTGCTTCCTCGTTCGATCTTATAACGAAATAAATCTCGCTCGTCGTTCGCGAAAACAAGTTCGTTAGAAATTCGTACTATCTGCTACAAAGCTGCTGAACGCAACCATTTTTGTATGGGACGGACGGACATTGCGCGGTGTAATTATTTGCGAGTTTTTTTTTTTTATGGCAGATCTAGCGCAATGCACTGTAACATTGTTCCTGGTAGAAATTTTAGAGCGTTACATCGCGGCTTTAATTTTTAATTATCAGGACTCGATGCGACGCTTCAAAATGTCTACCAGGAGATATCGATGTTTCACAAGGTACTCGTTGAACCGCATAGTTATTTCGTTTATACGGTCAGATCTTTCGTAGGACTCGATGCATCTTTATCGACGATTCGAAAGGCTTCCGTCTGGCTTCTGGCCACGCTTCGATTACCTTGCTCAAGTCATCTTTTTTTAATTTTATATATATATATATATATTTTTTTTTTTTGCACCACCCGAGTATGAGCCATGCAGGAGAAGAAGAGCGCTCGGAATAATCCAGGAAGTTCTTAGCTCTTATAGGTGTATACTTCGCAGCCCGAGTAACGATCTCTTTACGCGCAAGCAATTTTTACGACGAAGCTTGCCGGCCGGCCCGAGACGGCACGCGAAGTGACGCCGGGGAAAAGCCTATCGGCATTGCATATGCCAACATATAACGTACAGCACACATACATTAACAACTCCATCGCATTAAATTCAAATTTTTATCCCGGCGAATTTTAAAACAGACCTCATAAATAAGCAAACAAAAAGATATAACGCTTTCAGGGTGAATCGAATATTGGGGTCAAAGTAGCGAACACGGTCCATATATAATCCATGTGCGTACCAACAGGGGACGGTCAAATTCATGACTTTGACCTAAAAATATCATAACAAAAAAGTTACTCAAAATTTGAGCCGCATGCATCATACACAGTAAAAAAAATTGTACTTTTTACAACAAATTATTGTCCACAAACGTGCACAATTTTGTATTAGTTAATTTTCTACTTTACAAATAAAAGTACAAACTAAAATTGTCAATAATACAGGAAATAAAAGTACAGGCTCGTATATTCAAATAAGTGACAAACAAATTTGTCACTTATTTAACAAAATAATTTTTACGTAATTTCTCGTTCCGATTTTACGAAATTTTTTTTTTTTTTTACTGTGTACTCCTCTACTGCCCACCCGCGATAATCGATGCCCCTGCACCGAGTCGACGAGCCGCAGAAATCGCACAAGGCTGTCTCGCGATTTCCCTAAAAAAAAAACGACAATAGAAGAGGCAGGGGGAAGGAGTGAAAAAAAAAAAAGCGAGCGTGCGAGACTCGGTCCGTCGCGCTCGACGAGGACGTAACGCTGCCAGGCGACGAACGGTCGCGGGACAGATACATTTCGCGATGGCACTCCGGTAGATGCCGCTGGTAGATGTAACAATAATAACGGAGTTGGGGACGTTGAGAGATTCGCTTCGTAGGAAAAACGTTGAAAGGAAGGAGGATAGATGTAGAAATGAATTGAGATAGAAGGCCCCGGCGAGAGAAGATCCAACGAGCGTCGTTGGTACGATATAGTGTCGCGATGGTAAATGGATATAAGAAGCACCGAGTTATATATTCCCGTACATTGCACACACGTAGGATACATAACGCTGTGGTTTGTACACCTACGATATCCTATACAGAAGGCGAGCACGCGATGTCCCCGCCTAATAACGGACGCCGGGCGTGCGAGCTCCGCGAGCTCTTGTCTCACGAGGAGATCGCACATGCGAACCTTGCAGATAAGTATACGACGGTCCCAACTTGTGAGTCTCCTCGCACGGCAATGAGCTCTCGAGAGTCTGGCTTGTGTGTGTGTGTGTGTGTGTGTGTATGAGTGTGTATTTGAGATGGTCTCTCGGTCAAAACCCGGTGTCGTGACGGGATGTGTCCGCGAGCGATACTTTTCTCTCTCTATCCCCATCAGTCATCTGGCCTGATAATTTCGTGCGGATACGAGTCGTACTTTACTGATATCATTGGGAATATCTTGTACTATTTACCTCGGTAAACCTATACTTTTGGACTGTGCAGTTCTGGAGTCGTTTTGAATCTTTGATTTGTTCTTTTTTTTTTTTAATCTGTTCATCTTTGTATTCGAGCACGTGTACCCGTACTAACGAATGACGAATTATAGAGTGGATTGTTTTGCACGTAGGGATAGAGAGGGGCAAAACGGACTGTCTATGTCGGGCACTCTTTTTTTTTTTTTCTTACTTCTTTTATTGTCGTCGTGCGTAATGGTCCGTAGGCTGATGCTCGAACGACTCGAAGTCGCGAAGTCAAGCGTGAGTTCTCTCCTTGTCCGTACGACACGCACGTGTCCCTGATTTAGGTGCCCGACAAACTTTCCTTAAGCACCCTTACTCGGGAATTTTTCTGACGCAGAATTCTAGCTAAAATGTATTATTTGCGATCTCCGGGTGCACGGAATTAAATAATTCTCAATGCAGTGTTTGAAACTATGTGAAACTATGTTGATTCATGACACGGGAGTAATAGGATTATAGGCTCGCATTACGGCTCTATCCTTCTTTCTAGAAAAAGCCGATCTGCGGGGGAAGCCAACCGTGAAATCCTGTTAACGAATTTACTTCCACGTTTTCTCTATCCAGATATCTCAATTTACCCGAACCCCGTGCATTAACATTGTAAGAGCGCTTCTTATTATATTCGCGGAAGCGCAATTTTTTTTTTTAACATCAAAAGTATGCAATATATAACTTTATAGCTGCAGCAACGATTATTCTACTTAATTGAGCAACGTTCTTTATTGCAGCCACTGTACAAGCAGCAAGCTATACGCAAGAGAAACTTTGGTGGATGGTTTTACGCGAAACACTTGACCGAAGCGGAGATCCAGCAACGAAGCGTAACCTCAACGTGAATTAACAAAGAGTAAAGTGAACAAGAGTAAAGTAAAGTGAAAAAGTGAACAAGGTAAGTGGAACAAATGAACAAGTACAATCCAATGCCAGAAATGAATTTTATCCGCAATTGACCGAGTTTTATCTTGATTCGAAATTTGTTTCGAAAGTCTTCGTTACGGACCGGGCAGAAGGACCGGGAGATCAATTGTATTCGAGTGAAAATTGAATCGTCGAGCATTAAAAAAATGTTTGCACAATTTACAATTGTTTTATTTTGCTGACGAATCTACGGAGGAAAATTATTAGTGACATAATAGTAAAGAGCAATTTTTTTACCGGACGCTGGAATATGTTCAGCGAAGATGATTATTGGAGGTAAATTGAAAACAGCGTATTTCTCGCAGTGTCAAATGCGTTTCTATTTTGATATGCCTGTTTCCGTGCTGCAACTCGATTCCGCCTAGCCAGGAAAGCTATCGGATTCTCGCGTGTGAGGAACGAATATACACACCGGGGAGCAGTCTCCGTGAGGCCGGGCGCGCACACGCCGGACTCTACTCTCTCGTCGTATCATCCGTCCGCGTGATGAAATGTAGATCGACGGTGATTTACTTATCGCGAATCGACGCTTCGCCGGAGGTAAATGGCCGAGTCGTGACCATTAGTCCGCGAACGCGGGGCTCTCGGCGGCACTGGTTACACGTAATGTATAAAGAGACGAAGGATCGGAAGGATGTGAGAGGCTCGCCAAGAAGTTGCCCGACTGTGGCGAGCAGCGACCGCGCTCTGTGTGGGGCCCTGACCGTAATGCAAAATTCTCCCATTTGATAAAAAAAAAAAAAAAAAAAAAAAAAAACAAAATCCGTAGGCGTTGGATTGTCAAAAATAAACTGTTCAATGATCCTTCGCTGGTGAGAGCAGGGTTTTTCCAAGCCCATCTCCCTCGTCAGTGTTTTTCAATGGAAGGTGGAAGGAAGTTTGTTGCGTTTGCTCTTAACGGGCGAGAGACCCTCGGGTCGAGCATAGAAGGACGGTTTCGTGCCAGATTTCTTATACAATAAATAAATGTCAAAAATAAACTACGTAAAGTTTCAGTTTAAGAAGGGAGGAACTATCGGACGGGTCTTTGAGAATTAGGGACCAAATTGAATGAAAGGATAGAAACCTGTACACTGGAATTTGACGTGCTTTCGGATATAATCTGAACTGCTAGAATAAGCATTTGCAGTATAAAGTATATATATATATATATCGCGGTATACGAGTTTACGAGCAGACAGGTGAATTCCGGGTATTCCAAGTTCCAACTGGCTCTACGAACCGACAGCACTAGTCGGAGTACACGATTGTTTCCTGGAATGGGAACTAACTGCTGCCTCTCGCCAGCGAAAGTGAGAGACAGACTTTTTATTTTACAAGTCGTCCAACGAGCTGCTCTGGTGTGCATTCGTTATTCGAAAAGCTTAAGGAATTTTATAATGGTGATACGATGTGTGCGGTGTACAGAGGAAACTTCCCCGATATCTCGCGCAATCTCTCAGATGCTTTCGTCTATATTTCCTTTTGATTAATAACGCCTGATACGCCGGATGAAAAGTGCAAGAGGAGTATACGAAACGTGATAAAATGCGCTTATAAAAATGTAATTCCTGCGGTGAAGGGACCGGCGGAGCGAACGCGATTCCCATTCGTGACCGGTGTTCGCTACGCCATAATGGATACGTTCGAACGAAGGTAAACATCTTGCGCAACAACGTGCGACAACCGCGTGCTAGTTTCAAACCGCAACTTATCGCAAATTTGACGTTTATTGTATCGAAAACATTCGACGCACGGTCGTTCGATCATACGGGACTCGATAGCACTGCGATTCAAAAGCAAAATGGAATATATTGAATTACGAGAACGTAAACTCCGTTACCATTCACCAAGATTTCATTGCGATTAGAAGCAGAGACCCTCCTCGAGCACGGCTCATTCAAACTCGCAGCTCGGAAAAGTGGATGGAAGTATTACGAGGCAGGCGAAGAAAATCTCTAAAAATCCTGGAAACACTTTAACGTTGAATCGCAAACGAATAGCCTCGGAGAGCAGGCGAGCCGTGAGCTTTTAATCTCGAGCCTTAATCCCCTAAGTGGGTTATCAAACCACAACATTGCGAGCAACAAAAGCTCTTGGGGCACTCGCGCAGTCAAAACTGCCGTTTGCTTTTACAAGTAAATTTGGAGCTACGTAGGCGTTTCGTATCCTCAAAGAAAAGTTTTTCTGTTCTCTTTTCAAGATCTAAATGAAAGAAAATTGTGAAATTTGCGTGTGCCTCACATTGCAGTAGATAACGGCTGATAATAAAACAAAGGTCTAAAAATTATGGCGCCGTTTATATCCGTGCGGATAAGTTCCGTAAACTATTTCGTGACTGATCTCAGACAATTTATGGCTGTTAAAAGCGAAGCAAACGTATGCGCACGTGTTCCTCGTAACACGTCTGTTTCTCTTTCCTTCTTCAACTTCGCAGACGAACACGGATTGCTGCTCCTTCGCGCCGCGACGTGCAGTCGCGAGGAACACGTGAACGTCGTTCACGAAGTCTGGAAGGAATGACAGAAACGCGATGCTGACTTTGAAAAATTGTCTACGACTCGAAACGATGTTCTGCGTAGGGGTATGCTTCACCGAGTGCACTCCGATACACAACGAGATCTTTCTCTCCCTCATTTCCGCTGATATAGGTATAACAGTCTAGAGCCAAGGATATAACACTAAATTGAACGGCTATGGGTCATGTGTTCTCGGACAAACAAGAAGCGAGACTCGGATAACATTCAAAAGTTTCGATAAAGAGATCTGTCGCTTCGCTGAAAGTGCAATGAAACGCAACTAGCAAGCAGTATAAAAGCTTTGCATTCATGTGCGCCGTTTCTAACATTGTTCGCATGTGATCATAAAAGAAGAAACGCGATCCAAACATCAAACAAATGCTACTGACATGTATACAGTAGCTGTTCGTTTCGATTAGAATTTTTCATTATTATTATTTTAAAGAAAAAATGCCAACTGTGGCGAGCCTGAAGTCGATGCGTCAATATCGTTTTGTATATAAGCATACGAAAACTTCTTTCTGGTTTTAGTCACGCAATATGGTCAACAACTGTTGGCAGAACTTTTATGGAATAACGTATGACAGGCGTAACCGAGGGTTACGCCCATCATGAGGGTTGATAAAAAAGTAATGATTGATGGTATAAAATTTCGATAAACTCACCGATAGTAGTCCTTTTTGCAATAAATATTGCCGTCTCTGCTGAAGCAGGTGACTTCACCGTCGAGACCTTGCCGACAGTGGGAGCACTGGAGGCAGGCTGCGTGCCACCGTCTGTCGACCGCTTGGAGATAAAACCTGTCGGATATCCTGAGGCCGCATCCGGCGCAAACAACCCCCGGCACATCGTCTGATTGAGAGGGTGGCGTTGGAGGTGGTTCGAGTTTAGGTATAGCATGAATGTCATCGGAATTCGTTCGTATATCGGTCTGATGTTGTATCTGCGTCTGATGCTGCAAGTGATGATTGTGCTGAGGATGACTGTGACTGTGACTGTGACTGTGGTGATGATGATGGTGATGATGCGGTGTCGTTTGCGGTGGCATACTCAGGTCGCTGGGATGCTCGTAGCTCCCGCTATTTCGGTACTCCGGGCCACCTGTCGAAAATGCAACAGCCGCTCTAGAATATCTATAACGTATGTTCGGGTATCTCGAGTGTTCTGTATTTAGCAATCTCAGATTTTTTGCTCTCGACAATATTGTTCTCACTAGCGATCTGGCGCTTCGCGCCCGACGCTAGGTTCGCTTATTTATGTTATTTGTTATTGACAATAGATTATGACAAATGCTGCAGTGAAGCAATCCAATGAAATTGCACTCACTCGGTTATTTAAATATTTTCAAATGTCATAACGTAACAGCTCGGTTACAATACAGCTTTGTCTATTGAATCGTGATCGCCGCTTACTACTCAAAGTACTAAGTACTCCAAGTACTTTAAGTACAAAGTTACTTCCTTTTATAAAATAATACTTTTATAAAATACAAAGTATAAGGTACATTTTCTTCTTAATCAGAAGAGGCGGAATTCCATGAGTACGAAATTCAGAGAGGAGTTTTCATATTAAACGGCCCTGTTCAGAGCGAACATTTTTTGCAAAACGTCCAAACTCTTCATTTCCAATCCTTGGTAACAGACTAATCGACTCGACTACGACGACTGAACCCTAGGAAACTGAGTGGAGGTCGACTGGATGTATAACAACTAAATCTAGGACGTATGGATCTAGTATAGTGGCCGAAAGTGAGAAACGTCTCTATTTTATGCACGAACAATCGTATTTTTGGGATTTAAATGAAAAATATGGGGTCGGGAGTAAAATAATTGTTATATTCGTGATCAGCGGGAAAAAATACGTCGAATATAACCTTTAAAAAAGAAAAAAACGATTGAACAATGATTTTTCAATTTTTGGGCCACTTTTGAAAAAACGTCGTTTTTCGTGATTTTCAAAGGTCGATATCTTGGCTCCCAATGGAGCTAGGGAAAATCCGAGGTGCTCGTCGTGTTCTATGAAAAAAAAAAAATACACAAGATAAGGTCCTGCCCGAAGTTTTGAAAGCGTTTTATCGGGCAGTTTGAGGACATTAAAAAACGCGAAAAATGGACTCGAAAGGGGTACCCCCTTGCAATTTTTTAGAACAACCGAAACGCTTTAAACTATTCATTGTAAAAGACACTCGAACTGCGAACGCCCTTATTTATATTCGAAATATAGTGAAGGCAACAATAAAAGACCTATGGACCTATAGACGAGTAGTAGAGTATATATAATACCTCCTGGCGAACCGTAATCCCTGCAGTCGTAGGGGGTGGTCGTTCCGTCGTAGCAATTGTTGTTTGTTCCGCAATGAGTTTGGTGAAGCGTTGTCCTGTGGGACGGATGATGATGATGATGATGGTGGTGGGCCGCGGGAGGGCTGCATGGAAGGGTAGTCGGTCGTGCAGCGTCTCCCATCGACGCGGGGAGGCATGGGCTTAGGTCTCTCGCCTGGTCCACTGCTCCGGGCCCCCCCGCGCTACCTGGCCCACCTTGACACCCCAAAGCCAAGCCGCTGCCACGCTCCTGCGAGCTCGGCGGCTGCTGAAACAAATTATACCTTAGTCACTTAAACATTCTCCATTTTTCTACCTCACTCACTTTAACTCAATTGTTTGACTATCTTTGGCTTCCCACGATATACGTGAATCTTCAGATACTTCTACATACTAAAATTCTGATATTTTGAGTCAGCAAAACAGGGTACCTCTTAACGTCCAGAATCCTCATTTCACCTATCTCCCTCAGTATACCGATGATTTTTTTTTTTCATAAAAAAAGGTTCGGTAACACATTTGGTAACAGGAAGGATCGAACGACGCGGCGGATCTGAAAAGCCCCACAGCAACGATACAGTTCGAGAGAGTGAGGAATGAGAAGCCTCGAATGGAGCCTGGAGGGATGCAGAGGAGGAACGAGGCAAGGCGAATGGGATACGTACGATGCGAGAATCTCGAGAGCCTGCCGAGTGTGGAGTTGGCGAACCCGAGAAAGAGAGCCCAGGAGAGTTGTACGATACAGTATATGTACAGCGTACGAAGAATGGCGAGGGAAGGCGAAGTGACGGCGGGTTACGCCGTGTGACAGAAGCGCGGCACGCCAGTAGACGCTGATGGATGTCGCAAGCGCGAGCGCATGCGCGCTCACCCTATAAGGCGCCTACGTCGGCCAATCGTAGCCACCGCCGTGTTTCAACTGTCAGCGCGCGGTGCCCTCTCAGCGACGACATAAATTATCGGCTCTCTTTCTCCTTCTCCTTTCCCCCCTTTGGCTCACCATAGAAGAGTTCTCTCTCGCGCAAGTGCCTCACATCGCCCCCCCCCCCGCGCTCCAGTCTTTTCATTCTCTGGCTCGTTCGCTTCGGTCCCGAGAGGGAGAGGGAGAGAGAGCAGTAGTAAAGTTTCTGTGTTTGTTTGCCGGTAGAAAACCAATGCTGCACTCTTTACGACAGGAGATACCGGTATTTACTGCGCTCGGTCAGACAGAGACGGAGGAGCGCGTGAGCTCGCGGCACGTTTGGCTACAACCGCGACCGGTAGACGTTATGGCTGCTTCGTCGTCATAAACAGTTTTCCACCGACGAGCCAACTCGAAATGGTCCTGTATAGTGCATACTGTATATACGCCGGACCTTACCCTTTGGATCCGCGGGCTCCGATGCCGGATCGCCGCTACCAGGGAGAGAAGACGGTACCAAAATGGAGGCAGAGAACGGAAGATGGAAATTGTACTTTCCTCTCGACAGGCACAGTTAATGTATTATTCTATGGTGAACAGGGTGGTCAATACACCGTGAATGTAGACTTGAAATTCTTTAAGAGAGATTTCTACCAGTTGGGGTCTAACTTGGTGGAATTTGCCCCTTGAGCAAAAAGCTATTCCTGGTTCAACGGCACATCGTGCGAAGCTTTTCGAAGTTCTCGTTAGATGCAACCTATAATCAAAAAGTTTACACGAATTTACGAAGTTCACCCTCGCAAGGTTTTCCCACGAAACGAGCCGCGTCTCAAAAGCCTCACATGCGCGAGCGTGATCGATTCCTTTCTGTCCCGATGTTCCGCTCCACGAGTGTACGTATACAACCTCCTCGCGTATCGCGCCGCCCCTTCTTACCGTTTCCCCTGCGGCGACATGTATTTTTTCCGATTCGTAGAGTGAACGTGTGTCGGCATAATAGTCGCAGCATTGAAGAGTCGATGCTTGCCGGCGAACCGTTCGTACACGCGCTCTCAGTGCAGCCTCGAACTTCCCCGACGATGCACGCAAAAGTACGCTAACTTTCGCCGATCCAAAAATGGATCGAAAAAATAACAGGCGAGTTATTGTAATACATCATTACCACTTAACCCTTTGAGCCATACACTTTGACACTATAAAAACAAAACCTCAGTATTTCCTGTCAAGAAAATAGTTTAAGAAATTGAAAACTGAGCGAAAGAAAGTAGGACACTCTGTGTCCCACCGTGACTCAAAAGGATTAACTAGAAGATTAGAGGATTGGTCAATTATTAGAATCTCTCTCACGAGCAGAAAAACCGAAGTTTCGAGCTACCAGTTCGCTACGAGAATGCAGCTGCAAATCCTGTCGACGCATCGAATGAGCAAACCCGACATCGCGGCTCGACGAAACAAGGGAAAGCAAACCTGAGACGGATATAAAAACAAAAATATAATCCTGGGAAGGATACACAGAGCCCGCGGAATGAAAGAGTTGTTTCTTAGGGGGCAGGGAGGCCCGGTAGATCGTGCTCAGTTTCTCATAAAAGTCATCATCGACGCTCGTCCAGTATAGAGTTATATACCGTAAGTAGCAACGGTGCCCCGATACGGGACGGCTAAGAAAGCACGAAAGGAGTAAATATATAAGTATAGTTTAGGGATCATCAAGACTTTCCACCGCAGCATACTCTCATCGTACTTCGATGTTTACGTCGAACTTCTCCATAATGCGGAGAAAAGACCAGCTCGGCAATGCTGACAGGCCCCGTTTGCACCGTACAGGTTGCATGACACGGTATGCGTACGTGATGCATCCCGCAGACAGGCGACGAGAGAGTAGTACGTGCGATCGGATCGGGTCTATGGTGCACAGTGCACAGAAACTCCCTCGAGACGCAGCCGTCGTCGAATTATTTATTTTCATATCGTTGTACAGTTAAGTATACGTACGAGGTACGTTATACGTGAGTACGTTCTGGAATTGCGTAACCAGGTCGCTGATCGTTTCATTTCGATAGCATCGATCTTGCTACGGCTATGTAGCTGCATAGTGGGGCATGCACTGTTTCGCGTCCGCCATGGTCGTCACGAAAAGTTCTTCGGCTTTTACGCTCGTCGAATATCTCGAAGTTTTTCTTTATTTTTGTGCTGTTCATTCATTTTTTTTTTTTTTTTGCTCCATTTCTCAATCTTCCTTTAACCCCTTCGTTCTGTGAGGCAGCGAAGTTTCTCTCTGGCTCAAAAGAAGAGGATGAGTGCCCTCACGTACTGCTCCGATCGGAAAGAAAATTATACGTTGCCCGATACAGGCCGTGCGTGCCAAATGACCTCTGCGATCGAACGCGCGCATTCGATTCGATCGCGAGCATTGATGATTCGTTTGCTGTTGCATTATTTTTTTTTTTGCATTCAGGCATTCAAATTACGATAGCGGCTGCTTCCTGCGAAATGATGTTGCCCGCTGCTTTTCGAGGGATAACTTTATTGCACTTTTCTTAACAAGGGTGCATTACTGAAGGTGGTATTACGGAGGATTTATGTAGCAGGTGCCAACGTCAGTTGTGCGATGATGTACGCGTTTTCAAGCACTTCGTGGCATACTTTCGTATCGGAGACTATGAGACGCGCGATCGAGTGAGAATCTTTTTTTCGACTTTAATGACTCGAGTTTCATATTTTATATTTTTATACATCAAATATGATCGATTCATCATTATTATATTATGATCACTTACAGGACGATAGTGTCCCACACCCAGAAAAATAATTTTTCTTGACGGCCATCGTTTATTTAGATGAAGTAAAATATTCATTTGATTTAAATAAATATTTATTTCATTTAAGTAACTATTTACTCAACTTAAATAGATATTTATTTTAATCAAATAAATATTTTACTTCATCTAAATAAACGGTGGTCGTCAAATAAATGATTTTTCTGGGTGCATCGTCCCGTAAGTGGGCCCTGCCTGTTGAAAAATAAAAAAAGATAAGTAAATAAATAAATGGTATTTTTATTCTGCAACCCTGAAGCGTGTATCAGTTTTAAAAAAAATGCGTACAGTCTGCACCATTTGCGGTCGAGGAGAATCGACCGCAGGTTCTCCGGTGTGGTAACCAGTTAGTAGCGCGTGGCAGCGGCTCGTTGTCTTCGTGGCCGTCAATCGCCCTGTACTCGCCAATGTAACATCGATAATTCATTAACGCGATAATAGCGTGTCGAGGGTGTGAACAGTTCGCGATAAAGGTGCTGGAGGCAATTTTTTTTTTTTTTTCCTCACGCGAGAATTATTAAACGTCAATCGGGGAAGCGAAAAAAAAACGGGGCAATAACGCTCGATCGATATGCGACAAGCGCGTGGTAGAATTTACGATAAATTCATTTAAATTGCTGACCGGCTTTTGGTTTTGTTCGTATGCTTGCGATATGTTACTATAGTTTTCAAAAAGTTCACTGATAGAGGCCTGAAAGCAAATTTCGAACGACAGAACTCGCCGGCAGTGTGTATAAAGCATTACGCCAGATAACGAATGGCCCAGCGAGCGTTCTCATTGCCGGCCGCAGAGGCAAATGGATGGTCACGGTGGTTTCTGTGAGCGCGTGGGCGGTGGTTAACACCGCGAGAAGCGATACCGCGGCGCTATCTGCTTTTCCACGCGTCAGCCACCGTATACGAGCTGCACGCGCTGTTCACGGTTTTCTAATAACTCGGAAGGAACTCCGGAGTGCTACTGTATGTACTCGTGAGCCTAACACATCCTACTGACACACACGTGTGGGAAGACAAATTCGAAAATGAATTTTTATTCGCAATGAAATTAGGATGAGAAGTTATGTAATACAACCAGAGTCACTGCATGACTCTTCTTAATTTTATTTTTAATAAATAGTCTTTTCTGTTCAAGGACCTTCCTGTTGTGTATAATAATGTACAAATTCATATTCATAAGCATATCTACGGTTTGCATATTCGGCCAAACTTCACGGTTAATCTGCCGCATAGCCGCAGATTGTTTCCTGGCAAAACCGCGAGAGCAAACTGTAGACCGACGATGTTGAACCGTGACCGCGCAATTGTTACCCAAAAGGTCAATACTACAGACCTATATATATATATATGTATATATATGTATGTATAGATATATAATACGGTGGCGTCATGCGATATTACGTGCTTCGTCACGAGCTCATAAAACAATCTCAGAGAAAGACAAATAACTTTGTAATGGTGTCTAATTATTTATCGCATAATAGGCTATCCAATAATCGTTAAACTTTCGAAATTGCGAGCTTCGTCTTTCCTACAGCCGCAGCGCCGAGGGAAAGGGAATAATAAAAATAATTGAATTTCAGTGATAAGGGAGAATGAGTCACAAGTCGCGAGGTTGCCGAGCTGGGTTATCGAACTGGCTCTATGGACGAGTTTCCGAGATTGTCTCGACCCCGCGCTTCGTTTATACTCTAGAAATTCGTTGGGAAATCTTTTGATCCAAAAATCGTCTCGACGAGAACGTCTTCGGACGTCAGATTCATCATTTACAAATTTACACTAGTCTTGTGTCTACGAATCGACTGTGGTTAATCCAATCGATACAGGAAGTAAGCTCGATGGATATTTGCGAATGCTCATCCGCCCGGTACTTTATAACGATTTGTTTCTCGTTGAGGATAGCTATTCAAAGAAAGGACTTTTACGTTCAAAGCGTTCGTCGAAGCGATGAGTATCAATCGATCGTGCAAATAAATATGTTTTATGAAACGGTAACAATTTGATACAGGAACAATGTTATAAAAAATTGCGAGTGACAACGCTCCTTGTATCAGTAAATAATATTCACAATTTTCACAATAAATCTGTCTATCGGTGTTCCAATGATGAAAAAAATTCTATATAAGTGTGACGAGTGGAGAAAGAATTTCTGGCGGATCGGTACCGACGCCGGAAATGATCCACGTAAGCAATACCGAGTGATTATTAGCTCGCTTCCATCCATTTTTATGACAGATCGAGACATAAAAACAATTTCAGGGTTATCTAAGAACGGAGTTCAAACTATTCTAAGGATCGCAGAAAGTTAAAAATATATATATTGGCGAGGCAGATGTACGAGTATATATCGATCGTCAATGTCACTCTTGATTTGGAATGTTAGACGGCATTGAGAGGAATTCGAGCTCTTTCGCGAAAAAAAAATAAAAAAATAAAAGAAAACAATTATTTTGTGCGAATGAAATAAAACCATAAAAGTGTGAAAAAAATTAGTCAAATATAGCCAAGTATCGTGACCTGACCCCACCGAGTGACCGGCGACAGTACCGGCGTCACAGCGAGAGCAGCTTCAAAGGCTGTACGTGGAAGCCGACGGATCGCGGCTATGTGTATCCGACGTTCACGATCAAATTTTTACTCAACTATCGTCACCCTCCGTTTGATTAGTTTTCGCAAGAAATAAAATTTGCTCATCGCTAACTGTGTCAAGTCAACAAATTAGTTTTTTTTTTTTTTTTCCACAAAGTCTCACTTACGAGACGAGATATTCGAAAAGAATTGGCGTAAGCTGTGTGCGCGCGCCTTAATCACAAAAAATTTCGTAATTTCGATGATTCGATAAAAATGTTAGCCAACGAAGTGAGAGGTGGCACACAGTTGAAACAACAATCGCTCATCGTGTTGAATATTCAATTAAAACAAAAAAAATCTATTTGAATACGTTCGAATTTTTCGGTCGAGATGATTTTTTTCCCCTCCCGCTCAGTTATTGAGAGTATATCCGCGATCCTCAGTTTGCACATGTATATATATATATATATATATATATATATATATATATATATATATACACACACACATTATATATCACATAAAGCAGAGGCGGATATAATCGTTGTTGCATTAATAAATTATGAGTCGAGTTGGAAGAGACGCGCCAGGGTCCACTATCGCGGCCAGACACGGCGAGCGAAGATGCGCTTATCTCATATCTCTCTCTCGTTGCCGGAGAGTTAAAATAATAATCGCTCCGCCACTCTCGGCATATCTCTATATTTGACTGTGAAGCTATGCTGCGTGTGCGTATTTACGAGAAAAAAAAAAAAATCTTATGATACTTGCACGAGGCTCACTCGCTTTTGCGAGACTAATCGACGCCAAATCGAGGCTCGATCGATCCTGTCGATATGTTGTTTGTGGCACTTGCTATTGAATTGCTCGGGGCTAAAATGTTATCGGGAAAAATCGTAGGTGAGACTCTTAGGTGCTTGATGTGACCAGTTCGAGAATTTAATAGTTACACTCGTTAGCAGGGGGAGTAGCAATCTAGTCGAAAAATACATCTTTACACACAGAACATTTTTGTAATCAACATTGGATTAAAAAAAAAAAAAAGGAACAATTTTCTGACCGAGAGAAAGATGTTTAATGTCAAATGGCTTATCCAGCTATTGAGCGAAGAACCGAGAATTGTATATATCGCGGAGTGGAGAGGCATAAATGTGAATGGAAAAGACTATATATGAATATGCATGATTCTGTCAGTCTATGGCATTCGAGCACGGAGAGGGGAATAGTGTAGCATAATATTCTAATTTAATCGTAATACGTGTCGAGACTTCTGAGCACTAGAAAAAGCGTTGGGATAGGACTCTCGCGTGGCTCTTCGCGTAGCGCGAGGCCCGGTACAATGTTACACCTCGTACAATAAATTAAAGTAAAATTATAAAAAGGATAAATGCGTGAGGGGTACATCTAGTTTGTGTGTGCTATACGGTTTTACAAAGAACGGATATACGGTTACGCTTTGAGCATATACGAATATAATTATCGCTCTCGCGCGGTAACGCCTTTACACGCCGTTAGCTGTGAGGAGAGGGGACGCATGCGAGGGTAAGTTACAAGTTTCAGCGGCAAGAAAATAAAAATGTAAATGAAATGAAAAAAATACCTTTACCGAATAACAACATGACAATTACTCGTCGATCGACGATTTTATGCATCGGCAATGAATCTGTAGCTAAAATTTTGTTACAAATATTTCACAATCACGTAAAAATATGCAACTATTTGGAAGTAACAAAAAAGTTTTTTCAAGATTTTTCAATAATCTTTTAACTATCGACAAATCGCGTAGATCAGTGGAGATAATTTTCTGCGTGTTCGACTGTGAGAATACTTTGAGCCGCTACTCACGCCGTCGACTTTCGTTTCCACACCAATCAACTAGGCAAAATATTGTACATCCACGATACCGTAACCGACATATTAAGAATCGAAATTTATGACTCGAGAATCGATCTCCGCTCGTCGTCGTCGGCTTAGACCGTGGAGAGTTGTTGATAGACGTGCCGACGAAGCGGTAATAAAATAAAATGTTGCGGGTAAAATAATAAAGTCAAGTCGAAAACCTGCCGACTGCACGATAATTGAGCTTATCAGATTTATCGGTTGTTATAGCCGGCTACTTACATAATTGCGAATGGATGCATCGATCGGTCCGTACTATATACGCGTTGTACCACAGTAAAGACCCGTTGCAGCGCTCACCAAGGTGTCGATAGCACGGGGGCATACCGAATGCATGCATGCGCCCGTAGAGTACAGTTGATTCTCCGCGCCTGACCACACGATGAAGCAAATTAAAAAAAAAAAAAAAAAAACCATAAGATGTCTAATTGATCCTATCGGTAAGCAACTGCGCGCCGCGGACGTTGCAATCTCGGTACACGCGTATACGCTTTTAGTTTGCGATGCAAAGAGTAATCGCACTACAGCGGCTTCCCTCTGTAGCCGGTTCTGTTTACCCTGTCGGTTGTCGTCGTGCCCCGAGCTACCAAACGATAAACCAATCGCTGTATATATATATATATATATATATATATATATATATATATATATATATATATATATATATATATATCGCTGTGTACCTCTTTCTCGCTCGGATTTTTTTTTATTATTTTTTGAATTTATTGTTTGTTTCTCATTCTCTCCGGTGAAGATTAGCCCTTGTGCATTATAACTGCGGATGGACTTTAAACGACGCAACTAATAATCGAATTGTTTATTGCATGCACTCTTGTCATTGTATATTATTGAAATAAACCGGTGACGACGTATCGGCGGTCGAGGGGACCAGCGCATACCGGTTTTATCGTTGTCCGTTCCCGGACTAGCCCGTGCCTCGATTAGTCAAGTTTTCTGTTTACAGGGAGACTTATTATTTTTGAGAAAATAATAAATATCAGATTCATTATTTTGGTATCATAGGAACTGAAAAAGAAAGTTCAATCCACAGTAATAATTCGCATACCGTTGCTCACATATGCGCTGTGTAAAAAAAATACCCGTCAAAGAACGTGTGATCCTCAAGTTTAATTTGGTCAACGCATTTATAGACGTTCGCGATAATGCGTAGAGAATACTCGGCGACGGTATATATATATATATATATACATATAGTAACACATGTTACGCGGTGGTTCTGCACATTGGTACCCCAGAACGCAGACCGATCGCACGATATGTAGGTACCGACTCGCGGATACCGAGTCTATTTACGTAATTGGCACTTCGGCGTTAACACCCGGACGGAGGAGAAATTTGCCTTCGTGTGGTCGGCATCGCAAGCTGAGTCCCAGACTCTGAGAGAGTTTCCGTTGCTGCTGCTCCTACTATCTGCAGCTTCAGCCTTACTCCTCAGGGGGACCAGGGGGGAGTCCTCTCGAGCGGCGCGCTTCTGGTACCAACGCTTCGCCCGCAATCCGACGTTTCCAAAGGAGTCCCCGTGAAACTCTCGCACCGGCGGCGAACGTTGTCGCGATATCTATGACACGCGATTTGTAACGACGAGACTGTGTCACCGCACACGGAGTTGGTCAATAGCGCGACAAGTTCGATCTAGGAAGGTCGAATTTTCGAGGTCTATTTTCCTAACGCAGTTGCACTAAGACAGTCGTCCTTCGCTCGATCGTTTCGATTTCAGTCGTCATCTATATAATCGTTGTTGTAAAAAAAAACAGCACAAGATCATTTTTCTCGATGTTGTTTTTCGTCAACTTCTTGCGGAGCTGCTTCGGTTCTCTTTTTTTCCCCACTTATCCTCGTTACAGGGAGAACTCTCGAAGGCGAAGACTTAGAGCGAAGCGCGAAGCAGGTATCCGCGGATAGAAAGTAAAGAGTGCGCTGACGGAGTCGGAAAGGCAGGTGGATCTTCGAGTGGCAGCGAGCGGTCAGCGCCGTTCGAGGAACGGTGCGCCGCTTCGTTCCTCCTCACTCGGACTAATGAGAAAAATTACGCGGCTCTCGAGAATCGAGTCAGCTGTGCGCGAGTTCGTTGGGGTTTTTCTATGAACTCGAATCGCTCGATAGTCAAGATAACATAATAATAATAAATCAATTTACGTGAAAATATGTACAGTCGAGCTTCGTGAGTGATAAATTTTTATTAAATCTACAAACCTTTTTATACTGTGTAGCGCCGCGAATGAGTACTTTTTTTTTTCCTTTTAAGTTTTTTCGAGTGGATGGTCAACCCTATCTCGTACGGCCGATTAGCCGGAAAAAGAGATTCACTGGACCTACGGTTTTAAAGGCGGTATCCGAACCACCTGGGGATCGCGGAAAAAGCGCATAGAAATATCTATCGAGTAAGCAGTATATAACGTTACAGTAGCTACTAAAAAAAACAGGGGGATTCCAATCGTAGTTGCAACAATGAGAAAAGAAGGTCGACGAGACACTCACCCAGTGCATGCCGGTGGTAGGAGGGGCGCGCTCCTCATACACTCCCATCAGGGTGGCTGCTTTAGCGGGGTGGTTCCCGCTGAGGGTGTGAGACGTCGAAGCGGTTAGGGGGGGACCGGGGGACCTGGATTCTGCCGGTAACGCGGAGATGGCGTCCGCCGCTATCCAGCAATCTTCCCCTCGCGATCCTCGACTTCTCTTCCTCGACGGCTTCTCCTCCACCAAAGGGCACCTTTACCTCATCCGCTCTTCTACCCCTGTTTATTCTCGACACAAGTGACACACTCACGCGATGTCGATCGCACGATTCGATTAAATGGATATCGACACTTTTGCACTCATTCGAATAATTTAATTTAAATATGAAATAAAATAAAAATAAAAATAAGTACACGAAGCTCTTGCGAAGTTGATAAAGGTGTCGCGGTGGAGGGAGAGATAGTTGACGAACGTAGCTCTCGCGACACGAAAAAACGAAACAACAAAAAAAAAATCCACTTGAAAGAGATTTAGGGTCCGGCGAGGTAGTTCCGACAGTCAGGACCGGGACGAAGGTCACTACGGTATCTCTCGGGAGAAGTAGCAGAGGTGGTGCGATGATGGTCCTCGATGGCCACCGGGGCTCTTCCCACGGTCACCCGCAGCGACATGGGCCCTGCGCGCAGCTCTCGCGCGGGGAGGGGGGGGAGAGAAGAGGCGGTGGCGGAGAAAATAACTCGTCGTACACTCTTTCGATCGTCGGGACGAGATAACGAGACGTTGGCGACTTTGGGCCACGTTTCAATTTTTCTCCCTCGAATTTTCGGAAAAAAAACTTGTTTTTCGGCCCCACTGCGTTTTTTTTTTTTTGTTTTTTTGTTTCGTATCGGTCGTCAAATTTCACCCGTCCTCACTCAGAGACTCGTGATTCGTGAAAATTTGAACGATACGATAAATCAGGTGAAGACACAATTGTTAAAAACAAGAAGTCAAACATATCGTCGGTGGGTGCGATAAGTTAAAGATTTCGCAAGACCGCCGCACACTCGCCGGTTCCTCATATCTCACTCCCCTCGAGAGTTCTCCGGTCCTCGGAGATTACACTTTTTTCCGTCACTTTTTTAAACTCTCGACTATCCGTCACAAAAACTCCGAGGAGCAATTTTCTTCGCTCCAAAAACACTTGGAATCGTACAGTCTAACGCGAACCGACGGAGCACACTTTGATATTACAACAACAACAAAAAATCAAATAAAATAAGAATTTAGTTTTCCCGCACTTCGAGACAACTCGTTTCCACGGTGATTTTTTTTTTTTTTTTTTTTGAAACTACCCTGTCACAGAACACACTGTAAAACAATGCAGAATCGACGATCGTCAATAGATAAAAATATTGACGAGCGTCAGGATCGAGTGTCGTTTTGTCGTTGGTAAACGACCAAACCGTCGATATACAAGGGTTGAAAAACAGCGGACAGTGCAGCAGCAGCAGCAGCAGCGGCGGCGGCAACAACAACGAAGCGCAGAGCGCATGTGCTCTGACGTGGGGGACTCTCGGGGACTGCGCGGCTGCTGCCTCGCGCTGCGTCGTCAACTGCGGACAGACTCGGCTCGGGCCGCGATGTGGAGTGAGGGAAACTATCCTGGTGGATATCAGACGACGGTCCAGTGAAACGTTGGGTGCAAGACCGCGGCGCTACCTGCTGGTGCGAACAGGAAGATCCGTGAAGTAGGGCGGCCTGTTCGAGTCGGACTGCCCCCTTAACCCCCGCTTCGGAGAGTTCCCGATGACAAACCCCGCCCACGAGAGAGCCGACAGACTCGACGCGCTACGCCACCCTCGAGAGAGAAACCCATGCGTGTCCCCTCCGACTGTGGGAATGTGTGAGCGTGTGGGTAGGGGGATGGTTGCGAGGTGGAAGTTGGAGGGGGCACGTTCGGGATGCGAGGATGTGCGTTAGGTCTGTCGGATATGAGCTTGTGTTGGCCGTATCCACTGCGGAGAGCGCGAACGCGCGGCAGTAGGTACGCGTTGCGCGATTGTTTGACCAGGCGAAGGCGGAACGGCTGTATCCACTCGGTGGGAAGATGGGAACATTTTATTGGAAAAATATGCGACACTTCGAACATCGAGGATTAGAATCGACCTCCATGATATTTTCAGTGTTGGAGACTTGTGGCGAGGAATAGAATTCGTTAATTGAACGTAATGAAATTCGCTTCGATTGATCTAAGATCAAACAGGACGCGGGTAGACAGTTAAAAAAAAAAAAAATTTCGTAAAGTTGGAATGCGAAATTTCGTATAAATGAATTTGTCGAATAAGCGACAAAATCGTTTGTCAACTTATTTGAATATACGAACCTGTACTTTTACTTCCCGTCTCATCGACAATTTTTTGTTTGCTAAACCAGGAAATTGACAAATACAAAATTGTGGACGTTTGTCGACGATAATTTGTTGTAAAAAGTACAAACCTTTTTTTACTGTGCAATGTTCGGCGAAACAAACGAAAAAAAAAAAAAAAAACACAATCACGATGCTATTTTATAAAGCTTTAATTATTGCGTTTACGATTTGATCGATCATTCATCGGGAAGGACGAGAGACCAAACGATAAATATGTGACGGTGATTCCCGCTCCATGGCGACGAGCGAGGATTCACCAGATCAGCACTTCTGCTCGGCTATCCATTTAAATCGGGAATCACTCGACCGGACAGTAACATCCGGCCACGCTTTCTGCGGTTCATCCGAGATGTTTCTGCTGTTTTTTTTTTTTTTTTCTTCCACCTTGTCTTCTTCTTCTCCTTCTTATCGTCCGAGCCGGTTGGAAAGCCGATTCAGTCGAACCGCAGTTGTACCTTTTTGCTCTCACCGCAGATCCTCGTCGTCGAGGAGCACCAAAGTTTGTCATATAAATCGGAACGTCCGGTGTCTGTAGAACAAACTTATCCAGCAGAATAGGAGGAACTTTCGATCGACGGTCGCGGCGCAGTCCGAAACTACTGTTGATCGAGTAAATCGATTGGGAATCCCGAGTGGAATCTAACTGCAAATAGTCCAGCGTTTTTGCCGTTTTTTTTTTTTTTTTCGTTGCAGCGTGACCGGCCGGACAGACGTCACGCCTCGGATTTTCTCCACGACAACCGATCGACGCACAGGACGAAGAAGACGACGATGACACCGCTCGATGATGATACTCCAGATCGCCCTGTTAGCGCGGAAGGAACCCGCTCACCGAAAAACCGGTTCCGCGGTAAAGACGGAAACCGTTGAAAAGACAAGAAACTTCGTCGCTCTTGTATATATCGTCAGGGGATCGAACTAACGCAGAGCCTCGCCACGCCAACCCTTTCCTACCGAAAAAGCGTCGAGACGATGCGCGTCCGACTATACTGGCGAAGAAACTGTAAATTTACGGATGGGAACTGCGGACATGATTGAGCTGCTGCAAGTTGAACATTTATATTAGAATCGTATAAACGCATTTAACGCTTTATTTTTATTATGCGCACTGAAAATAAATCGTCCGATCGGTTGACTTAATGTTCGGCGTGAAAAAAAAAGCCATTTAGCAAACAAATTCCCGGCGTCATTCAAAGCAATGCCGATTAAGCGTGACATTTAATGATCTACGCATAAAATGTCTCCAGTCTATCAATCACGACAGCCCCTGACGCGCATGTACGAAGTATAATGTGTACGTTCTTGAAAATCGGATGAAGGACGGATCACTTATAAATGGAGGTAAAAGACACACCGGGTGTGGCGGTAGCAAAGTATACTTCCAAAAGAAAACGGTCCCGGTGGCGCACGGGAGAAAATTCGGGTCAAAATTCGAGGGGAGACCCTAACTCGTCACTGTAGTAGTCCTGTACACGTATAAAGGCGAGAGCGGGGAACGGAGGGATGCTGTTAACTTGACGCGTGAATACTAAACAAGCAGAAAACGGTACAATGAACTCGGACGTCCCGCGGGGAACGGTACCCCGCCCGGTGAGAACGAAGAACCCCCACGAGTGGGACTCACTGCCGCGTTGCAAAATTGCGATCGGAAAGGCCACTGTATATCTCTGTGCATCAAAAAAAATAAATAAATAAATAAAGAAAAAAAATGTGAAAATCCTCCAAACATCTAACGAAACGCGTTTAAAATAAACTGACAATCTTACGTGCGATAACACCATCCCTCGGCGCGCACAATAAATCACATCAAATTCGTCAAATGCGTTTTCTCGCATTCTATAGTATCCCGAGAGAGGAGGGGGGGGGGGGGGGGGGATGACATTTTCTAAAGCCCCAGAGGCTGTAAACTCTTCGAGAAATCTCGTAAATTTCTCCCCGCGCGATAAGAGGATAAACCGTATGTCCGAAAAAAAGGCCGAGAAACGAAGACTTTTATATCTCTTTCGTATCTGATGTGTCCACACTGATTCCTTCGTCCAATAACTTTTTATCTCCAATGCTTTATATGTTCAAAAAGAAGAAAAAAAAAGTACATGCCATAGACACGACGGAGAAACTCAACTATTATAAACCTATTTTACGTATTTTACGAAGTGGGTAGTCGAAGGCATGAATGAAAACGAGAAAGAAGGTACCGAAGTGATGGAAAAGGATTTCGAAGCTTGAGTAACAGGCCAGAAAGAGGGGAAAGAGTGGGAAAGAACGAGGAAGGTAAAAGCGAGAAAGCCGATCTCGAGAAGATGAAAAGAGGGGATGTGTGCCGGTCCTTTGGGTTCTCAAAAATGCAGTCTCTCGGCAAAGGATCAAACGCAAGAGACTTCTCGCTCTCGGTTCGAGCGAATAAGAGAGAAAAAAAAAGGAAAGAGGGCAGAGAAGAAAAATAAAGCGAGGCGCCCGTAAATATTCCTTGTGGAAATTCAACTCCGCTAAACGAGCCTCCCCTGTGGATATTGTCGTCATTGTAGAGGCTAGCCGCACGGGGCACGCCCGCAAAAGACCGAAGGACCAGCGGCAACGGAGTGAGAGCTATGCGGCCTGGCGGAGAAAGAGAAGAAGATGGAAAACACATTGAGTCGCCAACAGCGCTATGGTGACCATCGGACAACAAAAGAGTGGACACGGACCGGTTACACAGGGGATCTCCTCGCGTTAGCTCGCTCGCGACAACTATATCACAATTGGTGCGGACTTGGTACGACCGCCTCCCATTCAAACCCGACGCCAAGAAAATGTTTTCCATTGTGTGTGTGTGTGTGTGTTCTGTTAAGAAATAAAGAATGAATGGAAACGAACAGCGAGGAGCCAGGGAAACCGTGTTAAGTTCCAGAGAGTTCATTCGCATTTTGCTGTTTCTGTTCACATTTCTTTTTTTTTTCCTTCCTACACCATCAGCTTCCTCTTTTCCCGAAGAGCAGCCGGAGAGAACCGGACATTGGGAACGCGTGCTGGTCAATGGACTCGAGGAGGATTAATACCGGAATTTAAGGCCCGCTGGGCGTTGAAATCGTCAACTCGTGCCAAACCTGGACTGCACAAAGTCGACGATTCAACAGATTTTTATTTACGAGTATGCTCGTTGAGAGGAATCGTACGCGAGAGCCGATGAGTCGGGAGGGTTGATATTGTATGTATCCGAAGATCGTTATGAGAGCTCTGAATTTGGAAATGAGATTTTTCAGGAGATCAGAAGTGCTCTGGATTCGTAGGCACGAATAATCTACATTGCTGCAGGAAAGATTTTCTGATTTGTGATGCTGAATTATCGACGTGGACCGTGACGTTCGGACAGCAATTTGGATCCATTACAGAAATCCTTTTAGCAAATGAAATGTTCCTAATGAGCCTCGGATCAGTTTCCTATACAACAGCTCTATTAGGGTGAAAATGCGGGATATTCGCCGGCCGGAGTTTGCAGAGTTTCCGTTCTCCAAAAAATCTCCGACGTCGTTGAATCTGGCCGGCTTTAAAAACCACAAAATTGAAGACTTGAGTGCGTCCGAGCCTTCTGTGAGTTTTGCTCTCTTAGCGAGTTCGCGAACGCGGGGGACTAACCTCGATCGCGGGAACGGTCAGGAGGAGAGCTCAACACAGAAAGAGACGCGATATTCCTCTGGCTAGTCTGGTGATTTTTTTTTCCCCCTCGCAATCCGGCTGCACTTGGAACAAGATTTCTGACGCTCTTCCCTCGGTCGGCGGAGCGAGTGTCGAGGTCCTTTGGCGGATCTTATAATTTTCGCGATTCCTATGCGCACTCAGTGTCGTATAAAGCCGGAGGAAAGTGCGTACAGGATCATCGCGGCGCATCGCGAGAGGCCGAAGGGTTTCTTCCTCCGCTCGGAGAGAATACTGACTACCGCACTCACCGCGTGAGTCCGACGCGCTGACCACTTTGCCATTATACTCTACGGCGCATTTTTGCGACAAGAAACTTCCTTTAGGCCAGCGAAAACAAGATAAATTTTTTTTAAATGCTAAATAAAGAAAAAGAGATGAAAAAAAAAATATTACTTGATCCTGCGTGGCGCCTAATGTATCAGGAGGATCAGAGTGTTTGAAGTTTGCGACGGTTATGTTAAATCCTTCCTTCGCAGGGTATCAGCGTTCGTAACGCATCATTAATCGTAATAAACCCGATTATTACTTGGTCGTGGATTATAATACCGAAAGTATTTCCTACTAAATTTTCCGAATTCTTCCGACTTGGACGTTACTCCGGTGGGTTTGCTGGATTATAAAAAATCAAAACACGTTTCCACGACGGTAACTCCACGGCGAATGTATACCCATTCGCAGTGGCTCGTAACGGCTCGAGTTTAAGGCGATATTACATGCGGATCGAGCCATCAAAGTTTCGCATTAAAGCTCTGGTATATTTATATATTCAAGATCAGTGTAAAATTTTACGCATCACGCACACGGTAAGGCAGGTTTTTACATTTAACCATTTTCTTTTTTTTTGTGTCTGCGAAGCTTATTTTTTAACTAAAAAAAATATTAACAGCGCCTTGTAACAGCGAGACTGCAGAATCGAGAGCGCGTGCGCTGTCCGTTCTGCATGTCTCAAATGTAAAAGGTATAGGGAGAGCGTCGTCCTACTCTCAAGTGACGGCATAGTCGAATTTTGCCTGATCTCGCTCTGCGCTATTGTTCATTTCATCGAGCGAAGGAGTGAGGCGATCGAATGGAAGGTACTCGAACCCTCTTTGTCCGGAATTACGCGAACCGGAGGCGAGTCCGTTAGCTCGAAGCTGATGCGAGAGGCTGCAGAAAGACGAGGCAGGCACCTGAGCCCGCGGAGATCTCGTTGGGCTCTCCCTGTTCGCTTTGGGAACAGTACAGAGACAGAGAGAGCGAGAGCTCGAAGGCAGACGGCCAGAGCAAGAGTGCAGGACCCGTGATGCTTGCCTGCCTGCCTTTTCTTTCCTATGACTGCAGAACTTTGGTCGGGCGCGCCGGCTCGGACGGATATCCTCTTACAGACACGTGGCTCGCACGTGCCTGTTACCCCGCTACGAGAGTCCTCCGACACAGAGCTAGATTCGAAGTTAGCAAGCTGCCGGTATATGCTCTATGGTCACTGTACGCAGAGCACCATTACACCCACATGGAGATGAGTCCGTTGGGTAGTGAAGCGCTGACGCTGAGCGGATAGAGATGGAACGATGAAAAGGCGGGAGGAGGACTGGAGAAACTTCGATCCTATAAGGCTATTAATTAAGCGAGAGATTCGAGACGCGTTGGATTTTCGAACGTACGCCCTCGCACTACAGATCCTTTTTTTGCGGAGCGGACGAACAATGAGAGGGTGCTGGAGAAATGCTGCATGTCCGTCGAATTTCGGTACTGGTTTTTTTTTTTTTTGTCTTTTTTTAAGAAATTAGCTTGTGCTAATCTACTATTAGTTCTCCGAAGTAAGTTACTTATCCCAACTTAATCATTTTCCTGTGCAGGTTTGGATTAAATGCGTTCGAGCTCACGTACTTCCTTCTAATTGCTTGGAAGATAATGGAAACATTTCTTTAATCGATATTTTGGTCAAATATATATTTTTTTCATGAATTTTTAAGGGTCGTTTGTGAAAGGATAAGATTGGATGCGAGCAACGACGAAATCAAGGGGCTTGTATCAATTAGTGAAACGTGGTTTCGTGAATTTGGCTAAGCTTACAAAGGGGGTCGACGGGCCTCTCGACAGGCTATATACCCTGTTGACAACGTAAAAAAAGTATCTCCCCTTCTCTCCTTGGTAGTAATACGTATACGCTTTGGTGACGGCTTAATCCGGCATGTAAAGCGATACTTAGCTCTGACGAGAAATGATTCGACGGCCGTAGGGGGATACGATCTTCGTAAAAAAAAATCTCTCGGCCCTTACGATATACCCAATAATATCGTCACCGGAGAACCTCCACGTGCCTTTTTTATTGTGGGAAAATAGGATTCCATATTCTTTTTCTCCGAGTATAAGTACATTTTTTTGCGTTTAACTATTAGTTTCGATATTGTTTTTTTTTTTTTTTTTTTCGTGGCAGAGACCGACGAATTTTTTCGTTATTCAATCTTAATAAAAATTCAATAAACAATACCGATTATCCCCCATTAGGGGTCGACGTGCGCGTGTCGCGTTACTGCGGCTACGGCACGCGATTCATCCATCACTCGGTATGCAGAGACAGGCCCGCACCGTCCACCCGCCCGAGGCAATCGCAGCGCTACGGCGCTAACCGCGACGTGTGATTGATAAAACGTCAAATTAGCTTGGCCGGATTTTTGTGGCGAACAACCGAGAACAAAAGCTTCGTGTTGCTCTCGTGGAGCATCACATTTGCTGACCCATACACACACGTACCAACATAAAAAGGCATAACCGACCAACGGAACGTGTATTGAAGGTCAGTGAAAAAAAAAAAACGAAAACCTTCTAAAATCATAACTGAAAAATCGTCCAAAGTATACTCAGAATGTGCAAAGAAAAGTTCGAACAGGGACTGACTGTTCTGGTATCTTTTTGCACATGAATAACGTCATAATGGGAGCGTTGCTTGGCCTGTCCGGCAAGACTACGGCGGCCACGACTCATCGACACCTGGATTCTGGGATCGTGCCGTGCGACGCAGGTGTGCCCGCGGAGCAACCGAGGCTTGGAGGACCTCCCTGGGGATCCAACTGAGACTCCTGCGTTCTCTCATAGAAGGAACCATCGGAAAAAGAGTGAGAGACGAGAGGAGAGGAGAGTGAGAGCTTGAAAGCTCCCCGCCTGGCACAAAAGAGCGTGACGGCACGCTGAGCGTGCCAAGGGTAACCGGACGATTTCACACAAATTAACCAAAGCGCTTTTGCCTCTAGATCCCTCTTCTCCCTTCCCCTCTCGCATGCCTCTCTTTACTCTTGCACTTGGTGCAACGCACCGCGGTCCTCGTTACCAGCTAATAACGAGAGAGTAGGCGAGCGCTTGCTCGGTTGTTATACTCTCTTGCACTACTGACATACCTTTCGCTCTTCATCATTGTGCCGGGAATACCGAGGAAGGGAGAGAGAGACGCCTCGCCGACGTTAAACGCGTATTTACTCGAAAGCATCCGGTAACAACAGCAGAGTGGACATGACTAGCTATTTGTCACACTTGGCCAGGCGTAAATCGCCGATGGTCAATAGTCGAAAAAGGGTTCAACGGGATCGCGCGAAAGGGCTTTTTCGCGGGTGAAAACGTTTGTTCGTTGAAAGCCAATGGGGGGAGAGAGAGAATCGGGAAATAAGCGGTCGACAAATTGGCCCGATTGTCAAACGAGAAGCGAGCCTTATAATTCGCGAGCCTTCCTATGCATGCCGCTGGTGGCCGCTGCTCTTGACGCTGTTGACAAATTCTTGCAAAAACAAAAATAACCGAAAGAGTTTAGTTTAAACGATATTATATCTATCATTGTGTGAGAGGTTGGATATGAGAAGAGTCGCATCGGTGAAACTGTGATCTCATGATTTACAAAAAAAATACAAAGGCTCGTGTTCACACGAGTCGGGATGACTTCATAGCTAACATAAGAGACGCCACAAAGAGTGTCTGAACCTCTAAACCCGAGTGACTACAGTTAGAGGGTGAGACGATGAAGAAGAGGGAAAAAAAAAAAGAATCGAATTATTCGTAAAAGGCTGATGACGGTCTTGAGGTAGCTCCTCGCCGGCGATTTATCGACGCTCCCCGCGGTACTTATTAGACTCTTCTGGTTATGCCGAAGCTATAAGGGGACTTTGGATGTCGCGCGCGTGGATTGCCACGTGCGGTACACTACTGCGGGGACACGCGCGGGCCTCTCGTCGTCGTCGTCATCGTCGTCAACGTCGAATCATTCACGCTTGGAAACCCGATCAACATAGAATACGAGTACGGTCGGTGCTCGTACTCAAAGCTTCGTTTCAATGCCATTAAATCCTCGGTACACCTCGGGGTCGCCCCTCGGAGTGCGATGAACCGGATATCGTATACGTAACGCAAAAATACGCATCCTCATACGCAAACGTCACTGACCCGTAAATTTATCGATGAAAAAAAAAAATGATCATAAAGATCTATACGGACATTTTAGAAAATTGTAAAATTTTAGATAGAACTTCTCAATCGACTGCAAAATGCAGCAACGCTCGAGTAAATCAGAGCTTGTCTTGGGCGAGCACAATCGAAAGAATGAATATATGCCGAGCGATAGCAACGGTATCGGTTTGAGTCGAGTTATAAAGTCGTCGGCATTTGGACTGTGTGTGGCGATGATTGACATTGCCAGGCTCCCTTCTGCATAGCTGACATCATCTTTGCTTCGGCGCGTCTCGGGATGCCTCTTCGAGTTCTGTCAACGAATCCAGCGCGTTGCATATATATCGATGGCTTATTTATAACTCTGTCCTAATCTTTTGGTATCCTTAACTAGTTTGTAAGACTCAACTGTTGTAACATTGATCTTCGGAGACTCATGTTTCGCCCAATTTCTATTATTTACCCCCAGACATAAGCTTCGACATTCGAAGTTTTCTTCGAACGTTTATTGTCTGATTCGCCAACTCGGGTACCGATATCTTCCGAGACAGTGTTCTTCGATCAGATAACAACGAAACACGCGAGGAGTAAAAACTTTAGCTCGAAACTTTCTCCATCTGCAAAGTCATCTCGGGACTCTTCCGTTAGTTCGAGTGGACGGAAAAGTGAAATGTCAGAGACGACGACGCGCATCAGCGAGGAGGCAGGAAGAATGGTTACAAGAACTGTTCTTATACTGTTTTAGTTGCGCGGGATGGTTCATTTGTTAAGCCACTTCGAGACCTTCGGGTCTCCGAGTCGCGACAGATTCAAAAAGTTGATAAAAGCCAAGGGGATTGTCAGGTCTGGAGCTTCTGGTCGAATCGTTTGAGATACAATTATTAATGAATCGTCAAAAACTCTCTTATCTCCCCGGAAAACTGGCTTCTCTCGTCGGATGCGGACACTTGTACATTCTTTCGCTGACCTATCGATCATCGATGATTCTTTACTCTCAATCGATATCTATGATCGTAGACCATTCGAACAATACTCAAGAGCGACAAAAAAAATTGCATTTTTATATCATACCATAATGCAGAGCCGGGCAAAGTACCGAAAAGTACTTAATGTACTAAGTACCGCAAGTGCTTTAAGTACAAAGTAATTTCCGTTCTTAAAGTGCTGGACCTTGGGGTAGTGAGTGGAGGTCGACTGGATGTATAACAACTAAATATGAGACGTATGGATCTAGTACAGTGGCCGAAAGTGAGAAAGGTCTCGATTTTATGCATGAAAAATCGTATTTTTGGGATTTAAATGGAAAATATTAGGTTGGTAGTAAAATAATTTTATGAGAGACATTTGTATACATTACGAATGAGGTGCAAAGTAATTTGCACATGGTTTCCTCAATTATTACAATTTTAAGCATAGCTTCCTCGAAGAGGAAGCTAACTCAGTAATAGTACTTCAAATACCGAAAAGTACTTTGCTACTTTAAGTACGTACTTAAAATACCAAATAAGTACTCATGTATTTTAAGTACTGCCCAGCGCCGTCATAATGTATCAGTTTCGATTTGGCAGTTGCGAAAAAATGTCGAAGTCATCGAGCTGTAACATTTTAATTATAGTCCTCTGCGAAATTCATCGTAGAAGAAAAAAAAAAAAGAACGGTCAGTGAGATGCACATCCGTGAGAAGATCTGACAAATGGTCGTAGGTGTTCGGGGTTCTCGAGGCCCAGACGAAAATCCGCAGTTTCATTACTCAGCAGGACGTTGATAGAATAATAATCGTTGGGCCATTTGTGGCGAGAAGACATTCCTCTCCCGTCGCATCTTTCTCCGGGGTTATATATATATATATATATATATATATATATATATATATATATGTGTGTGTGTGTGTGTGTGTTCAGCATCGCGATATGCAACGATCGTCGAACAGGCTGGGAGCTTCTGGTCGGATCTTTTAGAAAGAATCATTTATTAATCCCCATAAGGTCTCTCGAAGCCTATCCACCAAAATTATTCCACTTTGTCACGTCACTTCACGACTCTCCGGACAATTTATAAAATCTTTCAGGATCTAATTCGTCCTCGAACGGTCAAACTTTCAGATCCTAAACTGCGAAAGACTATTGCATGTTGAACTTGAACTTGAGCGATTCCCGTCTTTTACAACGTTCCACCTTTCAAAAAGTAGTTTGCCTCGTGAGAGTCAGATAATACTGACACGGGCGGTACTAAACAATCTGAGGAATAGACAACTGGATGACTGGACATGTATTTAACCGATCGACATAGTATCGACAAAATTCTACATTACAACGCGTGTATAGTTATGTTTTAGTTGTCGTTCGCTTGAGAGCTTCGAGGGTATGCAGTGTGTGGCATATTCGAACCGGCTGGTTATTTATAACTAAAAGTATTGGAGGTAAGTATAAACGTCGGCATTGCAAACACTTAACAGTCCGTATATCAATCAGACGCCAGGCATGGTCTAGAGGCCAGCATCCCGAGTGCATCAGGTCTCTCGCTTGTATTATGGAATATGCATAATAGTTGCACACTGCACTCCCGCGTCGCGACACCCCGTTGAGTCCCCGACCTGCGGGATAGCTCATCAAATCTGTCGAAACGTGCCATTATCATGCAAACGTGCCCGCGCGCGAATTCTCCCGCAGTTTCATGCTCCACCTTTGTACCCGTCATAATATATGACACATCGTATATACGCTTTGCGGAAAATTCCCCGGAAACGATTCTCCGAAAAGACAATTTTCCGAAAGTACTTTTCGATCTATTTTTTCTTTATTTTTTCGGGAAATGGGTTCTTCGGGGAAATGTTTTTCGTGGATTTATTTTCGGGAAATTTTCCGCAGGCGACTATACATACATCATAAGACTCGTACTCTAATTCGTTTTGATCTTGTACTAGCAATGACTGAACGAGGCATTGTTGTTTGCAGAATTACATAAGAAATGGAAATATGACAACTTTGACAGTGGCGGATTCAAATCCTATGAAAATAATGTCCATGCATAGGCTCTCCAATAAAGGACTTTTTTTTCATCAAAAAAACTTTTACATATAGGTGATCCTATCTGTCTAATCGGTAGAAACCTAATCGGCAGACCGGCAATTTCAGGGGTCAAGAATATCTTATCTACTCACATTGGTCCCAGCATTTTTTTTTTTTTTTCAGAGCTCGTAAAAAATTCCACCGCATCTACCGTATTTCCCATGCATAACTAATAGTTTGATAGTTTCGAATTAAATGCTGAAGACTTGTGTTTTTGTTGTTTTGTGTTGGTCTTTTTTTTTGGTGTCTTTTGTTTCTTCGCTTTTTACTTTAGACCCCCGTGCCAGGGGGCAGAGTGAAACTCGTAAATAAAGCTAGCAGGGTGTAGCGGAGCTCACGTAGTTCTTGCGGGTCACATCACTATAACCGCGAGCTACCCGTCACGATAAGACCGATAAGCGAGGCATAAAGAATGCTTGTGTCTTGAGTTCACTCCGTTCTTGCTGCTGTTGCGCTTCTTTCTTCTCTTTCATTTCGAACCCTGCGTATACCTATCTGTCCCTCTTTCTTGGTCATTCCGAGCGCAGCGCAGCGCGAGTGTCGGTATCTTAATGTTCACCCTGATGCTATAAATTACGCGACACACACGGCTCACGCAGCTGCGATGCTTCCTGACGCTCTCCAACTTTCTTGACGTTTTCTTAACGCCGATTCCCTTTTTCTTCTTTTTCGTTTTTTTTTTTCTTCTCTTTTCCCAGTCGCAGCCAGCCGCTGCGCGCTCATCGTCAGTGAGACACGAAATTGTTCCGCCGTGCGAGCGAGATAACGATATCAAATATCGATCGAAGCTATAATATAACTCGTCAGATTCTCGTTTGTCTCTCACTTTACCTCGACTTCTTCGCTTCGTTCACATTTATTTATTATTTTTTTAATTGTCCTTTTAATCGGAGACTAATCGCTATGATATACGGAATTGTCCAGGCAGGGAAGATAAGCGAATCGATTATTACATCGGTTTCATTCGAACCGGAAATTTAGTCGTACCGCAACTCATACGATCCTTTCTTTTTCAACGTTTCTCTTGTACCTCCGCGAGGCGTATCTACTCGTGGTTATATGCGATGTTATTGTCAGTGGAACTCGATAACCGAGAGGAGAATTTTATTATCCTGCTTTTAGCGGCTGCCATTAAGAAATCCTGCTTGATGTAATGGTTATTGAATAACGGAGCTGTGTGCCGAATGACGTTGTGTAATTGTTTAATGATACCATAGACTGGGGAAGAGCGCGACAAAACGGAGTGCGGCCCTCCATCAGAGAAGAGACTTTTTTACGTTCCTCAAGAAATTGGTAAAAATGATCCGTTTTGCCTCGCTCGGCCCGATTCCTAATTAGACATTGATGGTCCACTCATTGGAATGAATTTAGCTGCTGGTTGACCGTGCGAACCGCCCAGGGATGGAATACGTGTCGGTCCCGAAGCAGCGCGAATATAAATGACGAAGGAATGGCTTTTTTGGTGCGGTAAAGTCACCGGCGTTCTTGGTTCCGCGAACTATAATGCTTTCACGAGTAAATACAATAGAACCTGGAGATAGTCATGCAGACTCGTTCATGCTTTATCTCGCGACTCGGTACGGCAGATCTTGGAAAAACAGACGGGGCCGCGAAGCAAAAGCGTCTGAAGAATAGCGACCCTTATGATTAGCGGCACAGGAGACCCGCCCCCGTTCGGTTAATCGCCGAAAAACTGCACCGGGAACTTGCACAGGCGTCCCAAATGCTTCGGAGGAAAGGCTGTCGTTGCCCAACGAATCGAGTAAATATTATCTTAGGTGGCAGAAACGTCGAGCAGAGCACTCCTCCATTTACCGAGAGTCGTGTCTCGTCGAGGCGACCCACTCGAAACGGTAATCGAGACAATGAACGAGTAAATATTGAATTATATCGCTTACCTTTCGGCTTTGTGTCGCACCTCCTGTGATCCGCAGTCCTCGGTGCACCGTCAGGCATCGCGGGGATAGAAATTCCAGAACGATCCCTCAAGGCCATGGGCGTTGCTCGTCAGATTCACCTGACTGCAGATCCTGCGGCAGGTAACAGAATAAACGCTCTTTGAGTGCGAACTTGACTAATAAGTACTTCTGCCGATTGGCCGCAGCGATGAGACTTATTGAAAGGAAATTATGATTTATTCCCATCCTCAGACAAACATTATTAATGAATTAATGAATACGTATGAAACCCGAACGGCGAAAGATTAAAACTGAACAAGTGGGAGTTCAGAAGTTTTTCAGTACTTTAGTAGATAGAATTCCCTGGTGCGTATCAAATAAGTCAGTCGTCTCTTATCTGACTTCGAATGTCACGGCCCATCGAGCAAAGGTTCAGGAACATCTGTGCCCGCAGATAGCCAGTGTCTGAGGGCATCGCGCTTCGTTCCAGAGCATCGTAGCTTCCCGGAAGCATCTATCTAGCCTCGGCACGACCAGCCTCACAGTTTTACTGCACACGGCGCCAGAAAACAAGTGAAGTCGACACTTGACCTCACGAATGCGCACGAAAAGTCCCATATCGCGGTTACGATACTACAAAAAATTGAAACTGATTCACAAAACCATTCAATATAACCTATTCGAGGTAACTTTGGCGTCGGATCGTGAATTCTACCTTTTCTCACCGCAAATATCATGAACGGCCTTGACCCTCGCACGATGTTAACTACGCAAGCCTCTACGCCGTATTCCCAACTCAGCGGTAAAAAAAAAAAAAAAAAAAGGGACAAAACTCGAAGAATGGTAACGACACGAATATGATTTCTCCGCGCGCTTTTACGACCCAAAGATATATAAAATCTCAAGTATATTCATATGCCTGAATCTCCCACAGGCCGACGATCCCTTCGACGATTTCTAATATCGGTAATGGTTTCTTTTTCGTCTCTTTCTCTTACGCTTCTCAATTCTTTTTTTTTTTTTTTTTTCTCCCACGTTACCTTCGACTCGTTCTATTCGGCAAAAAAGTCTCATCTCATATGGAGAACAGGGGCCATTTTGACTTGGATCCCAAGGATAATATAGCCGTGGACCCGACTACACGTGTATCGCGTCAAAGTATTCGTGGAATACACTCGGAGTTACAATCATAATACGATACAGAGGAAATACATACATAGTTTCACACGATCTATAATACTATGACGCGCCGTAGCGCACAGCACGCAGCGAAGCAGGTCGTCTTCCTCTTCGGGTTCTTCTTCGTCGTCTCGTTGGTCATCCCGGTCGGCGACTATACAACAGGCGCGCGGGCGAGCGTTATGTAGACTCGTCGAGATGACCAACGAGATAGCCGCCAGCGGCGGGGAAATAGAATAATAAAACGTAATATTTGTTGCACCCCCCCGGTAATCTTGAGATCTTAATGCCTTACGTAATACTCACATATTCGTTCGGACGGCGGGCGGTGGGGCATTACGTTTCGTGATCTTTCGTATATAGGTACAAGTCAGTGTATTTATACGGTTTCGGGGTAAGGCTGTGTGTGTGTGTGTGTGTGTGTGAATGCGTGGAGAACGCGCGCGGCGTGCACTCGGTAACATATCACCGGAGAGTCCGAACGGAGAACTCGAGGTCGCTGGACGGGACGATACCGGAGTCTCCGAACAGCCGGGATACGCTTCGCTAAATCTTCCATTCCACAATCCGTTGTGTTTTCTTAATTATGACGTTAATCCTCGAGTCCAAAGCGAACGAGGGTCAATGGTTTTTGGTAGCCCTAGAGTTAGCTCGGTTGAGCAAAAGGGCGGAAATATTTTTATGTTTATGGCGGGCATTTTTTTTTGGAGGAATACCAAATCGGATGAATTTGATTATTTTTATCGTACAAGTTGTATAATTAAATTGTACAAGTGTCTAAGATAATATTTCAGTGTCGGAGAAAATTCAAATTTTTCATACATTCTTGTAGATTTTTTTTAGTACTTCCGGTACATTCCAAAGGTTATTTCTGAGGTTAGAAAAAAAAAGCAGACTTGCTTGTAAAATTGCCGTGCATCTTCGCCTAACGAGGCCGGCAAAAAAAATAAATAAATAAATAAAAATAACAAATCTGTGAGTTAACAGTTTGATTTTGTACACGCGATACTTTGCGACGAAGTGAGTCATCCCCTTTGGAGATGAGCTACAGAGTGGGTTTGTCACCGCTGTTATATACAATAACGTTAAACTTTATAAAGGTTGTTGCTCGCGGTGATTTTATGCATGGTACAGGGAACATAACGCGTATGGAGTCGAATACCGATGGAAAAAAAGTGCGTGTGACGAAGGGAATGAGTCTGTGTGGGGTGAACGAGCGTGATAAACATGTCAGGCGACTCCAGACCCCCTGCAGGGATGGTGGCGTCGAGACCCTGGGAGTCTCCGATGCCCCTTACCTGCTGCTCTGCTGATGTGGCTATAGCACTTTTCTACACTCGAAGAGAGAGTAACCCAGCGGTATTGAAAGTATGCCACTATCCACGTAGGACTTGCGACTATCTTTGTAGATTTTAAAGAACCAGCCTCACCTTCCATATTAAACTATCGAATATAAATTCAGGGATGAGACGCGTCGGACAGATTGGTTCGAGTCGATCAGCGAATCGTTCCACCTGACTCCTAGACATAGGCGCCAGGTTCATTTAAAAAAAAAGTCCTTCGGACTCACGTTCCCACGAAGGAGGTTGGAGAAGGCGAAGTGTACCGACTCCTAGAATATCCGAGCTTGGAGAACGGACTGAACGCGAAATCTTTCACGTCACAGCACAGTCATTCGTTCATTCATTTCCAGGCTATCCCAACGAGCCCGGACGGCACCTAACAGGGAGGTAGACTATCCCAACTCGTGTTATTTTTACTCCCATCCCTTGACGTTTCTCGCCTTTTCGAGAAGCTCTAATTTCTCTTCTGCAGGTATAGAACGGAGGCGAGCTGTTTCAACAGTTCGCCGGAGTCTCGGATCTTAATTTGGCAGGTAGAAGTATGGACTTTGTCTTTCCCTTCGGTTCCATCTTCTTCCGCAGTCTCTGCAACAGGTGGCGTCTTCCCGCATTCACGCCCTTTTTGCTAAACCGCCTATTTTCAACTTTTGCTCTCGCCCCCTAGTCGAAGTGCGAATTTCATTTATATTTCGAGCAGAAAATTGACTCTCGTTTGATTTATGCTCTTATATGTCTTGTCGTGCACGATTTTCCTATCTATTTTATTGGTTAAGCTCCAAGAAGCTTCAATGCCCATTCCTGGTATACGAATTGGTATACAAAAAGAGTATTTTCAATCGTGACCCGTTCAAATTTGGAGTTTGGAATTTGGAGCATCGAACTCATTGCGACCCGAAGAAACATATTATACACCGTAACGTTTCGGAGTTTCTTTCGGGACGCGTTGTCAGCCCATCAAAAGAGAAAAGAAGCCGTCTCTCGTACCAAAAACTCGTTTCTTATCAGCTCTCCAACACTTCAAGAATACCGTCACCGCTGCTCAATATGCTGCACATTAGAGCCTCGGCCCTCGAAATCTTGAAGTGGGGCTTCGACGTTATATAAATTATGGATGTCTGACCGCGCGTCGTTATTAACTGTGAAGCGGGTATCGCGAATTTTTCGAACGCGTTTTCAACCGTCAACCTCTCATATCTGGTATTATTTTAATTAATGCGCCGTGGCTCCGTTATGTGGAAAGGCTTTCGCATAACGTTTCAGCATTTCGTTTACTTCTTTTTTTTTCTTTTTAGCGGAGGGCTTCGTGACATTATTCCACATTTAATTTTGGCGCTCAAACTGCATTACGTTCGTACCGAATTTCAGTATTATTTTATCTTGTTTTTAACTATAGGTTCTATCGGTGCAATAAAAACGCCTTTGAATCAAGCGAGTCACCGCTTCCATTGGCATAAAGTCGATGATGGATTTCAACGCGAGATCGTCGACTGTAGTTTAGCAGCGAGCTTCCACCGCTTGGAATGTCGCATCGCTGCACAAGGGATCGAGATCGGTTGAAGTCCGTAGTCTCTCGGTGCGGAAAATCAAGTATTTTATTAAGCATACTATACAGTACGAGCGAGTAGTCGAGAGTGGAAGTATCGCGGCTCGCGGCAAACGACAGGTCTTCATAAAGGTTATCTCCTTGCATTACCAGAGCTCTCCGACGAGCTCTGCACTCCGCCGCTCCAAATGCAGTCTTCAAATGCTGCGCTGGCGAGCTGGGAATGCGGTCTCAATAGTCCAGTGGAACTCAAACTGAATGTATAAAAATTCAACTATATCTTCGCAAACCTTTTAATGCCAATGAATCGACCAAGAACTTGAAAATCCGTGATTCCGTCGACTTTGTTGGATAGAATTTAAAGATCGCGCGCTATTAGTGACATATTAATTCCAATGAATATGAACACGGGTAATTTAATTAGAGTGCAGCAATTAAAGTGTCGAATCGCACTTCGACATTAATTTTAAGCCTTTTATTAGCGTTAATCGATGCCGCCGTAGAAAATTATTAATGGATCTTTTCTGCTGGGTTGAAATTAAATATCCTTATTGAGAGACCCTGGATGAGTCTGCCGTATATCGCTTCGCATAGTCTCGCAGTTTGCGATAGTTCGGCTATGGCAAGCGCGCAGGAAGCACGAGCTGCCACGAGAGCCCAATATCCGCGTGACAACTTCGACAGACACACACACATATATATATATGTACACCGTATATTATATAAAGTGTAACGTAACACAACATACATTCTCATCGTCTGTGAATCGACATGCAGAGACATCGGGTACAGAGAACGAGTGGATGAGTAGCTCGTGCCGAGCGAGCGGCAAAAACCTTGCGGAAAGTACCTGAACACAGGATGCAACTATAATATCCTACATGCATGAATATCGGTATACAAGCATGCTTACAGGATAGTTTATGCTATCGTAGATTCTTGTAAATGTCGTTCTTACAGTGTTCCAAACAAGGACAAGAGTTTACACTTAATCGTTACATTTGTATTGCTTTTATTTAAATAGCATCGTCCACGCGCTTCGCGAGCTTGAGGACATTTTCTACCAGATATTGCACCGGGAGCATAATAAGTGGCAGACGTTCAGAGGAAAGAAAAAACATCGAATACAGACATTAACATACCGATCGACACATTTTTTAATCAATGTTTCAATACTTAAAAAATATTAGATTGCTAAATTCTTGTTATTTGTCTACTTCGGTAATATCGAACTGATATTTTGAGTAAAATTAATTCAGTGACTCTTAATGGTAAGTCTTGTCGCACGTCGCGGAGAGATAGTGTCACCGTAAGAGCACTCCATTAGCCATTACCAAGCACCCAGACGCCGTGTTCAGGTACTATCGCGAAATCTAAAGCGCGAGTCCCGCGGAGTGACTAGATCTCGTAAATAACTAAACTGTCTCAACTTAACGCACAAACTTGGCCGTATACCTGTTCGAGTGGGATAGCCCGGTTAAAGCGCGAGCTTGCATCCCGCTGTATCTATCCGCGAGGTCTATATAATCAATGCGAGTTACGTAATCCGTTAGGCGCACGTAGAGAGCCAGGGCGCTGTGTCGAGAGAGACCGCAAGCGGGGGCGTTGGTGAATAGCTCGTAATTAATTATCTCGGTTAAATCTGCGATCCAGATCTGGACGAACCGCTAGTCTCGGCCTTTATTCCGTTGTCCGGTCTTCGTGCACGGCTGCAATGTGTTTCCACCGCAAATACCCGAGGTATGCACTCAACGGCGGATAGAAACAGCGACCAGGCTTCTACATATTCCAGGTCAATCGCTATAGTTATCAGCCAATTTTTATCTCTCTCCGTCCAATAATTTTCTCGTGCCGTTCACTGTATCGTTTATCCTGGCGGCTTTTGCCTCTGGTTTGTCTGGAGTTAAAACTACTGTATTGTATATGTGGATCACAAGCGGCTTTCCAGCGTGCAGTCTTCCGCGTCTCGCTTTTCATTCTTCCGTGGTTTCTTCTTCTCCTTCTGGTTGTGATTTCTTTTTTTTCCTTGTTCTCTGTCCCGAAGCATCAGCGTGCAACTCGTGTGTCCGGGCAATTGCCACGCGATGGAACATTTAGCTCACGCTAGACCGTAGAACACACGACATCCGCAATTGTTAGCGCGTTTCGCGTCGTGCATTTTACGTGCATACGTTAACGGCTGGTTCATTCATTCCTCTTCTTTCTTTTTTTATGGCTGTTCATAATTTTATGAGTCGGAATTTTTTTCGAATGTTTCCTCGGGATTGCGAATGAATGAATGAAGTTGTACGAATGTCTAATGCGTGCATTGCATATGGATTATGCATCGCACAAGGTACGGTGTCTGCGTGTTTGTATAGAAATTGGCTACCGCGGAAAAGGCGAGGGGTTCTCTAAACGTCGACTCTCTCGGCACTTCCGAGAAAACATATTAACGTTAATCGACACCGGAAAAGTGATTTTCCGGTGAGTTAGCTCGCGGTTAGCTCGCACCGAGTGCCGAGGGGGCCAGTGCGTGGTCACGCATTTGTGACTTCGATTAGAAAATGCAAAAATCGTAATAACCTTTGCCGCCTGAAACTGGCTGCGTAACCATGGAAGCTCTTTCCCACAAATCGTATCATGTATTTAATTACATTAAAACAATTACACATGTGGAATATATGATTTTTCGCTGGAGGAATTTTCCATCTAATCTGCAACTGTAACAATGCCGCGATTTTTAATTCCACTATCGTGATTTAACGGCGGCAGATCTAATGGAATATTACAAGCTCGAGATTTTTGTGCACCAAGAAAAAAAGAAGGAAAGATTTTCTGCACGGAAAAAGATTAAATTCCAATACTTTCAAAGTTGATATATAGATACGTCTCTCCGCCACTAAGTGTAACTTCGTGCACAGCTTAAAAAAAAAATGATTATTATGTTCTCGCGGCAATCGCCTCGATGATTGCAGCTCTTCGCGTTTCCTTCGGCCGTCATCGACATTTGATCGAAATCTCAAGATCTCTTATCGGGCGATGATTATGCGCGTCGTTTCGCGTGCCTTATCGCCAGAGGTTCCCAGTACAATGCACAAGTATATGGCTATATAATAAAGCGTGCAACCTCGGGGAGCATAGCGGGAACTGGAATATCGCGGTGGCTCTGTCCATATATCCAGAACCGATCTTGCTGCTCGTTCTTTTTATCTACCTGTTCTCTCACCGCGCTATATGTACCGTATCGTGTACATGTACATGTATCTTCTACGTAGTATAAATAAGCGAGCGGCGGAAGTTCCGGTCTTGCCGGAGACTCAGGAGCCTCCCCCATCACGAAATCGACCAATATGCATAACAGAGAAGTAACTATGCAAGAAGCCAACGGCCTAGCGTCTCTGATTAGTAATTAAACGCATGACAGCAGCCCGCCCTTTTACCGGCCGCTCGTCTCCTCGTTAACGACTCTTTAGCACGAGACTGATCGTCTTTGTCAGTACAACACAAATTTATAAAAAAAGATGTTTATGCAAAAATCATTTTTTTTCTTAAATTAATAAATCTTTTTAAAAAATCCAGATAAGGCAACTAAATTTATGATTGTATGTAAAAACGCACGATAAATTTCCCCAATTATAATCCAAAATACGTCCATCACAGTTACACAGGAAATGATAATAGATTTCCCGTCTATCTGATTCTCGAATCTCGTATTAAAAAAAATTAATTTTCCCGTACAGAGCCGGTACAGAATAGCGAATTAAACAGCGCTCGTACGAACCGTCATGAAAAAGAAATTAAATGTAAAAAAATAAAATAAAAAAGTCTGATTGATCTACGTTGGAGCGGAAGCCGTCGACCAGCGTCGGTGAAGTCGGACGGATCCACGCGGGTACGGCTGCTCTTCCGCTCTTCCGCCGGTTTTATTCCGTGCGTCCGCGACGCTCGTGAGCACTGCTCGATCAGACTGGTAACAACGAGCGTGCCCCGCCTGTGTATACGTATATGTATACATGCTGTATTAAAATCGAGTCAGCTTCCATGAAATACCGGAGATGGACTAAGCATAGGCAATAACAATTACCGTCGCTATCGCTAATTTTATGCGCGAGCAATCTCTCATGCCGCGGTACAATAAATACGTCAGCGTACAAGACGCTACAATGTACGACGCTGAATATATACCGATGGCCTTAACTATAGAGGTATTAGCGCTTTTGAGGCCGCTCACGCCGCTCTCTCGTCTTTCGATGATTCCCTGTTAGGTAGATGAAGCTGACTAATTAATACTACAGTCTGTACAGCTATCGAGGTTTTACTGTATATGTGGATGTAAAGTGGGAATACAGACGGGGCCTGACTCGGGTCGATCTAGTTGGTGGCTCTCTTCCCATTAGACGGCAGTGCGAACCGTATCCTCTATGTATCCTCCTGAAGACTGTGCAGCTATCGCAAAACTATGCGCTGTGTGATGTATACCGCGAGTCGATTAATGTGTGTTACTGCCTACACAGATGCGCGTTTATATACGATGCAGAATACTAGGACGTAATAACAACTATAGCCGTTTCCTTCAACATCAAATCCCGCCGGAATAACGAATCCGTCTCGTTCCCTCGCGTCCACGGATTGCTCGCCGTTTCGTTCCCTCCACCGTACAGGAGTAGCAGTCGCGGGCGGTGAATTGCCGTGGGGCACGCACGCCGACGCCGCAACGTCTCGGAATATCTCTGTACTTCGCGGTGAACGTTATCCGGGGATTCTCGAGAGGCTAAGGATGGATGAGACAGGATCAAGGCACTGTACAATGTTTGTGTAGATGTACAGCTCTGGGCTTTTCCTGTTAGTTGCGCGGATGAACCATCGAACTAACGTTTGGAATTCTGCATCATCGTCGGACGAAAACGAGATGTCGACGGATTGAGATGGTTAACTGACTGAACGCCCATGCTATTCCGAGAATCGTAGGCTTTAGCTGTCGCTGCAGAGCCAGCTGATGTATCTCGAAGGATTGAATCTCGTAATTAATTCGTCGTTAGCGAACGTCATTTGGTCTCCACAGTAAGGTTTGTACATTTAGGGAACATTGATCCACCCAGATCCACAATGTCGATTATTCCTATCCATCTCACATCCCACCTCATCTACGCCCAAGACGCGAGACGAAAAAATTTCAAAGACCCCGACAAACTCGATCCAGTGGTCTCGTGGGCGTTATTGAATCACTGTACCGGAAATGAAGTAATTTCTTGCTCGAATAAAAATAAATATCCGCTCGAGTATCGAGTCTCACCTCAGCACTGGGAAAACCTGCGAGCCCTCTTTATCCCTCTTTATCGTTTATAGTAAAATCCTCGTCTCAATTCTCGTCCTCGCCTACTCCTCCGCCTTCGTTTTACCTCGTCAAATATATTTTCTCACTCTTCTGTACCGGCCGTACGAGGTGTACATTACGATTCACCGAGACAGGCGCAACAGCCTCGAGCAAGATTCATTCATATATCCACGAGCTAACTACACGAGGACTCCCGCCACGACGGGGGCGAATCAAATTCGAGAATTATTAGGTGGAGCCAATGGGACAGAAATTTGACATCGGACACCGCTGGTACGGCAGGTTCGCTCGGACATTTCAGAACTAAGATTACCTGAAGGCGACCGGATCGAGCCTATCCACCGAGGACCAGTGTCCGGTACGGTACATCCATTCGAGCTAAGTTCATGCAGCCTGTCTTCGCGAACGGCCTGTTCAAGCTGTAGCGACTGCCAACCGGACTTTAGCTCGGCCGTTTAACCGGGCAGCGGGTGGAACTTTGCGTTGCGGAAGCGAATACACGAGAAAAAAAAAATGAAAATAAAAGAAAATCATCGGCCTAAATATGCTTGCACTCTCACCGGGAGATCGCGTCCCGCTCGTTTCTTCGCGGCATTTTGCCCGTTGGACGGGAACGGATCGGCGCGGTGCAAATTTCTCGTGGAAAGGCTCGAATATGCATAGGAAGCCTGGCAATACCGTCCCGAGAACTTCGGAGCCCCATCGTCAGTGCGCCGGGCGGCGAGCTCGTAAGCTTCCATATTTATACGTCGGTCGAGAGTATAAAACTGTTAGCTTATGTTTCGGTGTAAACGAGAGATATACCGAAGAGCACGAGGCAGCCAGAAACTCAGCTATACCTGTAGAGGAACTCTCCGATACACGACGCACCCGATTTGCACTGTATATAATACCCGGCCTCTCGTATGCCGTAATTCGACTGACGTTATAAAGACACAAGATATCATTTTGGTACACTCTGGACCACTGGCTGCATGCTGCGCGCCCAGCTAACGTTCTACCCTTCAAGTCCGATGACTTGATGTTTCTCTCATGTGCTTGACACTCTTCTGAATCAAAATGTTTGAAGTGTGTCATTTTTTAAATTCACTCCATCAGTTTCCGAACTTAACGAAGAAATTATAGTTGGAAACGTTACTGTTCGTCAAATTTATTCATTTATTTGGATTAAAATTGAAGAAGATGTGTACATGTGACATGAAAATGGACATGATAATTAAATTGTTGAATCGACGATTCGAAAGAGACGTGGTAGTTACGATGATTTTTTTTTTCCTTTCTGAAAGGAAACAGTTGGGTTGGTGAACGCAGAAGACCGGACACGCGATAAAATAAATAGAGAGAGAAAAGGACGGGCCATTTTTCGCACCGGTGAGTATAATAAATACAAATCTGATAAGCCTTGTCGGGTATGCCTAGGCTCATGCGACCGCTCGCGCATTCATGTGATAGCCAAGCTTCGCCACGACTACGCACCGCTTGTAACCCGTATACAGTATGTACTTTCCCTATACCGAGAAAACCGAGCCGTCAACTGTTTACAGAGGTCACATCCGTGAGATCTATGCAAGATTTCAGTGATATGCCTTGTTGTCGTAGCTGTGGCGGTCGGTAAAGTTGCGATACACGAGGAAACCGCTAAGAACTCGGTACTTACATGTACGTATACGTGAACACCGCACCGCGCGTACACGCTGAGCTTATTCAGCTTCTGCATACGGTTAATTCTTTTCTTTTCTTCCGTTTACTTAGCAGCTTGACGCTCGAGAGAAAAAACGTTATTGTTCGTCTCATGATAAACTAAAGATTCGGTTAAGAAATTTTGATACGGCATATTTTTTGTACGGAATGGAATCGATGTTTGCACGACTACCGGGTTGTTGGCTTTTTTTTTATTTACGGCTTAGATGCTATTAATTAATTTACGGATTCCTGGTTGAAGAAAGAGTAGCTACGACGCTTGATGTGAATTAAGAATGCATAAATCTAGTTAATCGCATTGCTGATACGGAAAAAAAGGTGTCTCGACACGAGTATAATTACACATCGTCGAAACATGCGGTAACATAAGTCACAGAGAGTACAAGTGCGAGTTGTAATTTTTTTTTCTTCTTCTCGACTCGTATGTATAGAGTATGTATCAGATGGGTACATAGGAGCGACGGGACAAGCCATTTTTGGCGAGCGGCTGGCGGAACGCCCGCGGGTATGAACGATCTTGTTCTACACGAACCGCGTCGAACCCATCCGTCGGATGCATTGTGAAAAATGTAATTTTAAAGTAACTGTGAAACGAGATTGATCTATCCTTTCAAATTCAAACCGTCAGAATTAAGAAGAACATATTTCAAAGCAACTATCACTTTCTAGAAGATAAAGGTTTATTAAAAAGTTTCGGGACCGGGACTCTCATTGCCACTCGGTGTATATGTTCCATATGGCGCATCAAACCTGTACCAGCGTTGCTTCCATTAAACGACGGATGAAATGCCCTCGTTAAGAACAAATTGGTCATACAAAGTGGCTCATAAAGAGCAGTTCTTATTAAACAGAGCTGTTCCATCGATGGGGGCCATCGGTCGATGAATGAGGAAGAGAGATAAGAGCACTCGAGCGCTCTGAGCACCCAGCGGCAGCAGTGCAGCATCAAGACAGAAAATCATCCAAACACAACACACCTGCCCCGGGGTGCACTCCTCTCTACCTCTTGCTTCTTCATCGAGTCTTACTTTTTTTTTTAACCTCGAGCCTCTATGTGCCACCCATAGCTATACCGACGCTTAGCAAAATGTGAATACATGGCAACCGGCTCGTTCACAGGGGTGGCCTCCAGTTTTATATCTCGTAAAAGAGAATAAAAAAAAAAGTTACCGATATCCTAGAAATGCACGCACCAAAAATAAAGTAAACTAGGAACAATGAGGTGTCCTTACGCGCTCGAGCTCAAATTCAGTGGCGCTGCAGCGCTCAATGCATTGGTTTCAAAAAGTTTCTCACTTAACTAGATAATTTTTATTCTAAGATCAAGGTCAGATCAAATTAAAGTGACCGTCATGTGTATTTTTTCCCGTAGAACATGACAGGCACCTCCGATAAAAAAGTATCAACGGGGAGTCGAGTACACTGAGAAAAAAAAATTGGTTGGATTAACCAAAAGTCGCGGTGACATACGTTCAAAGCTGTCATTTGTTTGATACAAATACAGCATTGTCTTGTTAAACGATTTATTTGCTTCAATTTATTCAAAATTTGTTGATTGAAAGAAACATTTTTTTTATACCAACAAAATACACCTCTGAACGTATGTCACCGCGCATTTGCTTAATCCAACAATTTCTTTTTCTCAGTGTAAGTCATTATTCCTAGGTTTATAAAAAGTTCATACACACAACATCGATGCAGTGATGTTGCGGTCGGTTGGGCATGGGTCGAAGATAAGTACGAGCCGACAAGTCATATCCGAGCTTGGTGGTTCTCTAATTCATTCTCGATATCGGGTTGAAATAATTACAATTTATAAGTTGGTACCGACGATTGAGCCGAGTATATACGACGCAGGATTATTGCGGGGGTAAAGGATTATGTATATAAGGACGACCGGGACGCGCCGGTTGATATCATACTATTATGCATATTCAGTTGTAACGTACAAGAGTGCATACCACAGCGCCCTATATCGCATAAATAGTCGATCTAATAGGGAGGATTATAAATAGATTAAGAAAACGGAATAATTAAATATAACAAAAATTCCCGAAAAACAGACGAAGCAGGCGATGTTCGAATTTAACTTCAGAGTCGAAGTTATTTATAGCGATGCAATAAAATATCGTCACTTCTTCAATTACATAATCGCGACCGATCGGCAGAGTTTATTAAATAGAAATTGAGTGTAGAGAAGAGTTGAATACATCGCGAAGATATACAGGGAACACGAGGCAGAAACACGACACGAGATCGTTGGTTCATAATTATTCATCCAGACCCCGCGATGATACAGGTTCCGGTCACTGAGTGGAAATGTTAATCAGATACGGTAGGGCAGCCACCTGCCAAAACCGATATGCAATTAATGCTAAATGCTCACAGAGCACGCAATCTTTACACGCGGACCTTTCAACGCAAATCGACTATCATCGGATCCTCGATGCAACTCTCACAGAGTCATATCGTGTATCCCCCCCCCCCCCCGCCCTTTTTAGTCTATTTGTCATCGAACATCTTTCAATGTTTTCTCCACTCTCGTTCCCTCCGACTAACGTCGCGAGAACATCAACCTTTGATATCATCGTCGATGTGTTATCGAAAAAAATTGCCAGTCACTCTGCATGCTAGGAGCAAGGGATTAAAATGTTGAAAAAAGATCCAGCTAAACAGATGGACTCCAAAAAGCATAAAATAATTCTAAAGATTAGAGAGAAATGATAATTCAGGACTCTCAAGTGGCATTTTTTCATTGATAGATATTATGATCGCCAAGTTAATTTGAAGACCCCGGGAAATGTTACACTATAGTTTGAAGATAACCAATCAATGTTTGTGATACACTTGCGCTACCATACTTAAGTGAGCCCGTATCCTCACATTTGTTTGAGCGAGACTTCGCCACTTCGCAAGATCGACTCTATTACACGGCGTGTGTTTGCAAGCTGTACACTATAACGTTGTACACAGTCTACCGGATGATTCGTAGCACCTGCTGCCGTCGGGGCTATTTGAATATTCGAATAAATAGACGAGTTTTCACTCGTCGGCACGACCGCACCTTTGCTCCGCTTATACAAATTATATTATATTAGCAGGTAATATACGCCCTGTTTTGAACGATGCTCGGTTAAAACAAAATTTTAATTTGAATAATGGTCAGGTCCACGTTTATGGTTCGCGCGTGCCTACGGGCGCTCTTACGCGAATAACACTGTCGAAAATAAAAATACAAAAGTTGCGAAACGTTATTCCATAAGGTAAAAAATAAAAAAATAAAAAAATGTATCTTGGCATTAAAATTTTCACGAGCTCTGTATATCCATGAGTGATGAGAATGTAACGAAAGGAATCGATGAAACCTCTAGAGTTGTTCAGTTTACAGGCCCAGGCTGCAGTATAGACTTTGCCGCCCGAGTATACATACACCTCAACGCGGGAACGTAATGAGATATCCTGGATTTAATTAAAGCAATTTGCGCATCGAGAGCTGGGAACGAGGATACTGATTGTCCTGAGAACCACGAAATAATACGTCCCGCAGAATATACGGGTATAGCTATAGTTATCCTCTATGGAAGGTATACACCGTATCCGTGACTCTGTGCGAATCGATAGGACAGGCTTTCAGCTTCTATTTTTCTGATCCTATTGCACTATTGCACTGTTAAGTTGCGCAAATTCCTGTACACACAACAAAGCGTGAATGAGCAGTTAAAAAATATATAAAGCGGAACTATGTGAGAAATTGAGTAGAAAATATTAGCTTGACGTTACGAATCATCATCAAATGCAACATTACTTCGCTATTTCTGATATAATAATCGATATCTGTGTCCCAAAAATTAAAACTGTCTCCCCGATTGTTTAATCTGCAAAAAGAGCATATTTAAAAAAAAAATAATGCCTGATATGTCTGAAATAAATTCAGAAAGCTGCAAGGTGTGAATTTGTATGTATGCGGACAGCTTGAGAGTTATAATTTATACATTCGTGAAAGTGACGAAGAAATAAATGAGTGACACATTCAATTAACGTTGTATTCGCCCGTTATAGTGTCATAATAAATTACAGTTTTCCTCGCGTCGCTCTGCACGCGTAAATGATGCCACGGAGGTGGCCCGATGATCAGGGAAGGGTAAGGCGGGGTGATGATGATGATGATGATCATATACATGAGCAGGCCAACAGGCTTGGCACTTTGCACCCGGCCATCGAGAGAGGTAGCGCGTCCGTCACGCGTTTTTGCACCGCACTCTTTATTCTTTTTTATTTAACCTTGATCTGCGCGTTGATTTCACGTCCATCGCGATGCTCCGAACGCGTAAAAGGCGCGAGGACACCCTTTTGAAAATGAAGCATCGAATTTCACTGTTTAATAACCTGAGATAGCGATAGATACGGCGCTGAAAAAAAGAGAGTTTAAAGTCGCCTAAACTCTGCATGGGTGAATTTAGAAAAACTGCGGCCGAGGACGATCTTTTGACCGGCTACCTTGGTCTTTTCTAGCCGGTATTGAGAAAGTCTTGGGTACACCTCTGCCCGGTGAGGAGAGCTGATCCCATCAGGAAGGCGATCAGCGTGCTGCACGCGTGTCAGGGGCAATCTTCTTTTGAAAAAGCGAAGAAACTCGTGCAAGGCACGGTGCGAGAACGCACCTGGCGCCTTTGCCCCGTTTTTCTCCTTTTTCTCTCCTTCCTCCGCGCGGCTCATCGCATCGACGCCCAATCGCTTTTGGTGGCATTTTTCGATAAGCACTCCCAAAACTTTCGTCGGCAATCGGAAGGTCTTCACAGTGGAGTATGGGCTATATACCACAACACCATTAGGTTGTACATTAGGCTTGTATCGGTCATACTGTAGCTTCTCCGAAAAGGGCTGCCGCGGCGGCACGAATAAGCATAGCGCGTGTTTCCTATTTTCTCCAAAGATTATCCAAGCTCGCCGACAAAAGCGGACGAAGCCGTTTCTCTGGGTATCCCTTTTGCTCGAGCACAGAGTACATCTCGCGGTGGCAAGGGAGTAAGAGAGATAGAGCCACGAACCGCTTCTCTCGGGCCGTACACTGGTTAATGATATTTAAGAGGGACACATTTCACGGCTCGGCTTACAAATGGTCGGATTATCGGATTCACCGACGAGTGCGACCGCTGTAGCCATATACCGTACGGTATACATTGCTTTACGCTATTTAACTCGAATACAGGATATTGTGTATATTTTAAGTATCTCACGGGCGTCCGCGTGCGCCGTCGACAAAGCGAAACCGCTCTTAATTTCTTCTTTTCGAGCCAGGGGCGACCAACGATTATCGCAGTTTTAGGTCCCCGACGAGCTCGCCACAAGGAGCCAAGGTCTCACTCGCTCCGACTCCATTCAAGGCACAAAAGTTTCGGTAAATCTGCCTCTTTGTGGCTTTGTAATTACCGCAATTTAAGGAAACTCGCTCGAGTTTGCCTCCTGCGTAAAACATTTTCAAGATTTTACCGAAAGCGCGTGACGACTGCTGCATTTCGCTTATCCGTAGCTTCGGGGCCCTTGAAAATTATTCGATGACTCTCGTTCTATTTATTTACTTTTTTTTTTTTCTAAAGTCCTATCATTGAGGCTCTTGTTTGTCGAGCTTGCCCTCAAATTGAAAAAGACTGGCTCTGGACCGAGCCCGGAGCAGGCCAGCGCTGCGGTAGCATCGGGGTTGAAGCCGACCGAGGCTTGTACGCAGAGACGTCTCATCAGATAGCGTTTAGCCATGAAATCCCTCGAAGAATACGAGCGTAGTGGGCAGACAGAACGCCCCAACTAGGTAGAGGAAAAGCAAGAGCAATTTAGCCGTCGCCCGGGGGCGAGAATAGCCGCAGAGAGGAAGATGGAGAGAAACGAGAGCGGTCGCGCATCTAGGTAAAACGCCACGCGACCGGCACGACCGAAAACCTGCGTGCGCCCGTGTCCCTTCGTCCAAAGACCTGTCGACCCGTCGGGCAGTCCATAGTTCGCACTACGGGCAGATGTCCGCCAGATAAACTGACAACTTGAATTATATTCATCAGGTTCAACCTACCCGGATGGGCTCCACAGTCGAGCACGAAAAAGTAAAGATATCGAGATATAGATGGATTAAAAAAAACAGAAGAAAAAAGGAAAGATAAAGTTAATGGCTTTATTAACTGTGGGAAAAGCGGTCTAAATGCCCGTTCCATTCGAAAGTGTATACTCCAAACTATTAAGTATACCGCTTGTATACTTATTAACGATTCAGCGCAAACTTTATATATGCCTTTTTATCGCTAATTTGAAAAATCACGGACGCAAATGTAAACGACCGCTGTGGTATATTACGCTCCTTATACCTATCTCGCGTACTTTGTCACCGTAAATTTTATTGCTCTTAATTACTCGGCGCGCCGGGAGAGAAAGAAGGAAATAAATAGAAAGAGGCGAAGCCCGGCTGCATCGCGTGTTCGCGCTTCGGCCAGTTTCCGCTGCGATAGCGGCCACACGAGAACTCCTTGCACATACACACGCTTGGTTTTTTTTTTTTTCTTCTTTTTTTCTACTCTCTTGTTTCCTCTATACGTGTACAGTATAGACTATACACAATGTTCTCTTAACAGTTGTGCAATTAGCGCAATTATTGTTTTATCCTTAATCCGACACTCGGGCGGCCGTATATCCTGGCTGTGTTCATTCTCGAAAAGATAAGTGAAAGAAAAATTATGGGTTCTTGGTGGTGTGACTTTTGGACGGTCGGGAGGATCCTGCATATTTTTTTTCCTTCTTATTTTTACGTCGCTTTTACGGCTTTCGTGTAGAGCCAGTTTTACGGGGTTTTTTTTTCTTTTTCTTGCGAGATGAATTGAGATGTTACGATGGCAGGATCGTTTCCACCGGTCACTATCTCGTCGGGGATGGAAAGCGAGCTTACATTCCAACTGGCAGCCGACTTATTCAGGTGCTATGCCGTCCCAACGTGGTGTTCAGACATCTCTCAGCAGGAATCGGAATGGCTGCAACCCTCCGGGTCATCTGCAACGGTACCTAAGTGAGAAGCACCGAAGAAGGTCGCCAGCTCTGTCGCGCTGGATGTCTAGTTCTCCTCTCTCGTGAAAAGGTACACGAGGCGAGGAAGGGACGTTATGGTTCATAAAATAACGTTTTTCACGTCGATACATTTCCTGTCCCTGAGGACCGAGACTCCAGAGAGAGAGAGAGAGAGAGAGAGAGAGAAAGAGAGAGAGAGAGAGATCGATCGTGTTACAGGATGACTGGACTCACCTTTTTCACTATGTAGATTCCGGAAATAGATCGCACTACGATGACACGCCAGTTGCAGCTTTCAATGAGAAATTCAACTCTGTTCCACTAAATTATATCCTCGTACGGAAGAAGTGTGTTGTGACGATCATTTCGGACAAACATTTAATTGATTCTAGTATTTTTTTATTAGTGATGAATTGTTGAGATCAACGGATATTTTTTAGTTACTTTCAATACAACCATCTGTTCCGCGTGTTGTTATAATTGACTGCGACGAACATAAAGGGTAACGAAAATCTGATAATCTGAAAATATTTTCGATCGGATAATCAAAAATATTTCGAAAAAGGCACAAATGACGTGAATTTTTCCCCCATTTTTCTCTTTCTATCTGCACTTCGGGGACGCGCTAACGAACTCGTAATAATCCTTTGGAAAAAAAAAATAGCAATTCTCACCCTTTAGCCCTCGGCGCGAGGGTCCCAATCAAGTTGGTTTTGAAGGAGCATCGGGAGAGCTTCGATGAATCGATACGGCACACCGCGTACGCCTCGAGGGGTCGATCGTGATGATAAACATCAGATCGATTCTATCAGTTTCGCGCGTAATTACGCGTGTTGGGACACAAGCGGCGGGGACTTCGACGCGGGTCGATTTAAGTGGCTCGTCGGCGCGATAGACGTATCTGCACACATATGGGGACTCTACATTTTTCTTTCGCGTATTCCCCGCGGCGAAAATCAATTGCAGATTGAAAAATTTTACCGACTCAGTCACGAGGATTCAAGAACCTTTGACAGAAGAAACCCATTATAGGCTCTTCTGTCATTTTATTTTTTAAACAAAAATATTGATATTTCTAGATTTAAATCGGATCGGACTTGTCACTGTTTATAGCTAGATCAGTTTTTTTTTTTTTCTCTATCTTTATTGCGTACCAAAATCTAAGCATGCTCTGATTGATTACGCCTGTGGGAAGCTTCGTTCATGATCGAGGGTTGAAATAAAAAAAAAATCGCTGAAACGACGGGAGGCGGCTTTTTGAACTTATCCATCGCCGTTATCTGAAGCGAGAACCGTGGGAGCCTGTTGGTAGCCGCAGAATTTGCACGTACAACGCACGGCGCACCACCGCTCGCACTGCAGGACCTATTGTCACCCTTCGAGAGGCTGCTTCGATCGATCGTTTCTCTCGAGTGCTGCCATTGCGCATTCGAAGTTCACGAGCTTGAACTCGCCCGGTTCTTCCTACGATCTCTCGAAACCCCAAACTCACAGACGATCTCAGAATAAAAAAAAATTCTAAACTTTATGAAAATTTACAGCGCGAACGTGGTAAAAAAAAAGTCGTAACTGAACAATCGTAAATCATTGTTGCGTGGAATTTGGATGCTTAAAAAAAATTCCGTCACTCACACCGACCGAAGGTGATACCGGCAGTAAAACGATAAAAAAATAAAACTCCGACTTGTTTCCTAGACATCTATGAGAAGCATTGCTCGTGAAGGGTTTAAATAAAAATAAAAATAAAGGGCTGAACTAAAGTTACAACACGAAGAGCATCGACGTTTGGCAAAAAGAAAATAAAGTAAAAATGTCGTTAATTTGTTGATCAAATTTAATGCAGCACAACCATAAACCTGTATAGATTGGGCCAATCGAACAACAACAAACAATCGAAGTTTACACTGCAAAGAACGATGGAATACCGTCGAAGTGCAGTGGCTCGATTAATGTGCGCCCAGTGCAACCGTGTGCAATTTGCAGGCCGTTTTCCGGCTGTGCCCGTTGCCCCTGGAACATCATTGAGCGAGGTACATAAACCCCCGTGGTTGCACCAGCAGTGTCAGAGTTCGAGCTCCCTCGAGTTGGTCGAGACCCTCGAGGGAGCGAAAGAGAGAGGGCAGCTCAAGGGGTTGGTACGGTATAATCACGGTGTATTATTCGTGCGCCCCGTGAGCGCGTTCGTCTAGTATCTTCCCGGATCAGAGGGCAGCCGAGCATCAAATTGGCTTAGGTTCCGTGGTGGGCCACGAGAGCCGGAGAGGCAGCGCGAGCGCTCGAGAGCGCTTTGGATACAACAACCGCAAACAATTGTTTGCGACGCACGGGGCAACTCACCGCATCCCCACTGAACGACAATGCGCTGTATTGGTACAGGAGATGCATAAATACATTGCTAGCGAAGGGCTAAATTCGCGACTATCTACTCCAGTATACGGTACGATTAAAATAAAGATTTGAACCGTTCACCGGCTCGATTACAGGACAAGCGTCGTGTAGATATAAAAAAAATTTCCGCGGGGAAATAAGTTCGAGTTACTGTAACTAATTTTGTCGAAATCTCAAAAGTGCCGAGGAATTAAGTAATCACCATCGCAATCCGACGACTGTTTCCGGAATTCGGCTAGAACGCGAAGTGAATTTCGCGTGCCTCGTGGTACTTCTTATTTTTCAATATCAAAAAGGCATAACATTCATTCTCGGAATTGAACTTCGAAGAAGACGTTTACATTTGCATAATAAATTCGGACGCTTAACGTCGAGCTCTCACGTTGTGAATTAATAAATTTTGAATGAAAACAAGAGAACCCTCAGGATATGCGAATGGGTTTCCTTATACGTATGTGTATAGCTTGCAGAGTGTGACACAGACAGGCGAAACGGAAGTAAGTGACGCGTCCCGAGGACGCGCGGTGCCCGACGCAAAGCGCGATGTTTTTTTTTTTTTTCTCCCCTTTTCGTCCCTATAATTTAGCGGAAGATTAAGCAGCGCCGTTGCGCGCGAAATATTCGTGACAAGCCGCCGTATCCGGTGTAAGATAATCGCGGGAATGGTGTGAGAGGCGGTAAACTTTTTTACCTCAACTGCGGTATAACTAGTATGGGCTCGCGCTTCGTGAATTAAAACGCCAAGTGCAGCTCTTATCGTGATTGCATGCGTGTGTGTGTGTGTGTGTGTGTGTGTGTACGTTCGAACATTTCGGAGCATCTGGGAACAGCGAACGATTACTTTAGTTGGCAATTTCACGGCGAACAAACGGTGTATTTATTATCCATCGACTCGGGCGTATGTGGGCCGCGAATATTGTAGTATGTATATATTTGAATTATATGCGATATATTAAATACTAGGTGGCGTATCAATGTGCCACATTTGCGGCAGGTGATTTTTTTTTTGACCCTACTATAATTTGAATTAATTTTCTGTTAAAACTTTCACCATTCGCACCTTGAAACGCTTCAATCGTATGATTTGTGCCACGCGTAAGGGGGTAAAAAAAGCTTCGTACATTCAACAGATATTTCGATATTCGTAATGATAGAGTAATTGTGGACGAACTTCACACTGCGCTCTACCAATGGAAATTCTTTCTGAAGTTTTCCACAAGTGTCCGCTATAAGCGTAAAAATAGTGACTTCTGCCCGTCCACGAGAAAGCTCCCGGATGACAGAGCTGTCGGCGTCTGGTGTCCGCCCAAGAGAAATTCATCTTCGTACATCGTCGAGGAGTCTCGATGACGACGACGACGACGTTGGCTCGTCATACGATGATCGAGGGCAGCCGTCATTCGCTTCTAACTAACACTCAGGTTATACGATAGCTCTCATTAAAAAAAAAAAAAAAAAAAAAACACAAAATTCCTTAGTTGGCTCTTCGTCAATCATGTAAAGATGAAATTAAAAAAAAAAAGGAGCAAATGCTCGTCCTAAGTGTAAGAAGATCAAGGCAATAGCTGTACAAAAAACTCACGCCCTCCTCAATGGATCTTGTGTTTTTTTTTTCGAGGTTACATTCTTCTCAACTATCGGGAGGTGCGCTCTCGATGAAGTAACTCGTCTAAGTGCCCACCTATATAGAAACTCGGCTAATAGGGTCATTGAAGAAGACACGGTCAACGTCCGGTTATGGGGCGGGGTACGTGTTTCAATTTCTTTCCCCCCCTCGCCCCTCTTTTTTATTTTATTTTATTTTTTTTGTTTCTTCTTCGTAATTCTGTTTTACGCCGCGCGCGACGAACCCCACGATGGAATGAGTCGAGATCGAGGTCTACTTCGACGCTTCGGGGCATCATTAGCGGCCGCGAATAGCCCCGCGTCGTCCTGCTACGCGCCCTTTGAGACTATACTCTAACCGCAAGACGACAACGACCATCCGACGGGAGTATAAGAGAATACGAGGAGCGGTCCCGTGGCTCGTGCCGAGAGAGAAACAGGAGAGAGAGAGAGAGAGGCACTTCGCCGTCGTTGATCAGTAAAGACGCGCGGCGGCGGTGATGCTGCTCAACCGGGGCACGCGGCAACCGAGCGAGCGTTCGCGCGAGACGCGCGACGTGACAAATCTCCGAGCTTCCCGTATTTATAAACACTCTCACGCTACATGAATCTAAATCCCCCCCGGAGGGATTCCAGGGAGGCTGCCGCGAAGCAGCGTAGCCTCTACTGCATTAAACTGTGCGTTATCTCTCTCCGACGCGATGCCATGCAACGGGAACCATACGTTTTCTCGCGGTCACCCTCTTTTCGTGCAATCCCCGTTTTTTAGTCTCATTCTCTCGTTTCTTCATTTTCTGATGTAGCATCGGGCTTCGGGACATAATTCTCTGATGTCAGGGACTGTTGTACTTTTTTAGATTCCCGTACAGTCGAAGTTCTCTTGAGTTCGGCGTTTCTCCGATTTCCAGGGCATATAACTCAGCGATGCGTAAGCCTCGAAAGTCAACCCTTTCCAGTTCCGGGTTTTTTTTTTGTTTTTTTTTTTTCCTCCGGTGTACTTCCTGCGCATGCAACTCTGTTCTCGCTGTACAGACTCCTTCCGCTCGACTCCGAAGTGTGTTACACAGTATCTCTCGAGCTCTCCCTCCGTCTCACTCGCTCCCTCTTCTCTGTGTAGGCGCTGTGAGGGTGAACTGTCGCGTTCGCACCCGACGCTTGCCGCGCTGTGTGCATCGAAGCATCTCTCGCGACTCTCGGAGCTTGCTACATCTCAGCTGTTTTTACGACGCTTTGAGTCGCGGGCGTCGCACCGGAATGCGCTAATGAGGACTTGGCTACCGTCACACTTCTCGCGGTAGCTACCCCTCCGCTGATGAGAGAAGCCTCGGGGCAACGGCGAGCCGCGAAGTGAAAGCGTACGCGAAATTCGCAACCCCTTCTTCTACTTCCATTCTTCCCCGACCAACTTCGTGCGAGGATATTTTCATACCGTCTTATCTCGATTCAGTGGGACAGAAACAATAATTCCGTAATCTTTGGATGATGCGATTTAACGGAAAACACTTTCGAGAGCTTTTTTTTTTTTAGGAAAATAAATCTTCAATGAAGCCAAACAATATCTCTGCTAGGCGGCGAAAGTATTAACGAAGAAGACGAAAAAAAAAAAAATTGGATATTATACGAGAGCGAGGGTTGCCGAGCTTAATGCTCCGTGACAAGAGTAATTGCGAATAAAGTAGCGAACGAAAGGGAAAGACGCAGATGTATATGCGGCGTACTTAATTTAATTGTTACGTGCGGAGGCCCGAGAACGATATTAGGCATCGGCGCAGGCCTTCGCCGCTAAGTGGCTTACCCCGGCTACAATTATAAAAATAACATGTACGAGAGCTGGGCTCATTACCGACGATAAAGAAACTTCGCGCGCCGGAATATTACACGTAATTTCGTTAGCGCGAACTCTGCCGCGGAACAAAAAGTAAAGTCACGGTGTTGAAGGCTCATGTTGCATATGCTCGTTTAACTGCATGTTACATTACCCGTGCAGCACGTCCGCGAAGTTGTATTACAATGTAATGTACCCTGCAAGTTCCTTCTTAAACCTCAGAGCTGGGCAGTACTTAAAGTACATGAACACTTATTTGGTACCTAAAGTACGTACTTAAAGTATCAAAGTACTTTTCGGTACTTTAAGCACTATTACTGAGTACTAAGAACAAAGTACTTGTACAATTTTGAACATAACTGCCACGTTTTTCAACGTATTTTTTTCCCGCTGATCACGAATATAACAATTATTTTACGTCCAACCCAATATTTTCCATTTCAATCCAAAAAAATACGACATTTCGTGCATAAAATCGAGACTCTCAATGTCTCACTTCACGTCAGCCATGAAAAGGCCAGCGGATTTGAGCTCAGCGGGAAAAAATACGTCGAAATACGTGCCAGTTAATTAAAAAAAAAAAAAAAAAATTACAATTCGAGTCCATTTGTTGCGTTTTTCAACATCGTCAAACGGCACGATAAAACGCTTGTAGAACGTCGAACAAGATTCTATTTTGTGTATTTTTTCCCGTATAACACGATGAACAACTCGGATTTTCCATGGCTCCATTGGGAGCCGAGATATAGACCTTTGAAAATCACGAAAATCGACGTTTTTTCAAAAGTGGGTAAAAAAATTGAAAAATTGATATTGAAAAAAATTGAAAATTGAAAAATGAATATAACAATTATTCTACGTCCAACCCAATATTTTCCAATTACATCCCAAAAATACTATTTTTCATGGATAAAATGGAGACCTTTCTCAGTTTCGGCTACTGTACTAGATCCATACGTCCTAGATTTAGTTTTTATACATTCCGTCGACTTTCACTCAGTTCTCCAAGATTCAGTCGTCGTAGTCCAGTCGATTAGTCTGTTACAAAGTATTGGAAACGAAGAGTTTGGACCTTCTTACAAAATGTTGGCCCTGAACAAGGCCATTCGATTTGAAAATTCCTGTCTAAATTTCGTACCCGTGGAACTCCGCCTTTTCCGATTAATAAGAAAAAGTACTTTATACTTTGTATTTTACAAAAGTACTTTAAGTACGAAAATTACTTTGTACTTAAAGTATTTGCGGCACGTAGTACTTAGTACCTTAAGTATTTTTCGGTAGTTTCCCCAACTCTGCTTAAACTACACCACTTCAAAATAAGATTGAAAATTATTTTTTTGTTCACCAATCATTCTTCCCCAATGTCAATTGCACTATATAATTTTTCATTCCGCTGCACGAATAAACAAGGGCCCCCTATTTTCATATCGGCGCGATTCAGAGCGCTCGAGACGATATTGTAATGCGCCTTCCGGCAAGTATGAAGTGCGTACTTCTCGCGTATAATTTTACACCTCGTCGGGAGGGTGCGCAGACGGAGACAGTCAGAGATGAGATATGAACGCCCCGTCGGGCGGGAGAGAGAAAAGGGCGTGTTGCGAGATGTACGTTTAAGCGAAGGAGCAAGTAGACGTTCGTGCGCGCATACGTACCTACAGTCTCGGATTTCACACGCGAGCTGTCACTCGACTTGGCTAGGGTTGAAGCACGTGGGTGCGGTACCTCTTTGCACTATACTCAGTACTACGTGTCCCTTTCCCTTCCGTCGGTGCATCCTCTTCTCTTGAACATTTTTCTTTCCCAAGTCCCGCATTTCTTGGATTCTATGACCTCCGACGCATTCAGAAGGTCTGCATTTCCATTTAAATCAGAATAAATTGCATTGTATTCTCGTCTGGGATAAGCGAGGATATTACGAATGATTGTACGCCGGAGCGCGGCCAGCAGAATAAATTAAGAGCAAATGGAGAAAAAGATCGAATCAGAAGCCTACGAACTCTCGCACATACACACACACACACACACACACACACACACACACACACACACACACACACACACACACACACACACACACACACACACACACACACACACACACACACACACACACACACACACACACACACACACACACACACACACACACACACACAAGCTTCGTTGACGCTGCATAGTCGAGTCGTTTCGCAAACCCGAACAGAGAGATTACGTCAGACCGCGATCACTCAAATTCTTTTAATTAACGAATCTTCATGATTTTATGCAGCAAAGATTACCCGCAAAGACCCACTGAATTCCCGAAGCTTTCCGCCCGTGTCGGCGTTTTATTCATGCCGGTAGACATTTTAATGCATCTTTTGATCAATTCGCCTCTCGTACGCACACTGTGTCATTACGATGGGAGCTTCAACACGAGGCCGATTAATTATTTCGACACGCTATTTAATGCATTACATTGTATACATCACGCCCGCGCGATCTGTCCAGATTGGCGTATGAAAAAAAAGATTGAAATGAAATCCGGTCGTGCTTTTTTTTATAAAATGTGATTATGAAACTTGTAGATTGTTGAAATTGCCCGCGTATAAAATAATTCAGTAACAAGTTACGGAAGTAACTCGGCGGAGGACGAACATAGAGTCTAATAAGAAAAAAAAAAAAAAAGAAAATGAGCGTAACAATTTGAACAATCAAGGACGCGCGGAAACGTCGATTGGGCTCGATCACGGCATTGAATATCCCTCTCGAGTTCGGTCGTCGGTGCGTGTTTGAGTTACGAAACTGCCGTTGTCGGAAGATTGTTTTATTTTTCTTGTAATTTAATTTCCGTCGGGAGGATTCCGTGCGAGTATCTGGAAGCCGGAAAAGGCTGCTTTGCCCGTTAAAAAGAAAATCTAAAGACTCAATCAATCTTGATCCGACGTACTATGTCGGAAACGCGCTCCAACACATACACGTATGCCTATGATATGCTGTGGTACCTCGTTCCTTTTTCCTTTCTCTCTCTTTTTTTTTTTTTCTACCTTCTTGGCTGGGTTCGTCGTCGACGGTGGTGAACGCGCATCCGGCGCCACGCTACCTCGATCCACCTGCTGCCGCTGCAGCCGCGCGTGCATCCACCGCGGTCTCTACCTATGCACCTTCTCATCCTCACGTAACTTCTCTGTTGATAATAATAACGCGCCCGTACCCGTGGCGTCGCGGATCGCCACTCGCAGCACACGAGTTATTGCGCACAGGCTGTGCGCCATACGCGCACTCCGCTATCGTTGCACACGATGCAACTTTTATGCACGATATAGCGAACACGCATCGGTTCGCGGTATAGGGTAATCCGCGTTTTTAATTGTGACAGGGTGCAGGTCGTCGAGATAATGGTAGCTCTTTTTAATTTAACACCCGACCGAAAGGGAGGAGTCTCGTGTGTCTGACATTGACGCGTAGTTGCCAGTCCCGTGGCCTCCCGGCATCCCGGCCGTTGAAAAGATCGTAATACATCGACCTTCCACAGGATCTAACGAAACGCCTGGGTGATCGATGAAGCTTGAAATTCGGTACCCGACGATAACTGTTTTCTCCGGGGAGAGAATTTATATCGCGCCTGATGAGAATTAAGAACGCACGGGTAGACGATGAAACTTATTTATCGCGATATAGTCGGTCGGGTTAGTGCAAAGGATGTATTGTTCGATGGAACGGGGCCGGTCCGCGTAAATCCCTCGGGCACAAGCCAAGTTCCGATGGACGTTATTCGTTCCTTTTCTATCTTTCCTCATAACTCTTGTCCCCCTTCGAGCCGGCGTAGTGCCGACGCATGCAGAAATCTTTGAGTTTATTGTCTCTTTGGCTAGGCCGATTGGCCCTGCGCCACACTAGCTCACGACACCGTGCACATATCGCGCCGCACACACCGTCGGGCCTCCTTCCCACTGTGCACTCTCGTGATCGATGTAGCTTTAAATACGTCCTGCTTGACAATTCGGCTATTCTACGAAACTCGGGGACACCGAACGACAAACGCAAAATCCACGGGGCCAAATTGAAATTATTTATCGCACCTCGGTCTCTTCCCGAGTCGCGCGAGCCCGCGAACGGTCTGTGCACCCTCTCTTACGAGGTCATCATTAGACGAATTAGAATGATCTACTGTTCTCGCGATTTGATGCGGAGCCAAACCCTCTATTCCACCGATTTCTCGCGTAATTCGATAGTGCGCGAGGCTATTAATACATTACGATAAAATATAATGCGAATCGTATGAAAATTCATCGTTCAATCGGTAATTCACATTTGTACAGCAAGCTAATCGCGGATAATCGATGAACGTGTGGAAAATCATAAAATATCGTTCCCCTATCGTACTCTAAATTTTAATTGACGCGACTTTGGCTCTTTCAGTCTTTGAGTCCAATTCAAAGGAGAGCCGCCGACTCCCGGTGGGAAAATATTAGTTTTCACGACCATCGCTGCACACTCGTTCGTATGCTCTACATACACCGATACGAAAGTTCCTGTGAACATTGAGCAGCGCATGTGGTAGAGAATTAGTCTGCTAGAGTTTGTGCGCTCGTCTTCTCGCAAGAGTAGGTGTTCCGTAACGATGACTGCATGTATGGGTGACCGTACATGCACAGAGTGCAGACTACTCGGTTGGGGGAGGTCTTGTTGGTCTCACGCGTGCTACGCTTCTCGGTCTACACGCGAACTCGCTGTGTGACGCGCATTACGTACGCATTATGATAACTACTGGGTTTGTGCTGAAGCAAAGTCAGTCCACAGGCCCCGGTACGTCTCCGGTATCTCACGAGCCACCGCGCGCCGAGCCACCTCCTCTTCGCGGCTCCGTCTATATAATACAAAGCTTCCACTATGCGCTGCACACTATTTTCCGAGGATTCTTCCTCTGCACGCAGACGATTATTACAACGTGTAGCTCAAGAGTAGAGCATAATAGTACGTAATGGTACAGCGTAGGCGAGGAAATCACGACGAGCTTCTCGTCACCTGTCATACACACTTTTCTATCTCGAATGATTGTTCGCTGTCACGAAATCGTAATTTACGGGAACTATGGCATTTTTTCTATCGATGATAATAACGCATCTGTCGTGAGAGGCCTCCGAGTGAAATTGCCAGTCTTAGGATGGTAAAAATCGAACATTTTCACGTATTTCATGAGGTTTCTAGGTCTTCAAACAAAAATCTTGTGAACCTGGATTGGTGTACTTTTTTTTTATTCCTCGGAGCATGAACGTTGCTTTTTTATAACGAAGCAATGAAGACTTTGATGATTTATGGTGTACGAATAACTAATTCGTCGGAGATAAGTGAACACGCTATTACGAAGATAAAAAAAAAAAAAAACGGAGACAGAGTTGGAAACTCTAGTTGAGATGGTAATTCAAATGGAAGTCGTTAATTGCAATGGCAACGTGTATTTATCTAAATGGAGATCATAAGTGCAAAAGTACGCGCGCGCATTAATGTTTTTTTTTCACGCCAGTGCGAATTCCAGATGATAATTCTGATACGTTTCGCTGCCACGGTTAGGAGGGATAGAAAAGCGGGCGCGCCGGGTACCACGCCCCCTTCAGGATGCCCACAACCGTGTCATCGCAGCTCATCCGAGACTTTCGTACGGGTGGCAAAGGCTTTATCGGAAAATTTGCCATTTGCATTTACCGCCGGACACATTTTTACACGCGAGCGTACATTATCATTTACGCGTTATCTCGCAGCATATATTTTCACCGCGGCGACTTCTCGCAAATTTATCGGAAGTATTTTTGCTCTTTCGAAAAACTAGAAAATTGTGAAACATTAGCGGATAGGAAAACTTTGTCGTATTCGCAGAGAAATCGCGTAAAGGATCGAGCATTAAAATCCCATCAAATGTAATTTTTTTTTTAATTCGATGCCTCGATCCTCTTAACGGCTCGAACATGTTTCCGGAAGTCATTTCTCTCTCGTAGATAAAAGTACGAGAGAGTCGACGTTACTCGTGTCGTTATTCGCGACGAAGAGGTAGACGAGCTGGGACCGTGGCCTGCAGTTTTGTAGAATGAAAGGAAACCGCGACTGGTTCACACGGAGAATCCACAGCGGCACGCACGTAGGCGGCCTGAACCATTTACTTTGGAGCAAAGCGATTTCCTTTTATACGTTGACTGTGCATACAACCAAGCTCTCCCACAACCCACCGCGAGAGATGCCAAGCGGCAAGTCTTTCCATCTCTCGAACATCGCTCGTAAAAACAACGAATCGTCTCGAACGCAAGAAAAGAACGCTTCGTTCCGGAAGCCAAAGCAGTAAAATTCCCAAAAAAAAAAGAAAAAAGTTATGGCGATTCGTCAAATCGGAAGTATCCGCTATATCGATGATGAAATGCGTAAAAATTTTATGTCCATCGGCGTCTCATAAATCACGTTGACTGATTAATTAAGTAAAATTAATTTTTAAATGATTCATAATTTTTGAAAATAATTTTTCCGTTCCATGTTTAAAGTACAGTAGATGCGAAAATATGCCACATAGAAACAATGACCGCGGAAAAAAATACAGGATATTCAGACAATATAAAAAAAAATGGTCGCTTCTTCTCCTGCAACCACAATATAAATTGCACCTACCGCGTTCCTATATATGTACTTCTCTATCTCAAAGTCGGTTTATTTTCAACGAGTTTTTAATTGCTCGAGCTGTGTACGTGTCGTTTGTACGCTCGCGTCACGCATGCCTCGAACACACATTGGGTATGGTGTCACGATTATACATGGATCTCGACACAGACAATCGTCTATTGCACTCTGCGCATAGTTATTTTGATGATGGTATTGAGATGTTGTCTGTGTTCTTTCGAGAGAACAAGTTCGTTCCGCATGTAACGTTACATGCACAAAGCCCTCTCGGGAGCACTTTATACCATCGCGCGTGAAACGTACCGCCAACGTCACGCCATAGTTGCGATCTTTATTACTATACTTGACGTCCATGAGGATATATATATGTGTAGAATGATAACGCGATTACTTCCTCGATATAAACGCAAAGGCAACGAACCGCCTAGTGAGCTAACGTGCGAGCTTCGATACACACGTCATTGCAGCTTCTCTTTATAGATCACGTTAAACATTAATGTGTTGAATTATATTTGATAACGTTGATAAATATAACAATTTCTCACCGTCAAAAATATCCCGGTGCCAATAACGCAAACGGCAACGGAACGAGAATAAGCTAATTCAGGCGCGGCGCGTAAAGATATGCATCTGCCTTCCGCAATTGTAAGTACTTCCATTTCGCAATTAAGAGGAAATAAAACGATCACCAACGTTATCTCTCGAAGACGTTAATTAATTATCAAATTAAATCCCATGAACGGCAAATACTCGCGTATATTTATGTATACGTAGAGTGTGGTGCACATTGTAACCCGCCAAAGCAGTTCCCGAATCGAATCTCATTATGGATCATCTCTCATTCTCGCCATTCTGAGGTTCGGTTCGTTACTTTGCTCGCTTCGCTTATGCAAAAATTTACAAACCAATGTCTCAATTTCGCGTCTATTGTATTATCAACCGAACTTTCCGCATCCGCTCGCAATATCAAGGAACTTCTTCAGGACCTTTCTTGTGGAACTTCTATCGAGTTAAAAAAAAATGGAAGGTAAAGAAGAGAAATTCAGACTCAGAAATATCTAGCCTGGAAAAAAAAATGCCACCATCCCGAATCGAAGTATCTTTCGGCCGTGCAGCGACGCTCGCTCGCTCGATAAATTGTTCGAGAAAAGAGACGTCCCGGTCGGCGAACGGACGAGGCAGGTGAAACCAAGAAGCTTTTCTCGGTCCCCAGACTTTTTCGTTTCCAAAAAGTCCTCGCGACGGTGAAACACACCGTGGTCCGATCTCCTGTGTTCACCGTTCGCCTACCGGTCCACATAGCTCGGTGCAAGCGCATTCTTGTTTCCCACCGTTTCTCCGGCGGACGGTCGCGCGACCTAGCTCGTTCGGTTGTTCCACCAGTGGTCCACGTCACAAATCTTCTCCGGTAAGCGAGAGAGATAAAAAATACAGTGCGGAGAATGAACACGGCAACATATCCCAAGCTAGAACGATTCTTTCCGGCCAATGACGGTTTTATCCTTCGATGTTTTCCTCGCGGCCACCGAGATCATGCAGATAATACACACCAGCGTCGTTGCTATGCTATATATACATATATATATATATATATACACACACCATATGTATGCCATATATACAGCGCCAACGTCGGCCGGAGTGCAAGACGAACGGAAAAGATAAAGATGTTAATAGAAAGATCGAAAGAAAAAGTGAGACGACCGCTAGTGAGGACCTGTTTTTCGTGTTAACAACCGAAACTCATAAAGACGTTTAAGTGGCCTAAGAAAAAACAAAGAGAGAGAGAGAGAGAGAGCGAGAGAGACTTTGAATTTCGAAGCGAAGATGCCGACGACGCGAAGCCACAGACGCCGACGCGACTTTTCAGTCAAGGACGAGATGAATAGGGTTGTTCACCGAAAGCTGTATACATGGATCTGATTGTACCGTATACTATGATACTTCTATATATATATATATTATGGTATAGATCGTCGAGTATCGTATACCTACGCCCAGCATTCTGCCTATTAGTGTTGGGTTCAGGAGCGCGCACATTCGGTTGACTTGAATGGAGAGGAAAAAGAGTCCGCGTAAGCAGCGTTATAAATTTAACGATTCTATGGTCCAGAATGAAGTCATCTTGGAGGAAGGTCGCCTTAATGACACTCGATAGAGAACGATGTGCGCATCAACGACAAAAGTTGGCCAATCCTTGTCTTCCGTTACAAGTTAAATTTCAAAAACCAAAAAAATGTCGATTAAAAAAAAATATTACAGCATCGAATGAAATATATTGGCTTCACGCTTGCTATATTAGAGGAATTTCCATGTGTATTAGTTGTAGACGCTTCGTGTTGATAAATAATGATGCGCGATGAAGCGATTACAATTTAAGTTGAGCTTAAGACTTTGGGGCGTGCACTCAATAAGCGCGTCAGTATCGCGATGGAGAAAGAAGAGAAAAAGAATTTGTAAACTCCTTTTTTTTTTCCAAGTCGGCGTGAGATCAAAAGGTAGCGGAGGACACATTGATAGTAAGAGTTGGGCCGAGTGTCATCCGTTTTTCCCTGACAGCTTCACTACGGCAGCTCGTATAGATAGGTGGGACAGTACACGGGACCGAATGCACGAGGGCGGGGTTTCTATCTCTCGAGAAAACTGACCTGTTCGTCGAGAAACGAAGATTTTGGAGTTACGGGGGTTCAGGAGGGAGTCCGGCTGGTTCTACACCTCAATCGATTCACGAATGCCTGGAAACATTAACCGCAGAGCTGGCCAAAGTACCGAAATGTACTTAAAATACTAAGTGCTGAGTACTTTTTCGTCTTAATCGGAAGAGGCGAAGTTCCACGAGTACAATATTTAGAGAGGAATTTTCAAATCAAACGGTTCTGTTCAGGGCCAACATTTTTCCAAAACGTCTAAACTCTTCGTTTGCAATCTTTGGTAACAGACTAATCGACTGGATGAATAGCAACTAAATCTAGGATGTATGGATCCGGTACAGTGGCCGAAAGTGAGGAAGATCTTGATTTTATGCATAAAAAAATCGTATTTTTGGGATTTAAATGGAAAATATTGGGCTGGGAGTAAAATAATTGTTATATTCGTGTTCAGCGGGAAAAAATACAGCGAATATCGCCTTGAAACAAAAAAAATCGAGTAAACAACGATTTTTCAATTTTTGAACCACTTTTGAAAAAACGTCGATTTTCGTGATTTTCAAAGATCGATATCTCAGCTCCCAATGGAGCTAGGGAAAATCCGAGGTGCTCGTCGTGTTCTACGGGAAAAAATACACACGATAAGGTCTTGTCCGAAGTTCTAGAAGCGTTTCATTGGGCAGTTTCAGAGCGTTGAAAAACGCGAAAAATTGACTCGAAAGGGGTAGCCTTGCAATTTTTTGACGAATTTTTTTTTTCGTTTTTTTAAAAATGAACTGCCACGTATTTCGACGTATTCTTTCCCGCTGAACACGAATCCGCTGGCTTTTTTGGGACTAAAGTGAGGCAATACAGTGAGGCAATGAAAGTCTCCATTTTATGCACATTTTGACGATTTCAATTTTATGAGACGGACATATTTTTACATTACGAAAGACGTGCAAAGTAATTTGCGCATGGTTTCCTCGTTTATTACAATTTTGATCTTAGTACTCAGTAACGGTACCTAAAGTACCGAAAACTACTTTGATACTTTAAGTACTGCCCAGCTCTGATTAACCGGGCTCGGATGAAACAAGCCACTATAGAGTCGAGAACTCTTTAGTCACATGTTAGACAGAATTAAAAATATCCTGATTACTCACAAAAATGGCAACTGATAAAAGTTCAAGAAATAAAAATCCCCTTGACATAATTTCAATGCCATAAAAATGCACAATTTCCCTCGCGACCGCTAGCGTTAAGAGAGAAAAAAATTGCAGTATACACATCGAGAAAAACATAACTAAGGCTCAACGCCATGGGGAAGGCTCACACGGTTATTTGCGTCATTGCAACCTTTCATTGCCTATGAAAACTGTGTGTTCATAGAAAGAACTTTCATACATAGAAATATCGTTGAGTTGGGAGTTTGCGAACAGTCGTCGCGTCCCACTGTGTAATTGCTGCGAAAATGAGGCGTGTCTGAGTGCGGAGGGCTCGCGAACGGTGTCGTCGTATGTCGAGTAATGAAATTTCTCATCGTATCACCGATGCACAGTGTGTATCGTGTGCAACGATATTAATATATCCCTTTGGCGTTTCATTTAAAGTCAGACCTTAGGTGTCAAATAAATTCGTGGTTCCCACATGAATCGACGAGGAGTCGCCGATCCGTGCGTGTTTAGCTCTGCGGGAGTGCAGAAAGGCGTGCCAATATGCTTTTGCACGATCGCAGTACCGGTGCGCTAGAGTTGCGTTTAAGATCAGTGCTGTGAGCAAAAGCAGAACCCCCCCCTCGAGGCTACGATCCAACTAAATCCCGCAATGAAAGTTCCGGGACGACTGCCCACCGATCGTCATTGTGAGCACTGTGCGAAATCGAAGGGGGGGCTTCACGATATTCTTACATACAAACGCCGTTCATGAATCTCGGTCGTTCCATTATACTCTGACTGAAAATGTAACACCCTTGCGGATACAATGCGACAGAGACCATTATTATTCGAGCGGGAATTATGCGAAACATATCGCCTGTACTCTAAAGACATTGACGACGTTTTCCGCGTGATTTGATCGAGTGAAAAAAAATCAGTATATCGAAACGATTGGATTACAGACTCGATTGCCGACTGAGCCGGTGTAGGGGTGGGAGAGGAGGTTTGCACATCTCCTTAATGGATAACTTCATTATCTTTTTAATAACACGGTAGATTTCGGTGGAAATATATCGGCGCGCTCGGTTAGATAAAAATCGCCGGTCTGCCGACCTGATCTATGTCGCGTGGCCCTCGTATACGTTTATCGAAGCCTCTATCTTACTCTCGCCTCGGCAATTAAATCCTTCGATGTTCTTCAAGACAGTCGCCCTCGAACATCCGAAACCTATATCGATTCTTATACACGAAAGGCTGTATCTCTCAATCTGGAATCTCCACGACAAGAGCCGTAAAAAACGTTTCGGACGTCGCTGACGGAGTTCGTACTTGTGTAGTTGGACGAGCATCGATATAAAAGAAAAAATTAAGGAATAAATATAAGAATATAAATGACTGTCGATACCGATTATCGATTACAGACGCAAATTTAAAAAATAAGCCAAACTGGTTTTTCCAAAAAAAAAAAAAACAAAAAGTGAAGAACAAAAAAAATGCATTTAAATCCATTAACGTGACCTGAAATCACAGCGAATGTGTATGAAAAAAAAAAAAAATCATTCAGCAGTAACGTAGCAACGGCAATAAATCATCGAGTCCTAGATACTTCTTCGGTAGCATTGAGAGACGACGAGTGAAATTTAATCAATAATGGGAATAGCGCGAGGTCTCGTCTATACCGATGAGGTATTCTCTACGAGCGAATAACTCTTAACTATAAATATGTGGACGGACCATCCATTCTACGGTAAATTCACCGGACGAGCTGACAGCCCGGGGGAGCAAAGTCGCGGACGCCAAGGCGTTTCTTAGGCGTAGAATGCGAATCTATAATTATACGCGGTCTTCTATTTTTATTTTTATTTTTTTTTTTTCACTTTAAAGAAGAATAAGAGAGGAAGAAGAAATAAAAGAACAAATTATGTGCCGCTGCCCAGGTATTATCGCCTTGAACCAACAAAGCCGAGACGCTTCTCGGCTGCTGTTTCCTATGGTAGGTGACGCTTGCCCATGCCGGAGACTCCACCGGCACTCGAATGGAGTGGCCAGGACGGCGGCAGAAACGGGTGGGAAAGAGGAGGACGACAGGGCCCTAGCTCCGAGGGTCTACAGTTAATAGCAGGTCTCGCTTAATGATCCACGTCTCGGGGGGGGGGGGGGGGGCTTCGGCAACCAAACGAAATGTCATTGCAGTAGATTCGATAACGTGACTCTTCCTTATTCCGAACTCGGAGATCGTCTATATATATCGGCATATTGGTCTCGAAATGGCTCGAGGCTTTTTTTTTTTTTTAATAAAATTCGGTGAGATGCAACGATGGGTAGGCGGCACGATAAAAATCAGTCGAAGTACCGGTTGGACTGACTTTTTTTTTATAGTCATTCACGTTGGATTCGAGAAATATGAGTCGAAGCTAATTCATAGAATATCCGAGTACTTTAGATATATTTGTTCACATGAAAATTGGATGAATGTCGGTGGCCGATGTTCAAGGTCAAATTATAAATCGTTATTAACATTGCAACGAATAAGATACGAAGAATAAATCTTGTTCGAGAGCTTCATGTGTGCCAAGATATGCTATGTGCCCCTTACAATTTGCTGCCGAATTTCAAACTCGTCGGCCGCGCCGGGTTAGAAACCAAAGCGGGTTATTATATCTCCCTGTCAGTAATTATATTCATTACGAAATAAAGCGCGGGAGCCCTGCTATTTTGAATTATGGGTCCAAAGATGGAACCATAATTCAGAACGTATATTATGGCCTCCCGAAGCCTTCCTGTATACCTGCGACGACTGCGTTTGATTATTATTATCGATCGAACGCGCCGTGAACGAGGCAGACGAGCAGTGTGATATATATACACGACAGTACTCGGAGAGACACGCTGAAACGTGTAACAAATATAAATCAGATCTTCTCATCTCACTGTTGGTTCGGGTATTACTCAAAAACTAATTCATTCCATGACAATTTCGTTTGAATTATATCACTGGAAGGTCGTATAGACCATTGAGTCGATTTTCAGCTATCAGCGGAGGCTTATATCGTGTAATCGAAGAAATAAAAAAGCACTGATTATTTATCGAACACTCCTTTTGTAAAGAAATCATGCTGACATACCTTTCAGTACACGTGGCTCGATCTGCCTCGGTTGTTTCGTATGTTTTCCTGCGCTTCCCAAGAAAATGGCAGGTTTCCGTCCTTTTCCATGGTCGATTACACCCGATACGTTGTACTCCGACCGCTGCAACATATAATAGATGGATTTACTATTTTATCGCCTTATGGAAAGCTTTTATCCAGAGATAGTCGAATGTTGTTTCAAGCAAAAGTCGAAAGTTGTAACGTCGATAACTACGATACCGTTTCGGGAACAACGACACAGCGACAATCTTTCTCCCTCAATGCCTCAATGTCGACGTGAAAACCACGCGAAACTTACAACACACTGTTGTTCTTCGGCTTTCACGATTCCATCGGTATTTCATGAATCGTGAGAGTTAATAACACGTTGAACTATCAGTGTAGTGTTGCGAAAATGTTGTCGCGTACGGCTCTGGGCATCCATCATCAAGCACTGACAAGAACAAATGCAGCTTCACGCGTAAGAATAACTATCGTACCGCTAGGTTATGTTCGCTCGGCTCGTCCGGTTCGTCCGGCGCACCAGAATACTGCTGCGTTTTCATTCCCATCGAATCGTACACATTTATATACCATGTCACACGTTGTTTTGCAGAGAATCGTGTACAGATCGATGCATCTGGCATGCAGAATACGAAGTGCCGGTTTGGGATCGCATTCTATCATCAAATTATCGAAATACACGCCGGTGCTGGATGCATGCACGAAACGTTACGCCAGCACGAACGACGCCGCGACCAGTACCGGAGATGCAACCGTCGACGCTATTATTGGAGTTCAAACAACGACTGCGGCTTCGACGCCAATTGCCAATGCGACGACCGGTATTGCTAATACCAATGTCGGCGAAAGTGTGACTGCAAACGTATTGGACCCCATACCAGGTAAGCATTTAACTCAAACTGGTACACGTGATCGTGCATGAAAGGTTTTGTATTGGTATCTTATGGTTATTTAAAATAATAATAATTTTTTGGGTAATTATTAGGGCCATTCGAATACAAGATAACATAAAATAATGATAATCATTGTTATTATACAACTACGTAGGGAGTTATTCAAGTTGTTTTTTTTTTCATCTAAGATGTTCCAATACCACCTGTGGTCACTGTGCTGGACACAGTTGCAGACATCGGAGAAGTGTCGTTACAATCCATGGGAATGGGAGGCTGGTGGCCTCCGGGATTGGTACAGCAAGGCATTGAGTTACTTCATTCGGGTGTAGGATTGCCTTGGTGGGGAGCCATAGCTGTTGGTAATTGCCTAGTCTCTCAACGTAAACTTTTTCTGTACGTTGTACGATTTGTTTGAAATTATGCGATACTCTGTTGAATTACAGGAACAGTGATAATAAGAACGATGCTCTTTCCACTGGTGATAATGACACAGAGAAACGCAAGCATAATGAATAACAACCTACCGGAGATGCAACGCCTACAAACGCTTATGACTGAAGCAAGACAAGAAGGCGATCAGCTACAATGTACACGGCCACACCCACAAAGATTATCCACCCATTAAGATTATAAATTTATCAGAGAATTTGGTAGTTAGTTTTGTGAAATATACTTCTGTACTTTTCAGCTGCAAGGTACGGACAAGAGTTGATGGTTTTCATGAAGAACAATGGTTGCAATCCCATGAAAAACATGGTAGTTCCATTCGCACAGGTATGTTTTTCCATAAAATAATAATATATTGAATTGTCTCAAACTGACGTACATATTTTAAATAGATTGCTACATGTTTTTTCTTCTTAGGCGCCGATATTTATCTCTTGCTTCCTGGGCTTGAGAAGAATGGCTGAATATCCAATTGAAAGTATGAAGGAAGGTGGTTTATGGTGGTTTACAGATCTCACGATTCCAGATCCGTACTATCTGTTACCGCTGATAACAGCAGCAACACTCTCGCTGACGATCGAACTTGGTACCGATAGCGCGAGGGCAGAAACTTTGGGAATGTTGAGATACGTCATGCGAGCACTACCAGTTATAATTTTTCCCTTCACCCTCCACTTCCCCGGGGTAAGTTTATAATTTCACCGGGTATTATCATTATTTATCATTATATTATTAACTCTGTGAATTACGTTGTTTACAGGCGATTCTGTGCTACTGGGTTTCGTCAAATTTCATCTCGTTATTACAAGTCGGAATTCTGAAAATACCGAAAGTTCGAGAGTTTTGCAAGATCCCACCTCTGATAAAGCATTCTCCGAAAGCTCTAGCACCAAAACAGGGCTTTGTTGATGGATTCAAGAGCTGTTAGTATTGTTAACCGCAAACATGGATTAATGAACTGACATTCGAGATCCCAACATTAAAGTCGTATAGCCATTTTTACGTTCATATTATTATTTGTATAATTGACATAAGGACTTACTTATTTTTTTTATTTTTTTTTTTGCAGCCTGGTCAAACATCAAAGCATCACGAGAAGCAAACGCCAGATTCCAAGTGGACGAATTGCAGTTTCATCGGGCCGGACGGGGACCTCTACGCAAAACTTATTCGTACGATCCAACCAAACAATTCTCCGTTCAACAGAAACCAGCCGCTGTAATGGCCAAGAAGAGATAATTCGTATATTGTAAATATGTTGTGTACAGACATTCGCGGTACGAGCTGCCGGGATATCATCCATTGATTAATCCAAGGCAAAAAATTTAGTATTCAGTCTGCATGTTCAGTGCTCTTCAGTTCTTATAAATTGTAATAGCTAACTGAATAAAAATTGAAAAATGGACAGTGAAATTTGGTAGAAGTAAAATATATCGTCTTCCGTATGGTTTCATGCCGCTAGGCCAAGTACCAGTAGGTAAAAGATAAATGTACGCTTTTGGAAGTGACGAGTCCATTTTTCATCGATCTCATGTTATCCAATATCCTGCCGATTCTGGACAACAGAAATGGACCAATCAATCAGCCATGCAGACGAAGAACGAACCTATTCTCTATATTCTATTTCGGACAAGACTAAGTCTAACAATGATAATAATAAGTATTCACAGATAATGTGAACACTAAAGCGATGATGGAAATTGAAGTTTATTTTTTCGAATCATGACAATAAATAGAAATTGTAAAGCGTATGGTACCACAGGTGAAAAACCTATCACAACATCTCGAAGATTCTTTGCTGAAAGATTAGGTAACTTCGAACTGAATATGACAATTATGTAAAAGACTAAAATCAGAGTTTGCAAACTTTGGACTAACGACAACGGTTACGCGGCGAATCAATTTTTGCTCGGCAATTTCCGAAGCCCTTCGCCATGTCTCCAGATATATTCAACACCATCCACTACCAGTTTTCTGTATCTCACGTTTACTATTCTACCTTTCTCAGTTTCATCCTTGGCGATCAATTTTAATTGTCGACGAACATCCCTGTCGTAGGTTGTCTCCTGACTATTTATGTAGATACCTGTTCCCTTCAATATCCCTCTGTTGGCGATTATTCTATCCTTGTCCTCGACATTTCCCAGAGTCACGATAATCAGAGAGGGCTTTTGAGACCTTTCCAAGAATGTAGCCCTTTCAACAGTAACTGATCTGTGGAACGTATCCTCGAGAAACCGGCGGACTGATTCCTGGATATTTGTTTTATCAATTTCCAATCCACTGATGACGATGCTGTTGCGTTTCAGTCCTTTCTCTATGGCCTCCAGTTTCCATTCCAGAAAAAATATTCTCTGTTGAGAACTTGCTATGTCAGACTCCCATGGCATGGGCCGGAAATTCCGTTCACTGAGAGCTTTTTTCGTGGCTGCGGTGTCCCTGCTCAATCTGTTAACTATATTTGTAAGGTGATCCATTTTTTCCATGAGCCTGTCTATCATACTCTGGCAGGAGGTGGAATCATCGTCGTGGAGGCCCTTAATCTCGTTGACATTCTGAGTTACAGCCACCTTTCTGAAGTCTACCTTCGAGCAAATCGTCTTTGTGATTACTCTGCTTCCTAAGATCTCCGATGCCTTTCGAATTCGACCCGCCATTCTCAGTCCGTAGCTGATACTCATAACCCCGCACTGCACAGTCCCTTACTCGTACAGCAACGCTAACCTCACCTTTAAAAAGTTATAATTATCAGCGCTATTTCTCCTCTTTACATCGGAACAATTGACTCCGATCGTTAAAAAAATCGAGTTTTCAAATTTGATAACGAATTTACCTTTTTTGTCAGTTCATATACTGTAAAATCATGTTGATACACGAGGACACTGAACGCTCCAAGCTACAACTACACCGGAAGTCAAATCCTAATTATTGAAATCCAAAACGGCCGAAAAATTTTTAAAAATGGGCCGAACGCATAATTTACAGACCAAACATTAACAATTTTCGTCAGGATCTCGCCCCAAACAAATTTCTATGACGAAAACCGATACTCCTCACAAGCAAGTAATATTATGCATTACATAACAGACCTAATGATATGGAGGGTTTTCAAACGAGATGAAATTGATATGGATGGAGTTGATGGAATAGTTATATTTGAAATTTTCCGTTGAGCACAAAAATTTATCTTTTGAAAAGATGTCGTATCGATTCGTCCTATATAAAAATGTTATTCCGACTTTAAAAATCAATGTTCATGTCTGATATTCAACGTTTTTGTTGCTTAAACGCACAAACGTCTACATTAAAGATCTGAAACGATAAACGGTTAAAATTGGATGAACCATCGTCCCATAAATGTAATAATAATGCTGGCACTGAAAAATAACTTCCATCCAAGGTTGAAAGTGGCCTCCATGCCTTAATTTGTTTGCGGAATAAATCTGATTGAGAGAAGATTGTGTCCTACACCACTTTCATACACCGAAAAATTGAATGAGCCATTGAAGAAATATATTTCTGTGATCATAAAACAATCTAGTACGAAAATAATGGCAAGTGCAAAAAGAGCACAACAATGAATTTAGTTGAATGAACAATGTATACATAGGTCGGAATTATCTTCACCTGTCAATCTGAAATCCCTTAAAAAATAAAAACGGGAGAAAGGGACTTTGGTTGTAATCCAAGCTCCTTCCTTTATTCAATTTATCTTAAATTAATCTGCAATTGCATGATTAAGCCAGTGGCTTAAATATTTACAGCTTTGTATCTATATAAAGTTTACCTTTTTGCAAAGTTCCTCATATTTGTTCCCTGTACGAAATTCAAAAATTTCCTGAAGCTCTTCAAATTTTGATGCTGACACATTGATTGATGACTCCGATGAGATGATGATTCTCCGTCGCTGCGGCGACGCGTTCCTTGTCGGCCAATTGTTTGTTAACAGCTGATTCGGAATTATGAGTACCGGGAGTGATGGATACATTGACTTTGAATCTTTTGGGCAACGAGCGAAGCAGTTGAACTCTTATGGAGAGGCCTATCAGCGTAGCCATGCTACAGTGAGGTATCGTTGGTGTAAATTGAACGTTGACTTTGTTGCTTTTGTCATCCACCTGAAAGATAAAATTTTATAATTATTCAAATCATCCCACATAATGTAAACTTACAAAAGATGCATGTATTATATATATTACATTATATTAAGGTATTATAATGTATTGTATATATATTACATTGTATAGTTATAAACTTCCGTTCTATAATTTCTAATAATAATAATCCTGCAATATCATATACATATCGCATTGAAAGACTCGCCTCGATGAGACTCTGTTCGACAACATGAAGCTCCTCCAGCGTAAGAGGATGCTCTGGGTCGTTGATATTCCTAATTAGATCTGCGAAACAAACATTTCAATGTCAAAGTGCGCAGTTTTATCAAACCGCTTTTAAGTGCAAAATTTTTAAATTAATCTTTGAAACAGAGTTTCTAGGTTATTACCAAATATTTCTCGGGCATCAAACTCATCGACGACATTCTCATCCTCGTCCTCCGCTGTTATGTTTCGCTCGTCGATCTTCCGATACAACTTGGGATTCAAGTTTTCAACATTATCGCCCATCGTCATCGATGCGAACTCGATATTACACGACCAAGTCGTGCGACGAGTCTTGTCGTTTAACGGAACAATCAAAGACACACGTGCAGTTCCAAAACAATACTTTTCTTTCAATTGCTGTTCAGTGCGTAATAGACGTCGACGCCGACTGCGGAACGAAAAAACCGTTAAAGTTAACGTGCCGAATATTTGATATTTTCTCCGTTAGATGGAGCTCGCGTCGTAGAAAATTGACGAAAGTGGGGGGGGAACGACGACCGGAGAGCCATCCCGACGGTCTTCAGTAGTGCACTGGCATTCGTCGAGCGAGGTAGAGTGTGCGCGCGTAGTTTCGCTGGAGAAGGACGAAAAGAAAGGGGTGGTTAAGGCTGTTATTTTTTTTTTTCGAGCGTCCCCGCGCGCGTGTTTGTCGCCCGAGTGCCCGAAAAATGTAACATGGCGATGGTCGCGTCGAATATGAGCGGCCACATACAAAAGCAGCTCACCAGGAGCCTCGAGAGGATCCTCGAGGAGGCTCATCTGAGCGGCGAGCTCAAACTGAGCGGGCGTAAGCTGAAGGACTTTCCGAAAGTCGGCAAAACGGGCTCGAAGTACAGCCTCTCGGACACTGTGATAGCTGGTGAGTGCATCTCGCCCGTTTCCATTTCGACGCTCGCACGTTATGTTTCTAAACGCCTTTTTTTTTCTCGATACTCTCGATATAACTCGAATGATTCCTTAGCTGTGGGTCGTGCCCGATGAGAGTCGCGACGCTTCGGTCCGTACTAAAATTCACGACGGAAACTAGCTAACCTCAAATATTTGTTTATGTCACGCCCACGCTAAAGATCACTCTGACATTCGTAAAATAAAAAAAAATGGTCTCTCGAGCCGTTTCCTTTCTTAATTACAAAATCGCGTACCCTTAGAAACTAGACACTGGCGATCTCGGCTAACCGCAAACGCCGTGGCAAATGATTCATAGATTTTCTCGTCTAGGCACACCGGTCGAGCGTACGCGACTGCATGCCCGGGTACTGTGCATGCGCCTCGAAGCGCGGAAAACAAAACGAGCCTAGCAGTATTATACTGATTACTTTGCGCTGTCGAGCTCGCTTCCTTGGCGTCGCGCACCACCTGACGCCCGAGCGGACTATATAGTAGCGTCGAGTGTGATAGTCAGCTGTAAAATTTCACGGCGTGTGCCCAGTCCGAGGGAGCTCGAGAACGCTTTGCGTTATTTCATTCCTCCCCCCCCCCCCCCCCCTCTCTGCCGGCGATCTTGGGTGCGTGTTGAAGCCGGCCTCGCCGTGCCCTTTGCGCGTTACATTTCGTTTTTTCTCACCCGAAACTATGAATAGCCGTGTGTTATCGTATAACGCACGAGAGAATCGTCTTCCGACGGCGGGGATTTTCTTTTCGTTGTTTTAACGACGTTTTCGTAGGTGGCAAAAGAGTTACAGACTTGTAGAGAAACCAACCAACTGCGAGTTTTACGGCGATATTATTTTTCTCGCGTATATATAACCGATATAACATTCCCAACAAAAAAAAACTCTTAAATTTCAGTAAAATGATTCTACAATAATGACGAGTAGTCTTTACGCGTGAAGGAAAGCATCGAGGCATTTATTCAGATGAAACGTTTAAAATTCGGTCTACGAAAAAATTAAAGACGAACGAGCCACCGTTACCGAAGCGGAGTGTACAGGGACAGGTGTTCCCCATCGCGTGTCCCTCTTTTAATGCTCGAGTACCACGAACGTGAAATTCGGAATTTTTTTTTTTCTTTTTTTTTTTTTTTTTTTTTTTCATCATCCGCCTGGATTCTCTCCTCGTTCTCCTTTGCCGCGAAGGTGAGTTAATCGTTTCGCAATGATATATATCCCCTTTCACGTGCATGCGATCGACGCAGAACGTCGCGTTCCCCTTCGCAATGACGCCGGTTCGACGGGCGGAAGAAGCGTTATCGCGGCGCACCCGCGACGTTTCCTCCTAAGCCCCGATAAAACCGCCATAAATCCGCCATTAAACAAACAAAAAAAAAGAAGCAAACAAAAATATCGCAAATTTACATTTAAAAAAGAAATTCAATCGCGCGAGAGAGAGAAAAAAATTAAGTTCACTGCATTAAACACGACAATAAGACGAATGAATCTGAACGATGTATCATTGTCTGCAGCGTCCGATATATCTGTGCGCATTGAAATTCAAGTTTATAATGTAAACTCGCTTGAGGGCGATTGCTTCATTCATTCACGAATGCAGGTCTCGTGCCCTCGCGCGCCAGCGACGAATGTGTATGCGACGTGAATGGCGGAGCTATAGATGAGAACCAGGCGAGAAACGGAAAGTCGTCGTTGTCGTCCGTAGGTTCGTGGTTACCGGAGAGATAAGAGCGACGGCGTCAGCGTCCCACGTGCCAACCGCACCGCGGCAACACGCCCGAACTGTGCACAGGGAAGCGAGAATAGTTAATGCCTCTGGTATACTTAGAAACTTCGAGCTTCTAAAGACACAGTTGTTCTTTTTCCGTTTCCGGTTGGCCGGCTCGGCTAGCTCGTTAACCTTGGTACCCCTGCATTATATATATATATATATATATATATATATATATATATATATATATATATATATATATATATATATATGATACAAGCTCAGGTAATCATTGCGTGTCGGTCTCGATTAATTAGTCGACGAAAACATTTCGTAATTTTAACGTCTCTCGGACTAAAGCGAGAGAAGCGATGATTTACCGAGACGTCCATTAGACTGGATTTTAAATCGCGAATAATGTCGGTGTGTGTGCGTGTGTGTGTGTGTGTGTGTGTGTGTGTGTGTGTGTGTGCGCGTGCGTGCGTGCGTGTGTGTGTGTGTGTGTGTGTGTGCGCGTGCGTGTGTGTGTGTGTGTTCTCTCGCGAAAGCGGGTTCCAACGATTGAGCAACTGAACGCTGTTTCCGTTCCGTACGTTCGAGTCGGTATGCTTTCGTTGTTCATTGACTGGTTTATAGGTACAGGTACGTAAAACCAACGACAGATAGGTGCGTGATCGATATAATACGGTAAAACGACGCAAGTAAAGTTTGTCCGTTAAGGATACGCGACTCTCGGTCTCAATGTCTCCTGGAAATTACATGAATCAACGTATAGAGCCGGCTATAAGAATATGCGATTCGCGCTGAAACATTGTTGATTGTACAGTCACGTTATTCTCGTTATTTCGTGTTTGGTTTTCGCACAACAAATGAAATTTGTCACACTTCCTCTGTTCGGTCGCGAGTGAGTCGTGAGTCGTCATGTGTGAGACACGCCTCGAACCGGAAGCGCTCACGAGGAGAGCCGATAAATCGTTCCTCGAGGCTCGCTCTATTTTCCCATTTCCTTTGGCAAGAGGAAACGGTAATCTAGTCTCGCTTAAGGTAGTTCTGTCGCGAAGACAATCCAGAGTCATGTTCACGAACTTTTGACATGTTGTCATTTAACTATCAAACTTTACTTGTTCAAAATCTCGAAGTCTTTTACCGACCGTTTCGATGAATAATTAGATCTTGAAAATCGATCTTTTTGCACGGCACCAATGAGAGAGCTGGTGAGATTGATCTTCGAATCGGGAATCAACATACTTAGATCAAAGATAGAGAAAAAAAATATATAAATTACTGCGGACTCGTGAATCAATCGGGAATTCATGCGTAACAAAAAAAAAACAAAGTGAAGTCACCGGACTAATGTTCGATAGAACTACGATCAGAGTGCATGGTTTTGGGGACAAATGACCTTTTCCAACGCAATCGTCGTGAAAATGAAGTAAAATCCACACCAGACAAGACAATCCGCTTACTAATAATCGGTTCAATCCGATTACGAAGCTTTTCATAGACACTCTATTGTTGTTAATAATATCATTGACGCAGACAAACTACCACATATCATTTTTTTTTATGACATACAGACGCTGATGTCCATGACTCCGGCGTACCGACAGAGCTACCTTAACTTGAGATCTCATGTATCGACGAGACTGCTGGTATTAGCGTTCATCGATTTTCGATGACGTCTCCACTCCCCCTCGTGCAGCAGTTGCGGCCATGGGAATATTTGCCGGGCAAAAGCGTGGAAACGACGGGGCCATTCGTGTCTCGTGAAAGCCTCCCCCATCGTTCGAGTTAGATTAGATGCTCCGGCTGACGCGAGTGCGACGGGGAAGTTTCGTTTGCGCCAAACTTCCACATAGCCCATCTCGTTCATTATTCGTTGCACTCTGCTCGATCTCGTTACTTCGAATTTGCCGCGGGAGACTGCGCCTTGCGGAGTTTTCTAGCACTCTCCTCTTCGTCGGCCCGGTTATGACCAAAAAAAACCCTCGTCTCTACCACTCGCCTGTCTTACCTAGTTGGGATCCAGGGGACGTAACTTCGTTAACGAACCCCCAGGTCAGTTCGAGCTCACGTGACACCCTGCAGCCGACAGGGGGCTCGTCAACCTGTGCCTCTCTCCATTTCTCGCACGCTGCAGAGCTGTATGCATGCAGCTATACAGCCTCTATTCATTTTTTTTTTTTTTTTTTTTTTTTTTAAACAATATGATCAAAGCTGGCATATTCTTTACCTACGGACGTTACACCGTTAACTCGACTTCCGACTTGATAGGTAATACAATTAAACGTGACATTGAATTTTTATGTGTTGTGTGAAATGAACACCAGCGTGTGGGTGTTCGTTTCACCTAAATTCGAGAAATTTGGGCAAGAATTCCAAACACTTGCCGATGTTATAAAAATCTGAAAAAATTCATACTTATTGTAGGCACTGAGAAGACTAATTTTGCATAATAATAATTTCAAAATGTTATTAACAAATTGTTGAAAAAACAAAAAAATTGTTCATCGAAATATGCGATAACTCAACTTTTCTTTTTTTTTATGAAAATGATTTTTTTCATTTTTTGGAATACGTATGAATTATTTCAGATTTTTATCTTTATTTTGATTTTTGCACATTTCTCCATGTAAAAAACAAGAAAAATCAAAGTAAAGATAAAAATCTGAAAAAATTCATACGTATTCCGAAAAATGAACGAATCATTTTCGTACAGAAAAAAAAGTTGAGTTATAATTTGTTAATAACATTTTGAAATTATTATTATGCAAAATAAGTCTTTTCAGTGCCTATAATAAGTATGAATTTTCTAAAGATTTTTATAACATCGGCAAGTGTTTGCAATTCTTGCCCGAATTTCTCGAATTTTGGTGAAATGAACAACACTCGCTGGAGCTACCTTAAGTATTGTTCAAGCATCCTTGATTCTATGCCGCTTGATTTGTTTATTTCATAGATTTTTTTTTTTTTTTTAAATTGACGCCGATCCGATTGAACCGCCAGATCGAACATGTTTCTTATCTCAGTTTCAACGATCGATAATGAACCACTCTATCCTGTACTCGACCTCCCTCCTGCTGCCACGCTATCTAACACCGCCGCTGTTACAGCTCTCCCAGTTACGCACGTGCAGGGTACACAAAAAGATAAAGAGAGAAAAAAAAATCTCGAGCCGGCGTCGCGAAATTCTTCACGAGCCTCCCGACTTCCCTCCCCGCCCCTCGTCCCTCCTGATCCGTGTGTTCGTTCGTGAGCCAGGAATACCCGCGTACTCTCCTTTCTCTTTACATAACGGGAGTATATAGTCTCCCACTCCGCACTCTCGCGAATATTTCGCCGCGAGCTTTTACGTTTATACGTGCAGACGACTCGGCATTGGTCCCGAAGGCTTCGGGCGTGTGTCGGTGTCCAGTTGGCAAAGAAATTCGCAAGAAATGCCAGAGAATGCCAGCAGACATCGTGGAAAATGTGCGACGGCGCTCTACGGTCGGGACACTAATTTTAAAGTCCATCCCAGTCGAGGGAAGTGGCAGAAGAAGCCGAAGGAGGTATCGCGGGGGTGCCCGAACAACCCCTTCGCTCTTCTTTTTTTTTTATTCTTCTCAATTTATTATTGGCTCGACCAGGGAATGCGTCGGAGCGAGAATTGGAGGGAAACAAAAAGTACGACGGGAGCAAAAATCGTAGAATCTTCGTGCGGTATGCTTACTCGTCTGGTCTGCTCCGCTTTCTTCTCTTCTGTCCCAATTAAACCGTCTCTCTCTTCTCGGCTCGCTCACCTATTACGCCACCTTTTTCTTGGCCTCTTTATCCTCAAGGTACTCCGCTCCGTTCTCCGGGCCTTCCGCCAACCCGAAGGGCTCTTCGGCTCCACCGAGTTCTATCGATCGGAGCACACGACTACGAGGAACTGATTGCGCACAATTTAATCGCACTCGATCGTTTGCGCGGTTTCTCCTTTACTCTTTGTTCGCTATTCTTATATGCCGCAATGATTCGTTTTTTCTTTCTCGATAAGAAGGTCTCGAGAGACAAACAAGTATACTTGGGTTATATTTTTCAGGACATTCCGCGTAAACCTCGAGCTCCTCCGGAGCTCTGCAATGCTCATCCTTGGTAGACACAAGCTCGACGAGAAAACATCGAATCCGCAGAAAACTCGCTGCCGGAAACGGTGAAGAATTTTCGTCGCAATCATGAAACTCATCGGTTCATGCGACTTCGCCGTCTCCTCGTTTCATCGTTTCACCAGCGGCTTCTGGCACGCAGAGGACACGATTTCATGGGGGTTTTCAAATTGGATTCAAACAGGCCTTGAACTTAAGGGAATGCTAAACCCGTATGAGTGCGAAATAGAGAGAGCTAAACATCTTGAGTTCATTTTTCTCCGAAACGATTCTATAAAATGAAAAACGAATTGCGGGGCGCATTGCCTTAATCAAATACGTAGTGCGCTCCGCAATTTGTTTCTTATTTTATAAAAACGTTTTCCGTGAAAAATTGTCTCAAAATTTTATGAGGTAATGTTGATCCTTAGCCCCACCTTAAGGCCGAGGCTAAACGCGTGCGGCGAGCGGCCGAGTGCGAGAGAGACAGCGCCATGTGGTCCCTGTGAGAGCGAGAGAGAGGCGGTTTAGCCTGCCCTTAAGAGCGAACGTGTGGCTTTGTGCCGATTTAAATCGGTCCGGAAAATCCTAGTCGTGCACGGTGATATCGTTCATTTCCTTCCGTGCGGAGGTGTGTTGTATGAAGATAGCTTATATCGCTGTCTAATAATGAGCCCGATGGGTTGTAATAAATTCTGGCATCGATCGGATCGCATCAACCGTGAGTCAACACTATCGAGAAGTCAAGCACCTGCTCCCTTTTTTTTTTTTTCTTGGTAAACATATTATACAGAAGATATTAAATTTCCCGTCTACTCGTGTCCGTCACTGCTCGCTCGCATCCTCGTCGAGCCTTCCCTCTTATTGTTTTATCTCAACTACAATGGAGCCCTGAAAACGTCCTCGGAAGTTCGCCAATGTTGTAGAGAGCGGCAGCAGGAAGCTTCGAGATATTAAATCCTCCCGAAGCGATGGTACTCGAAACGTGGATCTGTACAGGGGGGTGCCGAGCCTCTCTCTGCTTCCTATCGATTCATCGAGAACTCGTGGAGAGGCGAGAGAGAGAAAGTGCGGCGGCATCATCCCCTCGGCAAAAGGCATTATTCCCCGAGTTATCGCAACGCGACACCCTCTTACGGGCTTGTCGGGGGTGAACATTGACGTCAACACTGTTGGGCTACGGCTGAACTTCGATGAGTTCATCTGCCGCCAGAGGGGAGTCGACTATTTTTGCTTTCTCGAAGCTTGCATCTTCTAGCCTCGACGAAACTCTACCAAACATTCAATTTTCCCTTGCGCGTATAGCAGCTCTATCGATAGGATAACAATAGATCAAGTCGTATCCGCTGCTTAGTACGTCCGACAAACGCTTCGTAAGACCGTGCGTTTAATCACCGTCCGAATCGTACGAGGAAAAAAGCGAGTGAGGGATTCAAACGGCAATTTTGATGTTCCGACGATCAGATTCACTGTCAAGTCGAATGTTGCAGGCTTCGAAGACTGAGACGGTTCCGACAATTGGTGTCGTCATCTTGAGCTTCAGTGCCACGAGTCTCTCTATTCGGAGCCATTAAGGGCTGTTCCCCGACCGTGAAAAAGCCTGCGTGCTCCTCCAACGAGCTAAAGATAAAGGCTGCGTATATACGCCAGCAGCTGCGACAATGCCAACAGGTCGATACTCCGCTTCGTCGTCGTGGTCTCGTAGTATTCGTCGTTGGCTCTTCTCTCGTAGTTTTGTTACCATGGCGTTTGGCGCAGGCTCTGCGGTCGGAAACTCGCGTTGTGCACTCGAGTGCCGAGGAGCGAAACTCCCGACCACGAAGGATAACACCGAATGTCGTAAAGTCAGGAATCCCGTTCGTTCGTCTTTCGGCAATTAGCACTCTTCGATAATGCATCCCGCTACGCGAGAAAAATGAATTCTGTTAAGCTGTTTTTTTTTTTTTTTTTTTTTTTTTAACATTCCTGTTGCAACGTCACGACAAAAACTTGGTGGGAACATTCCGGAAGATACATTTTTTTTTCTTTTCGCTGAAGAATATTGGATCAATTACGGTTTTGCGTGGAATTGATCGAGCGGATCGCCTCTTCGATGTTGTTTTATTTAGCTCATGTATGTTCGATGCAAATGCGCGTCTATAGACAGACGCGACATGGAAGGCTTCGGATGATAACATGAATGGAGCTCTTCATGTTTTCTTACACTACGTGCGATTTACGGCGTGATTGTAATTTCGTATCCTGAAGATGCGATGTATCTAAAGAACCATGCGATGTATCCTAAAGAACGATGTACCCTTTCTCAAGTTTTTCCGATGCATTCGTACAGTTTCGAAGCGTGGCTTTATATTGCAATTGTAATTTTTTGTCTTTTTCGCCATCAAACACGCTTCCGATTTTTATCGATCCTCGAGGACAAAGTGGCAATTTCTCGATTCGTCGGTGACTAATTATCTCTCCTCGGGCGGCCTCGTTGGAATGCCAAAGTCGTGCCAAACAAACGGCAACGTGGTCAGCATCTCTCGCCGGTTTGTTTAATCGCGGTCCTAGCGATTTGCATACGCAAATATTTTTCAACGGACTTGGTTCTGCATTGAGAACCCCTTTTCACAACCTAATCGTTTCTGGTCACACATTGCCCGACTAATTTATCGTGAATTGGATTTCGATCTTTCTCACATTAAACCCTTTCTTGTTCGATCGCTCGACTTAAATTCACAACATAGTAATGCTGCAAGTATTCTGATTTAAAAAAAAAAGAACGAGTTTCACACTCCTCCCCACACTGTAAAAAATGTTATGAAATTTACAACACGTTCAATATACAAAGTTATATTAAATATACAATCTCGGTATATGAAATTAGAATTCGTATACATTGTATTTGAATTTTTTATAATTTAATCTTAAATGTCATTGAAATTTAAGACATCCGTATATGATAATCATGTCATCACAAATATTATACAAAGAATATTGTTTTTAATATACTAGTAACGCAATATTCTTGCATACCTGCCAATGAAAGTTCGTACACTGTATACGCATAAAACTTCATATACACTTATGAACTTTCAAACAGACATTTTTTTTTTACAGTGCATGTAGCTCATCGGAAATCCGTGGCATATGCAAGAAACTTTATCGACCGGAAGTTGCAGTGATACTCGCAACTTGCAGAAGAACATAAGAACATGAAAGTGATACTCTCCGTTTAACGACGCGGAGGCTGAGGAGTGAAAGTACCGCAGTAATACGCTATCGACCGTTATTGCGCATGCACGTATATCTGCATGTGTGGCTATACACATACCCTTGCAGAATTTAATTTATAGCTCGGAGACTCTTCGCGTCTTAAAAGAGGGAAAAAGAAAGAAAAGAAACAACAAAAAAAACGTTTTATATGCGGTTTCCTCAAGTCGTTCTCGAGATGATCGATGTCGCGAGTTCCGACGACTGCCAGAAGCGTCGAGTTTAAGGGCGACAGAAGTATTCTTCAGTGACGCGAACTTCGTTCTTTTTTTCGAGCGCTTCTTGCAGCAGCTCGAACGTGATACGTGACACAGAGTCTTATCCAATTTTAAAATTTCCGCAGTGATTCGTCGATAGACGAAGGGGGGATGTGGCTTCTAGCTCATGATTGACAATCAAGCCAGCTCTCTTACCGCCTCGCTCAGTCCCGAAGGTGATAGCTCGACGGTAGCTCCAGAATTCGATTAATGGAAGAGGGAAAGATTGACGCGAGGCTCGGCTATGGTCTACAATGAGGGTTCAAATACCTCTGTGTGTCCGCGCGATGCATCGCGTGCCCATGCTTCTCGCTTCGGGCAGGCCGCGGATCATCTTGAGTAAGTGTCGGGCCTCATACGTGAGCTATTCGCCTGCGGGAGGATACTCATTAGCACCGCTCGCGTTAAAGGGGTATTTTGATTGATGGCTGTAGAGAGATCGACGAGCAGAAGAATCGCGTGGAATTGAATTTTTACTTGCGTGCATTCCAATAGGAATTCGCAATGACGTTCGGAGCTTTGAAACGAATTTTTTTTTTTGATAACAGAATAGGAGATAATGAAATAAAATTGCCGTACACAGCGGTTCAATGTTTAATGCATCGATTCACAGAGAAAAACGTACGTTCCCAGCCTGAGGCTAGACTCAAAGGCGAAAAATGAATATGCGATTCCTGTGTGTCGGATTCTCGGTCCAATAATTTTCATTCGTACACATGGCAAGGCTCGGATGAAGTATCGGTAATTTCGCACAGTATGCATGAAACGGAGTTTGAAAGGTTGTTCACAAAGTGTTCGAGAATCGATTACAAAGACCTTTTTGTTTTTTTTTTTTTCCCCGTCGAAAGCGATGAAAGGGCGACTATGAATAGGATCGCGCTATTCAGGTAAAGTTTGTTATTCATAGCGGCGATCGATCGATCGAAGTCGAATCGGTCCTATCCGGAGGGCTCGCAATTGCAATTTCCGTGAGGATGGAGGAAGGTCTGCAATAGGGAGTTGCAAGAAGAGCGAGACATGTAAATCCCTGTACGAGGAATTGAACGGGGGAAAGTTCGAATAAAAGCTACAAATAGACCGAACGCCAGCTATAAATGCGTATAACGCAGTTATTGACGACGAAAGGGCGTACGGTAAATTTCAACCTCGAGTAAACGCGGCGCGGTAATTAAAATGGATAATTGTGTCATCGAACACTCGTCGTCCTACAAACTCTCGTAAATTGCAGTCAATAAGCGTCACGCTTTAATTTCTCTTCGCGATAACGTACACCGCCCGGACTGACGATATCTGGTTAGTATGTAAGACGGTGTAGGAGCTCAGTAACCTCGTCATCTCGTGTCTAAAAATTAAACAATGCGTTCTCTTTACAATGTCCATAATGATATCGCTTGAACTGTATTTATTATTGTGTGTAAACAGTATTCGACTTAACAGAACGTATCGAGCACGCGAGCGATTCGAACGCTGCACACATAACATAATTATATTAATGATGGATACGTGCTGATCTACTATGCGCAGAGAGCCGAAGAAAAATGAATGATAGTAAAGAAAAAAAAAAAAAAAAACGGAAGATAAGAACGAGATCTCGCTCGTTCGTCGTTGAGAGACCGAGTGTGACGAACTGTTTGAAAATAGGCCGGGGGAGTCTCGAATCGGAGGGTCTCTTTAAAAGTGCATGGTCGCTGTCGTTTCAAGTTGTTTACTCGTAGGTATATTATATCATAGCGCGTATGGTGTTGCAGCTTTGGACACATGTATTATTTTTCTAAACGTTGATGATTTTATGATAACAACGATGAAAAAGGTTGGTACGTTTAATGGACATTTTTCATCCCCACACAGTAAAAAAAAAGGTACTTTTTTACAACAATTTATTGTCCACAAACGTCCGCAGTATTTTATTTGTTAATTTTTTCGATCCCACCATTCAGTTTCTAGTTTTACAAAAAAAAAAAAAAGTACAAACTGAAATTGTTAATGCCACGGGAAATAAAAGGACATATTTGTATATTCAAAACCACAACAAACGAGTTTGTCATTTATTTGACAAAATTATTTTTACGAAACATCGTATTACGATTTTACGAAATTATTTTTTACTGTGCACGGTGACAATATTTTTCGAGTCAATTAAAACAAAACAAAGAAATTGTAAAATTAATAAGAAAAAAATATGAACCGTCGTGGACGTGAAATGTTGATAAAATGTGCAAACCTTTTTTTTTTTTTTCACTATATATGAGTCGGTATCGCATAAGCAACGGGAGAGTGGCCGTATCGCATGCGCCGCAAGGCGAACCAACGTCGTGGTTCCGCTGCGCGGTTATAATTAGCTATCGTCATACCGAGTAGAGTGTGTATACATATGTGAGGGAACTCTGCAAACGGGGCCCGGAGCCCAGCGAGCTCCATATGCATATGCCATAATAAATTAACTACGTACCGCTTAACCGTGACGGAAATAAGGCAACCGAGTTTCTGTGTTCATTTAGCCAAAATGAAGCTCAAACTCGCGCAAGATCGAAAGTTTACGAGTTTTTTGGTGTAAAAAAAAAGGCAACACGGTCAAACGTCGAGACTTTGTCGCCGTCTGCGGCAACTGTCGGACATCAGTCAAGCAAATGAGAGGAAATCTCCAACTTACCCGATGCTGTGTACACTGAGAGAAGGATCTAGTAAAAATGACCAATCATCTAAGATAAATTACCATTGCGCATAGTAGTGCGGCGCCAGCTCGCCACCTATGGCAAAGAGTCTGCGATTATCCAAGAATTTTTACCATAATATCTAAGAAAAATTCTTATAAAACCGATACTTTCTACCATAGGTGGCGCCCTAACGCTCTACTACTATGTGATATGGTAATATCTCCCAAGTGATATAGCAATTTTTACTAGATCCTTCTCCCAGTGTACTCTCCCTCGCCAAAGTGCTAAAATCAAAGGTTGCTCTTTCCGAATAGACGAGAAAAAACAAGACTCTTCGTGTTTTCCCCTTGAGAGATACTTTTTTCGCGGAGCTTTGCGCGCTTCGCTTGATTGAAAACCTGAGGAATATACAGCGCATGCTCGGTTGCAAAAGAAAATGAAAATTCAAAGAGGGAAGTATTAACTCAATTGCTATCGGCTGTCAGAATGATTTCTTTTCATGTACACGCTCGATAATGAGTTCTCAGAATCGGAGAGCAAGCGCCTTCGAATGTAATGTGACTTAATTCCCAATGGCTTTTTCTTATCATCCTGAATAATCGAGCGAGGCTTCATTGATGCCTCCGAGCTTCTGCTCCAAAGAGATGAAGGAGAGAGAGAGAGCACGAGTGTTTCCGTAATTAATCTTCACTGACTCGCAGCCGCGAATACCGAGAGGGATTTGTTCGTCCAAGATTGTGCGTGGGAGTCGCCTTGTATTCGACGACGGACCGAGAAGCGATGATGAGCTCGAGCACGCGCCCGCGTTCGTTAAAGTTCTCACTGCTTTACAATCCCTCCCAAGCCACGTGGTCTCTGTTCTTGCTCCGATGTCAAACCGACCTCCTTGCATTCCGAGTCTTCCTCCGCCAACCAAGAGAATGACACACTTCTTGCAGCGTTTTTGTCGCTGAAAGTTCTCAATTCCACTGGTCGCGAGGCGATTGCGCGACTAATTCGCACCACGCGCTTTGATTTCAAGCTCGTGCGAACTTAAAAACAAAAAAAAACAAACACAAATCCAGAGTTACTTTTATTCTTGCAAACAAAGCAACGACGCCTTTCCCTTATACGACTTATCTTTTCTTTAGCAGGTGAAAAGAATCGGAGAATTTATTATTATTATTTTATATGGAGGTAGCGTAACAGCTTCGAGCGATTCGAGTCTCTCGCGTGGAGTCCTCCATCTCGTCGTTTTGTTCCCCGTAGACGAGTTTTTCGTCTGGAAACCGCTCGTTGCGACGGCCGTTGAACCAGCACATCAGCACGAGCTCTCTCTCTTTCTCTCTCTCTCTCTCTCTCTCCGAGTCTCGTCAACGCTGTCGTCGTGCTTCTTCGTTTTCATTCCCTGTCGCGAGTGCACTCGCGCTCCAGGGGACTCTCCTAAATGTTTTATTTTATTTTTTTTAATTTACACTACAGCAGTAGGTGGAGGCATATACACCTACTGCAGTCGCATCGAAGGCCCCTCCTGCATTTTCATTGTGCTTTGTGCAGCTTTTCACTCCCTAAGGGATATTCCCGTTTATTAGACCTCTGGCTATTCTTGCTGTTTTTGCAATCCATTCTACCTTCGCGCCCCACCGTTATTCAGTGCCTTTTCGGGATTTTACTTTAACAACGTCTTGCGGCAATACGAGAAAACACGATTTCGTCCCTTTTGACGAGACTTTGGAGACACGAGGCTCGGAAGGATTAGATCGAATGGATCGGAACGCGAGAGCAAATTTGATCTTGAAAATCTTTTCATCCGACGAGTCGAACGTCGAAATATTTGGAATTTGAAAAAATAAAAATTCTTGCATATTCAACGATCCAGGCTGCAAACATTTTAAAGTACCGTAAAGTATTGCCTCGAGCTGTTACCGTCGAGTTTCGAGCCCCGAGCGGTCTCTTTTGATTCTCTTAATGCATTCGCGGTCGTCTATTCACCTGCGGCATTGGGCCCGCGGCCGGAAAACGGGGAGTTTGCATCAGCTCAGCTCAGCAACTGCAGCAGCAGCAGCAACAGCAACGTGCTGCGAGGAGTGAACTATACGAAAGATCAAAGCTACTTTTTGCGCCCTCAACCGCTGAAGCCTGTTTCGCCATTTCTCCCGCAAGTTCCCGTGATAGTACATTTCGAACTTTCGATATTAAACTTCTACGTTCGGTACACAGATTCATTGCCCGGGGCGGAGATACGCTTGACGAGATATCGCAGATAAATCGCTCAATTATAGAGTTTACGATTGTCCGATGGATTCATTTTTTTTTCTTCTTCTTTTTTCAAGGAGAAATTGTATAAAGATTGCAAACTTTTCGTGATCTTTGATCATTTGTAGAGAAAAAAAATAATTGGAGACATTGGATCGTTCTATAGAGCGCCAATCTCTTATATATAGTATCAAAGCCGCATTCGAACCGTAGATTTGTCGCTAAATAACGGACGTCAACTCAGACGTCTGTTCTTTTCGCTATTTGAGTTGCAAACACAATTGAATCGTTAGGTCCTCGAAGCTGAACGTTGATATTCAATTATGAGCTATAGTCGTTTTGGAGTTGTCTCGGAATAATTGAAAGATACTCTTGCGCAGTCGATTGTCGGACTGTTGATGGACGCAATGACGATGCAGTATCCTCAAGGAGGTCAATGCGCGTGGGAGTGTTTCGCACACTTAGCATTTCCCCTTTAATTTCTACGAGACGTATGCAGTTACGTTCCATGCAACACTCACAATGTTTGAGCCCCGGCGTGGAGGAACGAGGCCGGACGATACGAGAGTCCGGTCCGACCGGGATAGCAATTAGTAGGTCGCCGCGTGATTAAGCTCGACAAAACCTATATGATTCGTGCTGCATTCTATCAATTTGCAAGTAACCTCTTCCGCTTGTTCGTACGATATCGTCATCTGATATTTGATGTCAAAATTTCTCTCGCCCTTGCAGACCTACAGGCAACCAGGAGGTCTACCTTTGAAAATCTCATTGTTCGACCGCAACTGACATCGCATTGGAAATATGCATCTGTCTAAAAGTCAATCGAAAGATGAAAAACTTTGCTTGTCGAAAGATCACCGAACATCGTGGTCTGCCGGACCATGCGTCCGGCAGAACGACCTAAGACATTAAAAATAGATTTGACGACATTTTGGTCAATACTTACAATCGCTCAATCAAATTCGTTCTGGCGAATTTGTGCAGCTTTTTTCGGTCGAATAGTTTAAACCTTTAATGTGACGGCAGGGACTCGTGGAACTCTCGATGCAGACGGTGTTTTCGTACACAATTGCTGTTACGGCTGCTGCTCTCGAACAAAGCACGAGCGATCGTTCGTACGGGGCAGTCAAGTGCAGTCCTCGGGGTTGTCGGTTGCAATTTTCATTTCGCTCGCGTTACAAAGCATTCCCAGGAAATCCTGTCGAAGAAAAGTGGCGATGAAGCGGGTCGTAAGTCATTATTTTCACCACTCCAAAGTGGTAGACTTCAAATCGAGGAACTTAAATTCGTAGTGATTTTTTAAAATACATTTTTTACATTTGAATAACTGTAAAGCGAGAATCGAAGCCAATTGTGTCAAAAGAAAATATTATGCCCTCGCAGTTAAAACTCAATATATCGCACGATTATTCATACGTTTTTTTTTTTTTTTGCTCCACGCGTCGCGGCAACACGTCGGCTATTTCTTTCGTTCCGTAATCGTGAGCGGCGTGCCAACTTTGTATTGCTGCAGTCGAATCGAGTCGGCATTGGGATATCTCAACCAAGCTCGTCTCGTGCAAGGGATGTCGCATTTTATTTATCGAACCGATAATGTTACGCAGAAGAGTAAACGAATTAGGCGAAAAGTCTGAAAAACAAGCCACAATTGGTGTCCTTTCGACTCGCCGAGTTTCGATTGTTTCGCGAACGAATAGCCGAATGAACGATTGAAAGCCTAGAAAAAGCGGAGTTATTACCTTCTCTCGCTGAATACGAGCAATTAATATCTCGCTTTGGGGGCGTGTTCTTGTTACTGAAACGTTCGTATTTCGTATTCGGGTCAAGGGCCTCTGTGCGGGTTTCTGCATCAAGCCTCACGTGCCGCGGAGGAAAACCCTCGGAAATCTCCTTCGCGAGCTCGTTGCGCACAGAAGAACGGTCGGTTGAATTGGCGAGCTCTGGCGAGTCGAGCGCCTCTCGTCGGCGTGCACGTCGTGGAAAATTTCCTGGTTAATGAGAAAAGCTACCCGAGGCAGGGGGAGATTCGCGAACATCGAGGTTTGCATTTGTCCACGATACCGTTTGAGTTTAGTCGTCCTCGTTACTCGTAGTTTCAGCGAGCTTTTGCGAAAAGTAGAACTGGAACGAGCACTTATAGTAATCGCGATGATTTGCCTTAGTTTGCACTTGAAGCTCCGCGACAGCATTCGAGAAATTAGTAAAAACTCATCCAATCTTCGCATACTCGCTATGCAGTAACTCGTGCATGAAAGATTGGCGGAAATATGGATTCGAAATGAAGCCGTATTTGACCGAGCCGTGTGAATTTTTTTTTTTTTTTTAATTTGTAGAGTTAAAATGGATAGTATTACAGCGCTTCAGAGGATTGCAGCCTTCGTCCCCTGAATTTTTGCCCCGTCTCATTATTCGATCACTGCTGCAAATCACCCTGCAAACTATATACATTTCCTCTCGCATGAGAGGACGTTAAAAAAAAGGGGGGGTGGGGGGTGACATCAATTTTTATAGAGCGGAAAAATTGAAATTGGTCTGAGGACGTTATAATCGTTGAAGTGATGCAGAAATGAAAGGGGTAAAGCGTGCAATCGAGAACGATTTTTTCCACGTATCGCGGCGAGGGACATTAAAACTCTGCACACTGCCACCCAGAATGGCAGCAGCAGCAGCCCTTCACTCATCCTCGCGATAGCTCTTGCCAGTCCAGCACGCTCTGTCTACCGCCAAGCGCAACGGATGCGACATACCCGCCGTTGTTGCTACAACTGAAACGTACAAAATAGCGAGCATCAGAGACTGTGCAATAGGAGCGAGCACGTTCGCTGGATGGATGTTCGCTCAACCGTTCGCCGGCTCGTTCACCCCTTCGGTAAACGTGTCCCTTTGTCTCGCCGGAGATGGATAGAGAAAGCGAAAGGACTAGCTCGCGAAAAGTAACGTTCCCACATTCGCGCGCGCTTCGCAATCTTGTCTCCTCTTCTGCGGCACCGCCGTCGCTGGATCCTCACGCCGATAGACGGAAAGAGAAACAAGCGGGTACTCTGTGAATCGCACCCGCGGACGGAGAATACAGGAGATAGGGCGGACGAGTAGAAAGAGTCATTTGTGAGAAAAGAATGAACAAAAAAGATAGCCAGCCGGCGAACAGAGCGATTGAGTCTGCGGACCGCGGCACGCACAAGGCTCCACGCTGTTCGATACTTCGACGTTCTTCTCATGTACCGCTTTCGTGCTTATCCTCCCTTTATCCATGCTTCAGCCTATGTATATGTGTATATATATATACATAAATATATGCGAGCAGACGGACGATAGAACTGCTAGTCCCCTATCCGTTGAACGTTTATATTCGTCGCCAGTCTACTGAAAGTCGGCAAAAAATATTTCTCACTCGTTAAGGTAGCTATGTCGCTTCGCGCTCATTTCGCATAAGTTCGAGAAAAATTAGAGAAAATTCGCAAGTACTTCTCGACGGTATAAAAATCTGAGAAAATTCATGCATATTAGAGATACTGAAAAGATTAATTTCGCATAATAATAATTTCAAAATTTTATTAACAAATTAATCAAAAAATTAATTGTTTAACAAATTATCGGGCAAACCAACTTTTTTTTCTTTAATGAAAATTATTCGTTCATTTTTCTGAATACGTATGAATTTTTTCGGATTTTTCAGTCAACTTTGATTTTTTTTTGTTTTTTTCACACATTTCTTTCCGTATAAAAAAAAAAATCAAAGTTGACCGAAAAATCTGAAAAAATTCATACGTATTCAGAAAAATGAACGAATCATTTTCATAAAAAAAAAAGTTATGTTGCCGGACAATTTGTTAAACAATTAATTTTTTGATTCATTTGTCAATGACATTTTGGAATTATTATTATGCACAATTAATCTTTTCGGTACCTTTAGTATGCATGAATTTTTTTTTAGAATTTCATACCATCGAGAAGTACATGCAATTTTCTCTTATTTTTCTCGAACTTATGTGAAATGAGCGCGAAGCGACATAGCTACCTTAATCTTGCGACACCAAGCCCTAGATCGAACAGTACTTATAACGAAAATTACACTGTAAAAAATTTCTGTTTGAAAATTCATAAATGTATATGAAGTTTTATGCATATACAGTATATGAATTTTCATTGACGCGTATGTAAGGATATTGCGCTACAGGTATATTAAATACAATATTCTTTGTATAATATTTGTAAAAATAACATAATTTTCATATACAGATATAGCATTTAATATTATATTATTAAAATTTAAATATAATGTATATGAATTCGATATTTCATATACCAAGGTTCTACGTTTCATATAACTTTGTATATCAAACGTGTTCTAAGTTTCATAACATTTTTTACAGTGTATTTGTTTCAATAACCTGTTCTAAATACAAAAATTCAGTTAAATTTATTCGCGGATAGAATAAAATTTGAAGAGCTTTCGATGGATTTGCAACAGTGACTCTCTTTCTCGTTCTAGCTCGATTTGATCTTCATTGGATTTACGAGCTACATTGTATGCATAATTGTTTCGAGTGTTCGCTGATTGGATAGCGCGGTGGTTTGGCTCGTGCAGATGTATTAATTGTCGATGCCAAAGCGTGACGCTATTACGATCCGACGTCGACCGACGTGTTCGAAATATAATCGGAGAGAACAATAATAGGAAGTATTTAATGGCGAGAGCGGTGAAGTACGTGACTTATTGAAATCATAATGAGATATGTAGAACGAGTGCTGAAGATAGCAAATAGCCGGAGGCTGAATGCCGAAGCCGTGACGTTTGTGATAATCTCAAGCAGCTTCGCTAATCCGATTGATACACGACTTCAGTATTCAAAAGAATATCTCGCGTGTCTATCGGTGGGATCGTGAAAAGTCGTCCAAGGTAAATCGTCCTATCAGCGGGCCGTTCACGAACAATTCCGAAGTTCACATTTTTTTTTTGTCCGGAGACCTTGCAACGCTCGAGTATAATATAATTTTGCTTAATACTCCGTCGTACAGTATGCGATTTACAGCTCGGACGCGCTCGAGGGTCTCGGGCATTCGAGTCGCGTGCGATTCCCGCGTCCGCCAACGGCACCGGAAGTGCTGCTGCGGCACCGTCTGCGATGCCCCGCGCGACAGCGTCGTGCGCAAGTAGGCACCGGTATTTTTCTTTCCTATGCCACTGCAACAAAAGCTGCGCGAAGTGTCGTGTACAGCTCGACAAGCCTTCAGCGTAATCGGACGAAATCAAAATGTCTTTGCGGCCTCCTCCACCGCCGACCCTCCGAACCGTCCCTCGCGCTCGTCGTCCTGCCGGTGACACGGCTCTATCTCGCGAACTGCGCACAAGGACATAATGCATGACACGCCGCAATGCTTCCTATTCCACTTTGTGCTTTCACTCTCGCGAGCGTTAATAATCCTCGAGCAAAGGCAAAAACGATCTCCGATCAATATTTCTATTTTCGAACGTTGAACGCGTCATTATAATATCGAAAATTTTATCCGCAATGCGGAATTTACAATGTAACACATTTTAAGCGACACAACAAGTGTCAGTCTTCATTCGCGTGGCAGCTTCGATCGCTCGTCTTTATGTGCATTTTTTTTTATATATAATTTTTTTGATTTCCTTCAATTTCTCGCATGGTCGTGATCGACGAAATTCGATAGGATCATCCCCCCCCCCCGCCCCCGTCACGATTGAACGGCAGAGAGATCGATAGGAACATGCATACAGAGAAACTCATCATCGCGGGATGGAACAGACGGGTACGAAAACGCGATTACCGAATCGCATACGGCGATACACACATAGCACACATTGCGGCACTCGTCGCAGTGACGCGTCTCGAGTGGCTGAACTTTCGAGGACCTTCAATTTAACGGAAATGTCATTCACTGACTACACTCGACGGCTGGCGGACCTTACAGTCGATTCCGCAGATAACGACGGAAATTTTAATGAATGACAAAAACCAAAAAAAATAAACAAAAAAAAAAGAAATCCTCTTTCGGGTGATATTTTGTTTGTATTTTTTGAATAGTTTTATCGCATACAACATGTTTCTATAGAAAGTTCCTGAGTGCCGTCTGGTCTGCAAAGTGCACGGGGCACCTTGCACTCGCGCGCGCGCGCGCACACACACACTCGAGGCTCTCTTATTTTTTTCCCCTCTCTCCCCCTATCGCAATATTTGCAATGGGGTTCGTTATCGATCGCGCGGAACCCGCCTCGACGCCGCGAAAGAGAGCCGCCCTTATGTTCTCTCCTCTCCTCTCTCTCTTGCAAAGTATTATGATATCATCCCGTATGTCTCATACCGGTGAAGCAAAAGGCGTACACGCGATAACACGGACAACGAGGTGTATCCAGCGTTCTCGTTGCCCATATACACTTCCGCATCACACGCCTCGTCGGATCTTCGTATACAACGGCGTTCCACACTGTATATCACGGTATATGCATCGACCAGCGCGCGCGGTATCTACGGCACACGTGCACTTTTTGACATCAAAGTCATGCATTTGCTATATTCGTAAAAAAAAAAAAAAAAAAAAAATCCTGCCCCAAATAATCCAGTCGCGGTAGCTCCACTTCGAACATCGGAGAATCGCTGCGAAAAAAAATGCACCCAGAAAAATAATATTTGACCGCCACCGTTTATTTAGATTAAGTAAAATATTCATTTGATTCAAATAAACATTTATTTCATTTAGGTAACTATTTGCTTGATTTAAATAAATATTTATTTCATTTAAGTAAATAAACTGTGGCCTACGAATAAATTATTTTTCTGGGTGTGGTGCGTATAAAAAAAAAAAAAAATTCCACCACCGAATAAAAGGTTGAAGAGAAAATAATGAAAAAATTTCGATACATCGTTATGGGCGTTTCGGTCTAAGATAGCGAGAGATGCAAATTTCAATCCAGGAATGAAGTCTCGCCGGTTTATCGCCGTCTCCCGTCTCGTTCGAGGCTTAATTGACAGCGTCTCTCTCTCTCTCTCTATCTCTCGGTCTGCGGGTGTGGGGGAGCGGGCCCAGCTGTAAGAACTTCAGCAATGTGTCTGGCCTCGCCCGAGGGCACACCTAGCCAGGCTCCAGACGTGCGACGACTTTGCCTTTCGCAACTATGAGCTCTCGCCAACCGGTAATAGGCGCGAATCGGGATACACGGCCTTCGTTGACAATCATTGGCATCGCGGTGTTGCTTTGTCGAAGAGAATATTGTACCGCCGCTCCAATGGCGCAAGTGTTAGCTCTGTGTGTGTGTGTGTGTGTGTGTGTGTGTGTGTGTGTGTGTGTGTGTGTGTGTGTGTGTGTGTGTGTGTGTGTGTGTGTGTGTGTGTGTGTGTGTGTGTGTGTGTGTGTGTGTGTGTGCACTGCGAAATTCGTTGACCGTGCAGGGGGCAGGCTTACCGGTCAATTTATATGTACATCGTTTAGCCGGTGATTGCACATACACTGTGCTCGCGACGTGGGCGAAAATAGCGAGGTGCGATCCTTGCGCTCGGCGAAATTCACGCGGGACCGCAGGATATCCAATACTCTTCGTTACACCCCGCCGTGAAACGGCGTTCCGGTAGCGGGTACAAATTTTCAATCTAATGAAACATCAATGAAAAGCGAGGCAAAGTCTGCAATTCACTAATTACCTTCGCTTACGATCAAATTTTCCTCGTCAGCGTCCTGAGGAGGTCTGCAATTAAGAAATTGCAAATGTAAATCTTCACTAACATCGACGATTTTTGTATTCTTGCCGATTGTAGCATTTTATTGTTTTATCTGAGTAACATTGTAAAATAAAAAAAGACTTTGTCGACGTTTGTCTGGGAGAAACTTTTGTTAAATGTCCACGCGTTTTTTAGGGCGTGGGGAGAGTCCAATTCGATTGTCAAAAGGCGCAAATGCATTGGCGTGATCCTTCGAGGGGTATTTCTCGGTAGCTCTTAAATCAAACGTTGGATCGATAATCAAAGCTCGTAATTCAAAGGGTTGCAGTTTTAGCTCGCGCAGTGTATCCTCGTCTATAAAGGTCTCGTGGGTAAGGTTGGCCGGTAAGCTATCGGAGCTCAGCGAAGTGGATTTTGCATGTTAGCTGTTTCCAGGTTAAGGCACACCCTGTAGAAGATCAAACCACGTGCAGGGTATATGTAGAGCTGGAGTAGACGTTCTGGAAACGCCCTTTCGTGAGCGTAGGTGGCCAGACATTAGACAGAAACACAGTAATATTATGCGTTGTGACATAATTTCAACGTAATTATTAAAATCGCATTTTTGGGATTGAACTTGAAAGTATTGAGTAGGGAGTAAAATTATTATTATTATATTCGTGATCAGCGGCAAAAAATACGTCGAATATAACCTTGAAAAAAAAAAAAAAAAATCGAGCGAACAACGATTTTTCAATATTGGAGCCACTTTTGAAAAAACATCGATTTTCGGGATTTCCAAAGGTCGATATTCTCGACTCTCAATGGAGCTAGGGAAAATCCGAGGTGCCCATCGGCTTCTACGGGAAAAAATACACAAGGTAAGGTCGTGTCCGAAGTTCTAGAAGGGTTTTATCGTGCCGTTTGAGGACGTTGAAAAACACTAAAAATTGACTCTAAAGGGGTAGCCTTGAAATTTTTCGACGAAAAGTTTTTTATTTTTGTAAAACACTTTTTTATGTGTATAAAATTATTTGCCACGTATTCCGACGTATTTGTACGCGCTGAACACGAATCCGCTGACCTCTTTCGCCTAAAGTACAACGCGGTAGTAAGGGGCTCGATTTTATGCGAGAAAATAATATTTTTATTCATAAAAGTATTGAGCGGTCGAGAACAATATATATTTTTCGAACAAAATTGTAGTTTATGACATAAAAAGTTAAAAAGTTAAAAGGTTGAAAGTAATAACGTGCTCTCAAGAGACTTCAATTAAAGTCATTAAACAATAATATAATAGTAAAAAATAAAAATAAATAATAACAATAAAGATAAAACTGATCTCGGTAGTTACAGAAAGTGAGCTTGTGCCTCAAAGCGTGAAAGAACCCGAGCAAAGTCCCTCGCTCATATAATCCCACACCTGTTTCTTTCCCGGCAATCAACAGACAGACGTACAACCTGCCAGACGCAACGAGAGCCTACGAGCCAAACGACTCGAGACTAACTGAGAACGTTTTATAAACCGTATGCTCGCCGGGCCGTTGCCCCTCGTCCACCGAGAGAGCTCCGTCGTCCTTGGCGAGACTAGTGGGACAGTCACCGTGGAAAATTGTTTGAATTTTCCGACACGGAAAGTGACAAACATTTTACTGTTAGATCCAGACCGAGCTGCGCTTTTGATAGTCAACTCTTTTGTAGTTTTAATTCAAGTTAGCTTAAAATTCCAAATGTTTTCTTCCACTAAACAGTGGAAGTCTCCCTCCTGCCTCTTCCTCTCGCGCCCCTCTCGGGTACTTTGCGCTTGAGAGTGTGAAAGCATTTTTTTTTTTTAATGCCTTTTTAGCTTACTCCCCTCTCCGGTTAAGTTTAGACCAGTTCGACGGGGTGCGAGCTAAGCTGCGTTGCAGAAACGATGCAACAGACTGCCACACCCTGTGGACAGAATTGGAGTACCGAGGAGGAAGAAATAAGAGACAAAAGACACGGCCATGTGCACTTTGCTAAAATTCTTGTGTCTCACGGTGGTGTCGAACGGGCAAGGAGACGCAGGTATCGCACAGCAACGGCAAGATATTGCGGAGTACGCCGAGAGGTTGAGGCTTTCTTTTAATATCACTCGTAAAAACCGCGACGTAGAGGTTGCGAAGCCCGTCGACCGACGTCACGAGACATAAGAATCCTTCTTCTGCAGTCTGGTCTCTTCTATATAATAGGATATAAACTATATCGTCATACACGCGTTACACGTATACACGTATGTGTGCACAATAGAATGGTCCGGTATCGATCCCGCGTTCGCAGGACCTCGACCTTGGTCCTTGGCGAGTGGCAACCCTCGCGTGTCCTGCGGGACGTCGACCCCTCTCGCTGCCGCGCGTTTTCGAAACGCTGCGGTGCGAGCGGCGGGGTGAATTTTCCCCCCCGAGCCCAGAAAACAGAGCGTTCCGTCGAAACGTCGAGGGATTTTTATCCGTACGAGAGGTTCGGTCGTGACAGACTACGGGCACACTTTATATGGCGCGGAGGGTCTATATGTGCGACGTTGCACTCGGGGATATGTGAGCCTATGCGTGTGGGTATTAGCGGTATGGTAATATATGCAGTAGCCAGTGCTCGCCACGCGTTCGCACGACAATGACGGAAGTTCGGTTATATTTATAGCACGACGTGCGCGTGCTCCTCGTGGGGTTGGACGCGATCCTCGATCGCGTGAATTCGCACCGTGGACAGCGTAAATCAGCTGAGGGAATTTATCGCACGTTACTTTTTCAAGTCCCTGTCGCGTTGACAGTGCGATCGATGACTCGAGCTTCTCTGGACACATTTTTATTATATAGTCTCGTTTTGTTGTTGAAGTTTTTTTTTTTTTTTTTCTTTTTGGGCGGTCGAAAGTGAATATTATTAAAAATTGATGCTAGCCAATTATCGAAGTAATTGTCGGAGCTTTTCGCCAGGCAATAAACACTCCGAAGGGTCAACCGTCGATGAACCCAATTTCCGGCCGAATCGACAACGGCGTCCCTCAATCCGAAAATCTACAGTTTCGCACAATCTCCCTGGTACATTCGAGCGTCTCGCCAAAAACAGAGACCCGCTCCGGAATATTTGCGAAAAGGATAGCCTTCGTGGGAATCCCCTGCAGATATATATATATATATATATATATATATATACCTCAGAAACTCGACGCCGGAATTCTCGAATACAGTTTCGTTATTAAATTCGCCGCAATGCGTTATAACGTCGAGTGCATTGAAACGGTAGACTCATCAGTCGTTCTGAAATTTCCAGCCACCCGGAGTCTGCGGAGGCACGTTTGAGTTCTCGTTCTTCGAATGGCGAACAATGTTCTCGGTTAATAGCTCATCGCAGGAAGAGCCCAGCATCCTCGTTCCCTATCTCGCATACTTCTCCCCCGCGCAGTTCCGCCTGTCTCGGAGGAATTGCATTTCCGATGCCGCGAACACTAACCGTTCCATTGTCCGTGCTCGATCGTCGTACAGACACTGCAGCTCGTCACACACCGACGAGGATTATCCCCTCGCAGACGGGCACACTCTCCTTCGCCTCTGACCAAACGCCAGCGCAGCGGCAGCGCGGACATTGATAGTTTTGCGATATCCTTCGAGAAGAAAAATTTTTAAAACCGTCGAGCGTTATCAATGATCTAATCTCGTAAAAGGATACGGCCGTTAAAGGCGTCGTTGCGTGAAGAGTGATATCCTCCGACATATCGCGATCGCTAAGAAACATAAAAGCCTATCCCAGTCGATATGGAGAAGAGCCCGGATAAGATAGACCAGTGTCCTTTATTAGCAGATGGTAAAAAAAAACAGTCCATTTTCCTCCCCGGTGATCCGGCTTACCGCGCCAGCGTAGTTAGCGTAGAGCTCTCTTATCCAACGATATTTTTATCCGTTATATATTCGTGTAACGACACGATAACACTTTTAACACAATGTATGCCTGAGGTTGCATAAATTGGGCGTTCAACGTGGAGTTTGAGGGAGGGTTTTATACGCGTCGAAATGTTTGTTGAATAGAGAGTGGTTCTTCGTGTACTTTCATTGACTGCGAACTTTTCTTCGTCACTTTCTTACTCTCGTTCTTTTTCGCGGCAGTCTTGGGATACTCGAGAATTCGAACCCTCGATATCCCCCAAAGATTTTCGCTCCCTTGGCACGAGACTCCGCCGACGAGGAAACCCGAGAGAATATCTCGTTGCCAGACCGGGGTATTGACAATTTCCGCCTACTGCAGAGGCTTCGAAGACTCTCCTTCGATATCTTCCTGCAGACGCCTCTTCTTCATTTCCACTCGAGCCCGAGACCTACCTCCTTTTCACCCTGTCGAAGGGATGTATCGGCTGTCCCGGAGCCCTACCCGATAATTCGCGAAATTTCCGATGGTTAACTCTTGCGTGTTAGCGCACCCCCCCCCCCCCCCCCCCCCCCCATGCGATAGGGGCTGCCGACTAACGGGCCAGCTGCACGACAATGAGATATTCGCTCGGCTGAAACACACCATCGATTCAACTTTACGAATAGTAAAATCTTCAATAAAGGTGAAATATAAAAAGAAAAAAAGAAAATGACAGCTTCCTCGGACCCAGAAAAATAATTTATTTGACGGCCATCGTTTATATAGATGAAGTGAAATGTTTATTTGATTTAAATAAAAATTTATTTGAATTAAGTAACTATTTACTTAATTTAAATAAATATTTACTTAATTTAAATAAATATTTATTTAAATCAAATAAATATTTTACTTCATCTAAATAAACGGTGGCCGTCAAATAAATTATTTTTCTGGGTGCGAAGGAGATTTATCGGAAACTCACCGTCATATCTGAGAGAAACGCGAATGGAATTTCTGGCACTTGCGAAATCGGCAAAGGGGCACAGAGGCATTATTGATCAGAGGGTGAAGTGGGAAGGCCGGTGCTGTCGGCTGTAGCAGCTGAGCTTCTGCCAAGAGCGGAGCACCCTTGCTTACATCGCTACAACACCGTACACACGATACCAATTACTCTCGTTGAAACTGACCGGCTCAGGGACTCCCTCGTCGTCACGAGGGAATCAACTTCACCGTGTTAGACAATATCCATGCTCTAAAACGTGAAAGGAAGCGGTCTCCGCTAGGGGCTGGAAGTCCTGCACGCACGTGGCGGTCTCGCGCCCCCCAATGACAACGACCCCCGAGCAAGCGCACGAACCGAATCCCTCAATTCCCTACGTGCAACCCCAAAGCCTCGCGGTGTGCTTCAGCTGTTGCTATGGGAAACATATTGGCGCGAGGCCTTCGCCACGAAGAGTAATGCCTGCTTCAACAGAACGTGCGGGAGGTTGATGCTGGCTTCCTCTCTGTTCACCCTGCTTACAACGTTGCTGCCTACTTCGAGCCCCTTTTGCTTAACTCCATGAAGCACGAACTTAAACAGACTTATCGATCGATCTCGTTTTGTCGAGAGAACCATTTGCTTCGACAGCGATTCGGAAAGTCTTCCTGCGAACCCTCATTTTGCTTCCATTAGGCTGGGTGCACCGGTTTTACTCGCTGTACCAGTTGCCACGATTCGTACTGTTATTTATTTGAATATCGTATTCTCAAGTTTGGAGATTTATTCATCGCGTATTATTTTTATCACCTCTTCTTTGGACACTCGAGAGTATCGAAAATGCGTTTAGAGATGAAGCTTTTTTTTTGTACATTTTTTTCTACGTTTTATTTTTTATTTCTCGTCTGTTGCAGATTTGTCGAAGAATCGTTTCGGCGAACTACCGGAGGAGGTCACGGAGTTTCCATTTTTGGAAAAATTACATCTCTATCACAATGCCATAAGAGTCATACCGGAGACTGTGGTGATGCTGCAGTCTTTGACCTACCTCGATCTCAGGTGAACTACTTTCAGATGACAAACTTTTTTTATAGGTAGACAATAGATCGCTTTTTGTTACGAAAAGTTATTAAAGAGTTTGTTTTTTTTTCTTATTTAACAGCCGTAATCAATTGACGACGCTGCCGAGGGAAGTATGCAGGCTACCGTTGCAAATATTGCTCGTCGCTCATAACAGGCTCACCGCGCTGCCCGAAGAACTCGGCAGAATGTCGAGTCTCGCTGAACTGGACGCTGGATGCAATGAGATAGTGAGCCTACCGCCTAGGATAGGTGACCTTCCACGGCTCAGGTGTCTCGACCTCAGGAGCAACTTTCTGGTGCACCTGCCCATAGGTCTGTCGTTTGACTGCTATATAATGCATAAAGTTACTTCGAATGCCATTCGAATACGAGTCCTCTGACCACATATGGTAACGTGGCCTTTCTCGCAATTAATATTTGTACTAAACGTGTGTTGAACGTATTTTACAGAACTGACGTACCTGAGACTCGTTAAATTGGACATCAGCAGCAATCGTATATCGGTGCTACCGAACGAATTAAGAAAAATGAAGAGCCTCGTGGAATTGAAGCTCTCGGACAACCCTCTGACCTCGCCGCCTGCCTCGGTAAGCCGAAAGGAATCGATCCCCTGCGGGCTCTCACAATTCCCTTTTCCGATATCCACGATAGAAGAACATATATATAAAATATACAACTCCTGCCGAGTAAAATACGTTGAATATACTTCCATGATGTCAGCAGAAATAACAATTTCTCAACTCACAAAAAAATATTGCCATATAATTTTTTTATCGGTTTCTTTACACACGAAAAGTTACTTTTTATGCATTTGTGTAGTTTTTCGTGGTGGCTGGAACAAAAAAATTTGAGTTATTTATCCCAGTGTTAATGTTTCACATCGATTTCTCGTACTTGACCCAAACCCTTTCGTTACATCTTCACAGTTGTGTGTTCGCGGGCGAACGCACATCTTCAAATATTTGGAGCGCCAAGCAGCGAAACACGAGAGGGCAAGGGGTGGACGAGCGAGGCGAGGTCCTCTGGAAGCTCGAGGTCACGCGACCCTGGACACGAGGTCTCATCGACGTCACAATGTCGACAGTGGGTACAGCACGAGCGACGGTGTCGACAAGCGGTGGTCGCAAGAGATACACAGCGCGGTTAGTGCGATCGTATTAATCATTTCTGTCATCGTATTTTACAATCGTATACTAGTGCCTGGGATATCCGGTTTGGGATTCTGGTAGCCTTTTTATTTATATTTCAGATTAGACTAGACTAAATGGTGGAAAAAAAATACCATGCGCATTATAGATTTTTATATCATCGTTGTTTTATCTCTTTTTCGTTGCAATTAATTCCAGCTAGTGGTTAAAGCTCCGTTGAACAGTGTACAATAAACTCGTAAAGGCATGAGTAAATAAAGTTTACCGAAACTTTTGGCACATTTAACTGACCCATCCTCGTTCTCGACAATCCTTTTGCGTAGGTACACGACAACGAGGTGAGAACAGCGTGGCGACAGGAATGTTCCCCGCTATCGATAACTTTGCCCCACGAAACGAGCGTTAACGGGTCTTGCAGCGGGACGTCGACGCCGAGCACGATTTCACCCGGAGAACACACGTCGCTCGAAGATGAGCTGGGAAAGGTGAGTGTCCAAGGACTCCCCGGGTTCCAATATTTATTTCACTTTCATTTTTCATCGTAGCGTAAACGAACAGCGTGAACGCACGCAACGCTATTCGGTCGATTGTCTCACGCGAGTACGAATATAATCGTGCGACAGTGGACGCCGAGCGCAGTCTATAGTTAGAAAATCGACTGTGAGCAGTCGAGGCGAGTTTGATTCTCGATAACAGAGTCCGAGAAGCTAAGATACTGTGATACCGCTCCCGCCATCATTGGCCGGTGTTCAAACTTCCACGGTTGCAACCTTGACCCATTTGACGATCTCGAACTGCATCGTCGGTAACCGATGATGACGCAATCCTTACCACATCGTCGAGAAACTTGGCTCCATATCGCTTCACAGGCCACTTCAAGCTTAACAATAGAAAACACAATGGACTCTGTAAAGATGAAAGCTTTCGGGAGAGATGATCTTCGTTTTCTTTTTGTTTTCAGGCTATGATACTCCACGATCAGCTGCAAAAAAGGAGACTGGAGAGAAGCGCCTCGGAAAATGGAACGAACAGTAGAAGACCCATGGCTCATCCACTTCACAACAACTCCATCACACCTCCCGGGTGAGTCTCGTTTCGTTTCAAATTGTAAACAAATTGTCCCAACGCCAAGAACCGAACAAATGGTTGAACTTATAAATATTGTTTTATTTATGTATCTGACGTTCTCTTATACTTTACACGAATGTCAGTCACGAGTTTCCTTTTTTATTATTTCTAATATTTTTTTGTTTTGTTTGAGAGAGAAACGCGGAGAGCCTTGTCGATATAACCTACTCTCGTTGTCCCCCTGCATGAATGCATGAGCGTTATTGTGCGTGACTCTTTTTTGCAGCCACTTGGAAAGCAGTCCGCTTATCCAGTCGACGCCGATCGCAACGATGCAGCCGGTCCAGCCTCTTCAAACGACTCCGACGAGCAATAATAACACGTCGCCACAGACGAACGGCGAGGAGAAGAGGCCCCTGAATCACACGCAGACATACAGGTAAGGCCGGGAATTTCAGATTGTTAGCATTTAAAATTCGATAGAGAGATGAATAAAGCTTAATTTTTATTATCTATATATTTTTTTGCAATCGCTCAGATAGTTACAAATTCGTAGTTAAATTTATCCATCTCGGCATCGAAGAAGAGAAGATGTTTTCGTTACCTCACACTTCATCCCGCTTGCTACACCGGCTGTGTATATAAAAAAAACAACCTTAATTTCAGTGCACGTTCTTGACGATTTATATTGAGTAGGGAAAAGATCGTGACGAGTCACGCGATTGATCGACTTTTATTACTTTTTCAGAGAGTACAAGGAAGCCTTGCGACAGCAAAGAGTTAACGAAGGTCCGAGCGTGTACAGGCCGCGGGAACAGACGACACCGCCAGGCAACGAAACGCAAAACAACGACAGCGATGTAACGACTGCTTCGAAAGATGGTACGCCGACGAGCGGTAAACAACTATTCAATGAGGACAGTGCGAACAAGAGGCCCGTACAGAAGGTCACACCCTCCAGAATAAATTATCAGAACACGGCGATAATAAACGGCAGTAACAGCGAGTACAATGCCAAAAATGGGAAGTACCTCGAACAACCATACAAAAAACCGAGCTCACCGGTAAAAATGACGAGCAGTATTCTATCGGCAAACTCTAGTCCTGGACACACCACGAGACTCGTGAAAACCACCGTTGGCTATGTCGAAGGTAATAATTGTTTAAAAAAAAACAGACTTATGCATTTTTTAATTCTCGTATAGCACTGTATAATTAACGATAATCAATTGTAATTATTATGTTTTCTATTATCTATTAAAAATTAAATAAATGTAATGAAACTTCTTCTATTTTGTCATCGTACGAGTTAATGTTTTTCCTTCTTCCAGGAAACAACAGTCCGAATCGCAACGGTGGTAGCCCGAAGTCTACGAGATCCGTCACTTGGAACAGCAACATGCCGGAAAAGTATTCTTTCACTATGAGACGCGAGTTCGAAAGGGCTAAGGAGGAGGCAGATCTGATTGAGCAACTGCGAGCGGTAAACCCATAATTGTTCCGCGATGAGGTATCATAATTTCATAGATCTTTGCTCATTTGTTTTTTATTTGTTTAGCACATCGAGACGAGATTAAAAATGGCACTTCCAGAAGATCTTGCGCCCGCACTGACCGATGGAGTCGTACTTTGTCACCTCGCGAATCATGTCAGGCCCCGATCCGTCGGCAGTATTCACGTTCCCTCACCAGCAGTTGTAAGTTTCATGCAAGACTTTTTGTACAATTTTATTCATTCTTTGTAGCATAGATTATGTTTCTTTTACTTGGTTTTTTTAGCCTAAACTGACGATGGCCCGATGTAGACGCAACGTCGACAATTTCTTGGAAGCCTGCAGAAAAATCGGCGTAGACGAGGTGAGCAATCAACTACACATGTCAATAACAGATTCTTATACCCGGGACACTTCTGCTTATAGTCGGTGGTCCATTTATTATTGTTGAAAGATTCTAAAAAAAAAGATCATGCATGTCGCGTGCGCGAGTCCGGGATGGTTTATCGTCGGAAACTTTTATCGAACTCGCGTCTCATCAGTCATCCCGATTGTATCGCTATGCTCTCGTTGACGATGTCCATAGGTGTATTCTGTTTTCATTGGTGCTTGATACTACTGTTAAGTTTCAAATAGGATCAGGTACATAAGTAACGTGGGGAGAGATAACTATATATAATATATAACGGGCGGCAACGACCGATCGATGAACCAAAGAGACTCTTCAGGGATGGATAAAAGATGTGTATATAATGAATACTAACTATTTATTTAAACCGTCCATCATTGTCGACTCTAATGTCGTACCGAATTACTTTTGTTTGAAAAAACCTGCATAATCAATATGTGACCACTGCAAGTCAATCATACCTCCAACAACTACTAGTCAGTCCCTAATTTTGTGAAAACGATTTTATTCAACCGTACATTTCGTACCCTCGTTGATTGTTCGTATACGACTTTCGTGATATAGAAAGTATAATAGAGAAAGTGTCAATTACGTGAATAAGCGAACGAAGTTTTAGTTGCATGCGCACTGTAATAAAAAAATTGCTTCTGTTCCTCGTCTGCTTTTTCTATAAAACGTATCCAGAACCTTCGGCTACTGCTTTGTTCTTCATCCAGACATTTGTATTCGATACTTAAATTTACACGATTCACAAATCATGCACTGATCCAACGTTAAAATATATTTTTTCAATTCATGTTACGCTGTTTTTTTATGTTCGTTTCGCTAAACTTTCAGTTTACGGACACTTTCGATCGATTTTCCACTTTCAATAAATAAACTAAAGCCATTGTCGTAAACTAATAAATTTTCATCAGAAAAAGAGGTTTCGTGTTTGTCAATAATTTTTATAACCGGGAACAACGTGGTAGCGGGTTCAATGTCAAGAATTATTGCTTCTTGTTTAATTTTTTTTTACATTTTCTTTTTTAATGAGAGCTTCTTGTTTATTGGGAATCAGTATAAGGCTCAAATTTCGAAAACACAAAAAATTGGGACTGAGTAGTATCGTTGTTGGTTGCAGGAGGTCTTAATGGACGCGGATGCAATCATGGACGTGGGTTACATGAACGCGTACGGTCTGGAGGCACTGACACGTCTTGTGTCTGATCTTCTTATATTTCGTCGCGAAGAAGATGCCCACGAAGAACCAGCCGCAGGTTCAACCCATACGATTCAGGACCGCGCTCTTTCCGCGATGCTTTTTGCCGCATTCTTATTCACCCTTGTTCTCCTCTATATATTTCCCGTTCCTGACTAAAGATAGAGAGGAAAAAGTTTTAAAAACTGTCCGGACAAAAATCGTACCCACCCTTGATTCGCAAATCAATCAAAATTCGCTTTATTTTTATTCCACGCTTCAACAAAATCTCTCAACGAAACTTAGCAATTCCGTGCCAATGTATAGTAATCCTTAGTCATCAACCAAATCCGTGCGGCATTAGATCAATTCACTTTCTAATTTATTGCTTTTGCCAGAGCTTGCGAGCAGATTTTTTAAATAAGTTTTCTCTTCGGAGAATTCGAATCTCGAAGGATACCCAAAGTAGGGTAAAGAAAGTTCGATCAGTTACTAATTAACACTCAAACTCCCCGAGAATTGTAATAGCCTTTTGACCTGTTGTTGCACTATTTACCCTACCGGTATTATTACTTTTTGAGCCGTACGACAACATTTCTGGTAGAAAAATGAGTTTTTTTACACTAGAGTTCCTCTTCCGAAAGGATAACACAGGTTGTTCATTTTGTATTACTTTCTCGATCTGCATTATTTGAGAAAAAGCGTCGTATCAACGATGCTCGGGGACGCTTTGGACTTCGCGGACACCGGATAGCAAAGAATCAATCGTCTTGGTGTTAAAGCATTGTGGAATTTCTCCTTGCTGCAGTAACTTAACTATTGCAACTTTTGTTTTTTGGCAATGGGATACTTCTTTCATTAAAAAAATAGAAAACATGACTCTAGGTTGTACTATAGAGTTATAGAAATCGGTAGAAAAAGCTTTTCTAAAGGAATTTATTCGTTAGAATAAAAGATGAAATTATTATAGAGTACGAGATTTTTTTGCTACAGAAATATTAATGCACTTTTCCAAGAATACCGAGGTAGTCGCGTTCGGGGTTATTGCGCAGTAGCTTTTTATCATTTCATCGCAGGGTTTTCAAACGAATTTTTGTCGTAGGTCCCTTTATCGAAAGTAATGGTATAGTATGAGGGAATGATATAATCAAATCAGTCGCTAGACTATGCGAATATACTCGCATATCACTTTAACAATTAATCGTAATAATTATTAAGGGTGTAAACTTTAAAGCTATAATATCTGTCTTCGTGATCTACGTCTGAAGTCGGACAGAATTCATGACAGAGGAAGGAAGAGTGTTATCGAAATTATATTTTGCTAATCGCGAGTAACGAAGAAACAAAACAAAACAAAACAAAAACATTGAATTCGGCAACGTCGATTCGCTATTGATAGCCAGGGCGTGAAGTGTTCGAGAGAAAAATATAATAATACCATCGTAATTAAAAAAAATCTCGCCGCCGTGCGCCGAATTTTTTTTGTTGACTCATCGAAAGATCCATAAACGAATTGAAGACTTCACGTACTTAGGATGCCGTATTTTTTTAAGGATCCTACCAACTTGTGTCTATTAGGGCTCTTCCACAATTGGTTGGTCTGCCGATAAATCAACGTGAAAAATGATGTTGTAGTACAGATTTGACATAAAGGTGCTAATATCAAGTGTCTAAAAACAAGTAGATTGAATCATCAGCAGGAAACTATAAGGGAAACATACTCAGCACACTCTTTCAAATATTAATCGAAGCCAACAGACTTTAACCCAAAATTTCACTGACCAAACAATTCGGTGGTAGCCCCCGAAAACAGAGCGATTCGAGGAGAACGACGGTGCCTACTATCTGCTATAATTTATTTTCGTAAAGCTTGATACATCCTAGGAAGGCTTAAACGTGTACGAATGCATATGAAAACTGTATACGCGCGTATATCACTAATTATATTATGCCCTAGAAATATTAAGAAAATTTGAATTTTTCTTTATGATCGTTCAGTGGTAACTGGTTTTACACTGATATCAGCTAGGAATGATCGATGGATTTGATGTTTGGAGATACGTTGAAAACTCGTGATCTCGTGATTGAACGGTTTCGTTATTCGCTGGCGATTCTGCGCGAGAGGTAGCGTTAATATTTGAATTTATTAAATGGATGTCCCAGTGAAGAAAAACAAGGAAAAGAACAGTAATAGATGAAGTGAGAAGTGAGGGAAAGAAACAGAACAGCAGGCAATATAGTACTTGACGATGTACGTGTTAACTTACAGTAACATAAAGTATAAATTGTAATCTAAAAAAGGCCGATAACGCATGCATTACCTACGTGCTAGCAGACGTTGCATTTTCTTCACAATTTTTGCATACAGATCCGAACAAACTTTTGTACAGGTTTACATTTGTATACTAGTAAAATCGCAGCCAAGCATTTACATTTTCTAGTCCTCGTTATTATTATTTTCTAGTCAAAGTGTGTCGAGGGATAGGTGGTAAAAACCTTCTGAGATGATGTAGAAAGAAACACCCGATACTATAGTGTTCCCGCGAAAACTTGTACGCACAATAGTAATTCGTCACTAGTACAGAATCAAATAAAAATAATGGAAATAACATCCAATATTACAATAAATAGGTCGTCATCGCGTCAGTATGATGTGGCTCTTGGCCAGTCGTTGGAATAGAAACGTCCTTTTATACATCGGTATTCATACTTTTAATAATGCTAAACGGTGAAAAACAAAAAAGAGAAATATGTTCATAGAGCCTAACATAGTGACCCGAGAAATGATCAGTATTATCTCCATTTGGTCTTCGGACAAACGTCGTAGTATTAATAAAAACGTCACAGAATACAAAAGACTGGACTCGATTTAGCGTACCTCACTTATATCGGGAAAATCAAAATAATCAATTTACAAGTTTTTCGTCTGAGGCTTCATTTATTGATAACAGTAGTTAGAAATAAAAAGAAAAAAATATCTCACGAATCACCGAAAACGACCATTCCGCATTAGCATTAGGTTGTAATTTGTATATCATTGACATTTTTTTTGTTTGATGAATAATGAACATTTCGCCGAGAGGAATACATATATATTTTGCGATATATTCCCAAGAATATATGCTTTGTTGAAGCTAGTTTTTTTTTAATGGGAAACTATAGAGTGCAGATTAGGATTTAGAAAATTTGTTTGTTTTTGATAATCGGTGCTTGGTTTTTTCGTTAAATAGGCTTAAAAGTGATCGCTTCCTATTTTGTTTAATTTATTTTGAAGTATTGATTGTATATTGATCATTATTGTCGCGTCTTCGCGTACGGGAAAATTATATAAAAATCCTTCCTTGAACTTTCGTTAGGAACGGACTGTCATGCATGCGAGCAATGCATACTTACCTCCCAGCCTCACCCCGATCATTGTAAACTTATCGTACCTATACGTCTACTATTAAGGTACTTCTTAATCATTTGCGTTTATTTTTCTTGGGTTTTCATACCCTGTCCTCGGTCCGTTTATTTATTCCATTTGTCGATATTGTTTGTACGATTATTTACGCTTATATTAAACAGAACAAGAAAATCGAACAAACTATACAGTGTGATTGACGAAGAGTCTTACCTGATCGGTTTACAAAGAAAATATATATGACGCTATATACAAAAAAAAAATTAATAATATATACAAATGATATATTATAATCCATCTGGCTTGCCTACATAAAAAAACGCGTTCGATCGTCGTCAAAGATGATGCAACTATACTGTCCTTTTTTTAAATACTTTTTACTACCGAAACACACTGTAACGTTGATTGTATGGGTAAGAGAATAATTGTAACGAATATCGTCATTTATAATAAAAATATTCTTTTCATAAATTATTAGTCTCATACCGCTCAATTGTACAGTTACACAAAAAGAGGGCGGAGATGAGTGGCGAATTGGAACATTTTTATTGAGAAAAATTTGATTCTAGCGTGCTATGTTAATATTTTTCAGCATATAGTTGCTAAAGATGCTTCTTCCATATGTTCAGAGACGTGAGCACCCGCTTTAACGAGACGGGGACGCGTCGAGAACTTTTTTGTCCGAGAATTATAAACGATGCCTCGATCTTTTTTTTTTTGTGTTACAGAATTTAGTATGCTGTGCTAGCGATGTGCTGGAAGGTGGACGAGGAGTCGTGCGTGTCGCGGTCACTGTCGCCGAACTTCTGAGGTTCCATCAGACACGCTCGCCACTTCGCAACTCGGCTTCGCCGCCCAGCATGACAAATCATGTGCCTGCTTAGCGTCGGACGATCTAATTATTTTCATTTTATTTTATTTTACTCTGTTAAATGCAACCCTAAGGCTCGAATGTCGATCGACAACGGGTTCTTCGTCAATTACGTTCCAACGATATTCGGGACGAGCGGGATATTTCATTCGAGATTAATCGCGCAATTTTAACGTATAGAAGATTCGCGCGAATCGCGAGACAACCCATCAGGGGGCGAGAAAAAGAAAGCTTTGAATCAAAATACGAGCGCGTCGATGAAAAAAGAAAACAAAAAACAGATAAATATTCACGCAAGACTGCACAGCCAGCCATGACTTAGGATTTAAGAAAAATATATATATATATATATTTTTTTTTTACAAGAAACGATCAACACCAACGGAAAGTGACGTATAAAGTTCTGTAACGTTAACGTAACAAACGTCATACTTTGCGGAGTGTATCGAGTTTCGCGTTATATTTTTTTTTTTTCGAGGACATTCGAATTGCTGTTGTTATTTGATCGTTCGATAATATTGTACGCGTTAGACCGACGTTATGACCCTTTGAGGGCGTTTTTTTTCTTTTAATGGACAAGTTTCCTACTCGACCGACGAAAGATACGAACTTAAAGGGAGAAGCTTCGTGTAGAAGAAAGTTTCCGTGTGTACGTACGATGTATCAGAGAACGTCTCGACGAAATCGGTTAGGTAGGAATCGTCGTCGTGTCGACCCTCAGTAAAGGCGACGATGATTGCTCCTCATTTAATTCAGTGTGATATACACAGTCATTGATTAATCGTTATAGCAACGACGAGAATATATGACGAGATTACGCGAGATTGTGTTGTATTTTAAATAGCGGTAAAGAAAAAGAAACAAAAAAATATAGTGTGAACAAGTAGGGCCTAGAAGTTTGCGCTGCTGGATCGAGACACATATATTCGACCGGGATATGCACGGTCGTTTCTATTATTAACCAAGGATCAATTATCGAGAAGCGACTCGCACTCATCGCTCAAACTTGCAGGCGGATACGTCTAACGTTTATTTGCCTTGAGCTGAGTAAAATTGCGCAACGATGATCCAAGGTGTAATAGCGATTTATCGATTGACGCAGTAGAAATAAAAAGAAACTGGGAATATAAATAAGAATTGGGTCGGCTGTCCAGTGAAACATTTTACAAAATGTAAAATTGGGATTGAGGCATATCGACGGAGCGTCGATAATCGATAACAGGAGCCGGCCCGCGCACACATATGGAATGGGGGAAAAAAACATGGCTTGATATTCGTATTTATTGTGCCAAAGATGTAACTTTATTCTCGAAATTCGAGTACACCCGTTTTTTGTACACGACGAGCGCAATGGCACGATTATACTTACCTAACTTGTAATAAATGTAACACCGTGAATCGTCCGACGGCACGAGCATATCTTTGCTGTACACTAAACAATTGTAATGAAAACAAAAAGCTCCAGCGAGTCAAGTGAGCGTGTTTGTTAGAGTATACCGTTGACAAAGCTCGACGATGAAGAATTTTCACATTTTCGGAACGCGAAACAAAAAAAAAACCATTCAAAAGGCGCTTTCGTCAAATTTTTATAACTACAGTATAATTCATCACGGAGTGAGCAGCGTGCACAAGCACCGTCTTTCGCGTAGTTTACGATTTTATATTGCAGCGTATTGCAAAAAAAAAAAAAAAATTGTGTATTGTTCGAGAACGAATAACTCGTATTCGTATGTTCGTTAAACGGGTGTGCGCTAAATTGATCGACGCATTATTAATATTATTGACTGCTTAAGCGGGAACCGATATTCGAGCGAAAAAGTAAAGAAATAGAACGGAAAATGGCATGAATCGATTTGTGTACTTACGTCTGATTCGCGTAGGTTAAAGATAGATGAAAATTGCGCTGTCGCTTGAAGCAAGTGCACCCGGCCCGGCGTTTAAAACGCTATTCGAAAACTTTAGCGCCATCAACGTCCCTTCCCCAAAAAAAAAAAAAAAAGAAAAAGAAAAAAATACCCCCGATACTCTGCAAATAATTGTGCACACTTCGTAATATATTCCAAACGATTGAATATGATGTATAAAATAAATTGAAGAATTTCAATTGAAACCTAAAGTACAGGCTTGAAAGGAACAACGTAAAACTTGCTTCGAACTATTTTCAGCAAAGCGGAGATAATGTTAAACACGATTATAAAAATTCAATCACCCAGCTGGTTTCACTCGAGCATTACCAGATGTTTGATTGCATTCCCCTGCGCTGAGTACAATCATGACGGCCGACGGGGTAAAATTTACCGGGATGTCGTGTTACTGTTTGCTCGTCGCAAGAGGTGAGGACCCATGCTCATCAACAGGAATGCCCCGAGCGGTGCCAAGATAATGATCGACAGAAGGCTCATATTCATCATGTCTCGGGAAGTTGCGATCTTCTTCATTACCCTGTCGACTCGATTGTCGTAGTTCAATTGTAGCTTACCGATTATCTCGGCTTCCTCGTAAGACATCGAGGTCGCGAGACTCGCAATCAATGCGGTTAGATTCTTGTTCAAGTCGTCGAGTTTCTGCAAACTTCTCTCCATCGGTACGGGAGCTAACGCTGCCTGTGAAAATTCAAACAAAATTTCTCTGACGCGGTTTGCAGTTAAAAACAAAGAATTAAATCCTTCTAGCAGAGTAGCAGTACACTGCTAAAAGGAATTAATTCCTTTTTTTAACTGCAGATCATTGATCGATGCAAGTAATTGTATTTTTTTCGACGAGGCATGTTAGTGATATTATTGATTGAAGTTATTTTTCAGGTAATTGAGTTGATTACCTGAACTGTGCCTTTCGGTATCGTTCCCAAAGCAATGAAGGCTCTCTCTTTCTGATCGAAGTTGTGGCCTTTTGTAATAACGAAAGCTGCTATGCAACGCGACTAACATTAAAAAGTCATTACATCAACAAACAGTGAAGCCTTGTTTGTAACCGAAAGAAAGAAAAAAATTGTAACGTACTATGACTCCGAGAGATATGCAGACTAAATGTTTTATAGCTCGATTTGGATCCCAGGACTTCAAGTGAATCTCCGCAGCGACGGTAGACATTATCAGAGGCTGAGAAAAGTGCCATACGAAATTGACGAACGTTCTTAAAGGATGACTCTGTAATGGTATCGTAAAATGGCAAGACCAAACCCGCTGGATTCTTTACAATTGGGAAAAAGAACAAAACAAAATTTCCGAAATATGTATAACATACGAGAACTTGAGGCTACTGACATTGAAGTTAGTCGATATCATTCTCCATCCGGCGGAAGAGATGAAGCAAAGAATTATTATTGCAAGGAAACCTCCACCGTGTACCTGTAAAATACTTCGATAAACAAGTTGGACAGTTACGAATTTTTTGTTTTATACCTCCATATAAACGCCCAAAGTAGACATGAAGAATGAGGCAAGAGTTATAGCCAAAACTCTATATCGGTAGACGTGGCGCTAAAAAAACAAATCAAATAAGACAATTATTTTTATGTTTTTCGCATAAAGAAAGTGTAATCTGTAATTATTTCTTCTACCCTCACCTGTCCTCGATGAGGTATAAATGTGCACAGTATTCCAAAGCCAATACCCACGAAAACTCCTACAGCTAAATTGATCGCAGTAGTGCGGAGTCCCCGCATCACGATAGAATGCTCGTCCTCTGGCGAACGAATTCATCAGTGTATTGCCATTTAACGCAACGAAAATTTATGCCATGAAGTTGAATATAATTATTTTTTATACCACCGAGAACGAAAGCGTAAAAGATACTGTAGATGGTAACGATTTGGGTAGAATCTATTGCAGTCGAAGCGCAAAGAATGTGCGACATGCTACCTCCGTAGCCTCGTTCCTCGAGGGAAAGGACGCAGTGTCCCGTTACCACTGGAGAAGTTGTAGCACAAATTGTTCTGCGGATAAGCAAACGAATAATTTTTAATATACATTACGTACCAATAACAATAAGAACAATAACAGATGAATCTGTACCCTGCGAGAAAAGCCCAGCCCCACGGATAGCTGAGTATAGCATTCCCGACGTATGCCATCATGCACATCTCCACAGTCGAGGGAACGAAAGCGATCATCATTATTATAGCTTTGCGTCTTTTTATAGAAGTTGCATTCATCTGCAGGCCGCATCGCATCATGATAAAAATTAGGCAAAAGTTCCTAAGCATAACGGCAGTTTTCGGCGATAGATTCATTCTTATGTCGTAGAGAGCTTGACCGTTGATCTCAATGTTTCGCGCGAGCAGACCCACGACGATCATTCCGAGGGTCGGTGGAAGGTGAAGTCGAGGGATGAAAGTTAAAGCCCAGCCGGTTACGTAAGCGCAGATGTAGAGCATGTATATGTCGAATATCGGATTTCCGGGGTCCATCGCAGATCCTAGTAATCTGTAATTATTTATCAGAGGACCGGTATCAAATTTTTGTAAAAATATTGCAAAAAAAAAAAAAAAAAAACAGAAACAATCTCGAATAAGTATTAAGGAAAATCATCAAGGAAATGAACGACAATTCGAAAAGTGATTTTTTTTGTGCAATTATGTATCATGCAAGATAAGTAATGGTAAAAGTTACATTCGTGCTGTTCCCCATATAAGCACCACCATAAAGATGCTCGCACAGATGGAAAAAAGAAAGGTCCATGTAACGTTGAATCTCTCTACTATTCTTCCGGAAGCGTCCATGTTCCTTATCCTTTTCGGTATAACAACGATTGCACCGCAGCAAGTTACGTCCGAATTTTCAAGGCCACTGTTGCCCCTGCAAAAAAAAGTACGAAGTTGTATATTAAAGCAGTGTAACAACTTCCCGCTGCATTCGGAAGTTTCAGTAACACATCGTCGACAGACGCACCCGACGCTGACTTCCGTTTGTCTTCGCGCACTCTCTCCGATGCCTCCATGCTGAGAGACCGTTTGAAAGTCCAAAAACTCTTCGACGACATCCAACTGGATAATGGTTCGAACTTAGGAAATCAATCAATGTCCGTGATCTCTACGAAAGTGCAGCATTTATACCTGTCTGAGAGATGCCAAACGGGAGACTGGTTCGCTTATCGAGACCGTTACTTCCTGCGACTCGTTATCACTTTCGTCCTCGGCATTCTTACTCGACATTCTTATTTGTACTACCACATTTTTTTTTTTTTGGTTATTCGTAAGTGACGTACTTCAGAACTCCGGCTAATCGATTATAGCGCAGCGAACGAAATGTTTATTCCCAACGAAGTTGTATCATTACTTCATTAATTGCATTAGTTATTTTACGATTTTTCCATAACTCTTTATCGACATTTTACATTACTACGAAACAAAGTTCAATTATTTAATACAAATACAGCAGTATCATTAAAGCTGAAAGATATCTAGTAATTCATCGTGACGCAACGGGAAGATTATGCTGACGATTATGTTTGGTGAGCAGGCGAGGTCCAAGTCCCATCATTAACATCGACCCCATAGGTCCCATAATAATAACAGTCATGAACGAAATCGTCATCAATACTTGAGCGTATTTTATCTCCTCTTTGTATCTCTGAGTCGAAGTTGACTTCTTCATGTGCAGTATTCTCAGAGTCTGATAAGCTAACGGTGCTATTGCGGCCTAATAAAAAACAGCATCGTAAATGGTAATCAACGAAATTCCATTTTTTTAATTCTAATAAAAAGAACATTTTTTTTTTTTTTATTAACGTAGATGGACCTGTATGTGTCCTTTCGGGGTCCAAGCGAGACCGAGAAAGATACTCTCGTTCCAGCTAATTTCCTGACGATGAGCGACGAACATAGCGCTCAAAAATCTCGACTGTAATTGAAGATGTTAAAGTTGTGTTTCACATAAATAAAACGACGACACTCACCAGTAAACCAATTGCTAGGACGCATATCTGCCACATAGCACGTTCGATCGTCCACTTGTGAAAATCAATCTCCACACCGATTCCAACAACGAGAAAGGGCTGAGCTATGTGCCACAAAACCCCGGTTATCATGCGAACCTTCTTCGCATCCTAATCGATGTAAAAAAAAAAATCGGTTTCACGAAAATATGTGTGGAGGACTTCGAAAAGTTTACGAACTCTGAAGCTCTTGTCCATGAGCTTCCAGCCCGTCAAGGCCACGAAGCAAGTGGCACAAGTTCCCAAGAGACCGGCTCCGATGTTAGCGACGCTGTAGCCCCAAAAAGTGCAAAATATGCATGCCAAGTTGAGATTTATTATACGAAACCAGAAAACGAAAGGCTGAAACAAAAAGAAACCTTTCATTAATATTTTTATTCCTACCAGTCACGAAAACTTTTTTCGTGTCAAAACTTCTCTTCAGCAATGGTAAAACAGTTATCGAATTGATGTACGAATTCCAGGAATCAAAGGGCTAAAATGAACTAAAAAAAATCCTTACACTCCGTCTATGAGGAAAGAACGTCAGAACGATGCCGAAGCTGAGGCCGACCAGGGCCCCCGCTATCAATGCGTATGTGGACTGAAACGACTTCTTAACTTGGTGTTTCGAACTGTCGTCGCTCCTGAAGAAATAAACCTGTCTCATACATCACTTTTCATATCCCGAAAAAAAAATATTTATAGTCCACAAGTACCAAAGATGAAACACTCTTTCCGTACCATAGTCGAAGAGCGAAAGAATAAAACGCCGAGAATAGTGATACCATGTAAACTGAGTCGATGGACGTGGCGGTGTATATTATCGTAGCTATGGCTTTGCTGTATCCCTGCTCCTCAAGCTCGAGGGCGCACTGGATCGCCGTTACAGGTGACATTACCGCGACTATCGCTCTTTTTTTACAAAGTACAGAAAAACAATATGTCCAATTAATTTGTGGCAGAAGAAAATAGTACATTACTCCACGAGGGCGAAAAACGTTTTTCTGACGAGTGTGAGTTTGCAGCACGAGCCGAAGTCGAGTGCGCCTTCGAGTGGGCGAGCGCAATCGCACAAGTCAGAAAAAGTGTTTCGCACGAGGGATGTGCGAAATTTTTCATCACAAGGTGCGAAAATGGCGGTTTTACGCACGCGAAGCGTGCGGAAAGGTGGCCATTTCCGCACCGAGTGACGAAAAGATAATGTTCTAATCCTCCTATTTCTACAAACAAGTTTGTAGCAAAAGAAGTAAAAAAAAATCTCACCCAGTCATAAGACAGTAGATAAAGGGCAACGGCTTTATTATAGTTTCATTGATGTCAACTTCTATCCAGTTCCAAGCAGCTATCGCAACGACTATGCACTCGATGCTACCAGGAACGATTCCCAATCGGCATATCGTTCGTCTGTGACGAGCGAGTTTTCTTGCGTCTATCTGTAATCCGGCTCTCATCATTACGAATGTGAGACAGAAGCTACGAAGATTTCCAGCAGTCGTATAACCGAGAGTCTCGAGATGATCTCTGCCATCGTGATCTTGATGTGCACGGGGATGCTGAAGACTCGTGTGCTCGATCGTCGGGCCTACCTGGTACAGAGGCTTTCCGTTTAGATGAACGTTCCTCGCTATCATTCCGACTAGCAACATTCCGACTATCGGAGGTAATCGGAGATACGGAATGTAACTCAGAGTCCAGCCGAACAGATAGCCAATTAGGGTGAGACATAGAAGATCGAATATCTTGCCACCGGGCCAGGCTAGGTCTCCGAGCCATCTTAAAAAAAAAAGAATTAGACATAAAATTCATCCGACATTATTTACTGTTTAAATGTCAAATTTTGAGAAATTTAGTTTACTCACAATGTTAACCAGCCCCAAAAAATTGCCAGTATCATAACATTCGTTAGGAATTTGAAGAGCGTTGCATAACTTGGGCACCAAGATTTGTCAAAAAAATTGCGATTCACGTCTTGACTTCTTATCACTTCTGGACAGCAGATCATACGATTGCAGCACGAGGAATCGTCTTCGATTCTAGAATTATAATTTCTTCTCGTTTTTAGTAGTTTTTTTTTAAATTTTCTAAGAAACTTACATAGATTCTAGGGACATCGGAGGACTGACAGGAAGATTCATAGCGAACAGAGAAAACATTCTGCTGCTTCCCGATTTTATGTTTGAGGTTGCAGACGCGTGTTTCGCTCGAGTGGAAAGTGACTGGCCGCGCGAAGACACCGAGACTCGATCTTGTTCCACCTGTAATTCCATTCGTACTCAAAATAAAGTGAGATTCAGAAAATAGTACGCGCAACCGCGATCTTTTGCGTCTCAACACCGTTGAGTAATTAATTTTTACCAAGCTGTGAAATTGCTCGACTTTATCGGCACAATCGTTATCGGTAGCTTCGTGCGAAAATGGGAAGCACTCACCTGTCGTCCCTTACCTCGATTACACTGTCCTTGTTTACATTATTTTTCTCCGCATGCGAATTTATTTCGAACTTGGATCTCGCTTTGCGAACCGCGGAAGTTCCGGGTTTCTCTTCGTCTTCTTCACCCAATTCATCTTCAGCTATGTCGTCGAGTCCGGACGATATTTGGGTAGTCCTTCGTTCACCAGTTTCATCGCTTTTCCTCGTGGAATTATCGTTGCTACTCATTTTATCGCTGAATCGTAATTAATTGTTTTCTTCGTTATTTCATTAGGAGGTTTTTGGAGGATTGATTTCACGCATAGGTTATGCTTATGACGCTTTCGACAAGCTGAACTGAGCAATAATTGAAAAGGAGTTTCGAATAAAACAAATCGGAGCTGGGCGGTACTTAAAGTATACGAGTACTTATTCGGTACTTAAAGTATCAAAGTACTTTTCGGTACTTTAAGTACTGTTACTGAGTACTCAGACCAAAGTAATTGGACAATTTTGAGTTTTTGAGAATTTTGAGCATAGGTTCCTCGAGGAGGAAGCTATGCTCAAAATTGCAATAAATGAAGAAACCATGCGCAAATTACTTTGCACCTCTTTCGTCACGTAAAAATATCTCATAAAATTATTTTACTCCCAACCCAATATTTTCCATTTTAAATCCCAAAAATACGATTTTTCGTGCATAAAATCGAGATTTTCAATGTCTCACTGTACTTTAGTCCCAAAAAAGCCAGCGGATTCTCGGTGAGCGGGAAAAAATACGTCGAAATACGTGGCAGTTCATTTAAAAAAAAAGAAAAAAAAATGTCAAAAAATTCCAAGGCTATCGCTTTAGAGACAATTTTTCGTATTTTTGAACGTCCTCAAACGGCACGATAAAGCCGTAAAAAAACGCTTCGAGAACTTCGGACAAGGCCTTATTTTGTGTATATTTTCCCGTAGAAGACGATGGGCACTTCGGATTTTCCCTAGCTCCATTGGGAGCCGAGAATATCGACCTTTGAAAATCACGAAAATTGACCTTTTCACGAAAAGTGGCTCAAACATTGAAAAATCGTTGTTCATTCGATGTTTTTTTTTGTTTCAAAGCTGTTTCATGTATTTTTCTCCGCTGATCACGACTATAACAATTATCTTACGCCCCACCCAATATTCTCCATTTAAATCCCAAAAATACGATTTTTCATGCATAAAATCGAGACCCTTCTCAATTTCGGCCACTGTACAAGATCCATACGTCCCAGATCTAGTTGTTATAACATCCAATCGACCTCCACTCACTTCCCCAACCTTCTTAGTACTTAAAGTACTTTTCGTTACCGTGCCCAGCTCTGAAACAAATTAATATACAAGCTACACAATGCACCATACAATGAATTAATACTAAAGAAATGCTATCGTTGCTCATTTTATCGCGTGACAATAGAAATTAATTTGTTTGCTCCGTAACACAATCGAAGGTTTTTGGAGCGTCAATTTCACGCATGTGTTACACTTGTCACGAGCTGAACTGAGCAACGATTGATAAGGAGCATCAGACAAAACGAATTAAGCTACAAGAAACCCAGCGCAATGAAATACATATTTTTTTTTGTCGAATTTACGATAAATCTTCGTCGCGTCTGTGCTCAAAGTGAGTAATACAAATCTCCGTCGTTACTTCACGTGGGTGGGTGGAGAGGGCGTTCCTGAGCCGAACTCCATTTTGTATAACGTGGGCGTCGTCCTCGTCGTATCGCGCCTTCCCTTCTCCGCCGCGACTGCACGACGCTTACCTGCTTCGCCTCGTGCAGGTAAGGTGGTGGTGGTGGTGTTTTCGCCGCACGGTTAACAGATCGTCGTTGGTCCGAGCCCGCGTGTAAAATCGACGACGTCGCTCTTCGTCTCTGCCCCGGGGTGGAGGAAAGAACCGCCGCGCAGAAGCATACAGATATCGGGCACATTGACGAGCCGGAGTCCCCGCGATACGCGCGCGTGCTCGACTCGACTCGCCGCGAACGCTCCCAAGAGCGACCATTCGACGCTGCCGCTACCGGCGCACGTTGCACATCGCTCTTTCTCTCTCTCTGTCGCTCTCTCTCTCTCTGTCTCTCTCTCTCGCTGACTGTCCTCGTGGCTGTTAACTGTCAGACATCTGCAACAATTTATTATTATTATTTTTCTTCAAATTTCTTAAAAAAAAAAAAAAATTTCCCTGGCCAAGGAATCATTCGTATTCAATGACGGAACACGATTAATTTCTACGTACACAAGGAGAACGATTTTTTTGAGTCCTATCAGTGCAATATATTCTTTTACGAGACCGTTCGGATTGTAACTTTGAATTGATCGATTGTTTTCGGTGCGAGAGTGCTTCGAACACAAATTTTTGGTTATTATTATGTGAATAAAGAAGAAAAAAAAAAAATCAACGTCCGCTTTGACAATGCGTCCCGACCGGAAGTGAAAAAAGTTTCTTGAACGAGTTCGTCGTTACACGGGATTTTATAATGGCGACACAGTACGGTGTCGCGAACGGCCGTGAATTCTTAACCTCTCGATGGGTGAGTTTAACAATGCAAATAACCATTTCGCCGACGCACTCGTAACTGTCATTAAGTAATCACTGTCGTCGTCAACGTCGACGGTTGCTCATTGATAACAAAGTCGCGAGGCACTTTGTTCGCTGACCACCGATGCAAACGAGTCACATAAATCGATGCCGGAGACTCCTTCGACAAGCGAGAGAATTCATTGGATCGTACAGTGGGCCGAGTGAATTACTGCTGGAGTCAATGGAGGAAAAAAAAAAAAAAAAGAAACGCCAAATAATCGAGAATCTCAAACGTTAAATGTCACACGCGAGGCGTCAATATATAAACGCTACGCACGAAAAACGTCGTATTTACCAAGTAAACGCGATCCACCCGGGTAACACTGGTCGTTCACGAAATATTTTCGGTTCATTGATATTCACGCGAACTAATCCCCGAGTGCGCGTACGCTTTGTTTACATTTCGCTAACTCACTACGGTTCGCAGACGCTCGGCGTGCCGGCGGTACGGTCGAGCCGCGGCTCAGTTGGCTGTGTGTCGTCACACGGACGGCAGCGGATTCTCTATCGCGTCGAAGAGTGTAGTTGTGAGCCCGTTCGTGGACTCGATCGTACAAAGAAAAGCAGTGTAAACAAGAGGTCGCGTAGTGACAGGTCCGAAGAGCACAACGTAACCTGTAGTGTTCGTTGTCTCGAGCGTAAGCCGGAGAAAAAATTCGAAGCTCCCTTTCGGACAAAGAACCCGAGAAATTTTGACGGACAGAGCATCCATCTTGCGCATCGACAAATCGTTCGCGATGCGACCATCGAATCACGACGAGAATATCTCGCAACAATCGTTTTAACATAGCGAACAAATCTAGAAATATCGAGGAGATCATCGAAAAGAAAAAATAGATTCGATGTCTAAAAAAACGTAAGTGGGAATCGGTGGTATTTTTCGCGTTTAACCGTGCGATCGCTCTGTGCCGACGAATCGAATTTAGCGTCGACGAAGAGGTTGGCCGCCTCCGCAACCGAAGTTAACAAAAACGAAAAGTCGATTGACGTTATCGCGTCGATGCGGCGAGACTGTGAAGGCATCGGCGAAGCTTCGCGCTAATCGAGATCGTCCACGACGATGTCGACTGCGGTGCTGTGTACCGCCGAAACGAAGCCGGACGGTGGCCGTTGTTGCTTTTGCTTTTGTGTTTGTTGGCCTCGACAATTTTGCTGAGTATATTCGCGAGAGTCGACGCACCGACGGACTCGAGAGGATTCGATCGACGACGCCTCAATAGTGCACATCGGCGGAATCGCGAGGAGTGTCGAGATCTTTCGCGACCGGTTTTGCAATTTAACTCGGTAAAAATAATTGAGAGACGAGAGACGATCGCCGATGGACCTCAGCATGACGCCACGACGCCCGCCGGACGGCGTCGTCGAGCTTCAGAAGACCCGTGTAGCCAAGAGCGTTTTCAGCATACGAAGCCTCGTGGACGTGGGCGATGCGGATTTGACGAGCAGCAACGAGGACGAACGAAATATCGGTAAGTTTTTCGCGAGCATGCTGTTTCTTAAATAATTGAAATTCACTGCAAGTGCCGCTAATTAACATGTTGGAAATCAACGCCGCGAAGTAAATCTAGAGTTTATAGAAATTTGTTTTTTTTTTGTTTTTTTTATTTTTTTTTTTCTTGGAATTTTATACCGCGCTCGTATTATGGAAGAGTCCGTGGCTAGTCGTCCGACTTCGGACGACTACGCCTTCTTTATTCGTTCGAAAAACCAGCCAATTGAGGTATTCAAGTCGAACGACTAAGAATTTCTTATTCGTCCGACCCCGACCATCGGACGATTAATATTTTCTTATTCGTCCGACGTAGTTTCGTGCAATGCTAATGCGCTATAAATTAACGATCATCACCCTGGTGAAAACTCTTGATGTCAAAAGACGTGTTAGCTTGTGATCTTCAAGTGTCTCGAAGTCTGTTAACTGTAGCGAAAATTATCTTGAGTTTTTTTTTTAATTGACTATAGCGGAAAATATCTTGAGTTTTTTTTTTTTTTTTTTAATTCACTATAGCGGAAAGTAACTCGAGTTTTTCGACTGCTTAGAAAACATTCGTCGGCAAAATATGAAAAATGTATTAATCCGACCAAAGGATACGTGGCTGGAAAAATTTAGCGACGCTGAAATAGCGAGAAATAACAAGTTAGTCGGATGAATAATTGTCGCAATTCGTCCGATGAACAAACGGTCGTCCCGGCCGTCTTCAGTCGGACGAATATGAAAAATCTATTCATCCGACCAATGGAAATGGCAGTGAATTGCAAGAAATGCAAGTGACACGGATGAATGATTTTTTCCATATTCGTCCGATGGTGAAATGTGACCGTCGTGGCCGTCATAGTCGGACGACTATGAAAAATCTATTCATCCGACCAATGGAAATGGAACGAAAAATTTGGCTCTGCTGAAATTAGGTGAAATATAAGTTAGTCGGACGAATTATATTTCCATAGTCGTCCGCAGGTCGGATTAATAATTTTTTCATATTCGTCCTTAGTCGGACGTTTAGCCACTTCGTATGAAAAATTAGTCTATAGTTCAGACTTTTTTTTTTTTTTTTTTTTTTTGAGAAATATTATATTACGGGTTTATATTGGATTGTTTTTATCGGAATTCCATTAGGCAAATTATCATTAATAGCCCTCCCGGCAAGCCACTGTAATACACCGAGGGACTCCTACGTTACTCGTACATTGTCGCGCGTAAATATAAACAAGGATTATACGACCGTGCTCAAACAAAGCCATTCATGCTCACAATACGCGACCGCTACGACGTAACCGTAAGATTTAATTTGTCCTTCGAATTAGTGAGGTATAAATTAAATTCTATTCTCGATCGCTTAGCCACTTCGTATGAAAAATTAGTCTATAGTTCAGACTTTTTTTTTGCTAAATTTTTTTGCTTTTTTTTTTTTTTTTTTTTTGAGAAATATTATATTACGGGTTTATATTGGATTGTTTTTATCGGAATTCCATTAGGCAAATTATCATTAATAGCCCTCCCGGCAAGCCACTGTAATACACCGAGGGACTCCCACGTTACTCGTACATTGTCGCGCGTAAATATAAACAAGGATTATACGACCGTGCTCAAACGAAGCCATTCATGCTCACAATACGCGACCGCTACGACGTAACCGTAAGATTTAATTTGTGCTTCGAATTAGTGAGGTATAAATTAAATTCTATTCTCGATCGCACCACGTCTTCCCACAATGTATAATGAACAGCCAAATTGGAATCGCTCTCTATTCACAAAATGTACACACAACCGTGCCCTTGTATCGCGACGAATTGACTCTCGATTAGTCAGCCAATGAGAACGAACCGTTCGAGCTTACATATTCAGGGTCATATCGACGATACGGCGAAGCATTTTTGCACAATTAGAAAACCGAAAAACTTCCGCGTACATTGTCACCATTCGAGAACACTTTTTGCATATTATCACACGAACGTACGGCATTACGTGACCAAGTAAATTCTTCTATTTAAATGCCAAATGAAGATACACAAAATTTCTCTCTCGTCAGTAATATCTTTTATTGCCCATGCGAACAAAACAAAACAAAAAAAAAAGAAAGAAAAACAAAATGCTCGCGAAATGTTTCGACGCGCGACAATTGATAAAATATACACGTAAAAATAAGTCGAATATCCGAGGGTGTTTTTGAGGCTAAAATTTTGTTTAATTTTCATGCAACATTAAGAGACAACCGTTGAAAAGTTAAAGTATCGTGGGGATAAAGCGCGGCGATTATATTGGAAGTGCAGGCGTTAATTGAAGCTTCTTCATTATAATAAGCTCGAGTTTCACTCCCGCCCGCCGTTCAGTCGACCCGCCGTTTTCCTGCTCGTTGCGTTTAGTGCCCATTACATTTATAAGTTTCTCACACGATAATATGTAAAGCGCACATAACGCACTTACCGCTGTATGCTCGAGCATGGTGAACCCGAGCGAGCGAGGACTTGGGTCGCGATAACGCGTATTACTTTGCAAATTGGAAATAAATGCTCTCGAATTAGCATTATGCCGCGGCGAAGAAGTGATAAGGCAAACGAGGGCTTTGAGCTGATAGGCGCGATATGGGGAATTCATTTCACGCTTACACGACGCGCGCGACTCTGCGCAACTCAATCCTCGACCATAAACCGATGGTTCACGCTTATGGGAGTAATTTCGACGAATCAGCGTTACGATTAAAGAGGTTTGTTTTTTATCGGTAGTTGGTCCGATACGTACAGCTTTCGTCACGTGACACTTGTCCACGAATAGCGTGTACCGAAAGCTCTTTGAATACAATAAATAGTAATTTGTGCAACAAGGGTCGAAAGTTGGCGATTGCGACGAGTGTGAGGTTTGTGGCCCGAGCGAAGCGAGGGCTGCAATCACACGAGTCGCAGTCGCCAATTCGACCCTCGTTGCACATCATATTTTTTTTCACAGGTGCATGAATCTGCGGCACTTGGAATGGCAGTCGCGCGAGACGAATACTGAGAAGCGAGATTATGTCTCCAGGGACGAAAACATGAAAAGTAAACTCCAAAGGGACGAAGACGTGAAAAGTAAACTTCCAAGGGACGAAAATGAACGAAATACGAACTGCGCATGCGCGACTCCGTAATTTCACGAGAGGTTCACAACTGGCATGCAACGGGCCACTTTCGGCTCGCAAGACTGCCATGTAAAGTGCCGCGATTCATGCACGTGTGACAACAAATAAATACCACTTGTCATTGGGATTATCTCACGTTCTGTTGATTTTTCTTTTTTTTTTTTTTTTTTGTCTGTGCGCGAGTTGCCATTTTTCTTTTTCTCGCGCACGTTCTCGATTCGGGACGCATAAATCGCCTGGCTCGCGGATCGTACGAATGCTCGAGGAGATCATTTTTGATCGACCAATAGCGAGGCAGAGAAGAGGGCTGTACTCGAAGCTTCATTGGACAATCGTGCCTCGCGAGGGTTGTCCTCGGTCTATTGCTACACCGTTGCAACGTCGGAAGGGTCGTTAACCAACCCCGCCGGCGATAGTGGCGTGTTCCCGGCGTACATTTTTCTCCATCCTTGCGTTACGAGATTCTTCAATTATCTTATATATATATATAAAATTTCGCAATTGTTATCCATTCGATGAAAGTACGAATGAGAGAAAAAAAAATATTGCAAGTTCTCACGATATTATTTTTTGTTCTATTCCGTGAGTCTCGGTGAGATCAGCACAGTAGTGCGGTACACAACAGCGCAGGTACACAGTAGAAAAAAAAATGTGTAATTTTTGCAACAAATTATTGTCCACAAACGTTCACAATTCTTTATTTTTTAACTTTCCAGTTTTACAAAGAATAGTGCAAACTAAAATTGTCGATAATACAGGAAATAAAAGGACAGGCTCGTATATTCAAATAAGTGACAAACAAGTTTGTCACTTATTTAACAAAATGATTTTTATGAAATTTCCCATTACGATTTAACGACATTATTTTTTACTTTGTAGGTGTGCACTATCATTTGCAAAAAAAAAACAAACACATTTTTCGACCAGAAATACGTCACTTCCGTCACACCGAAAATACGAGACTTCCGGTCGAATACAAGAATTTCAAAACGGAAGAGACGTATTTCCACTATTACGTCACTTCCGGTCGAAAGATTTTGCAAGAGCAGTTCGTTAAATGCACAGACCTTTTTCACCGTACAGGGTTACATTCGGTCATGCCTTCGAAAAATCCATTTTGATCACCGTCATCATGCATTTCGCTGTATTTCTCCCCCGTTCAGGTGTGTGTGTGTTTTTTTTTTTATTTTTTTTTTTTAACCCAGCACGCTCGTAAAACTCTGAACGTTTCATCGAGATCACGATACTCGTACGATGCACGAATCTCTCACGCACGCGTGCACACACGCATGCCGGAAATCGAATCTCCTGTTCGCGGTAAATCTTATTCGTTAACGTTGTAACTTTTGCCTCCGCGCTGCAGTCTCTCAGCTAATTAATTCAAAGAGGCGTGCATATATATCGAAGCGTCTGGCCTCGTCCTTTGAAACGAACGTCGACGACTACGCGCCTCTAAGTCCTAAAAATCATCCGGCATGGCGACGTGATCCCTAATTGCAGAAAAAAGGGAGAGACTTTTAACTTTTATTTTCCAAGAAAAAGAAGAAACAATAAAAAAAAAAAGAAAATAACACCCTACCACCAGCCAGTACAGTGTTGATACAAAACATATCATGACAGTGTATGGTATAGTCAGCACAGTGGAGTATAAACCAAGCACGTAGGTCGTCGCGTTGCCTCGGTCATAAATAATCTGGCTTAGGGGGGGGATTTACGCGTGCTTTATACGTGACTGGAAGCCGCTGATTGGTGGACCCGTAGAGAGAGCCGCTAATTGTGTTTTATTAGCGCTTACTCGCAACGTTCAGCCCTCTTCCCTCGATTCTCCGCAGTGCAAAGAGTTCCTTTCTCCCTCTCGCGGCCTTCTCCGCGCTACCTCCATCTCTTCGGGCTTCGCCTCATCCCTTTTGCCTGTGCCCATACCGCGTAGACAGCAAAACCGGGTACTTTGCTCGCGCGAGTCACCATCTGCGTTTTCACCTAACTAATCCCTACACTCGTGTGCTAACTATAAACGACATTGTTATTACGGAAGGCTTGTACAGCCCGTCCGGAGGGATGGGAAACGCTACGAGTGTCCCCTAATATGCAAGTACGAGCATTCTCAACAGCGATTCTCGTTAAGGGAATGTTAACTACGAGAATCATGCTGGTGATGGAATTGCCATAAAGGAACGCGATGGACGGATCCGTTGCTGTCGTGTAACACCGTAAATCAAATGAAATGAATTCGAATTCCTTTTGTTGGGTTGAGAATTTGCGTAAGAATGTCAGGGGCTTTGTAAACTGGTACATCACTGTATAATTCGCATGCACTAATTGAATCGTGATCGGACGAAACAGCGGATAAAATGTAAAAGGGTAGAAGATCGACGAGACGAACCGTGAATGGTAATAATCGTCTAATCATCATTTCTTTGCCGTTCTCCGCGGCGTATACTTGAGGGTTGAGATCGAAGACTCTCGAGCGAGTAGCGGCCAGTATCGCAGAGCTCTCAGGGCAGGGTCAGTCGCAGCAAGAGAGGACGAGATTCTTTTTTTTTTGCTTTTTTTGCTTTGCACACTGCTGGCGACTCTTATTACGTTGGCAGCGCGGGCATGCCGGTGCAATCAAATAAATTAGTCGGAATTACGCGGGGCCCCCACGGATCCACTACAGTAGACTCGACCTCTCGCTCTTTCTCTCTCTCTCTCTCTCTCTCTCTCTCTCGAAAGAGAGAAAGGGGGAGAGAGTGAGAGATTGTGGAAAAAAAGGAGAGAGAGCTCCCTCGATGTTATATTGTATACCTTGTGCAACAGCGGCTGTGGACGTCCCGCCTCTCGCCATCAATTAGCGAGCTTTATTCCAAGAGAAATCCGAGCAACTTCGAATCATGCACCGCTCCGAATTTCCAAGAAAATTCGATCTTTCTCTTGATTATTATTATCATTTTTTCTTTTCTTCCTCGAAGAGAATTGCTCGAACATTTATCTACGCGTATTAGTCCAAACTTGACGATGTCTGTATGCCGATTTGTTGTTTTTTTTTTAATCCTCTGGCATCAAACGCTTGAAATTTGCCCGCAATGTTTGTCGGTGAACAATCTTGTGCTTTTATTTTACGATGGCGGGGACAAAAAAATAATAATTGCGCGACGCGGAATTTTCATTCGCGATTTGCTAATTTCGTGTAATCGGCACGCAAAACGTTACGCTAATGGCAGTAGAACCAAAAGCGGCGGAACAATTATCCATGCAGCCGAGGTGCACAGCGCGGAAAGAAGGAGGTATCAATAATGAGGGGGTGTCGACAGGGAAGTCCGCTGTGAATTATGAGGCAACGGCAACGGCATCAGCGACGACATAGCCGCGGTATTAATATCGCTTATGTGTGTGTGTGTGTGTAGAGAATTTGTGTGCTGCGCGTTCTTCCATATAAAGGTAACATAGAGGGTACGTTGTTCGCGTATTCTTGCGTGACGACGGTATTAGCCAATTGGGCCATTAATCGCTCCGTCGGTCCGAGACAGTCGAAGCTTCCATTCGGAGGAAGTAATTGCTAATCGCTAATTGCGAGTTCAAACACTCCATCCAATTAACTCCCGTGGCCGGTACATGTAAGCAATGTATAGATGGGTTCCTCCCTTCTCGCGCGGCTCGAACGAGTATATGCAGTTAAATAAATGGGTGAGCCAACGTTCGAATACTCAACGATTATACATATAAGCCGAACTCAACTGCGGATCGAACACATTGAGTGTCGATAAATTGGGCCAGGTGTTCCGATCTCTGAAAGTTATAAAATATTGTTAGGACATTTTTTTTTTTTGTTTTTTTTTTTTTTTTTTATAGCACTTCGTCTAGACAAAATTATTAATTTCCTAGCCGAAATTTTCTCATATTTACTGGCTCTGCAGTATTAGCGCTTTACACAATCCATCATTTCATTCTTTATTATATATTTTTTTTTACAGGTAAATACGGTTTATTTTTTCTCGATGTATGTATATATATGTGTGTATATATATATATTTTTTTTACATAAAATCGAAAAAAAGACAAGCCTCTGAAACTCCTTCGTTTTTCGGCGCCATGGTCGTTCCGGAGCCGGCGCGATAATAAATGTAATAATAAATAATGCCTCGCTTACCTCAAGAACCTAATGAAGTTTCGGCTTCGTACGAAAACGTATAAAATTTTCGTTCGCCCGAGTGAAAGAAACCGAGAGGAAAGGAGAGAGGGAGGACCCCTTTCGATCAATTAGAGTTAATAAATGGGCGCCAGGACGGACGAGGGCGGGATCGGAGACTCGCTTTTGACTCGAATACGGGGGTTGAAAGTCGAAGAATTCGGAGGGAAGGCCCGCTGCACCGTTATTTCACATCTCTGTTGGTTTTACGCTGTTAAAAATGTAAATATCATGTGGCGGCTCGTTATCTCATGTAAATACGGAGCTTTCGTTTTATTAGTCTTTCACATCTTTCAATCGCATTAACTTAAGAAGGTGCTGGCAGTTCTTATTTCAATCCTTCACCTCTTTTGCGTTTAGTTATTTATTGCGATTCGGACAACAACAAAAAAAAGAGAAATTCTTATGGTGAATGAATCCTCTGTCATCGCCGCGCAGTCCTGCTGGCTCTGCTCAACAACAATTTTTTTTTTCAATCTTCGAGCATCGAGTGCCGACGCATCTATTTATTTTTTCTTCTCTTTTGTTACCTAACGTTTAACCCGTAAATTCGACCTCTCGCGATCTTCGAGCTACTTTATGGAAATAATGAGAAAGGTTCCCATGTTACTTGTGCTTCGCTAATCGAATATCAGCAAAAGTGATTCCGCGAGAGAAGCGAACAAAAATTGTTTGCGGAGCGATGGCTCGATGGCAACAAGAAAAAAAAACGAAAGAAAAAAACAAACAAACAAACAATCGAAAAATTTTGCATTCTCTTTCATTCGCGCGAACTTTCGTGGATATAGTAGATATATTTAATGCGGTACGTGCGTTGAGCTTCACTCGAACGTTTCGCCTGTTCGGAGAGTCGCCCCCCCCCCCCCCCCGCCCCCCCCGAACGTTTTTGATATATGACTCAATAAAACGAGTCCCGAGGCGGGCCCCATCGGATAAATATCAAACGTAAAATGTTCACCTCGTTAACTCGTTCGTTTGGTTGCGATGCGCGTTCCGATGATCGCACCGTTCTCGACGCGAGCTGCTGGGAATACGAGGGCGAGCAGGCGAAACGGACGTGTGCCCCGTTTATGCTCACCCAACTCTTTCTCTCAGTTTTTGTCTCTCTCTCTCTCTCTCTCTCTCTCTCTCCCTCTCCTTGGCTTTCGTGAGTCCCGTCAGGGAGGGACGCTGATCGAAACGCGCGCGGCAATTAAGAATTCTTGTAATTAATATCGAGCCAATTTTGCGAAGCCTCCGGGCCTCTATCGCTCTCCCTTTTTTCTTTTTTACATTCAGCGATCCGGCGGATCTATCGAAAAATTATATCGAGTGTCCGAACGAACCTCTCACAATCCTCTGGTACTATACCCTTGATCTCCTGTCGCTTTGTATATTCTCCGATGTTGCGTCCGATGGAACGACGCACAACGCGCGACTCTCCGCACGGGGGCTGCAGAAAAGTCCGTGCGACAGCAGGAGTTCGCGCGAAGATCGTTCAAGTCGATAAATAGTTGAAGCTCGTAAAAACGTTTCATGCAACTTCGTCTCTGGAATCTTAACGGTCATTCCTCGAATAGATTTTACGCGGACATCCTCGCCACACGCGCCCATGCCGCGCCACCTCGTCGTCATCGTCGTCGCTCAAAATTCAGGGAGTGCCAAACAAAAATTTGTTCGCTCCCGACGATGTTGAACGTAAATGACAAAATCTCACGCCACCTGCGGATGCTCGCGGACAAGTTGATTCCCTTTATTCTTCTCTCGTTCGTCTTATTATCTTCGCTGTGCAGCCTATCGGCAGTCATACTACAGCATCGCCCGACAATTTTTGTATCACTTTATGTTCAACGGAGAAGATATGACTCGACGATAAAGGAAGCCAATAATCGCGCTCTTTCTCATCATTTTCTTGGTAGTTGAACGGTTGACGGTTTTGCAGACGTTTTACGACTAGTATGTGGGGAGAGGAGTGTAAAACTTACCAGAGCCCTCCATCGATGATGAGACCACTTTTCTCATGGTAACTACTTGTTTTTTTTTTTTTGAGACTCAAGATCTTTGAGTGAAAAAATGTACTATATGTTGATGTTTTGTCTTTTTTTTGTTAATTTTTCAGGCAGAACATTCATTTCTATGCCATCGGAGATGAGACCTCTTTTCTCATGGGAACAACTTTTTTTTTTGAGACTCAAGATCTTTGAGTGAAAAAATGTGCTGTCTGTTGATGTTTTGTCTTTTGTTTTTTTTTTTTTTTTTTAATTTTTCAGGCTGAACATTCATTTTTATGCCATCGTCGATGCTGTCTTTGGTTGGTCATAATTTTTCATTTTTTTTTTTTCATTATTTCCTACTCAATTTCCGGGGACCGCGAGGGTCCCCCGAGCCACGCGAACTCCGGCTCACCAAACCGGAAATTAAGGGCGGAAATAACGGAGCACCGCAATTCTTTGCGTGTTTATTTTTTGGCAAGAAAAAGGTTCCGGCGAGTGTACAGTCGACAGCTTCAAACGACGACAAACTGAGGTGTTGCCACGAAACGTCGCTGCGAATTATCATGCGGTCTGATAACCACGCGAACACCACGAAGTCGGGCAAAACTTCCGGCGGAATTGGCGAAGAGAGACAAAAATCAATAGACATCGATCTCTCGTCGTATCGGTGGCCATTATTAGCGGCGCAGAAATATTTACCGGGCGATTCGCTCTTAACGCTTCGCGCTTGAGGCAACATTGTGAAAGGAGCGACACGAGCCTCGCTCCTCCATACAATAATGCAGCGAAGAAGCCGAGAATTCTCTGGGACTTTTGGTCATTAGTTCCACGCGATCGAGGACATATTCACGGCATTGTTTCACTCTGACTCGAGAAGCGCGGCGTTCGCTCGAGCCGTTCGGCAGACCTCTCGCCGACCGCGGGTCCACCGGGACTCCGAATGAAATTATCCGGGCTATCGGTCGGCGTGTAATGACATTTTCCAATGAGTGACTCTCGCTGTGCACTGAAACCGATGACCGAGCATCGGAGCCGACTGAAATCGGCTCGAAACGCGTGCCAACTGGAGGGACTTCCGGTTCAACGAACCGATTCACGGAGGTCCCCGAGAGACACATTGGCACCGGTCAGACTACACGCGCTGGGAACAACATAAGAAAACAAATGGCACACTTCGATAGAGTACAAAAAGAAGAAGCTGAGAAGCGAAGCTTTCACGATATTATTCAAAGATTCTTGCAGCGCTATCAATAATAACATTAATAATTATAACTCGGTGTATGATTTATTTGTGTAATCAATTTGAAGGGCAAATAGATCGAAAATCCCGAGCAAATTTCATCATCGGACGGTTATTAATAACCGTAAAAGAAATAAAACAAAATTCGAGCGTACATCGATATTGATACAAGTGTTGCGTGTGATTTTTTTTTTTTTTTTTTTTTACGTATCGCCACGATCGATCGCAGCTTTAATCGCAGAGATCGATCGTACGAGCTGTTGGATAATTCGTTTCGATTAAAATCGCGCGCGATAAAAAGTACCGGGTCAAACGACCGAGGAAGCGCCTCGAGGGGGGGGGGATAAGAGGAAGCACATAAGAACCTGCCAATTTACGCGAGTATACGACCGTGCATCGTCATTAATTGTAGAGGATATCGAATTTCTTCAATTATAAATTGTATAACACGCGTATCGCGAGCGTGTCGTCGCTTGACTCAGTTGCCAACAGATTTCCGGTGCACACCTGTTCCCTCTTTTTTTTTTTTTTTTTTTTACTTTGTTTTCTTTCTCGCAATCACGCGACAAGTCATTTAAAATTTTAAATACCGCAATGTTGTAATTTGCGATGCCCGATCGATTAAAGACGCGACAATAACTGTAGCACCGTTTGAGTAAAAAAAAAAAAAAAAAAAAAAAAAAAAAAAGTATGTGTATAAAAAATCCACAAATATTAACACAGCAGCCATAAACTAATATATATATATCCACAGTGCCTGTATCGCCGTAGAGTACACGAGGGCAAAAATTAAAGTGTCTCAAGACCGGTGTAACGTCGAACGACAGAAATTTATTGCCTCGCCATTAAGAACACGGTAAGTGGCCGGGAGAGCGCGCGCAAGAGATCTGGCTCTACAGTGTTAAAACCGACGCGGAAGTGGAATCGGTGAAAGTGCTCGAAGAAAAATTAATGTCCCGATATTTACTGTAGTTGAGAGCGTCGCCGACACGTGCTTTTATAGCTTACTCGTTGTTTCGCTTCTCTAATCGCTTCCGTCTTCACAAATCGGTTCACGAGATAACCCGAGACAATTGCATATTAAGAGAATCCCATTAGCAAATACACAGGCCCATAAAACATGCATAAACAAATTCGTCGTCGTAGCAGTAAAACGAAAAAAAAAAAAATAAAATAAAAACAATTGTCAACACGTGTCAGTGCATTACTGTCACTACTAACAAGATCGAAGTGGCGATTAAGTTAGGCTCCGGATATTCTAGGGTGCAGTCGCGATGATCTTCCTGTAATCAGCCCCCGAAAACACTCTAGTGTGGTTCAGTGGAAGGAAGTGAGCGGAGTCTTTGAGTCTCTTCGAATGCCGGGAATACCGATCGTGAGTCGGTGGCATGAGACACGAATTCCTAGCGGCGGTGGGTCCCGTTTCACCCTAAACTCGGTTAAGATAGGATGAGAAAGGTTACGAAAGCGAGCCGGAGCCCCCCCCACGAAGGACTCTTACCCAAGATTTCTTTGTTGCTTGCCTCCTCACGATAAGACGAACGAAAGAAGTCGAAGAAAAAAAAGATTGACCGTCGGGCCTTTCAATTTTTTCCTTCGTACTGACTCTATCCTTTTGATAAAACGTAAAATCTGCGGCAACCCCGCGCCGCTGCATAGTTCAAGCCGGTCAAGCTTTCCTCATTAGGATTTACGAGCGAGTCAGCAGTAGGTGCGTTGCTTTGGATTCTATTAGGCCCATCCGCTCGTGAGTTACGAGGGTGCTAGGGAGGTAAGAGCGTTAGATAAAACAAAATTACTGAGTGATAGGACAGCCCAGCACGATGACTCACCTTTCTCGGTAAATGCGATGTCCTTCTACGTTTCCTAAAAGAAAGTGCTATGAAAATCCTGAGCTCGCGAAGACTCCAAGTTGAACGTGAACGGTTGAACCGAAAACTTCCGCATCTTTGAAGCTTCCATATAAGAATATATTCATATATTCATTGGCCACCGGTATTATACATGTCCTATGTACACCTTGGAGCTACTTGATAATGCAGTAGAACCTCGATTATCCGAACCAATTGGGGCCGAGACCAGTTTGCATAAACGATTATTCGGATAATCGAGTTATGAATAAAAAATATTGTAATGATAACATACGCAATGAATATGAGTTTTTTTTTTGAAATATAAATTCGCATACAAACATTAGATATATACTTTGGAACATATTATTAAACGCTTACTTCAAGCGTTCTTCTTGATAAAGTCGTCAATTTTTGGTTGTATAAGCGCATTATACATATGTAACAACGAAATTTTGCAGCATGGTTCGAATAATAAAGGTTCGGATAAAATAAATTGCAGTTTGGATAATCGAAGGTTCGGATAATCGAGGTTCTACTGTACATACATCATATCTATTTGCGTGTATTTACTTCCCAATATTGTTATTGACGATAGATCGTCAACGTTGAGTCAAACACGCAAAGACACAGCGAGAGAGAAAGAGAGAGAGAGAGAAGCGGGAGCGATATCCGACTCTGCTTAATGGATTCCTCGAATTTATTTCGCATGATTAATTCCACATCGAAGGCTGGCTCGCGCGAACGATATAACCGGCGCAAGGACGAGAGAAATAACGCTGCCGGCCGCCGGTTTTTCGGGACTCGCCACCACAGCATCCTTTATCTCTACCACTCAGGATCTTTCGGCAGAGCTCGCGGACAACATATTAATATTTTCGGACAGCCCGTTGTCAACCGCCCGTTCTCTCGTACTTGTTATTCAAATGCATTGGATTTTTTTTTTTTTTTTTTTTCAATTCTCGTATAGATTCGGCCAAAACTTTCTTTTTCTCAGTCAACGAACCGAGAAAAAAATGGTGTCGACTTCAGCAACTTTTCCTACAATACAATAACTCTCGATATACACTTGATACATTGCGTGCCGAATAATCAACTGGGTGCAACATTAGTTATCGTTATCGTGCACTTGGTTCTGAAGCGTTGAACAACGCAAACAGTAGATTCTACCCACGTTGCGCGGCTCTCTTATTCTCGCGCGTACGTCGCGTTACGTGTTCTCCCCCACCGACTGTTCACCGCGTGTGTGATATACCCCAAGTTTGTAACTCGCTACTATGTCGTTCCCAACGTGCGCCTCTCCGGGTCTCTGCTGCAGCGGCAGCAGCGGGTGAACACACATTGCACGGAATACAGCTCGGGCGACTCTCTCAAAGGGGACCGATCGTGCGAGATTCGAGCGACGATACGTGGATACGTGCTTACGAGTCTATTTACAGCGTTAAGTCGCACGCATCATGTATAACATATCCCGAAAGGATGCGCCTTAATTATCCAGTATTACATAATTTTTATTTTTTCTTTATTTTTTTTTTCCCATTTCGTGCAGCTCACCGGCGTTACATTATAACTAACCATTATAGAAGCAGCGGGACGACATTGTACACGTGTACAATTTATAACATGCGCGGCCTCGACAAGTGACGATCACAGCGACTCCGGCTATCACTATAATTTTCGATATACGAGAAAATAATAACCCTTCGCCTCATTATAGTTTCTACAAATTAATCCACCGTCAGAAATTGCAGAAAAAATAAACTTATTATCCGAGCATGGATTTTAATTGTTGCGATCTCCGGAAGCGCAATAACTGGTAACTGTATTCGGTAACGACTGATGACGACGGCCATTGGCAGCCCCTTTCGCGAATCTTATTGGACAAAAATTGTCACCAGTCTGCCAATGACTGCGTGCGCAGCTTCCTTTACCGTGTCGATAACTGTGCAGCTCCGGGTGCAAAACGAAGTGGGGGGGTATGTGAATTGCTCGATGCTCTTAGCTGAGAAAAAGACAGAGAATTAGATGAGGCATAATAACCGGAACATGACTCTTCGTGCAAGATCCGCGCCCCGTGTGCGCCCGCTACACTGAATGTGTATATAATAGGTGCATGTTGCCAGGGCGGTGACTACTTTGTTTATGAGCTGCCATGCGCGAGAGACTCTTAATACGTATCCGTATCGTTTGCGTGTCGCGTTCGTATTCGGAGGATCCTATATAAAGACCGCATCGGCCTGGCGTGCATAACGGCGAGCTGCCGTGGAAATCCACACCTCTGACGCGCGTTACTACTTTACCGTGTTTTCCAACGGTTGAATATGGATTTTTTTTCCACGTCTCGATCGATATTAAAGAGTCGGCTAGGATCTTTGGGCGTACTCCAGAGGAATTTCGATTCTATCGTTACGCACGAGATGCCAACTAGCCGAAACGAAAGACTGGCCAACCGAGAACGGTCAAGTCTGGAGAAAAAAAAAATGATCAAAGGACAGAAAGGGAGAGAGAGAGAGAGATCTGGATCGAATGGATAGGTGAATTGGTTGCGGGTAATTAAGACACAGTGCTTTGGGCAAACCAATTAAAGATCCGTACTGCACACAGCCTCTTCCGCGATCCTTTCTCATCTGACTTCTATTGGCGTATCTATTTACGAAAGTGAAAAACGACCAACAATTGAGCCATAAGAAATTGAAATCGAACATGCCTTCAACATGTTCTCCAAGACCCCAAAGAATTTCGAGGTCCAGTGAATTTTTAATAAACGAAGATTATAGGAAAGGAATTTAGTAGCCTCGAAGTGGTTGAAACAACAGAGTGAAGAAAGAAAAAGTGATTCTCTCGAACCGGTAAGCCTCCTGTCGTCGAGTTCGTCTCTACAGCTTCGATATACCTGTTAGCTGGTTATAGTTTGAGCGAGTGTGCGAGGACATTTTCATTGAAACCTGCGAATCGTTACGAACCGCGAGAACCCTCGAGAGAGACTTTCTCTCTCTCTCTCTCTCTCTCTCCCTTTCTCTCTCCCTCACCGACGCCAAAGAATTTTGTCGTGCGATCAATTAAGAGTAATTGCTGCTCTATGGTCGGCGAGAAGCGACCGGCCACGCGAACGAGAGAAAAGGATTCGCGAATTCCTATCCTCGTTCCACAGTCGTGCGAGCGATCGGATTGGAATACCAATCGTGTCGATCGACCAGGGGTATCGCCTGAATCTGTTCGATACATCCGTGTGTATAAAAGACCTCCATCTTGTGTTCATCCTGGTGACCGGTTCTTTTTCTCGCAAAACTCACATCGACGATCGTCGCCGATCAGCGCACTTTTCTCCGCTACGACTGTTCTTCGCTGTGTTCTCTAAACCATTTTATTCGGTGCCTTTTTTCATTTTTTTTGTTTTTCTTCACGTTTTATCACATGGTTTATGCGACATATATAGCTATATATACACGCTTTGGGGGGAATCGAGAGGTATTCCCCAGCGACTACAAGTTTTCTGCTAAATCGATCCAATTCCCTCGAACACTGCTCGCGCATGTAGCACGCACTACAAGCTACCTATATTCATCGGCGCCGCATGCCAGATCGCTGGAATTTTATCCTTTTACTTAGTATCACCATTTACCCAACTTACTTCTCTCGTGCCGCGATTTTTTTTACTTTCATATATATATATATATAAATACAGACACACACACACATACCTTCGTTGCCAAGACTCTACACCGGTTTGTAACTGCTTCATTTATTTTATTTCGTACCTCATTCATACGGACTCTTTGAGTTTGCGCTTAACTCCCAGATAGCTGTGGGAACCTGTTAATTCTGCCGATGGAGAAACAAAAATGAAACTTCAAGTTCAAACGACCTTTTTTTTTTTGCTGGTCCTCTACAGTTTTATTTGTTTTTGTAACGATAAAGATTGAATTATAGTGAAAATATTTTTACATGCCGCGCGCTGATCGAATGAGATTCGCGGATATACCCTTGTTAGCGAGATGATGGGTGAAAATTTAAGTCGAAAAGAAACGACGAGGAGGCGGCATGGGACGAAGAAATAAATTAGCCAGAGAATTGGAAACGACGCACGCGCGCGTAGCCCCACCGAGAGACGTCGAACAGTCCCGAGGGAAACGTGCTGTAAATCATTACGAAATTATCTTCGTGCATAAAGTCGAGTCCATTTGGGTGTCCCTAAGTGGCCGCCATGGTGGTTATTCGGCGGTCGGGGAGTAGAGGCCCCATGCCCAGCGCCACTGGATCTCGCTGACCGCGCGAGATGGACGCTTCACCTTATCGCGAGAAACACAAATGACTGAGTCCGATAGACACCCCTGCGGAACCCAAATTAGAAACGCGGACGCGCACGCGCGGTGGAACAAATAAAAATAATCTCGCCACATTCGATATTCTTAGGGATTCCGGAAATCCCTCGATAAAATAGCGAAAATTGGATCGGGACTAACGGAAAGGTCTTCGCACTACCGATTCACGAGCGTCGTCAACAGGCTGGATCTGTCCCACTTGTTCGGGGGACCAATCTCAACGTATACGAAAGCTCTCTCAGATCGGGTTCTCCTCTTTGAGTAATTCACGAGAGTTAATACGATGCTAGATGAATGTCACCTTAAAAAGAAAACCGAACTCCATCCGAAAACATATGTCGATATGTGTTACCAATACTAAGTGATACCAAGTGAGATTAATTACTCAAAGACTATCTTTAGTAAACCATATCAAAAATATATGAGTACACATGAAAGACTGATATTGAAAACTGTGCAAAACAAAAAACCATAATAAAAAAATTTGATCTCTTATTATTACTATATTATCTGAACTATTTTATGCATAAGGGCTCGTCCCGTAAATAAATAAATAAATAAATAAATAAATAAATAAACAAATAAACAAATGCTGACCGATTAAAGGGGCTCGGAAGACGCTAATAATACGATGTGCCCCCCCCCCCCACCCCTCGCACTCAGTCCGTTACAAAAACTATAACCCATTTATGATCTTCGTATTTATTTATTCATCTAAAATATAAAACTCGGCAATTAAGCGGCTAAGGTTCACGGTAAACATAATAAAAAAAAACCTCCACTATCGTGGTGTGCAGAGGTACGCGTGCAGGGTACCTTCTGATAAATTCGTTAGATAGGGATGTCGGCGAGGTCGTAATTTTCATCGTCGTAGGTAAATTACGAAAATTTTTAATATCGTCGCCGTTTCGTTGCAGTGAGCACAACACCGGCGAACTGAAACGATGAGCGACATAGTAGCGTTGCCTGTACAGAAATGCCGCGTGAACGCGACGGTATATTTCATTAATGATCGACAGAAGGGAGACGACGGGAGGGCAAAAGGTGCGTCGAGGTGAGAGATCGAGCGGGTGCGTTGGAACCGAGTGAGTGCCGGGGCAAATCGTAGCAAATCTATTATGGTTGCGTGTCCGACGATAGTATATACCCTCCTATACGCACTGTGCAAGTTAGCTGCGACGCCGGTACATACATTAACCGGCTGCTCGCTTCCTTGACTCGTGTGCGAGTCACAAGGTAGCTTTATTCGTGGGCCAACAAGGGTCATATCTATAACTTGTATCAAAATCCTGTTTCCGGGGTCACCAAAAAAAAACTCCGATTTTTTTTTTATCATTTGGCAGCATCGACAGTCCGGAGAGCCATGAAAATGATCATAGCCGAATGCTTCAACGCTGCATAACATGAGAACAACCGAACGATCTTTCGCGGATCCAAATTCGTGATTCAACACTCTCGCTCTCGCCTTTTCGAGCCTCAAAAAATGGATAAAAATGAATAGAAGAAAGAAACGAATGACCTGCAGCGATGACTAATGAGCCCAAGAGGAACAGTCCGGTACGGGGGGGACCGCACGTAGAGTCAACGATCAAGGAAGCGCGTGCGAAACTCCAGACACGACAATTTATCGCTCGCACGGGGAAGCTACCTCAATGCGCGATAGCTACTAATTTCGTCGCGTATGACATATCTATGAAGCTATCAGATATACAACATAAATCGGGCCACGATTCGTCCATAAAATGAAACGGCTTGTACGGCGTAGGGAAACAAAGGTGATTACATAGGTGGTATAAAAGTTCACACATATAGACATAGCAGACATCGTTTGTATGCGTTGAGTTCGTGCAGTTCGACGAACCTTTCGCTCAAGAACCGACGAGAACTGCTGTTTGCCGGCGCGTTGGAATTCCGTTCGATCGATGTGAAACCATTTCTTTCCTCGAAATAAAGAACTCCGAATGTCCCGCCCACGAATTTCGTCGGCTGTGCGTTTATCTCGATAATAATTTCATTAAAAATTGTATACGGATAATAAAATCTGATACGAATTTACTCGCCGAAGGTTACGAAGCTCCCTCGTTAATTGTTCAATTAACGAATTACGAATTGAGCTATCATCGAATAAGGCCTCGAACATACGAGATTGTCTAGAGCGAGGATTCCCCCTATCAAAGCATCTCGTAACTACGGAGAATCGACGATTGCCACGGCACACGATCGTTCGACAAGTGGAAGCAATTCGGATCCAGTTAAATTTGAGTTTACCAAGTTAGCGAAAAGTTTGCCGGGTACTCGCGATAGCGACGGTGCAAATTACCTTTGCCTGTTATGTGCAATACTCGAAACGCGTCGTGCGCGAGAACCGCGTTTCGTGGAGGGAAAGCGTCCCCCCTCCCCCCCTCCGTCGCCCCCGCGAACTCAGCAAAATCGACCAACTACCTCGCGATAGCGTACATGCGGTGTGTAATTGCAATTAGCGTACATCACATAGCGCGCGGCGAAAGTTTGTAAGCACCGGCGCACGCGAAAGCTCCGTGCACAATGGCGTAGAATAATGTGAAACGATTTGCCCTTAATTTGTCACGGCAAGTTCATTGATTAGAATTCATTAGAAGAACACTGTATGTTCTACTTTAAGCTCAACTTCGGCGCATGTGTAGTTTGCCCTGACAGGGTGACTTGCGTGTTAAATTAACTGTAAATCATGAACATACAAAAAAAAAAAAAAGATATGAAAAAAACACATTCTCGCAATTTCCAAGTAACGCCTCGTGTTTTATGCATTCTCGAGGCTCGATGAAATAGCACAGTCCTTCTCTTTAGACGTTCATTTATTTTACAGCAAGTGTCTGCCATTTGCGACGTACTGACAAAACTCTGAGGGTTTCGAATAGTCAAAGTTACAGTAACGATTTCTTTCAGTGAAGTTGTAATGCGAGATAAAAGAAATTGATTTTAAAGATACAGAAAACGAGTGATTCGGTTCACCGGTCGAAGTATACTTTTATATTTATTTATTTGTTTATTTTTATTCATCTGCTCACGCACTGATAGTTCCGAGACGTGAGTCCATTCCCCGTTGGGTTGAAAGCCGCAAAAAGTGGAAAGAATGGTACTTATACAGACGATATTATAGTGTAAATAGCAATAGAGTTGGATGCTTCGCTCGGCCGTGCGTGACAGCCGATGGAATATCTGCTTGCAGTTGAGGTAACAGTGTATGCTAACCCAGTGTATTGGTGTATACCACAACAGCGGCCATGCTGACGGCAATTACAATTAACAGCAAAACAGGAACGTCGTAAAATGCAATTAAATATTATTACCTTACCTCTAATGGTCGGAGGGGAGGACAGGATAGTCGCACCGCGTGGTCCCCGGCGAACTCGTAGGTATTATAGTACCTTTTCGCCGAAGTTAGAAGGGGCGCGAGGGGAAAGCGGTGGGTAGTGAGGTAGACATGCATGAAACACTATTACAACACACTTACACTCATATCGTGGCCAGTTCTCAGGTAAGATTCTTTAATCGCCTTCTCGCCTCTCGTCCCCGCCTTTGAACATCCTTACCTCTCGACATTAAACGTGCGCCACGCCTGAAATTGCATTCGCAGAAAACGCAGTTTTTTTTTTTTATAATTTTTATTAACCACGTGCGTATATGCCTCGTTCCTTTTATACCTCCATATTGCATAAAAATAACGTTTCAAATTTATCTCACACGCGAAAGCGTACTTGTTCTTCAGTGCAATTATGCTCAGTTGAAGATTCGAATTTTTGATGGCTTTGGTGAAACGAATGAAACGCGCGTCGAACCGAACGCCGATCTGCGGCGGAGTTGAAACTCTCTGCCTGTTCATCGACTTGTATATTTCATCTCTATTCGAGCCCTCGTAATAATAGCCTCGTGTATAACAATAGACGTCCCGCGTTCGTCTGGAGGCTGTTGCATTTGTACGGTGATTCGAAGCGTGACGAATATAATGCTTTCGTCACTCTGCCGCGTGCAACGTCTTCATCGCTCGCGTGGGACAAAGATTTTTGAGGCATCCAGAACTAAAGCGCTCTTTATCCGGTAGCAATGCAATCTCTTGAAATTACGATATCGAAGTTAAACGCAGTAGCGCTTAACTTCGATATTAACTTCGATCGAGGCATAGAAGATTACTGAACTGTGTCTCGATCTATCCCGACTGCGGCTCTATCCGGGCGGCTCCGCTTACCTTCGCACAAGAAACCGAGCAATCATCGAGAACGGAAACTAAAGGGGAAACGGTATCAAACGTAAGGAATTACACTGAGCGCTGTAACAGAAGAAACATAGAAATTGCACTTTCTAAAGAAGGATATAAACGATTAAAAACCTACGTACTCGAAGCGTAACGCAGCGAACGGACGCGAAGTGAAGAAAACACGATGATCCATAGATCCTAAAGGAAACGGGAATTCGATGATGTATCCCTCGCAATGACATGAAATGTGCAGAATTACGCACTGAATGCACCGGTACACTTGCGGATAAAAATTGCTTTCCTAAAATGGCGAACGATTACAAGAGATCGACGAATGATAGAGAGATGCCAAGAAACAAAACAAAAAAATAAAATAAAGACAGATAAACGAAACGAGATTACAAAGATCGGCGATGAAGGGAAGGAAGGGAGAGCAGAAACTGTGGGTCGGAGGGACATCAGGTAGCTAGGAGCCGTCGGTGATGCTGCAGTGCTTGAGCAAAGTGTGTTCATTGGTCGGCTTGATCTCCCGTACCGGATCGGCCCCTTCTGTAATTGGTCACCACTCAATTGCCTCTCATTAGGTAACTGCCTGCCTTTTTTTTTGGTACGTACGAGAGAGATCACTAGCATCGAGAGCGGGAACGAGAGTGGTGCCCAGTTACTCTTGCGTACGGTGAAATCTTTCCAGCAACATCCCTCCGCGCGCTCGCTCGGGAGTGCTTCTTCAGCCCTTTCGCCAACGAACGCGTGACTGTAATGAGACACCTCGGCGTTCACTGCAACTTCGCATTAATGCTTGTGGATCTCTCCTCGCGGCGGGTAAATTGTAAGGAGCTCGAACATCTGCGCCGCTGCTTCATCCTTCATTTTCCACACCGGAACTCCATCCTCCACCGTCGATGTTGCGTTCACTTGGGCACTATCATTTTCCCAAGAGTTTGAACTTCGGTGCTTATCTCTTATCCAGATTCCTCGTGTTTCCTGCGCTTGTCAATAAAAAAATAGGAAATTGATCCAATGAACAAAAATATTGATACGAACAATTATATTTCTCCGTCTACGGTTTCTATTTATAAAATTGTGGATAGCCGAAAAGCGTCTGTGCGGTTTTTGTTTCCGCAGAATCTACTTGCGACAAATCGCCAAGGAATGCAAACTCGAACTCGCTTTTTATATCACAGAATTAGATGGTAGCGCGGTTTCCGGTGTCGAAACTTCTTCTTTTTCTCGCCTCTTTCCCCTTTCTTCTTGTCCAGTTCGTCGGTTCTCTCGATCGTCACTAGCATCCTCATTACACTTGTTCCTGTATCTTACACAAGGCGGAGCGGCAGCTGTCCAAACGCATCTCCACTCACAACGAAGCTAATGACGATTCAAAGGAATCCTCAATTTGCGGATCTCTTGCAGTTCGTCATTTTTCTTTTCTCCAATCTTAATGCCTATATTCCGTAACAAATTGTCCTTGAATGTCTCGGAATAGAGCCACTCGGAGTTGGTTCACCCTTTCGTACTTTTTTCGTTGGCATGCGAGAGCTCTCCCATGATTATTAACCCATAGCGTTGCAAACTCGTGGCCACGGCAAGATTGAAGCATCGCAAAGGAACTTAATCCAGTTAGCTTGAGAGTCGTAACGTTCTCGTTTCACCGTAAACAAAAAAGCGCGCGGACGCATTCGCAGGACAGCAAAGAAATATCACATATACCTTGGCGCTCGTTACTCGAATCATTCCCGAGCTCGCGATGATTAATGGACTCTATGTGTGCGTGTACGAGTGTGTGTGTGCGTGTGTGTGTGTGTGAGTGTGTGTAAAATAAGCCCTCGGTTATTTGCTTTTTCTTGTCACTGCCCACATCTTTGATATATACCTGATGGCTTTTTCTGCCCGTGATTACTAAAATTTCACATTATTTATACTTATCATTTCTATCGTAATGGATCTTGGACATAGCTGTGAGGATTACAGATCAGGCGACAAGAAACTTTATTTTTTCATACGTGAACACGAAGATTCGTTAAACGCTCTTTTATGGACATTGCGTGATTCCTGTTCCCGCAGTGTTGAACATTTTTGAAAAATTAATATAAAAGATATGATGTTTTTATGCGTGAACTGTTTTAATTAATTTGATGTAGGTTTGTCTATAAAAACTTCATACACTGTGCATAAATTTTAATAAAGAATTTTTTTTTTTTTTGCGATGTCGTTCCGGATAAAAATTAATAAACGAGTGACAGGTTCGTTTTGGTTCGCGTTCCCTCGACGAAGCGCAAGTTACACATACCGCAATTGGCGAGTACGCATCGTGCCCGTTGGATCGGGAGCGAGAGCTTTGATCGTGAGCTCGCTTATTAAACTGTTGTTTACGACGGGGCTCTCTGCTCTCGCGTTTCTGTCTTCTGGCACTACGCAGCGGCTTTTGCTGCGGATGTCTCTCGTCGCGAACACTCTTTCGTTATAAGCTTTTCCAATCTCGTTAACACCGCGGGGTATGGGAGACATTTAACTGGACACGAGGTCCATATCCCTCCCCCCTCCGCGGCCTTCCACCGGTTGCTCTCTGATTGGCTATAAACGATCGTTAACGAAAAGAATAATGGCATTCCATGTATAGGTACACGGTAAAAATGGGTCGGGCATTTGACAAACATTTCTTGTCCATGAAAGGCTAACATTTTTTTGTCGGCATGAATAATGAATCGTATCGTTAACGATATCTTGTATGAAAGATTTTTTTTTCATTCGTTTGACAACTGGCCGTTTTTATAGTAGTGGTTTGATAAATAGACTGTTAAGAATGCGCGCGATATGCCAGTAACCTCGTGTTATTTATTTCTAATCAGAGCCAAAAAGAAGGCATGCGTGCGTGTCCAAACATTACTTGCTAATGTTTGCCCTCTTGACGGCAATAACTCAGCTTAAGTAACGGGTGTGCTGTTCTTATCGGAAAGGTACTTCCCGTCTGTTGGCTACTCCGTCGCACTCTCTGGCGATGCGGAGCGTACGGGCGCTTCGGCTAACGCACGTGTGTGTTAATCTTTGTGCGGCTTGTTCAAGGCACGTTGAGGAAATGCCCGTAAATGAGACATCCATAAGGAAATACACGGTTGAGTCAACCGAGCATTGAAGAGTGCGTACACTACGGGGCGAACATGCTCTCGTGGGGAGATGACAGGCAATTCTTGTAAGGGCTCTTCTGTAACTGTACTTTTCGGTACTGGAAACTCCGAACAATTTTCATATTTTATTTTGACTCAGAACACTTCTGTTGCATTATTTCGCTTAACTTGATGTAGATTTTGTGAGTCAAAAAAATGAGTATCCGCAAGTTGATTTCGTTAATAATGAATGCCCAATTGGTAAGCTGAGGATCTTCGGTGGGTCAGAAGTCTGAAACTCCCGTGAATTTTTCTTAGCTCGAGGCGAGCGTTAAATTTATGAGTTCCACGATCTAAATCGTGGAATTATCGTCCAACTGGCTGTTAGGATAAAAATTTAGGGAATTCCGGTAGCCGGGAGCTTCGGTCGCGCCTATCGAATGACCAAGCGGAGCTCCGCGGGAATAGCAGAAATGGCGAAATGGCCTCCCTTTTAGCAGTGAATCTCCAAAGAAAGGGTCTTCAAGGATTGACCCGGAGGCGAGAATCGTATTCGTTTGCGCTCTCGAAACGAAATTTGGCAAACGCGTCGAAAGAATAAGCGACTTTCGAGCGCCGACCGAACGCGTTGACGGTCAGGTTTCCCGTTAATATCCGTTATAGATGATCGTGCGTATATATACGTATACATACAAAGATATATGTATATCGTCGGTGTATGTTAGCGAGAGGTACATAATTACAGGCTTGGATACATTGCTTACTGGCCGGTGCACCCGAGCACGCCCTCTGTTCTCCTTCATTAAGGAGCCCCGGCGTGGTCCCGTAGACGGTAGCCGCCTGTTACCTACTCTTCCACGTTACATTGCCTTCATCTGCAGTCCTCTTTTCCTCTCGTGCCCCTCTCACATCCACTGCCTTTCTTTCTCTCGGCTCTCCAACGAAACATCTATCGAACTTCTTCTTCATATATCCTTCGTTCACCTCACTGACCTGCCGTTCTTTCTCGCCGAGACCGTTTATCCATAATACGCGCGAAAACTCTCAAGAGTCTACGTTCTATCGCAATCTAGTGCAGTCTATTTATTAAAATCGCCACAATTCATAATTCAGTTTCGTTAGCATTTCTGTGTGAATACACTGAAAAAAAAATCCCTCGCGCGCTTCCAATGAAATAAAAACTTTTATTTTAATTCTACTTTCAATTCGTACAACTTCATATGATATTGAAACAACGACGGCAAGACTGTCGAGGTGATGTGTTATCGCATGGAATCGTGAGAATTGAAAGTAAAATTGAAACGACTTTTTTTTTCTTTGGCAGCCCGCAAGCAAATTTTACTTGTGCATTGACATTTTTTTTCAATGTACATCTCGGCGGATGTGTTATCCTATGGCAATTCGATTGAGGGTAGTGACGGATGATGTGATCAAATTTCCCGGGTGATGTTCGGTATTCATGGCTGGTTCGAGTATTATCGTGCGATCAGAAACTTCGCCTCTTCTAAACGGCTAAGCGATTGACGTGCCTTTCAAGAAGATATAAAAATTGTCCGTATAATCCGTCAGCCATATCGCCCTGAATTAGCCTAATGCACTGACTTTAACTCGAATTCACGGAAAAAAAAAAATGATAAATCATGCAGTTCCAACCAGATCTGTAAGTCTAAAATGTTTCTCGTAGTTTCACGATCCTCCGGGATCTTCCCACATAACAACAGGGCATAAACGCAATCGAAGAAACTGCCGCGATGGTTGGCGCGAGACTCCGGCATTGTTATTCTTCCCATGATGCTCTTAAGATCCGGCCCGTTCGCCTAGATAATACGACCTCCGCCAAAGCCCACGGCGGTAAGTAACAAAAACAATAGAAGTATATCCTCGCGTCTGTCTATTAATAACGGATCGGAGCTCGATCGCGTACTCTAATCGTCGTTTTTCAACGGATATCTGAACGATTACCCGGATCGTCCGCAGGTCGAAATTTGATATCCCCCCCCCCCCCTCCCTCATGGGATTACACTGTCGATACAATTTACTATGTCTCAGGTGAATTCCTGGCATTCGCACGACTGTGTATGTGTATCGATGATATGCACGCGGGGCAATAGAATCTCGAATCGAATGCGGCTGCCCTCCTCCGAACACCGAGGTCTATCATTTGTTAAGCTGGACAGCTTAGACCCGTCATTACGAGCAATCACACTTGATTATTTTTGTCTACACATCAGTTACATATCCGCAAGCTCTTGCGGACGAGGTAGAGCAAAGGAGAAACTTTGATCGTTGCCAAAGCGGCGAAAGGAATAAAAAATAAACAAAACAAAAAATAAAGGAAGCTAAGTGGGCCGTGCGAGGATCGAATGTCGATCGAGGAAAGAGCGACGAAGAAACACGTTAAAATATAAGACGAAGAAGCAGGAGGACAAGAATGTATCATGATGTTTGATAGAAAAAGAAGAGAGGCAATAGGTTCGATAGGGATGGAGGGAAGAGGTTCGCTGAACGTTGAGCAAAGAGGGCGAACAAGTGTGCAGCTGCGGGATTAGAGTAGGAGCAAGAAAGATGAGAGAATAATAAGAAAATGATAAAGCAAGAGAGACAAAGAAACGGGGAGTGCTGTTCGAGCGGCAAGGGAAAATCGTGGCGAATCGAGAAGGGTGAGAGACCGACGAACGAGGGCCCCATTTGTGCTTGATTACCGTGATGGCAAGAGATATTCGTGAGCTCACGGCGGACGAGTTTAACGCACCAGACACGCTCGCATATTCCTCGCGCTTAGCCGCGCTGCACCGACTCCTCACGGCGCGCCGTCTTTTCGCGATCCTGTTTACCGCACCTACACCTCTCTGTGTGCGTACGTGTAGTGCTATACTTTACATCGCTCTGAATGATCGGTCTCGCGCGAATTCAAATCGTCGAATGAAGGGCGCGGATTGATGGAAGAAAGAAATCGGCGCGTAGACGAGAACGCGATCGGTCGATCGATCGTAGGATCGAGCGGAGAGAGAGAGAGAGAGAGAGAACTTCGACACTCGTACCGCGTCAACGAAATCAAAGATTCAATCCATCGAAAAGCAAGATGGCAATGAAACTTTTATATATTTTTTAAAGTTGTTTGTTTGTTCCAATTCTCCAGAAACGAGGTGGTCCAGGACGACATATCGGTAATCCCCACTTTTCGAACCTAAGTGACGTCATACCAAAAAATACTTCACTAGACATTAGGTACAGTTGACAAGCTAAGCTAATAACTGAGCTAATAACTGAGCTGTCGGATGCACAAAACACGCCCGTCGAATAGGCGCATTAAAGCCGACACGGCTCAACGGAAGAGCCTTCGGACGAGTTCAATTTTCTCTGAGGAGATGCTTTCTAATTACGACGAGAGCTCACTGCTGCCGTTTAACCTACATCGATATATTACACTACGCTATCCTTGTATTGCACTTAGCCCAAGTGCGAAATATGCGTTGGCAGAGAGCAGCGAAAAATTCCATGTTTATAATATCCTGTATAAGAAAGGTGTGTGTGTGTGTGTATGTGTGCGTGCGCGCGCAAAGGTATAATATTAGCTGATTTATGCGCTCGAATAAACGAAGAAAAGGCACAACCCGTGTAAGAGGGAATTGAGGAGCCGGGCGGCTTTGGAAGGCGATGAAACGTTCACCATTACGCTGCTCCGTTACGTGCTACGGGGACGGATGAGCGGCGAGCGAGCACGCACTCTCACACGAGCAAATTTATCTTAACCACACGATGAAATTGACCTCCTTGCGTTGGATCTTCTCACGAAGACGGCCAAAGGACGATGAAACAAGGAGATCAGCTTCATAGTGCGTAGATCACATCGTGGACGCACGCACTCAGCAACCTAAATTATTCTCACGTATTGCATGGTGAAACGCGCACGCTTACGCACCCGTCGTAAGATCGGTCGCGTCGAATGTGTACGGTTGGCTAACGAGCTAATGGACATCGGCAGGATGCCACTTAATCGCCCTTCGCGCGACGAGAGACAAAAACAGGATTCTCATGACAGTTAATGCTTCGTTGTTACACTGTCGAGACCCGCATGGAAGAGGACATTTTTGTCTTTCGGTCGGGTCTCGAAGAGCTTCCACCTGAACCGGTGAGAGAAAAGCCTAATGGCGCACGATTGTATCTATCACCATCGTTCTTTTGCTTTCTCAAAAGAGAATAGTATTTTTCGAATTTTCGTTGCCAACGTACCCAAGTACGTATATCTATTAATTCTTCGTATACGATGAAAAATTCTTCGAGTACAATGTAAGATACTTTCAGTGATCGAGGGTGTGTTACGCCTGCAGTTTGCCAATGTATTCATTCAGTTTTTATTGTATGAATACATCTCGTTGATTACGTTCATTACGACGAGTGCCGCTGTACGGCACAGTATTTTTCCACTTTAATATTAATGATCCGGATAAGGCATATTACACATTTTCCGAACGAATTAGCATTGAATAGATCGTTTGTACACCTGCACACACCGTAATATTTCTTTTACTACGCATTAACTGGCGGATAGTGGTAAAAAGAAAATGAAACAATAGTAGTCGCGGCCTGATGAATTATATTGGAACACAAGATATCCGGTACACTAGGCACCGGCTCGCATTGCCCAATGGCTGCTTGTGCTCGATACTTTTTTATCGGCTTCACGGCGGACCTCACGCAGTTTGAATTTTTTTTTTTTTTTTATATCATCGATCCTGCGTCGATTAACCGAAAGGTTAACGCGCGCCGCACATGCTGTTGTCGCTACACGTATTTAGAGTTTCGTGGAAAAAAAAACTGTGCTGAGACGTAACCGAGATTTAAAAAAAGAAAGAAAAAAAACCATTACGTTGAGAATCTGTTCGGCGGCGAAGGTATATAAAAGTCAATGATCTAAAACAAACAGCCATGGCGAGATGCCAGAATTTATATAACTATAGTGTAATCGCAGTATCGGGAGGCGGATTCGTCGTTTCGTGGGGAACGAGCCAATAATGACGATGCGGATTCGATGGCGTCAGACAGACTCCTTACAATTTCACGGCAGATTAACCATCACCGCGGTGAAACAATGAATGGATTCACCATGAGTATATAACTCATATTATGCACGCTCTTTCTGATTCTCTGCTCTCGTATGCTTCTCCGACTTCTATTCAGACCAAAGTCTTCGGGATCCGTACCTCAGCTTCTGTAAAATAAAAAGTTGAGTTTTTCTGCGCGTCGCGATCACTGATATTAGAATCGGTTGCGCTGAGTATTTCACTGATTCTGTATGACTTCTCTATGGCAGGTTGATCTTTTATGGAGGACAGTATATTCTCTAGCTCGATATATAACAAATGGGAAACCACAGACATAAGTTAGATACAGCGTGTATTTTCCGTGATCGGCGTTTGTGGAACTTCAAAACCCGCGAGCCGATCATAAATCGACATCGCGTGGGAGTTAAGACGGCTTGCTAAGATAGATGAAAATAAAATAAAAATAAAGAAACAAAGGAAGAGAAAGAAAAAAAAAAAAGAATTTTGAGCCGACAGACGAAGGGGAATTCGACCTTTTGGGTTACGTTCGCCACAGGGTGTCCGCCTGTTTTGTTGTCTGTGCATATAAGCTGCTGATCTAACCGGCGTGCATTAGTGGTGAGAGCCCATCGCCACGTGGCCCACGAACCCGGCACCTGCCGCTCCCATTGTTTTCCCGCTCGCTCACTTTTTTTCTTCTAATGATCAAATTCACCCAAATTGGATCTCCCGGGCCTCGTTCCCATGGTTCAAACTCCCCGAGTTACATAAGTAGATTCTCTTAATATTTAACAGATTCATCTTCGAGTTTTCCAATAGGCAACGTTTGATTTAAAAAAAAAAGCTCCAACCGGAAATCCTTTGGTGGAAATTGTCCTAATAATGATCGGTCCTCGTCCAGTTCTACCTACAATTTTCTTAATGGTTTCACCGGAAAATTGAGACACAAATTTAAGGTAATTGTGATATAAAAATGCTCATCCGGAAGTAAATAACATGCCCGCGAGTTGTTGAGGATGACTTCCTTCGAGGAAACGATTATTAGTAAATACGGTGGCAGTTCCCAAAGTTTCTCATCCCGCGTGAACGTCTTCATCGATTCGGCGGTTAATATTCGCACCAGGAAAACCCTCCAAAACGTGTTCTAGAGTGCTGTTTATACCAAAACTGCAGGTCTTACGGAAAAATGTAGACTCGGGCATTGTCAAGGAACGTTAAAGATCACAGGTCAGCATACCGAGTTCGAGGTAAAAACCCGGCATGGCCACCCGGAACGGAAATCTATTTTTGATTTCGAATTAGTCTAATAAGTGCATTAGAAAATTTAGGGTTTTTAATTGCGGGCCCTCGTTCAATGAGAGTCGTCCTACTTCACTTGTTGTTTCACACAGCACACGCACTTTTGTAGCTTTTCTTTTCGTCTTCCAATTTTTTTTTTTTTTTTTTAATTCGAATCCTCGAGCAGCGATTACTTAATCACTGTCTTCGCGAAGCTAGGCCTGAACTTGAGAAGTCATGAGAATCGTGCGATTCCGGGACCACGCGAGAGAGTTCCCGGTCCGCGAGTCATTCAATTTGTCCTGCGGAGTCCGAGGAAACCGCAAACTCTCGTTTAGAATGTCAGCGTTTTTTTTTTTTTTTTATTCCGTTCTCGTGGGACATGAAAGAAATCCGAAGCCCGGAGTCTAGGGATATCGCCGATCGTTTCGAGGGAGCAGGAGAATCGTGCCGCGAGTTTCCAATTACGTCCCTCGGAACCTTTCGATTTCGTTTCCTGACGAACCAAATCTCTCTCTCTCTCGCTCGCTCCCTCTCTCAGCAACCGATAAAACTGTGGAATAGTCTCTTCGTCGGCGCGTCCTGTAATTACCACCGAGGTCCTGCGGTATCGAACGGGCAGGCGAAGAACGCTCGTGGGTGGTCACTTGAAAAAAAGGTTCCTGTAACGTCAAATTTGTAACGCTCTTAGGATCGGGAACTTTATGAAATTTTTATTAATCAAGCATAAAGTAAATTTCACAGCGGAGAGAGGGTTGATTTTTTTTTTTAATCAATTTTCTTGTAACGCGTAATTGAAATTTATCAATAATTCCACTATATCGTAGCGTCGATAGAGCTACTTGTTACTGCCTCATGATTTGAGCCCCGACGCTGATAATAACTCTTCGGCTCTGTTCTTCATCCCTTTTCCCTCGTTGTCGTTCTCTCTCGACTCGACCGTGAACTTTGAATTAGTTTCGAGTCCCTTCGCGAGATAGCGATGAGGTAGTCGCCGAGAAGAGAGAGAGAGAGAGAGAGAGAGAGAGAGAGAGAGAGAGAGAGAGAGAGAGAGAGAGAGAGAGAGAGAGAGAGGAAGGAAAGGAGTTGCACCCGGAGGGTATCGCGTTTCGATGAATCCCTCGCGCGCCGCACGAGTCTCGTTAAGAGATTCGTGGAATTGAACGTCGAAATTAATTCGGTTTGCAGGGCGCTCTCTACTGCTGTAGCGCATGAAAGAGCGCCAAAGATTTCGGCGGTATATAGCAGTACGATGTAATCAAGGGTATACATTCGCGGCGGCTCTTACGCCGGGGTTTGGGAATTGGAGGATACGATGAAAAAGAAAAGAAAACGGTCAAAGTGACTGTCGAAATGGCAGAGGGCAAAGAGCAATAAATGTACCAATAAAAAAGGCTTACCAATTCATTTTTTTTCCTGCATTATTAATGCAAAAAATTATGGACAAAGTTTGGGAATTGGAGGATACGATGAAAAAGAAAAGAAAACGGTCAAAGTGACAGTCGAAATGGCAGAGGGCAAAGAGCAATAAATGTACCAATAAAAAAGGCTTACCAATTCATTTTTTTTCTTGCATCATTAATGCAAAAAATTATGGACAAAGTTTGGGAATTGGAGGATACGATGAAAAAGAAAAGAAAACTGTCAAAGTGACAGTCGAAACGGCAGAGGGCAAAGTGCAATAAATGTACCAATAAAAAGGCTTGCCAATTAATTTTTTTTCTTGCATTATCAATGCAAAAAATTATGGACAAAGTTTGGGAATTGGAGGATACGATGAAAAAGAAAAGAAAACGGTCAAAGTGACAGTCGAAACGGCAGAGGGCAAAGAGCAATAAATGTACCAATAAAAAGGCTTGCCAATTAATTTTTTTTCTTGCATTATCAATGCAAAAAATTATGGACGAAGTTTGGGAATTGGAGGATACGATGAAAAAGAAAAGAAAACTGTCAAAGTGACAGTCGAAACGGCAGAGGGCAAAGAGCAATAAATGTACCAATAAAAAAAGCTTACCAATTAATTTTTTTTTCTTGCATTATTGATGCAAAAAATTATGGACAAAGAAGTGTTCCCTAATGGTACGAATCTTTTGTACCGACATTGACGAGATGGTGTCGCGTGCAAGTTTGTTTGGCTTTGAGCCTTTTAGCAGGGATAATCGATTCTTCGTCCCCCCCCCCTCCCCCCCCCCCTATTTCTTTCGACTCGCGAGAGAATCGATCGACACCGTACGATCAATCATCGTGATCGCTTCGACTGTTTCGATATTTCTCTTCACATCGACTCGGTAAAAATCTATCGCCTCAGATGGTACACAGAGATAATAGTTGATTATCTCTGATAATCAACAAAAGTTGATTGATAAACATCCGAAGAACCGACCATATTTGAAAAAATGTTAGGATATTTCTTAGTTATTTGCCAAAAGCAATTACCGTCATCGTTTTGCGGAATAAAATCGAGAAATATTTTTTGGCTGCAAGAAATGTACATCAGAGAAATAATGGTAGTTTGACGACGAAAATTGAGCAAAAAATTTGAGCAACTAGATTCGTTTTTATTTCATTATCCGTACCCGGCTAGACGCGAATACGCTGACGAAATAGCTAAGGCGTAGAGACCTCTCGAGTAGATTGTAGCGAGGGAAGTGTCTTGCGGTCGGGAGATTCGACAAAGAACTGGGCGAGAGAGATAGGCCACTGTATCGAAGGCAAATTGGAGCAAACTCGGTCGAACGAGCACAGCCGTCGGCCTCGTTAGACTCTCGGCGAGAGTCGTCAGGAGGAAGAAGCCTGGCGAGAGCTGTGTGGTACCGGGCAAAAAGTGGTTTTGCGGTTCCCAAAGTGTATATCATTGTACCCGGCAGTGTGTCGATTCAGCTGTGGCCCACACCGCTGCTTCTCATATTCGGTCCTCGTTTGTATAATGTTTCATTTCTGCTCCTCATATTTATTCTCGACGATTCTATCGTAATTTATCGTACAAACTCCGACATCTCGTACACAATTTTAGACTCATGAAATGTGAAACAGTTCTGTCAATCATTTTTCAAAAATCAGTGACAATCAAAAAATCATTTAAATCGTATCTTTTTCACTGAAAGCTTCAATAGCATATTTAGTATATATATATATATAATATTTATCATACTCGACCACCACGATAGTGCAAAAAAAGGGGCGACGATAAAAATCGATCTAAAGAGGTACCTCGAAAGATTTTACATGCACGGTACACCGTGCTCGAAGAAAAAACACGGGCTTGATCGTAATGGCGGCATAAATGGCGATCCCGATCTCCCGCGAGCACCGGTCGATTGTCAAATTATCGATAATATCGCTAAACCAACAATGTCCGACCGCTTTCTCGCGGTGCGCGCTCATGACCGGCGTTATACTTTCCTCCGTTGTTCTCTCGCACCCAAGAGAGCCGGATCTCGGAGTGAAAACCGCAAGTCAAGATTGGCCCCAGCACTGTGCTGTACACCATATGGACACCGCGCCTCTCCGGTATTCAGCCCTGCAAATATCCTGTACACTGCAGCCCATCAAACTCGTCCATCTTTCCATGCGGTAGTCGCGCAAGAGCGCAACACCCTCATCATGACCCTCGATGCGATAAGTACCCGCAAGCATTTTCGTCCTCCACGCGATTCTTACGCGGTTACATTTTCGTTCAATATGCATTAGATAGCGAGGGCAATTTTTTTGTTGAGTTTATTTTATTTATTTATTTTTTTTTTTCAACGAGTAAAATGCGTTGATGAGGCCATCAAACTGGTTTTAAGTTTATCATCGCATATCCACGAAGAATCGCAAGCGTGCTACTTGGATAAATAATATCGCGGTTTATACATTTGTTGCAAGTCGTAGGGCGTTTAAATTATGCCTTTGAGCCGCGGTACTTGAGTGTACTAATGACAGCATACTGAATGTATATTAACTATAAAGAAACGTCGAAACAATTATTTTCGTTCAGCAGTACCAATCCAGCTTCCTCGATGGTAACAAAATACCCATGTGTGTATGTACAGATACGTGTACATATAGGGTAGTTATATCACCACACGCAACAAACACGCACGCACTGTCGTTACAGTTCGATGGACTCACGCGTCTACAATTACACAGCAGCTCACACTCGAATCTTTTTTTTCGCCGTCGTTCCTTTTTTTTTTAATTCACACGCATACCCGAGTTTGCACGATTTGTCGTTTTCCAAGTATAAAACGAAATTATACTCACGCTTTGATATAACCTCGAAGATACGCGAACGAACGCGAACGTCTTTCGAGCTTCTCGACGTGAAACAGACTCGGTCGATAAACAAAAAAAAAACAAAAAAAAAAAACAAAATGGATTACAGTTTTCGTAAACCGAGGGAGAGTCATTAAATAAATAGGTAGTTTAAGTTCTTCGCGATTAAAAATCAACAATTGCTAGCCCGTTGCCGCACATCCGATGTATATAGAAACGACCATTGTTCCGCATGTTTTATCGCTTTTATTCGCGCGATAAGAATCTTTACACACACGAGATTGCGAATCGTTTAAGAGATTTCAAAAAAAAAAAAAAAAAAGAATATACATTCACGTGAATAATCGCTGCGGAGTATGTCCGAAGCTCGACGGCGTATCGACCGGAAGTTGTAAGTTTCGACTTCTTCCCCGAGTTCGCCATCCGTTCGTCTCGTCGTCGTTGTCGGCGACGAGATACCGGGACCCTTTATATACCGATGGGTAACTGCAATTGCGAACGTTACCTGCCGCAGTCCACTCTGCACAGCTCAGTGGCATCCAGGATACGCTGCACTTAGCCGTACCGGAAATGAGCCTTGTCTAATTTACAGGCGGAACGTGCGGGTCTTCCACCTTTGCGCTTAGGCAAATTTTCTTTCCCTAGAGAACGTTTAACCGGTATAAAATGTCCGGGAGACAAGACGATCAGGGAATCAGCACCGCGTAACTGTATATCGTACACAGTGTATGATAAAAAAGAACAAAATTTCCTAGCGATTAAAATTTTCTTAATTGTAATTGTATCGAGCTACTTGATGATTGCTTCTTGCGTAAATAACAGAAGGCTCGTAAGTTGCCGGAGATGATTGGAAGATTTTTGTTCGTTGCTGCGGCGAGAGAACCTCTGTCGATCTTGTAAATAGCCGGGAGCCAAGATTAACCAATCAAACTGGTATCGCCACCTAACAATGGCCGACTTAATGAGTATTAGGCCTCCGGGATCGAAGCTGAATCGGGATCGGTAGATTCGATCGTCTACCGTTTTGTATGCAGTCAGGTAGTGGCGGTGTATACACTTTGTACACTTTTTAATTCTACCGCCGCGTACAATGGCCGTGCGCTCTGCGGGATAGGCGAGAGAAGAGTTTCGGAGTTCTTGTTCGGCTCTCAATCGAAAATATCTATATCATCGAGAGGCGAACTACCGAATGGAAAGCCTTTCGGAAAGGAATATCTAGCGATTCGACTCACTCCACCTCTCCATATCTCTGACGTTCGGCAAGGCTCGCCCCTCAACATCACGCCAAATTTACAATTCGCGTTGAAAACTTTTCTAGAGCTGCCTGACCAATTTTCGCTCACTTCACCCTAACCCATTGCAGCATCATCATCAACCCTTTGAAGTTTCATTAATTTGGAGTAAATCACTCATACCGTAGATCCTATCTGTGGTAGGAAGAAATTTTGTGCAATCAGCCGAATTTTTCTCTTATCGATATGATCTACAGCTTCGCCGCACGATGTTTAGGAGGAATTGTGTAGCTTTTAGGGATTCTTAACACTCCGGAGTCCGGCGTCTTTTATTGGGCCTCAGTTTCTCGTCGGGTATTGCAGATACGAATCGAGATAGCTTCGAGGCATATTGGCAATAATGTTTCAGACGTTCAATCATCTCGGTTGCCTCCGTAATTCTTGAGCGCGTGATCAAAAACGATCATGAAACAAGAGCACATATTCGCGTTTGGAGTTGGTCGATGGAGGACACCCTTCTCGCCGCGAGCCTTCTTCGCTGAAGCAGCGGTATGCGAGGGAAACACACGGCAGTGAGAGAGAGTCAATAGTCGTTGATGATTCGGCGTAATGGAGTAGCGCCGTAGGAGGCGTGGTTGCCGAGCTAATGACATTGTCGTGACGCGATCATTTCCTTTCACGACGGCGATTGCTGCTTCCACTGTATGCCGCTGCAGTCGGGGAGACTGAGCTCCCTCTGGGCCACAAGCAAATCGACACATAAAAGGTAACATATGCAAAATAAATCGGACGTATCGAAGATTTCGGGCGTTTACATGGTGTAAATATAATATATATATATGCACTGAGAAAAAAGAAAAATTGATGGATAAACCAAATTCGCGATCACGCACGTTCAAAGCTGTTACTTGGTTGGTACAACTACATCATTCTTTTTTTGAACGATTATTCGATTCAGTCGATTCAAAATATTTCGATTTAAAGAAATTTTTTTTTTTTTATTATACCAACTAAATAACGCCTTTGAATGCAGCGGAACGCACCTTGGTTAATCCAACAATTTTTTTTTTCTCAGTGTGGTAGAATATATATGGTTGGGCTGAAGGACCTCGGTCGATGGGCCCGTTGACAATAAGTGGATGCATATATATAAATGTGCAAATGTATAAACACTTAATAAATGTAACGGTAGGTAGCGCATCGTATGTGTTGGTGATAGACACGCACTTGATACTTTTATATATAATTTTGCACATAACGTAAGGACGGTGATTACAGCCCAGTTATTGTCATTGATCTGTTCATCGGCGTGAGCCATATTCAACAAATCCTAAAATCGTTTTGTGGACACGCGCGACACACTCATTAACCGAAAAAATTCCAATCGATACACAACGACGCCCGTGCTCGATATAGATCTTAATCGAGAAATCATGTACAAACAACCGCGAACGGTCTACAATTTATTCAGTCTCGAGTTTACTTAATTCCTATCGCAATCTCGTACGAATTACACGTGTCGCAACAGCGTTAATGTTTGCCTATCGAGCACGTGCTATTATTGATCGTATAACATTGATACCGAGTACATATTATAGCGATCATTATTATTAACGCGCAGCAGCTAGGCTTCTATTATTGGATGACCCATTTTTTTTTGTAGAAACAGTCGTAGGCAATTGAAGTGGAACACGATTTATTTCGTCTGTTTTGGTAAAAGTTTGTACCCTTTCACGTATGCTGTCGCCAAAATAACCTTGTTCCATTTCAATTGCCTAATACTGTGTATGATCTTTTTAATACGCTATGACAAGGTCACGGTTGTCCAAATGAAATTTTTTGATGTTAATAAACAAGAGGAGAAAAAAAAAAATCATCTCTTCACCCTAAAGTTCGCGGCACTAAATAGGTGGGTTTTCAGTTCGAGATAGAGTGAATCAGTCCGCACACCCCGAAGAAGGTAATTATTATTTGTCGGTACACAACCGCGTGAGCTGCAACCAATAATCGTCTGTGTAATTCCGATGGGTCCACGGTAGTCGCGCAATCGATCATCACCATCAGATATAACGATATGCGTGCGGTAGTGGAAAACCCGCGAGAGCTCAAAGGGAGAGGCGCAGGTGAAATATCATATTACGAAGAGGAGTCGCGATCTCCCGGATCTCCGAGAGAGCCAATGAACGGAGGCAGGCGTAGCAATCCCGAAGGATCGTCGGATCAAAGGGAGAGAGATGAACTTCGGCTAAATCGAAGATAAGCTCCCAGCGTGGGGTGAGCGTAATTATCGATATATGTATATATACCCTCGACTCGTCGACGCTCAATGATCTTGCGATGGTCCATCAATATCTACCGTCTACACTCGTATCGTAACTATCTCTGTGTGCACAGGCGCATGTGCTACGTCACGAAAGACAAACACGCCAGATTTGACTTAACGATTTTCTTCGATGTCGTTCATACGTTCCGCTTGGATCTCATCGTCTGATCGCGAGGCAGTAAAATGAGCGCTGAGCATATTATGTTATTCTTGAGAAATATGTCAGATTACTGTTACAAATGTTGCATCAAACTGAACACGGTCTTATCATTTCTTTTAATAAGATTTTCAAATCGAGTCCCGCGTTTCCGCGAGCTGGTAGGAGTGTCCCCGCGTGATCCTCGGTGGGTGTACGGCCCGAGCTCGGTCCCGCGGGTAAACTCGCGGCTACCCGCGATGCGAGCTTCTCGCGTCTCGATTGGTTGTTCCAGTGGCTCGTAGGCGTATCCACCGTTGGCTATCTCGCTCGGTCAGTTGCTACCGCGACGTGGGGAAGCCAATTTTACCATGAGAGAAGGTGCGCCGATCGTCCGACAAAACAGTGGGGGGAAAGTGCCGCGGGTTCCATCCAACATCACGGCACACCGGTTCACGCAGCCGCGGCGAACGCTCTAACAGCCACGCGCAGCCGTAAAGTTCGTATCTTTATACGTTTACCTGCTCTCTCATACGAGCCTAGTATATTCATAATATCGAAATAAAACAAAAAAATTCCTATCCGACGTTATTCCGGTTTTTTTTTTTTTTTTTTTTTAAACTTTGTTCTTTTTTTTTTTACTTCGAGCTTAATCTTTCGATGACCCATAATCGACGCTCAAAGTTTTGTCGTCGAAAAGAAAACCTAAAAGAAAAGTGAAGTGACTGTTGATAATAACTGCGTTTTGGATCGGGAAACCGCGTGTCTCTCGCGGCAGAACGATATAAGAAAAGAAACAAGACATTTTTTTTTTTAAACATTACGATATCGAAGTGATATTTTGTTTTTTTTTTGGAACATTTATTGGTGTTATTGTTATTGGTGACGTGTGCGAGATCTACAAATCCGCGAATGAGGCGATTGAGGGCGTCTTTGGTAGCGCACCGTCGTACGAACTCTTGGCGTACGCGACAGTTGATGTGCAAATGCCCAAGCGAATGAATATTTAATCGACTGTAACGCCGGTGAGTCTGCGTTCGAGCGGTCCGGTTAGCGACGGCAGAGACCGGCTCGCTCCGAACAGCGCGATTTCTTCGATCGCGGTGACTTTTCGCTGGTACGTCGTCCTCGTTCCGTCAAAAATTTTGAGGTGAAAGATCCAAGAGCCTCAATTAGCGATAAACGCGCGTGGCGCGATTTTTTAATAGACGTTAACGAAACCGCGCCGCTACCGGCGAAGACGTGTAATCCTGTCGACGCAGAGAGGTGAGTTATCTGCTTGTGGAAGATTATCAAAATCCCAAAGAAAACAAATTTGACGTTTACACCGTAAAAAAAAAAAAAAGTTCCTTTGGTTTTTCCTTAAGCTGCACGATGCATAATAATATAATAAAAATCAGAGATAACAAAACCTGAATAGCAGGAAAAAAAAATGGTCCACGAGTGCACGCCGATGACTTCTCATTTATAACGTTAATTGCTCAGAGATAATGTCGAAAACAACGTGAGCCTTCACCGAGAAAGACACTTAATGCTCGCCGCATTGATAAGCTCTGCTACGAGAAATCTTGAATTTATATATCTTGGCTTTTCCTCCGAGGTGAAAGGAATTTGCATAATACTTCGTAGATGTAGTACGCGACTGCTACGGATGATCGGTTACGTTAATTAGAATTATTAATGAGAGTGATGCTGGCGCAACGTATGACAGAGAACGGGAACGGGGAGGCTTAATGGGCCACGATGTATTGCCAAGAGGTATCTACCATTGAAACGTAGTACGTACAAGCATCGTATGCGATACAACTTTTTGGTGTATCGCAAAAACGCCGCCCCGAGCATTCGTTGGGACTATCCTTCGGGACATTCTCGAGCCACTTGCCGGGACTCGTCGGGCGAGATGCCGCGATGCTGAAGCACGAGGGCGTTGAGAACCCGCGTCATATTTTAATTGGATTTTATTAGGCTAATTCATTCTCTTTGTTAGCCGCGAGAGACGATCCGCTATACCTGCTCGATGAAACTAAATCTTGCACTGCAAGGATAACGGACGATGCGCGCGCGCCTACCGATGCCCCTAGGCGTGCCCATTCTCCTTTTTTTTTTTTTTTTAAATATCCTTCTTTTTCATCGGCTGATCTATACTTTGTTTCAGGCTCGTGAGTATTTGCATATAAATAATGAGCGAAGGTTTGAGGCAAGCGGCGTAAATAAGATGGCCCTTCGATCCTCCGGATATTCGTTTCACGAGGCCCGATCTCGCGGCACGAAAGTCATAAAGTTAGAACGTTCTTTTAATATTGAGCATTTTTTGTGATTGAGTTATTTTCTTGCCACTTTTTATTACTTTTATTTTTTATTTCAGTATATACATAGCTGCATATGATCAGTTTTTCTTTGAAAAAGCGTTTTATCACTCCCTACCGTCCGACGGATCGCTCGTGCAGTTTCACGTGCACTCGAGTCTACCGAGCCTTATGAAATGCACCCACAAAAATCTGGACTTTCAATATTCTATGAATGTTAATTTAGCCCTCCGAACATTCGGTCTATTAACTCGTTCGAGTACACTCCTATAGAATATAAAATATATAATAAAAAAATAAAACTCAGCATCAATAGAGGAATAAACATTTCCTTCTGCGGTACCTTGCGTTACAATTAGAAAGTCGCGCCGAACAAGTGTCAAAGACTGTATGCATCGTAGCACCGCGAGTTCAATAACTTTTTACAATAGAGATCTCGGTTTTACGAGGGCGATTATTGTTTTACTGTGAAATCTGTGAAGTTGTTGCTATCGTGAAAATAATTATCGGGACGATATGCCATTGCGTTGCGGCACGTATTTGCACGTTGTTACGAGTCAAAGCGTGGCGAATACAGCATGACCCACAAAACCGCAGATAACCGCGCAAAAGCATTCGACCCATTGCTCAATATTTTCATCGAATATTGCCAATCGGAGTCCCGCACGAGCCAATGAGGCGCGAAATTTTCCGATAGGAGAGAGAAAAAAAAAAAAAAAAAAACAAATGCGTCGGCCGAATTTTTTGTACGGCATCCACGCCGACCGATAAATTTTATAACGCCGACCAGCTGCTGCCTAAACCGGTGATATACGTGTCGACCACAAACTTCATTCTCGCAATAGCGTCTGTTATTTTCCTAGCCGGCTATGGTCACTTGTGAGAGCGCGCTCATTCACTAGCGTTGCGCAATGAGCGGAGAAAAGCGTGAAAGGATTTCCACTAGTCGATTGTGATATTGATTGCTGCCTCTCAAAGTCTCATATACCGTCCTCTTCGAATATAATTTATTAAACATCGAAACTCATCATCTTTGACACGAAGTAAATGGATTTTTTTTTTTTTAACATGTGAGATTTTAATAAATCGTCCGCGCATCAATCAACTATAGTGGATTGTAATTTGTATTACGACATAAGTTCTTAGTCTTGAGAAATATGATAAGTTTCAGGACCCTTGAACAAATAGACACAGTCTTTATTATCGACCGAGCACGTGCGGAGAGCGCGAAGAGTCTGTTTCATATGAACCTTGAAACCGGCTCAAATATAATTTTAAAAAAAAGAATAAAACAAAGAATGCCAAAAGACAAATATTTGATAACTCGAAGCTTTAACGATCGAGTGAACTCTACGTCGTAACGTATGGATGACGCAAAACCTTGAACTTTTTACTCAGAGAGTTATTCTATATGCTTAATTCGCTTAACGCCTTAGTTTACAAAGACCACCACGTAAGCGGAAAATAATGCTAATTCTGTTGTTACACTATGGAAAATAGTGAGTGATAAGTCTTACGATAAGGTCGTATGATTGTCGTGTGAGCGTTGCAATAAGCTGTACTCTCTTTGGTAACACACTAAAAGTAAGATAATGGTGCTAATGGTGGCGCTTTAAATACGACGAAAACGAGAAGATAACATTTTCTGGCGTCAAAGCTTCCATTAATGATTCTAATTGGTCGTCATTTAGTACAATCGGTTGGCCAATCGGCAAATAGGAACGGCGATTATGCAAATTATTTAATCGATATCCCGATAACACCTCAAGGCTTGACGTATCCACGTTGACGACTCTTTAACGGATGTAAGAACATTGTACAAACAGCGAGGTCGCCAATCGCAATTGATATCTTCGCGTCGAAACAACGATCAGACACGTGAGAAACTTACGAAAAAATTTGATCAAACATTGCATCGATGAGTCAACAAAAAAAAATGGCGCCTCGCGAGTCATTAAAAAAATTCTACGCTCTTCCTGTTGAATGATTCTTTGCTTGCCGATAGAGTTTAATGATGCGTTATTAATATGTTGTGTTGAATTGTCGATAAAGTGAAAAAAAAAACCGAATACATAACGCTTCGCGTCAAAAGTTCTCCTGACACGAAAAGTAAAACGATTATATGAATTCTCTTGAGGAGAAACAGTTTCGAGCAGCCGTAACTTTTTTTTTGAGCTGTGAAAAAAACAACTTACCGTTGGAAATTCGGCAGATAAGTGTGCAGATCCATTGTGGAGGATGCTTCAAAATTCGTGCGAAGAATTTGCCGACACGATTTTGTTATTTCGTCGTCGTCGCGAACACCAAATCGGATCGAGATTATGAGTGATGCACGTTCTCGCGACAAAGCGGCCGAGGAATCCTTACAAGCGGATCCTTATATCCTTCGCGATCCAGAACCCGCGGAAAAAAAAATCGTCGCATCGTCGCATTCTGTGTCCTCGCGCTGCGAAACTGATAGAGAGAGCCCAGCCGTCCCATTAGGGTAATGGCTGCGGTATAGTCTTGGCGCGGAGTTGAATTTTACCTCGTTCACACACTCAGTTCACTAAGCCAGGTGCCTCATTCAAAAATTCGCGACGCAGCCAAATTTTTTCAAAAAATTTCAATCAACTTCCCAACTATCGCTATTCTCTCTGTTTATTTATATTATTATTTTTTTTTTAACCAGAATTTACTATTACCGTAACTTGCACGTTTTATTAGCCGATTCTCTTAATTATTTTTGGCCGCCTTTTAGGGTTTCGTATATAAATCAATTTTTTTGTTTTTTTTTTTTGCCTGACCGAAAATAATTTGTAAGTCTGACTGTACCGCGAAGTCGGGCGCGCACCACGGTATAAGTTGCGATAGCGAGGGCAGGTTTTAATAAGAGAAGGATTGAGAGCTTCTCATTCGGCGCTACGCGGGTGAAAGAGCGAGAGAGCATGGGACGAGGAGCAGATAGCAACAATAAATAACTTGTTTTGCTGTGGCGCCCGGTCGCGCGCTGGCTAAAAGCATCGTCGCCGAGGATCAGCGATCCTCCTGTCCCGGTAAAGAGAGAGAGAGAGAGAGAGAAACGATGGACTCGTGCCCGTAGAGAAAGGCACGAGCATAGATAGAGAAGCAAGGGAGAGAGAAAGAGATTCGCAGGTACGAATGGTAATAATGCGTGAAACGAAAAGGGAATCACTGAGTGCTGGACCAGTTGAACAGCTCGGCAGCCTCTCGCCGTCTCTCGCTCGTTCCTGTCATACCCCCTTCATCTGTCGACTTACAGCTAAGGACTCGAAGACTTCTGCCTTTATTGAATATTAATATTAGATTAGCGTCGAATAATATACAGGCGCGCTTCAGCGTCAACCAGAGCCGCTCGGCAAATTAGGAAATTTATTTAATCTGCAGGTCGCATTGCTCGCTCCAAAAAAGAAAAAAAAAAAAAAGCACGATACCGGAAGAGTGTTTTAGGCATTAGATATAAAATGAAAAAAATAATATATGTTGTGGAAATACCGCGAAGAATTGGAGTGAAAGAATGAACAAAAGGAGTTTCTCGTGGCGAGGTCGTAAAAATTTCACTGTCGGCGACCGCCCTGTCATTTGCGGGGGAGGTCTGTTCGGACGAAAGGGAGGCAGAGCTCAGAAGACCAGCGTAGAGCTCTCTTCACGGTCTCTCGTGTTTTCTCGTTTCCGACGAGGGTTCGCTCGGTTGTGCACTCTAAACTCATTCGCCCTCTCTTTCTTTCTCTCTCGGTGTTACATCGAGGAGCGGAGGTAAGTAACAATCGGCTATCGATAGCTGCCACTTACCCAACTCCATCACTTCCGGTTACGAACTACCGTTCACGAGTTTACGGCCCACCAGTCACGTTCCCCCGTGACTTAGGCCCTCTATCTCATTCGGTAAATCGTTCGCTTTATTTTCCTTTGCTCTATCTAACGTCTCCGGTCATTTCTCTGTATCACAGCGATAAGTGGAATTTCTTGACTTTGACCTCATATTTCATTACCTATCCTTTTTGGCTCAAAATTTTGCGTTAATATCGCAAAAATTCTTGGCCAGAAATCCCACATACTTGGCCGGCTAATGCAATCACGTGCTATTGAGAATAAACGTGACACACTTTGAACCACGACGAACAAGTCTTTTGCGACATTCCTCGATCGGTGAATAAACGTGCGTGCAAATCGATCTCGCAATTTCGTAGTCCAATTTTTCTTTCGATCTATAAAATAATGTGAAATCTCGCTCTCGAGGATTGTACGTGAGAAAATAAACGTAACGCAATGTTGCGGCTCACTGATGCAATCGAAACATTTTGCTGCCGTCCACTCCTTGCATGTCGAATCCAATCTACAATTACACCCGCTCAATCATTTCGGTAATTTTTTATTTTATTTTTTGAATGTAAGTTTGCAGTGAAATAAATGTTTCCTTCGATTTGCATTAAAAAACCGCGCGCATACGGCATGCTTAACGCGTTAACTCGCAAGCGAAGAGAACGTTGCTATAATACGCACTGAGTGAAATGCCCCCTATGTTACAACTCGCTCATAATTTACCATGACATTTAGATAAACGTAGATAATAATGCCGTAGAGGCGAATAAGCAATAGAACTAGCGCATCGCGTGGGCAGGTCGTAATTTGCTGTGAACACCGTACGGTACGCTATCATCCTTTGCTTTACACTTACACCGCATTATCAGTATGCCGTAGAATGTGTAGTGTTCATTAATTCCTGGTCTCTTCCCCTATCGCGGCTCTCTTCGGTTTATCCAGGCATTAACGAAAAGCAACTCCGGATAGAGTTGCGCTTGGGGCATCACCCCAGCAACAATGTATTAAAAAGAAAGAATAATTCATTACAAAACTCGTTAAGTGTTTCTCAACTTCTTGGAGATTTTTCAAGTTTTTCAGCTTCAGATAAGCTTTCAGATATAGCATATCAAACATGTCTAACGCACGTGTACTTTTTTCTGATGCAGAAAAAAAAGCTGCATGGAAAGATAATTTTTAATTAGATTGTTATTCCCTATGATGTCATATACATATGCATATACATATATATATATATGTATATATATATATATATTTTTTACGAAAATGTATTTATCACCGCGCAACCTTTTTTTTTATTAATTGTCTATAAGCTGTAATTAAAATGCAATTAAATACTCTAGATGCAATTAGCGATGACCCGGATGACTGTGAGTCTCCGCTTAGCTGATATACTACTTTGCGGCTAATTACCGATAGGAACTATGTAGCGTATACCGAGCGAGGTATATAACTAACAACGATTATACTTAATTGCCGTACGAAGCATCGATCGCACTTATAGTCGTCGTGTGTCGCTGTACGGCCGTTGCAAAAAGTACTTAAATACATTTGGCTCGCCAGGATAGATGGGACTTCGGTACTTCTGTGTCGCTTCGTGATAATAATTATTGGAAGGAAAAAAAAAAATTAAGTCAGTTTTATTCTTTATGTTACACGCTGTACAGTACATATACATTTAGCATACGCGAAAACGATGTTGCAGCGAGAGTCTGAGAGACGCGCACGGCCCACCGCGAGAATATGCGTAATAACGTGCAAATTTATTCCTCTGCCACGCTCGCTCGTTTACGTCACGTATAATCCGAGTAACGCTTCGGGCATCGCTCGCGTCCCTGTACACGAATACTATATACGCTATATTATATTTATATACGATGTATAGTGGTTATACTATATGCCCATGCCTCGGTATAATATGTATTACCCCGCGTATCAATTAACCCTGCGAAAGTGCCGTGGGTTATCGCACACCCACGGCGCTCGCGGTACCCGAAGAAGAATCGTTTTGTACCGAGGAATGGAGACGGAGAGTGAGAGAGAGAATACCCTTCCAATTTATCCTTTAATAATGAAAAATTGCTTGATTGGCCATTAACAATTACACGCCGGATCTTTCTTCTTATTTTAAATGTCTTCCTCCATTTTGTTACGTAATATCGTGGGATATTCCAGCGTGCGCAGCTTAAAACGATTATAAAGACGTTGCGCAGCTTCGTGGTCGATTGATTGATTACAATGTATTGTTTTGTCGACGTTTCTGTTATTATTAGTGTTGGCATTTTAATAGAAATTACGATGTCTCACAGGTGTTTTGATCGTACGTAGGATTCCGAGAATTTGCGTGTTCGAGGCACTTGAATACTCTGTATCGAGGTGGACCGATACGAATTAGAGTCTGTTCGTTGATGGATTACTGCGTGACTCGCTCTCGAGGGTTCCTGACAGGACAACCGCCCTCAAGATAGGAGTTGAGCCGCTTGTAGATAGTTTTTTTTCTATAAAAAAATCAAATCCAGTTGCATTTTTTCGGGTGTGATACATCACCTCTTGATTTGCTATGATCTTCTTATGCTAGTAGAGAAATTATAAACTCAACTCTACTCGGCAAGTCTCGAAGAAAAATGAGTCGCTCGGTGATTTAACGACTCGGACGTCAGGTGAGTTAACGAGACTTGTTGATACAACCGTTTCACTCGACAACCACGCTCATTTTCCAGCTGCCGCTAGTTTTGTGCGTAAAAGCCGGCCGACTAGAAAATTAAACATGCGGGTAGCTGTGTTCCTTTTTCTCTCCATATCAGTTACACGCATGCAGATACTAACTCTGAAAATAAATTAACCAAGCGACACTCCATAATATCGAATACAGAAACCTAAACTAACTTGGCCCCTTCCCGCCAATCGCCGAACTCCGAGCGCAAAATACATCAAGCAGCTACGACAATTTTTACACACCACAATTCGCAGCACATCGCAAACTCATCGTCGCTAATTATTTATAGAGTCGAAACGATAGTAGAAGCTATTTCTGAGCTGCGCGGAAATTATTGAGACGACCCCTACCTCTCGAAGCAGCGGGTTATTATTTATTACATTTACAACGCACATGCGTTAGGCGCACTCTGGCCGCTATACGAGTTTTCTTTTATTTATCATCTAACGAGCGAGAGTGTCGGCTATCCCAGCGAGGGAGGAAGAGATAGAGAGAAAGAATGGACGAAAGAAAGAAAAAAGACGAGAGCGACGAGGAAGATGGAGCAGGTTGAGCGGGGGGAGGGAGTAAAATTAGCCCCATGGTGGCAGGTAGTGGTTAGCTCGAGTGAGCTCCCAGTTAATGACAACCCCTGCCAGCCCGAGGAGCTCGGCTTTTCACTGCCTATATCCCCATGCATCAGCTGTCCAGCCATTTATTCATGGCTGCTGTTTGCTGCTGATGCGCTTCGCCCCGCGACTTCCAGCGCCAAGCGTTTTGCCATATTGCCCTCTCCTCTTTCATTTCTCGCTCGATCTCGAACAAATTTTCTACCCGCCTTCTCCCGGTTTAAATGAGAGATCGTGTTATACACTGTATCTCCTACCTGCGCCTCCCTCCCTCCTCTCTGCGTATCATCGCCGCCGAATTAAACCGAGCTCTCCGATCTCGCTGAAAACGCCTACCAGCAATGCTATTAGCGCGCCCATGACGAATGATCCGTCGCTTGTGCTTATCGGAAGTCACTTCGAGCATTACAGACGTAAATTCTCAAAACAACTATTTCCCTCAGTTCCGTACAGTTTTCGTAGGTACGTAGAATTTCGACGGTAGAGCACCCTAATTTCACGTCCACGGGTCAATGTACCGTTGAACAGTTATGCCAATGACCTGGTAGGTCATGGACATCGCTATTTTCCAAGAAACTCCCCATTTTTTTCTAGAAAACAGAGAGAAACAAAGAACAAAGAAAATCAAAGTCTGTTCCTTGCGGCTAGGCTCGAAGTCAGTGTCGAGTTACTTCACAGGCGAATTCTCTACGCATATCCGCGTGCGTGCCCATATCTCCTTCGTTGCCTGTCCCTCTCTGGCTCTCCTCTACCAGACGTGTATCCACTGCATGCAAGATTCTTCTTCCTACTTGCTTCGGCCCTCTGCCATTACAAGGCTAATTATAAGCTTGCGGGTGCGCGAGTTGGCCCCCTCGAAGGAAGGTCAGGGTTCATCACTCAACCTTGCCTCCGGACAGCCGTTCGTTCGCTGCTCACCCATTAACGCGAACGAGCGAACCACCTCTTCTCTCTCTCTCCATCGCCCCGACATCAGAAAACTCTCTCTATCCGTACTATCTCAAGATCTGTACACACAACCTATTAACAGAATGTGTTTGCATGATTTTATTTTTATCTATTTATTTTTTCATCTCTCTCTCTCTCTTTAATTCTTCCAACTCAGCACGAAACGCTTCCTCAAACTTCACGGATAGACGTTGTTATGTGTCAGGGGGTTAATCCTGTACACACCTGGGCTGAATCGCCATACAACTAGGTAATACCATATACCCGTTTAATGTACATGGTTTATCTGTAGGGAAGTGCCATCGGGTCAACCGCGAAGGGGAAATGGAAACACACACACAAAAAAAAAAGAGTGTTTCTCTTGTACACTCTCCGACTCGAAGCGAAACTCTACTTTGGCCAAACCCGCGGCAACGCCGACGACCGCTTTACTGCGCTGCTGCTGTGGAAACGAAATTTCGTGGCTAATTGAGTTTCGACACGCGAGAACGACTTTTTTCACATGTTTCGGCGTTACTTTTGTATATGTACAGGTGTTGTTACCACCGTGTTTTTAGTGGTGCCAGAGTCACCAAGGAAACGAGCCAGTGCGGGTGCTTTACGCTACGAAGAGATCGAAGCGGAACTTCGTACGAATAACTTGGTTTTATTTGTGACGAACTTATGGGAAGCTACCGAGAGTAGAGGAGAAATCAGAATTTTTGCGCGAAACATAAAAATATCCTCATCTGAAATGGAGGTTTTTGCACCGGTCTTTCATGGCAATTGAAAGAAGTAGCAAGAGACGCTTTTGCAATATCCGGAGAAACGTCGATGAAACATCGAGCAGATAGATTCTTGCTCCTTTTCACTCGAACGTCTTCATCAGGACACGGAGGATGCAGTACCATTGCGGGAGTCCCGTCGATGTTCTCAAGAGGCTTTGAAAAACTGGACGGGACCGTCTCTCGGGGGTTATATAAAATCGAGTCGGAAATAGTTGAACTCGAGCTAGTTCGCGAACACAGGAAAAAAAAAAAGAAGCTTCGCTGTATGTACGTTGAGAAACAAAAATAGTCTAAAAACATTCTATTGAATTATCGGTCACATTAATTCGTTTATCCAAATTCTACGTATTTCATGCCAGCGATCGTAAATCCATTAATCATGTGACGATTGTTTTTTTTTTATCTTTTATCGGTGAACTATTAAAGCACTGTACGAAGTTACACCTTGCGAAGCTTGATGCAATCGGAAGGTACAGGACAGATCGAATGAATTATTAAGCGAAGGGGACGCGAGATCGACAAGAAAGCCCCTTCCAACGTGTCGTCTTGTCGAGATCAAGATCTATAGCTGTTTAATTCATGAGGCCCGGGGGAGAGATGACAGTTCGAGCATATAGAGCCTCGTCGAAGAGTTTCTCAAGATCCAAGGAAGATCCTGCAGTGTATAAAGAGTGACGTCAGCGGCTAATCGCGAGTAGGGGGTGCACGATCGTCGATCGGAAGTTTCTTCAACCGATTGTGTGTACATGGAAGTACATGGGAGTATAAAATAGAGAGCCAAGGGACTTGACAAGGAATCGATCGAAGGAAAAGGCTCTCATCGCCTATATGGCTGGGTACAAAAGACCGCTGAGGGTTCGCGAATCGATTCTTCAATGCGGCCAAACGAGCGAGATACAGGCCATTTAAGGCTACAACACCTGTTTCGTCTTTTATGGAGTCGTTTCCACTTTGATCGCGGAATCGAGCTATCATTACCCCCTCCCTTCCCTCTTCGCGTATGTGGTATATATAAAGATATATCCGCGAAATTGCGTCAAGGGACAGGTAACGAGAGTACCATCGTTGACAAGATAATTAGTCGTCTTTCGGAGAAGTGTCAATTGTGTTTTTAAAAAAGCTTAAAATGTTTCTCAGACCAGCTAAAACGATGAAATTACAATAAATCAATTTGAGTTAGAGCTGGGCAGTACCTACAGTATATGAGTACTTATTTGGTACTTATGATAAGTAGCAAATAATTTATCGGCAGTTCTGAAACTGCCCGATAAAACGCTTCTAGAACTTCGGACGAAATCTCGTCTTGTGTATTTTTTTCCCGTAGAACACGACGAGCACCTCGGATTTTTCGTAGCTCCATTGGGAGCCGAGATATCGACCTTTGAAAATCACGAAAATCGACATTTTTTTCAAAAGTGATTCAAAAATTGAAAAACGTATACTCGATTTTTTTTTCTCAAGACTATATTCGACGTATTTTCTCCCGCTAAATACGAATATAACAATTATTTTACGCCCAGCCCAATATTTTCCATTTAAATCCCAAAAATACGATTTTTGGTACATAAAACCGAGACCTTTCTCACTTTCAGCCACTGTACTAGATCTATACGACCTAGCTGTTATACATCCAGGCGATCTCCACTCACTTCCCCAAGGTTCAGTCGATTAGTCTGTTACCAAGCATTGGAAACGAAGAGTCTGAACGATTTGGCAAAATGTTGGCCCTGAACAGAGCCGTTCGATTTGAAAATTCCTCTTTAAATTTCGTACTCGTGGAACTTCGCCTCTTTCGATTAAGACGAAAAACTACTTTGTACTTTGTATTTTATAAAAGTACTTTAAGTACGTGAATGAATTTGTACTTAAAGTACTCGCGATACTTTGCCCAGCTCTGATTTGATTAGCGGTGTCAAGACTGATCTCGCCGGTAGTAAATTCTTTAGAATCAGCCTGGCCGATATTCGTCCACTTTCCCTCACTACTTATCATAAATGCATGAGGTTCTTATACGATTACCTTGGCAGAACGAACATTTAATCGTTCAAATGCCGATCTGTCTTCGGTTCCCACAATCGAATGTATCATACGAAAGTATGAAAAAAAAAAAAAAAACTCACTTAGCCTCTTCTCCCGAACACCAAAGTTCTGGAGAAACATCGTTCCCGCGGAGCATCGTTTTGCGATGGAACGCGAGGAACTCGCTCGCACCGGGCGCGTCGCGGTCTGATTCAATGGAAACAGGACGCGTCGACGCTGGTTCTTTATATGTGTACGATCCCAGAAGACAAACACATATACATCGAAGATTCCTAAAAAAAGGAACCATCGGTCGGGATGTTGCGTTCGAAAGAATCGAGAGAGAATAAATACCAGAGGACAGAGAGAGATCTTCTTCCGTCCCCTTTCATCGTGTTTGTTGGAGGAGGCAAGCGAGTTCGGTGGACGGGCCACCGTGGGTGTGCCCCAGCATAGATCGTACGAGGATTTACACGGAATTGACTCGTCGCTCGCGGGGCTCAAAGAGAGGCTCCCAATCGCCACCGGAGCCCCGACGAAACGAAAGAAGACGCCCGACACGGCGAGTTTATGTTAAATGGATTAGACAGGGGAATGCGAGCTCTCGATGGATTGCTACCAGGCATCGAAAGAGTGTACGATGGGAGAGCGCAAACCCCGTTCGCGTGACGCCTTCCGAGAACGCGCGGTTTGATCGCGTCGACGAGAGGAGAGGAGTGGATCATCGAGAATCGCTCCCTGGCAACGTCGAATCTCGTCGGATTTCGCCAATGGATTCGTGCTACCTCTCCTCTGATTTACTCTCTCTCCCTCTCTTGCGGCAGGAGCTTTCTGTCCTGTCGAGTTCCCTTCAACGTTCGCGTCCCTCGATCATCGAGCGGAGTAGAAAAAGTGACGGGAATGTGGATAGAGGTATATACCTGCTGGGCCACCTGTGATCGATGCCATCTGGTTAGAGTTCCAACGGGACGAGAAGAGGGTCTCTACGATATATCCCTCGCTTCGTCTCGCGTCTCTCTCGATTCGGACGAAATCGTTATTTTCGTGCCGAACAGATAAACGAAGAAAAATTAAATAGTCGCAATATAAATGCTAATTTTTATGGCATTTTATTCCCTTGCACTGAGAAAAAAGGATGGTATCTCCTACTATAACGAAAAGTTCCCAAGGGGGGACACGTCTATATAGATAGTTTGAGATAATATATACTCAATTGATTAAACTATAATTATAGTGACGAATATAATTTTTGGTCATTGTCGTAACTATAAAATATAGACGTCTCCTCTGTGTACTATTTACTGTATAAGTTTTTCTCAGTGTGGGATTGAAAGAATCAACGACGGATTTCAGTTAGTGCTTCGGTCGCAAGAGGAATTCGCTACCGAGAGGATTAGCCGTGTCACGAAGTCGATGACTCTCCGAGCTTTGAAGCTTGCGTCCGCGTCGTTGCATTGACGGCGATGCCGGTGGCACGCGCTTCTTCTCTTTCGTCCGAGAAAGCCGAGAGAGCCCACCGCCGCTCTTTCAGATACGATCTAAGAGGCCTTGGATCCTAATTCGGGGTGTCGTCGGCGTCGGGGACCCTTATTTGTAAGCGGCGACGTTCGCCACCGCGGATAACGCGTCCAATCCTTTTCGAAGGATCTCTGTGAGAGAGAATCAAGGAACGAGAGGACGAAGAAACACAACGAAAGGAAAGAAGAAAAAACGAACGATAGAGGGAGAAGGAAAACAGAAAGGTAACGAAACGCGATAGGCACGGCTACGAAAGACCGGATGCACGAGGCAGTTTCGGACCACTCCGAAAGATATTTGCCGTCGAATTATATCTGCGCTGACTTTTGGCAACGGAAACGAAGTCGTCTCTCTTCTTTACTCATCTTTTTTATTTCCACTCTCTCGGTATTCTTTCCCCTCCCTTTTTTTTTTTTTTGCTTTCTTTCCGACCTCTTTCATTCGGACGGCTTCTGAGGCTAAATCGAAAGTTCCTAGAATTCTGGTTGCAGCCGCAAGATAGGAGACTGTCAGGATGCCGGTATAATCAACTGCATCGGACGACGCATCTGCTCGCGTGAGTGGAAAATTCCTAATTTCAGCCTTTGATGTAGTTCAAATTACATGATTAAAAAAGAGAAAAAAATAGGGAAAGAAACGGATAGAGAAGAGCAACGGCTCGAAGCAGCTGTAATTTTTAGTGTCCTTGGCTCTTTTTCCCGGTGCTCCGTGGAACTTTCGGATTAATCGGGGACAAGGCAAGCACATTACCGTAGGGTACCGGGGTACGATAGCGTTGGGCGCCACCGCCCGCGACAGCGAGAGCCACCATGAAACTCCGAGAATCCGACACCGTGGAAGCGCGCGGCGTCCTCACAGTGAGAAGGAGTAATTGGTCGTCCTAAGTTCCCTTTTCACCCCACCCTCGTCCCTGCCCAATGTTCCTTTCTTTCTTTCCTGCACACTCCTGCGCCCGGAATCGTTGACGGGTTAATCCTCCTGTCTTCCAGGAAGCCGCGACTAGGTTGAAAGAAGTCGCTGATGGTACATAAGAGACACGGCGACCCCTCGTGTGGCGAGAGCCACCGCGGACCGGACGAGGAATCCACGAAACGGAGCCGCGAGGAATTCGACTCGCGGAAGAGATGAAGAACTGTAACAGCTTTGCTATCCTGATGTGCTGACGGCAAGATGCTACTTGTTGTTCGAGATCACGTGACAGAGTAGAGCAGAGCGAAGAACATTTGGTTGAAGCAACAGATTCGCGCAAAGATTCGACTCGCGGAAGAGATGAAGAACTGTAACAGCTTTGCTATCCTGATGTCCTGACGGCAAGATGCTACTTGTTGTTCGAGATCACGTGACAGAGTAGAGCAGAGCGAAGAACATTTGGTTGAAGCAACAGATTCGCACAAAGATTCGACTCGCGGAAGAGATGAAGAACTGTAACAGCTTTGCTATCCTGATGTCCTGACGGCAAGATGCTACTTGTTCGAGATCACGTCACAGAGTAGAGCAGAGCGAAGAACATTTGGTTGAAGCAACAGATTCGCAGAAAGATTCGACTCGCGGAAGAGATGAAGAACTGTAACAGCCTTGCTATCCTGATGTCCTGACGGCAAGATGCTACTTGTTGTTCGAGATCACCTCACAGAGTAGAGCAGAGCGAAGAACATTTGGTTAAAGCAACAGATTCGCACAAAGATTCGACTCGCGGAAGAAATGAAGAACTGTAACAGCTTTGCTATCCTGATGTCCTGACGGCAAGATGCTGCTTGTTGTTCGAGATCACGTGACAGAGTAGAGCAGAGCGGAGAACATTTGGTTAAAGCAACAGATTCGCACAAAGAGTTTGGAGAAGTGGAAAACAAACAAAAAAAAGACGGTCGAAAGACGGATCGTCGGGAAGATTTCGTAGAAAACAAAGAACATCCTGGCGAGCCGAGTTAGAATCGCAAGCACGGCTACCTCTTCTAATTGTTATTGTGTCGTACTAAATAACTTTTGTATTGCCCCGGCGAGCTGAAAAGAGCATCGGGGGTCAGCATACACTGTGAGCTGGCGGGTCGAGCGGGTATTGAGTCGCCTCGATGCACTCGGCGGCTTTTCGGACTGCGATTATAAAATAAAAGAAGAAGATAGAGTCGGGCGACGTCGCCGGTTTGCTGCTTCGCGCGGCTTCGAGACCTCTACTGGACAACGCGGCTGTTCGATCTTTATCAGCTAATACTGTGGCCTCTTCCGAGCTTCTTGTAGCAACGCACCTCATGATATACCTGATAGCGATAGAGTAAACTACCGTGTGCCGCTCCGATTCCATTGCGAACAGTGCGGCTGTTTAGAACGATAGCTCGGGCACGCTAAGCCATCATTAAGGTCAGTAATTAGTCGCACACGGGTCACAAAAAAAAAACTTCCTTACTCGATCCAACGACCTAAACTAATAACTCCGCACCCTTCTCCATCCGTCGAAGCTAACTTTGAGCTTTCTAATTCTGACAAATTGAATTAGCCAAACGAGCGACACGGGTAATTAAAAAAACAAATCCAAACACGATCTTCGGCGTTAACCCTTTGAAGCATAGTGACATACTGGTATGTCACCGACTTCCACCCTGTTTTTCTTCAATAAAAAAAAAAAAATTCTTCAAAAAACAGGGTGGAAGTAGGTGACATACCGGTATGTCACTATGCTTCAAAGGGTTGAAGGGGTTGGAGGGTGAAGAATTATGACGTACACCCGGGGAAGTGTCAGGTAGATGGTAGTGAGGGCATGAGAGTATTGGTGTACATAAGAATGTCAAGGGTGTCGGTTACGTGGGTTCTACGACGAAAATTAGCCGTGCGCAATGTCGCAGTCACGCCAGGATCCGTTGGCTAATGGGCTTTAATTGTGAGCGGTGGCCCCGCGAGCGAGGAATTGCCTTCGGGGGCGCTCGCGGACGTCCGAGTAACAGAACAGAGGCGAGGGAGGAGAGGCAGAACATTTTTTTTTCCCTTGACGCTCGAGAGAGTGCGACAGAGAGCGCTCGGACTTTGTGACATCGAGTTAAGATAAGTACAGTTACGGAAATTGAATAATAATTGGCCGAGCCCGTAAGGCCCGCGGGCGAAGACTCCTGCACCATGGAATACATGGTCTTCGCGTACACGGGTATACACGTGACCGTATAGTGGGATCGGTATGGTAGGGTATACACACAGTACGGAAGACTGAGGTCTCTAATGGCTCGAGAGAGACGGAACTAGGGAAGGATAGGGAAATGGTGAGCCGAGAGAGCCACGCTTGATGGTAGAACGCTCCCGCGAGCACGTGTATTACACTATACAAGAGAACCGGCCACTCTGCCCTCCCTATCTCTCGATCTCCTTAATTATGATTCCGTTGGAAACTCGAAACAATGGGGCAAGCGACGTGGCTCTCGCGCGCGCGGGAGCTTGCCTCTCCCTCTCGTTCGGCCTCATGGTTATAATATTTGTTTGTTTTAATTTTATTTTCCTATTCCTGATTATTGTTACCCTATCACACTATTCTGGTTGCATCATGTGCGTTTCGATGAAAATTTTATTGATTTTTTTATTTTTATTTTTCAAAAAATGAGAATTCCGGAAATTTGAATTTCCCGTCTCCACACAGTAAAAAAAAAATTTGTACTTTTTTACATCAATTCATTGTCCACAAACATCCACAATTTTTTATTCGTTAAATTTACCGATTCCACCATTCGGTTTCTAGTTTTACACCAAAAAAAAGTACAAACTAAAATTGTTAGTGACATGGCAAATAAAAGGACAGGTATTTAAACCTTAACAAACGAGCTTGTCACTCATAAACAAAATTATTTTTACGAAACTTTGTATTCTGATTTTACGAAATTATTTTTTACTGTGCACATTGCGCAGTCTATACCGGCGATGCCAAGTGCCCGCTCAACACGAGCTTCTAGTAAAAAGTATAAAATACATTTGATAAATTTATTGAAATACCGGTTTAGTAAACGATGCAGTAAGTCGATACCTAAATAAATGATGTCTGATTTAAAAAAAATTTTGTCGACTAAAGAATGATCGTCTGTCCTAGTAAAAGCTAGCGATTATGAACGATCCTTTCTTGCATGGTCATGTTAATAATTATTGTCTCACACACAGGAACAAAGAGTCCGGTCGCGCTTATAAATAGCCCAAAATTGAGCGGTGTCGAACATATCGAGGAAACACACGTGTGTATAATCGTGTTGGTATTTAATGCGTGCCGAAGCAATTTTCATAATGTATGAGGTACGCTTCTCGAGGTGCATGTGTCCCTCGAGATTAAGTCTTCGGTAGAGAAGCAGTGCGGAGAGAAGAAAAAAAAGGGGGGTCAGAGAGTGGTAAAGCCTTAATATCAGACATCGAAGAGGAGCCTCAGACTTATTTCCCCCCGAACTACCTTCTGGCTCCTTGTACCCTGAGAATTTCGTGCAGCAGGCCCCCTTGGATCGAATTTTTTTTTTTTCTTTACGCAAAAGCCGTTCCGCGATTGTAATTTCTCGATTACGCTCGCTCGCGCGTTTCCTCTCTGGACAATTATGCAAAACGATCGAAGTGCACTCATCCTCTCAACGCGCGGCGGACCGATTTTTTTTTTTTTTTTCATAGCGCGATTTCGAGAGCTACGAGAGCGAACGAGGGATTAGGGCAGAACAACGCAGCACCGGCAAGTGTCTGATACCGGTCGGGCTGATTTTTTTTTTTTTTTTCTCAAATGAGGAGTGTTGGCAAGAGGAGTCTCGAACTATCTTGTAACGAACGCGACCCGAGACGTGCCGCGGCGTCTTCGGAGCGGATAAACGACGAAGAGGAAATTTCCGGTGCGTTATTCCAAGATCTCCATGGAAAATTGAGCCGAGTTTTCGCAATTCATTTCTCATCGGGCTTGAAAAGATTCTCTTCGAGAGTCACCGAGCGTAGTAAGCACATACGGGCGAACAGGCAGGGAGACGGCAATTTTTCCGTTGCGCAACGAAGCCTGCATCCATGGGGTATGCAGGACGACGAAGAAACGCGGTAGTATGCACGTTCATGATGTATATACACTTCATGGGACGAGGAAGATACGCACTGTACGCCCGGCTCTAATGCGATTAAAAAGGCATAATGATTACGATCAATTATTAACAATTACCAAGGCCGGCAAAAAGTGTAATTACCCGCCATTAATCAAGCGGTTGCGATGTTGCTGCTGCCGTTGCTGCTGCTGGTGCTTCAACTTACTGCGCTTTTCTCATCGTCGCGCTCGCGAGGTGCAAGTCGCCGGGCCAGGACGCACGATGCGAGCACAATATTGCTAGCGTACGATGGAGAAATTCTGTGAGGTACAAAGTATACGCGCCAGTGCCGTAGAAATACAAGACAAAATAAATGCTGCCGATTTTGCAAATAAAAAATTGCACGCATTTGTGGATGGCTTTTTTCATAAACGGTGTCGAATTTAGTGGGGAAAAAAGTTGAAGGACGAAGCAACTTGCGGATAGAAAAAAAAATGGCAGTGCCGTAGAAATACAAGACAAAATAAATGCAGTCGATTTTGCAAATAAAAAATTGCACGCATTTGTGGATGGCTTTTTTCATAAACGGCGTCGAATTTAGTGGGGAAAAAAGTTGAAGGACGAAGCAACTTGCGGATAGAAAAAAATGGCAGTGCCGTAGAAATACAAGACAAAATAAATGCAGTCGATTTTGCAAATAAAAAATTGCACGCATTTGTGGATGGCTTTTTTCATAAACGGTGTCAAATTTAGGGCGGAAAAAAGTTGAAGGACGAAGCAACTTGCGGATAGAAAAAAAATGTCAGTGCTTGAGAAATAAAAGACAAAATAAATGCAGTCGATTTTGCAAATAAAAAATTGCACGCATTTGTGGATGGCTTTTTTCATAAACGATGTCAAATTTAGTGGGGAAAAAAGTTGAAGGACGAAGCCACTTGCGGATTGAAAAAAAAATGTCAGATCGCCTATTTTTATTGCATATCGCGCCTCTCCGAATCTGTTAGACGGATCGAATTTTTTATTGATTGCCGCTGATCAGTCTCACGTCGGAAGGTTATCGAGGGAAAAAAGAGGACGCAGAGACTGGCGGTTTAGTCTCGTTTCAGAGAATTGATGGGCATTCAGTTTTCGCCTGGCAGGCCTTTTTTCGTCCTCTAAATTTTTTTGTTATCGTTATAAAATTTAATTACAGGGGTGGCGAGACCCGCGTCATTAAGTTTCGTAATTATAATCGATAATTGAAACGCTCAATATTTTCGGAAAGCCCGATATATAATAAGGGAGGAAGGAATCTTTTATGTTTATTTCTTTTTTTTTTTTTTTTCAGGAAGCCACGCACAAACAAGGTCACGTTTGTATTGCGTGGTTATTAGCCGTTGACATTATACCGATCACTGATTAGCCAGTCGGTTATTAGCGTCGATAATTTATCGCACCGGCTGCTCGCTTACCGCTGAAAATGATTCTCAATCCTCGCGATTCAGAAGAAAAAAAAAAAAAAAAAAAAAAAAACATGTACGATGACGTTTCTTGTCCTATGCATACAATATTAGAGATTCCCGATGAGATATGCATTTTTCTATTCAAATTCTGACTCGCGAGCCGACCTAACAATTTTACATGATTTTCTTGCATCAATGAAAAAAAAAAAAAAAAAAAAAAAAAAAATGACTTCTAACTTATTACAAATTAGAATACAACATTATGCGTGTGTGGTGAAAAAAAAAAGATTGCGCTCGCAATTCAATTTAGTAATTAGAAGTGACATTGCGGATAATTACAACCGCTGTCATGGATAATTGTAATTGTATACGTACAGCCGGCATACACAGTATCTGTCTCTCTCTCTCTCTCTCTCTCTCTCTCTCTCTCTCTCTCTCTCTCTCTCTCTCTCTCTCCTTCGAAAGAGTCTCTTGCCGATGTGAACAGAGAGAAACGATGTATATAGCGAGGAGCGAAAAAAAAGCCGGGAATCCAACGGCGTGCGAGGCTCACGACGCCCGGTCTCGAAGAACTTGGCTGTTTCTCTCGCATGCGATACATCGCGATCGCTAGTTGTTCTTGGAAGTACCGCAAGGACGCGAATACCCTCGGTGCAAGCTGTGGCTACGACTTTACTGCCGGTGTACGAGATTCTCAAAAAATCAGCGTCGTTCTTCGTCGCCCTTCGCGCAATCTATTCATTTCATTTGAAAGTCACGTACACGAAGGGACTACTTTCACTAATTTTTTTCGTCGGACAGCTTCATTTTGCCCCGCTCTACAGTGAAAAAAAAAAAAAAAAAAAAAAAAAATTTAAGGAAGATATGCAGAAAAAAAAGAAAATCTTTTTTTGTTATTTTTTTCTTCAAAGTCTTCACGTTCTTGTCGTCGTAACATTATACGTGTTCGCCTTGATTAATTTTCCCATCAGTCGCGATCGCCTCGATACACGTGTCGATTTTTATCGTTCTAATGCCTCGAGGCGACTGCAACATTGATATAATTGCTCGTGATACAGAGGAGATAAATTAACAATTGGCGTTTATGTTTGAAAACGGCGCGCGGATGTTTAAAAATGTACTTTTTGTCTTTTATTATTATTATTATTTAATAATAACTACGTATGTCTGAGTTCGATGATAATGAAGAAACGCGGGATGCATATCTGTGTAACACAGGACGTTCGGCGGTGTTCTTTCACGCTATCTCACGGGCTGACTCACAGATGCAACCATCAATTTATCGCAATCACGAGTGGCTGCGATACAGAGTGTATAAACCAGCCGGGGAAAATTCTCGTGCGGCAGTAGTCGGCGAGTGACTGGCGATGTAGAAAACCTATCCGTATATTCTCGGAAATCACCGATTATCCGTGTGGTACACGACATGTGCACGTTACATTCGACGATCTTCGTTGATTACTTCGCTATCGTGGAAATTATTGCAATTCGAATTAACCGAGACTGTGTTCGAACGTCGGTAGTGTCATAACTTCGCGTTTTCTACCGGGAACTTTATTTATCTTTCTCCCGTGATTATCCTATCTCTTATTTACTTCATCGCATCGATGAAACATTAAATCCTGCATTTTTGCTATTTTTTAACAACGGCAATGCGATAGCAAAAAAAATATATGTGTCGCCAACGAGAAAAATATTATCTGAATCAACGGTTCATCGGCGCAAGTTCCGATATTGAATTTAAAATAAAGTCCAACTCGTCGTAAATCATAGTTCATGAAAGATCGTTCCGTTCGAACAGTATTCGAGATCATCTTTGAATTTTAGAGTGCACCTCCTCGTAACTTGCTAACGCATCGTTGTGTCGTTTCGAGAGATCCTCCGTGCATCGTTCGCTGCGTGAGTGGACTCCGGCAATGTGTTGAGCGTGTCTAAGTACTTCGAGCGTAACGCTCGGAGCCCTTGCGCTCACAAAAGGCACTGACACATACGAAAAGCGCGGTGTACATGCGTACGAATGAAAGAGAGCCTAGCGGTCGCCCATCGCCAAAGGGCGATTTATGATTGGATTTACGGGATGACCGAGGCGATCTCGTACACACCGAGAGCTCAACCCGCTCTACCGATATAGAAATCGTTAACCGATCGCGCGCGCGCGCGGCGAGCTTACAGCCGAACGAGTTGGCTCTGCGGTAATTAAACCGCTTACGCATACACGCCGTGACCGAACCTGTTAGCTACCGGACAATGTCGGGATTAATTTGCCCCGCCGGTGCTCTCTCGCCTATAGCCGCGCGACTCACGAGGCATTCAAGGCGAGTGATCGAAGCCGCGCGTTTCTTTATAGATACACCTCGGTCATCAGCTCTTCATGTGTGTGTGTGTGTGTGTGTGTGTGCGCGCGCACGCGGTAAACGCGCACCTCTTGTCGGCTCGGATCTCAACCGCGTCCGGCATCGAGTGATGAAAATAAATCTTAAAGTAGTGTGAATAAATCAACGGCTGGAATCTCTCTTTCTCTCGGCGACGTAAGCGGAGTGTGCGGCACTGAGATAACTAAAATTTATTGCGACTCGTACGGAGGTAGGAAGGAAATTATAGATATAGAAAAGATTTTCACTGCTCTAAGTTCAACGCGAACAGCTCTTGAATTTCGATAGGGTAAACGTGGTGAATATGGACTACACCGATTAACGCGTAAATCAATGAAATATTAACCGGTCAATATTCCCCACTTTTTTATCCTATACGAAAAACTCATTTCTTTGCGATCGGATATGGACTTTAACACCGACTCACATTTCGATATACGAAAAACTAATTTTTAATTAACCAACACGACTTACATAAGTTCGTGCATTTTTTTCTATCTATAGAAAATTAATTGAAACTCGCCGATACGCACGCTCGCAACAATTCGTCACTCTTAGAATGATTAATTCCTTTCGCAAAAATAATAGTCTGAACACAATGCTCCGAGGTACTCGGATCGTAAATAATCCCTCGAATGCCACGATACACGCACCGATTGCACTTTGCGAATCGCGTTCCCATATATTATGAACTCTCTCTTCTCATTCGCTCCCTCTCTTTCGCTCCACCGTCGCGAATATGTACGATACTTAACAATCGATTTCATGGATAGCGCCGGTGCAGCTTCCTTGTTATTAACGCGACTATCGGGATGTCTCGTAAATATCGAGGAAGACGTGCTCGGGCCTCGCACGTACAGTGCGTGAACGGAGCTTTCTCACTCCCACTCGAGCGAATAAATCTGTCTTTCTTCTCTACGTCCCGCTCTCTTCTTACATACATCGCGACTCGCTCGCTCGCATCACGAGGCTTTCGCTCGGCCGGAGGCTGCCTCTAACGATGCAACTCGATTCACCGTAGCTACGGTACGGAGAAGGTAGACAGAAGAAACGCGTGAGGCCTACACGCACCTCTATCGCCTTTAACGCGCCGATCCTTACAACATAATTATCGGAGAGTGGTTTGCGCGCTGAGAAGATAGCGACGCGAGAATGAGAACGAGAATGAGAGAGGAAAATGGGAAAGACAGAGGCTGCAAGCTTCAAGCGAGCGGCATGAGATATTGGTAATAAAAAAAATTCCACCCACGACACATCCCAGCATCGATTGCATCCTGGGAACGTAAAACCGATGTCGGTACGAACAGTGGGCTTTCGCCGCAAGCCTTGTCGCTGATTGATCGTTGTATTGAAACCGACGTGTTATAGGCGCATAATTAGTCGACAATTAGATACAATCGCGATTATTTTGATTTATTGGCTCTCCTCGAATCGGATGAAATAAAACGCGTATTTCTTCCATTGATTTCAGTTGCACCGGACGAAAAAAAAAATTGCATTACCGAATGGCATTTGGACATTTTACGCAGAGATCGTTTTGTTTTTTTTTTTTTTTTTTTTCGGTGCACAGTAAAAAGAAATTGTACATTCAACGAAACTTTTTTTGTCCACAAACGTCAACAATTATTTTCTTGTTAATCTTACGAAAAGTATTCGTAAAATTGACATTTTTCGTAAAATGGACAAGATTTTTTTTTTTTTTTTTTGTAAAATTAACAAATAAAGAATTGTGAACAGTTTGCGGACAAGAAACGTTGGTGCCATTTTTACTGTGTACAGGAAAATTTACAATGAAAAATCGTAATTTTTCCGTAATTTAAATAATGTTTTCGGAAGATCCTTTAACCGCTTAGATCGCTGCGATCGGCTGCGGGTATATCGATCAACGTTCTCTCATCCGTTCAATCGTTTAGCTCTCTCCCATCTCTCTTTCGCTTCGCTCGTCCCTCGGTGAATCTCTCTCTCTCTCTCTCCTCGCTTCCCGATATCGCGGCGGCGAACAGAGAGCGCGAGCGCGAGCGGCCGACGCAAAACGGCTCGACTTATCTCGCCATTAGCGACACCGCGATTGGCTATACCGAGAAATCGCTGTTCTCGATGTATTGGTAACTTCTCGATCCGCTTCTGATGCTGCTACCGCAACTTCTACACTCCATTCGTTGCTTCTGCCGCTTTTACACTATTGCCCGAGAGAGCCCGAGAGAGAAAGAGAAAGAGAGCTCTGCCTTACGAACCAATTATACGCGTCCGTTACGTAATTGGATTTATCGTTTCACTCCGGAGCTCATCGTTCATCTCTCTCTCCCCCCCCCCTCTCTCTCTCTCTCTCTCTCTCCCCTCTCTCTCCCCTCTCCCCCCCCCTCTCTCGGCCGATATATACGAAGATCTCCGTTAATGTTGTTGTTGTTTTTTTGTGTTTCTTGTTTTTAGTATATTTCTCTCCTTCTCGGTCAATCTGTGTTATTGCCTCGGCGATCTTGCCATAGCGGTAGCAGCTCTGGCACCGCGCGAAATCTGATCCATTAGCTTTCTAATTGAACGTTACGCGCGTTGACAGTGGATTTGTAATTAACGAACTCGCCGACCGACTGTCCGCTATTCGATTCCGATCTGGCAGCACACTCAAGATACACTGTACGTGTGCAAGTCGATTTAGTGCCGTGCGGCAGTGGGTTCTCGCATTGGTAACACTTTTCTCATTTTGTATCTTGTCTCGCTCGACGTTACATGAAAAATGTGAGAACAAAATGAAAAAAAGTACGGACACGACTTTCTCGCTGAGAGCCGATTGATAACTGAGAGAGAGAGAGAGAGAAAAAAAAAAAAAAAAACAAAATGAACGAAAGACAAGCTCGATTATAATTTCGTATAATAACCAACGTGTCTATCTATACCATTTCACTTTATTCCTAATTAAATCATGGACTTTCGAGGATAATTTGTAACGGGCAAATTATCCGGCCGGTAAAAGTCTCGTGGTTATGATTTTCTCGTCGGTGTGAAAAAAAAAAAAAAAAAAAAAAAAAAAAAAAAAAAAAAAATGAAAGGAATACTAATCCCGGCTCTATTAAGAGAACGAACAACGCCGCGTGTTCCACCTCATATATTACTGTATTAGCGCAGATATAACTACGCCAGATACATCTATATAGAACAGTTTGCTACTGGTTTAATAATAATAATTCATCTCGGCTTTCATGAATATTTAACGAATGTTGTATACGTGCCTCGATTATCGAAGATGAAAACTTTCGCATCGGAAAGGGAAGCTCTCGAACGAAACGAAGATATCCTACGGTACACAATAAGTATCTTGTAAATCGAGCGATAAAGCCAAAGTTTCTTTCGTGTAAGAGACGCGTGTGCGGCCCCTTGTAAACGGGACACTTGAGTATACCGGAAGGCATATCCTATCCACATTATGAATAGCGCGTATCTCTGTGTGTGCGTGTGTCCGTGTGTGTGTGTCTCGAATAGTCTATAATATAAAGAGGTAAATAATTCGGGCGTTATCGGTCGCCTTGTATCTCGCCGCGCTTCAGCAATGCAGAATAACTTGGAAGGAGAGAGATGCTGCCGCTGGCGCGTGGCGCGCAACTTAAAGAGTCGCTGATAATTCGTAATTGCTCTGCCGAGCGGAGGCTATGCGGCGTATATCCGTGGCTGTGTACCAGAAACTTTTGCCGGACGGTATGTGATATCGGATGTTGAGATCGTAACACGACCGTAGCTAAGCGATGCCGATCGTGCCGGTACACTTCTTGTCACAGGATGCATTGATGCGTCTATTAGCGTTCCGACTCCATAACCCGAGTCACTATATACCTGTGGATGTTGGTTTGAAAATTTGCAAGTATGATACGAGAAAGTGGCCCTGTTCGTTCGCTCACGCGCGACACCGCTGTACGCACCCGTATATAGAGGTATTTAAATACTATGTGACCAAGTGTTATTAAGGGGGCTGGCATCAGTCGCCGCATCGACTATGTGTATCGGCTGAAAATAATATCGAACAAAGATATTTGTCGTACGGTAAAGGTACCAATGCACTGAGAAAAAAAAAAAAAAAAAAAAAAAAAATGGTGGATTAATCAAATTCGCGGTCACGCACGTTCAAAACTGTTATTTCGTTGGTATAACTAAATCATTTTTTTTTTTTTTTTTGAACGATTATTCGCTTCAGTCGATTGAAAATATTTCGATTCAAACAAGTTTTTTTTTATTATACCAACTAAATAACGCTTTTGAACGTGGGGGGAACGCACCTTGGTTAATCCAGCCATTTTTTTTTTTTTTTTTTTTTTTTTTTTTTTTTCTCAGTGTGCTCGGACACGTCCCAATCGTCGGACACTCCGAAGCAAATTTGATTCATTACGAATTTAACTATTAGAAGTCCAATTTGACACTTGTAATGGTATTTACATAACATTATATTATTCGCAATAAAAAAGTTATGCAAGGTTCGAGCCTAAATTATGTAATCTATCGTTGCATTTTGTTAAAAGACCGAAGATATAGTGTCCGGAAATTGGTACAGGCGTTACTACATGCGCGACCCAATAATCGGACAGTCCGAAGAAGTTAGATTAGCCAGTTTTCTACGTAGCTTATCTTCACTATCCTCTACCGTAAATATAATGTTTTTCATTGATTTAGTTAATAAATAGCAAAGAAATTCTTTTTCTCAATATGAACTGGTCGCGTTCGTACATCAGAATTCTCGAAATCCGTGATTGTCCGAAAGATCGGGTCGAACAGTGTCCAAACATAGGGTCGCGCATCCGAAAACTGGTACATTTGCACTCTCTTGTTACTTTCTCCCGTAATTTGAAAAAAAAAATGTATCTTTCTACAATCACTCGATGTGTTTTGGAAACTAGAAACTATCAGCTTGACATTGGTTTCAGTTATGGTCACAACAAATTTATTTCTGGCCAATTAATAACTGCCGGTAACTGGGGATGCTCTTAACGGTCCGAGCATTGGTACCTTTACCTTAACAGTCTCTTCATTTTTTTTTTTTGGCGCACTGCTCGATTCTTAAAGATATTGAGAAAATAATCAAATAATTATAAAGTAGTGCTTAAAAATTAACTGCTATACATTTTTCTTTCAACGTTGAATATAGAGTTTGAATACTTAATGACTGCTACAGGCACGAGCGACATTTACGTGGAACTGAAACGAAAGAAAAAACAAAACAAAAAATTAAACGCCTCGGAAGAACGTCTCGGGTTACATTGTAGTCACGTGTGAGTGCGTAATATGCATGTATGAGAGCGACCGCAATGAGTCGGCTAATTAGTTTATTACGCTGGACTAATTTGCATGTTCATAAATCGTGATCGAAAGCTTGTGCCAGCGTGTACCTCTTGGTCTCTTTATCGAGCTCGCTTGCGTCTCGCCGCGGTGACGCCTCACATACAGCTGAACCACGTCCAACGAATTAGTACGATCCGCGGAAGAGCGACGTTCAATCGATCGCTCAACATCAGACGGAAAATTTCCTTGGAGCATTTTTTTTTTTTTATTTATCAATATCTTTTTTTTTCAACGGGAGATACCCATCGATCGTGATTAATATTCTTAGATAACACGGTAGTGAGAAAACCCGATCGTAACGAGTTCATGAATAATACAAAGAATTTTTTATATTTTGTGAGATACAAAAAAAAAATTGTTGTTAGCTGCGAGGTACCGCAAAACAAAGTGACGCGAATGTATTCGTACGGAAGGAACGGTTTACGAGTGTGATAAATCGTACGAGTGAACTAATAGTTGTTTTTCGTCACAGCGTATCCAAAACTGTGCGATGTCGACGGGAAGCCGATTTTCATTATAAAAAACGATTACTCCGTTTCCGAGAGCAAGCAAAGCGATCGATCGGGCAGCCCTCTCGAGGAGAATAAGAAAAGGTGAAAGAAAGCTGAGAAAGATGCGCAGATGCGTCTCTTCCTTCCCTCCTCGTGTATCCCTCGTACAACCCACCGGCGAAATTACGGTGTTTACGCGAATTAGATTTTGGTTTCGGTAATTTTCAGTTAATAACGAACGAGACCGCGCTTTCGCGGTACGAGAGGGCTACGGTTCCTCTCGTGTAGTTCGTAAAACTTATACAGGAGAGGCAGAACTCGGCAATGGGTACCATTAATCCCATTACAATCTCGAGAGCTACCAACGCGAAGTCTTCCAGTTTCTTCGATATTTTACGCACTCCTCTCTCATAGCTATACCGATACTATAGTGCCGTTTCACTATAGATCGGCGTGTAGGCCTCCCGATCGTGAAAATAAAGAAAAATCGTTGTGCCGATGTTATCCTGCATTATCGTTCGCATTACGCCCTGGCTACCTGCTGCATTATAAGCTCATTTCCGATAAATCGAGTCGATTAAAAACGTTGCCGCGTCCGAGAACCGATCGACCCCCCACCCGTCCTCCACCCCTCCTCCGAACGATCCGCACTCGTTAGTGATCGACTAACTTTTACCCCTGAAACTGGCACCGGCGGCTTCGACAATTTCATACGCTTCTTACACGTTGATGAAGAATTCTCGGTAGCACACAATCTCATTCCAACAATCTCGCTTCTTTCGGACATCTTCATTAAGGAAATAATTTAATTACACGCGATACTTGTGCGTACTTACGTGAGCGTATATTAAGTATGTTTCGTAGCATTCTTCGTGATACTCTTATGAATCACTCATTGCAAATGCTTCGTTACAGTCTTCGCCATTGCCGAGGCATTAATTTATTAATCGCTGTTTTACTTCGTGGCGATATGCTTTACCTTGTCGCACATATATGATAAATCTATGAGATGCAAAACAATTATGTTTCTTTAAATGGCCGCATCATATTTTCTCTTCATTTATATTAATTGAATTGTCAATAATTCATCGGCTCGTAAAAAACCTCCTAACTGGAAGTTATATTTTTATTATTGACACGGCTAACCTGTTAGTAATTTAAAAAAAAAAATGGTTTTTCTCGACTCCGCATCGAAGACGATATCGAGTGCGATAGAAGTTGTGCGTATTTTACGAGCTCCCGTTGCATATCGAACGGTATTCAATGGGTATTCAATGCAGCTCAGGCACATTGAAAGCAGCGGCATCAAACGCGCCGAGGTGTCGGATCTGGCTGATTCGAACGCGCGAGAATCATTAACGAGCGAGCTCGGCAAGGTCGGTGAAAGGAATGAGTAGGTAGACTCGCATACATTTTCTCGCGAGTTACCTCAACTTCGAGAGAGAGAGAGAGAGATATTATATACCATTTCGATACGAGTCTCGTACCTCGGCGGCGTGAGCGAATCCACTCGAAATACGAATTGCGATCGCTTCACGGATATCGCCATACCGTTTTACATTGCGGTGAGCGTCGAATTTGTAAAATTAAACGACACCGATTGCAATTCGATCGACGATTGAAGGCGCGCAAATGAAATTGTGCAGAATACTAAATGAAATAAAAAACACCTTTAAATTTCTCTGCTATGAATATATTTTTATTCGAGAGCTGTGAATTTTGTGACGACACAGTTTTACAGCAGGAAGCTCCAAGCGGCAAGGAAATCCCGAATACTGAACCGCGGATTCCCCGTCGTAATGCGCTTGCGATATGTATGAAATACAATAAAGTCAAGAAGCCGCACGTAGAACGGATACGAGGCCGCATAGAGGTTTTCCGGCGCGTTACGCGGAATCCAATTACTGATTATATTCGGCGGTCGGGTTAAATGCGCGACGGTCGCGGCGTGTAACGAAAATAAAGCTGCGGCTAAACAACGCGTGTGTGTATGGCGGCGCAAAGAATAGCAACATCCTCGGCCGACGGAGTCACGACGATGAATCTCACGCGATCAGTTAAATAACCGACGTCGCACGACGTGGAAGCGAAGCGCCGTAGAAGCTTGAGCTCCGTCATCGATTATAGTTTTCGCGACAATCAAAGGTCTGCGATTTCTCTAACGCACAACAGTAAAGAAATGGATAAATCATCATACGATTATTTTTATTCATTCAAGTTACATAAACCATCGATAATGATATCTCTGTAACAAACGTCCATGATTTTGTTTCTGTTGTACTTTTTTTTTTTCTTCTACAAACATAATTTCCATGATAACGAAGAGCATTAATATACGTCGTGAATGAGACAATCGATGGACTTTATAGCACTCAATTATGATCTGTGATAGAATCCAAGGTCTCGGTGATTAATCGTGAATATTCTACTTACATCGATTTCAGATAATTCCGGGCGAGGCAGCAGCGAGGCCGTCTCGCAGACGAGCCCTGCGAGCAGCACGAGCAGTTCGAGCGTTACCCAGGTGAGCCATCAGGCTCATCATCATCTTCGCCAACAGCAGCAGCAGCAGCAGCAGCAATCGAGTCAGCAGACGAATCAGCCGAGCCAGATGGGCATCTCGACGGAGGAGGTGAGGCCCGAAGACGAGGGTGCCCATCCGAGGGCGGCACCAACGAGTCCCGAAAGCGAAGCTGAGGTCGACGACTTTGCCCCCAAGAGGAAGCAACGAAGATACAGAACCACCTTCACGAGTTTTCAGCTCGAAGAACTCGAGAAAGCATTCTCAAGGACTCACTATCCTGATGTTTTCACCAGGTAAGCCATTTTAATTATTTATTTGTTTTATTTCTAGGGGAAAACTCTTTTTATAGACTGAGAGAAGGATCTAGTAAAAATTACTATATCACTTGGGAGACATTGCCATAGGACATAGTAGTAGAGCGTTAGGGCACCACCTATAGTAGGAAGTATCGGATTTATGAGAATTTTTCTTAGATATTATGATAAAAATTCTTGGATAATCTCAGACTTTCTACCATAAGTGGCGCCCTGACGCCGTACTACTGTGCGCTATGGTAATTTTTCTTAGACGATTGGTAATTTTTACTAGATCTTTCTCTCAGTGTAAAGACAGTCCCATATACGCAGTTCATAATGCAATATTTAACGAAAAAATATAAAATCAACAAGTAAAAATAATTATATTCCATTTTGTCAACTGGCAATCTGCATTTTTCATAATTTCCCTGAAGATTTGGAGTGGTCGATCCGATGGAATTTTTTTTTTTTTAGTCGCAACGAACCACAGAATTCTGAAGTTTAATAGCATTTCTTTTCCCGGTCTTCGAACTGAGTATCATCTTCTAAAGAAGCTCACCTTCGCGATAAGAACGAAGTAGTTTGAGAGAAAATTCGTTCACTTTTACGAGCAGTCATAATCAGGAATGACTTTGTGTCTCACACGTGAGTCACTTCACTCTCGTCTCGGATTCTTCGTGCCTTCGAGAGTCTAGACTAGATAGAGCCCGGGCGACGGTCGAGCTCGAAGAAGGCTCTTTAGCATTCGAAGGACACTGATAAAATATAATGCGCCTACCCTGTTGTAATGGCCCATCAGATCGAACCTCTCTTTTCAAAACCGCTTTTTTTTTTTCTGTCCATTTTAAATCCTTACCAGCACCTCGACACTTTCAAGTGACAACAAAAAATTTTTTTTCTGACCATTATCATTTTCAAAATGTTCCTAAAATTTGTTTCTATTAAAAATTTTTGTTTACGAAGGTCCAAAAGCACATAAAAGTTTTCGCAATCGCTCTCGTGCATCTCCAACCCCGTACATAGTTATTCCCTACCAATGAGACGAGGGCAGAGACCAATTTATCGAGCCCCTCTTCCTTTCATCTCTCCCAGTCTCTCTCTCTCTCCTGCCTCTACGATGGGAGGCGTACTTCTTCCTCTTTTTCCCCTCGGTTCTTCTTGTCCTTTTTTTTTTTTAATCTTGTTCTTCACTCCCTTCCGCCGGGATCTCGGAACACCCGGTAGGTAACTAATAGCGGTGTAATCGCTCGTAATAGGTCCGGTCCCGTGGCCTCGCTTCCATACCGCAGTTCGTACAAGTGTGCATTATCCACACTCTCGCGTATATATCGTCGTATGTGCCTTCGCGTTCGCATTCGCGCAATTAACGGGGAAGCGAGAGAGAGAAAGCTTAAGGGGGATACAGCAACATAGCTATACCGACAAATTCCGTGTAGCATGTATTATCTTCAACATAGCGAAAAATCGTTGGCCGAGAAGTGTGAGTGACTGCGCGAGATAGCGATGCGACCCGGTGCATCGAGAGGAACAGCTTTGAATTGAGTGCATCGGTCGAAGGAGTGCACGATTAGGGTGCAGCGATCGAGCACACATAGTAGCTGATGTTCGTTCGGTTTCTCCCTCTCTCTTTCTCTCGCGAAGATCGGATAGACACGACCGTACCATAAACTCCCTTTCATCCTTGTAATCAGCGTATTAACTTTCATATATTAACGATAATCGGTCCTCCTACTCGACTCTCGGCTGTACGTCGTTTTCTTAGCAGCTTCTTCGAGTTCCTCGTAAGGGTAATCGGCGAGCTATACCGTACTTACTTACCCCGCTATGCCGCTAATAGCGAGCGCCGTCGGGCTATCGGGTAATTTCATTTGGCAATTAGTCGTTATCGTCGAGGAACGCGAGTGGCTTCGTGTCGACGACGATGACGACGAGTTGACTCTCTCCGGCATTCAGGTACAGCCGATGTGGCATTCCCTCGTTAAATGTCTTATTACATTCGGAAGGTGTGCGCCGAGGAGATTTCACCAGGTTCGCACGGAGCTAATGATATTGAAATTAAAAGATAGCATGTCTCACGTGGCTACCACGCAATTGACGATTGAAGGGTTCCTCAGTTGCAAATTACTTGTGTCTGTACTATTTTCTTTTTTTCTTGAGATAAGTTTTAACTTCGCGTCGTTCTTTTCACCGGAACTCTCCGAATCGTATGCTATACGTGGGTGTATTACCGAATTACCTGAAAAAAAAAAAAAAATGAACGAACAACATTCCAAGCAAGATAACTGGAAGTGGTCTTTGTGGCTCTTTTAATAACGCGCAGTTCTTCCGATTCCAAGTACACATTGAAAGTTCCCACTGTTAGCTCTCGTGAGCGCGTGGGCTACATTTGTTCACATAAAATCAGGGGTTTAACAGCCGATTGATACAGAACGAGAGGTGTCGTTTGAGCGGCTCGTTAAATAATGCCCTAATTGGATTGTATGATTTCCTAGTTTTATTGCCTAGCAACTCTCTCGTTGAAACGGTCGGTGAGATACTTTTATATGTTATGGCTATCGGGGTGTCGCAGCGCGCAAGTTTTGCATATTGATCGGATTAAAAACCGTGATAGATTCATAGACCGTGTCCATTTCCATTCGATACGCGACGGTGAACTCTATTAGAAAGATTAGCAACCGCAGTTTGCGAAAATATTAATTATAACCGATAGATAAATATCTCACATTGAAAAAGCCAGTTTTCATTAGGATAAAGTAATCCACACGACTTTCCATATCCTGGGTTATAGAATCAACGATGTGAGAACGCGTTTCGCTGCTTCATTTATTTATTTTTCTGTCGACTGGCTCTCGTGTAATTAATCATATATGCGATCATCGATAGATTGTATAACAACATTTTTATGTAGATTAATAATATAATAATCTTCCGATAGAATTTTGTTTCCTCTTTTCTCTTTTGTTTTTTCATTAAAGTGGATCACAAATCTTTAATTTATCCGTTCGATCGATTCACAGAACTCGTTCACTATATTATTCTCAACCGGTATAAACTGTAGCCATTATAGGCTGTTCGAGGTCCTGTCGATATGACGCTAAACACTGGCTGCACACATCCACACCAGGGAGCACGCTCGTTTACTACACACGTGTTCGCTCCAGATCTAATTTAGATAGGGAAGAGTGAAGAGCTCCGGAGAGAAAGAGAGCTACCGGCGAACGGTTCCTGCATCGACCGCCTATTAGCTATCACGTCTCCTCTCTGCTTCCCGTTTCGTCTTGTCCCATGTCTCGGACTGTAGGGAGAAGTGGGCGAATCCCGGTCAGTCCGATTTTAAAGAATTGCGCAGCGATGTCGAAATTAATCTTTACTCGTAATGTCACGTACATTGAAGTGAATCGAAATTTTACCTTGATGTCAATTCCTCTCAGCCCTAACACCACGACAATTCTTTTAATTCCTTTTTGAACCAAGCGTTGCAAAAAAAAAAAAAAAAAAATGCTCAAAAAGACTGCTGTGTTACGTTACGTGGGAACAGGCGCCAAATTCCGGGTGTTTTTCTCCCGCTTCTCTGTATACAGTTGATGATGTAGGATATGGTCTTCCTTTATACACTTTTTTTTTTTTGCACCCGTGTACCGAGTTATTTCCTCATTTTTTTCCGCTCTCTCACTCTCGAGCGTCGAATAAAGGATGGTTGAAGTCAATCTCTCGCGGTTTTCGGTCAATTAAGGCGCGACGAGAGAAGAGTCCGTGGCCGCGCGCATCTCCCGCGTTTCGCGTCAACTCGTTAAGCCGTGTATACGAAACCAGGGTGGGAAGGTTACGGGAGCGTTAACTCGGCAGAATGACTGTGCGTCGGTTCGCCGTGGGGTCTCTCGATTAATGAGAGACGCCGGTGCTCTTCCGCGGGCTGTAGCGAGAATCATCGTCGCTCCTCTGCCGGGATCCCTTTTGATACCGGGGAAAAACAATCGTCGTTATTTTTGTCTTTTCACAACCCCCTTAAATCATTCTCATAGAAACTGTTCTGAGACATACGATACGCTATAGAAATTGTAGATTAATAGACGATCTTGTCTCTCCTCCTCAACTCTCGTGATGCCTCAATTTACGATCGAAAAAGCGATTCTCCAAGCCTCGTCGACGGCGAGGATGAACGGGCGACGATGCTGCTACCGATGATGCACCACCGGTGCATAATACTGTTCCTATGCAGCTCTCTTTGGCTGTGCGGCGCATCTCTCTCGTCCGATTGGCGCGGTAGCGTGGCCAATCCGTAATTGGCTCTCCACGCGGTACGCGTATTAAGCGCGCATTACGCACGCATTACTCGCTCGGCTACTGTCCGACGAGCTACCCCACTCTGCCATTTCGTGTTGCACCTATATAGATATATGTGTGCCACACCTTTAATCGTTCCTCTTTGCAAACACGTACGTCCGCTTCCACTGCACGATCGGGTATCAAACGGTAGCTCGAATGCGTATTAAATGATAACTTGGAATAGTGTTGTTTCGACACTTCGAGGTACACGCTTTTCTAATATAAATATTCACCGTCAAAGTCACTTGCGGTCTGAAAATCTCAGTTTTCAATCGAACGTTACGCTCACATCGGAAATACGTTACTTCCGTTACAAAATCATGACTCTCAAACAGCCAAAGTGACATTCTCCACAGTAAAAAAAATTTGTACTTTTTACAAAAAAATTATTGTCCACAAACGTACACAATTTTGTAGTTTTACAACCACAAGTGCAAACTAAAAATCGTCAACGATAAAGGAGATAAAAAGACAGGTTCGTATATTCAAATAAATAACATACAAGTTTGTCACTTATTTAACAAAATTATTTTTACGAAATTTTTCACTCCGATTTTACGAAATTATTATTTTTTTATCTGCGTCCCGGATGATCGGTGAGCGAATGTGCTAACCAAGAACAATGCATTAAGTAAATGAATCGTAAGAAACGAAAACGGAAAAAAAAAACTTGCTGGAAAACAAATACAACATAACATAGAGCAAGTGAATGAAGCAAGTGCAAAACGGTAGGTGGTTGCCGAGCCCGCGTCGAAACAATTGAATCCGCTTCGCTCGTAAAGGCTCATTACACTTTCCGTTGTTTTGTGAATTTCCACGAATAAGAGTTACTAGTTTCGCGCGGTAAGAGCAGAGCGTCAAACAATGATAATTAGGATTGCGCCACGAGGGACAATCACAGCCGCGCCAGGCACAACTCTCGGCGACTGTACTATGCGACTATACACCGAGTGACTGACTGGCGAGTAAACTCGCCACGACTCCCCGTACGACCTCCCGGGTTAATTAGATAATGTAATTGTCCGGTAATTACTCGAATTACCCGCGCGCCTAACCTCTGGCTCACATGTACCGGCTTCGCAGCGCTCGGCTCGGTGCGCTCCGCAGCTATCCGAGCACAGCTAGCGATCCCTTTTCCCTAACCCTTCCTCCTCCAAGAAATGCCTCGCCAAGGCCCCGTGTAATTTTTTATTGTTTACTTTTTGCCTCTTGCGAAAGTGCACTGGAATATTTTCTGAGATTCTCAATCGGATGCATGTTACAAAATTTTATATGGTCAAAGTGGGGTAAAAATTTTAAGCGATTCTTCAACCGTCGAGTCACTTTCTTTCGTCGAAGTTTTGAACTTCACAGGCCTTACACGATATTCCGATGGTAAATGGCAATTAAGACCCTGCCGATGGAGACTCGGAACTATCGATTTGCAACTTCCGTTCCACATCGCTCGGATGTCTAACACGCTAACTCCATTTCTAAATCTACCGGTTATATTTCGATTACACCTGACGTTTCCACGGTTGGCGCAAATTATCGAGACACGGCCACGACTCACTCTCCCCCTCTCTCTCTCTCTCTCTCTCTCTCTCTCTCTCTCTCTCTCTCTCTCTCTCTCTCTCTCTCTCTCTCTCTCTCTCTCTCTCTCTCTCTCTTTCTCTCTCTTTCTTTGGGATTTCTGACCGCTAATTGCGAAATCTCGAATGACCTCATTCTCACGCCACACACACACACAGTTCTAACAGAACAACACACACAGTTCTAACAGAACAAATATATATGCCCAGAAGCGGGGTCGATATTTTTTTCCGCGAATCCTTTTCGTGTTATGCTTTACGATTGGCACAAATATCTTTGCTATTCTTTGTTTTAAAAGGAACCATTTTTTAAAAGGCATTTGATTTTTTTTTTAATAACCGACGGTTGAAACAATATAAATGAAAAAATCGCAGCGATTAAATATATCTCGTCCAGCTTGAACTCCGTCTGTAACGTTGTGGAGCAATGTTGGAATTACGAATTATCCGGAATTATCCTTTGGTTGGATTGAAAAGTTGATACAGACGCGTGCAGAAATTGCAGTCTCTCTCTGTCGTTGCGACAGAAGGCTTTAACAAGTGTAGGACAGCTCTATTCCAGAGCCAAGCTTCGCCGGCTCGAAGGACACACGGGCGATAGAAAGAGAAAAACTATTACGTGATAGAAGCGTTTTGCGTCCGGTAAAAAAAAAAAAAAAAAGGAAAATGTTCAGGCTAACCGTCGACTGCGAACAAACTGCGCTGGATAATTATATTTATACGAACTGGAACTCCCGGTCTCTCGGGGCGTTCAACCGCGAAAATTCGTGATCTTATTAAATCCGGAGCGTAACCGCAAAGATAGCGCGTGCTCTGCGCGCGGTGAATCCTCTCGCAGGGACAATCAGCTTATGACCATACGCAGAAATCTTAATGGCGCTATAAGAGGTTTTGAAGAAGCGAGACAAAACGGACCGCCTTTCTGCATTCGTGACGAGATTTTCTCAATCCGTTTTGCCCCGTTCTCTCGTCGCTATAAACATGCATACTTCGAATAACGAACGCGCTTTTTTTTTCCGGAGCTTATTACGTATGTGAAATATATAATCGGGACTCACTCGCGAATTGGAGTCGAGAATTGTAATGCGCGGGTCTCGGGTTTGAATTATATATTGCGAGGCACGGCTATGAGTCAGCGCGAATGTCGAAGCGCATAGCTCAAAGAATCTCGAATAGAGCTCGATGCCCGAACGAGAGAGGATTGGGAACGAAGTTGCATTGGAATCCGCGGGTGTCGAGAGGATTGATGCTATTGCGATACGTTATTAACAACTGTGGTAGACGAGGACGAATGTATCAGAGCGAGAAGTATAATTATTATTTATATATAAGATCGTAGACCGCAATTGAAACATTTTATGGGACGTTAATGATTGTGAAAAACCGAAGGATGTTGCCATAGTACTTTAAATCGTGCTGAAAAAAAAAAAAAAAAAACGAAACATCAAACGATCCCTCAGCAAGGCGACGTCCAATTTTAAAGGTAAATGCATCGACCATAATGTATGTAAGGAAAATAATATAGTGTACATTACAATATATATGAACGACCGCTCGAAGACGAGCTGCGCGAGAGGCAGTGAACGTAGAATTATCGGGAGCTTCATTGAGTCCCATTTAAGTCACCGGTTGTGAGGTATCGAGTGAAAGAAGCGCGAGCAATCATCGAGAACAGTCGAGGAAGTGAAAATACGCGAATGACAAAAAAGAAGAGAAGTGCGTTTGCTAAGAGAGCAAGAAGACAATCTTTCGCGCAAGGTGCAACTGTGAATTCGCGTTGCGAGTACACATTAAGATGAATTACCACGCCGAGATCGGATGTTGAAGGAACTTCAATAAACGAACGAGAAAGCTCATCCCTGAGAATTATTAAGACTCGAGACGATGAATCCTCGCGTATAGCGATTCGCAGAGCGAATTAATGCAAGCACTTCTTTTTTTTTTTGTTGTTTTTTCTCAATTATTCGAATCGCTTCCATCGGCATGAATTGCAAACCTCTGTGCAGAAATTAAATTCATAAACTGAATGACCGGTCTCCGGGTCTCCGTGAAACTCGTTCATCCGGTAATTCATTCATTTTCGATTCTGATGCGGCGCGCGCAACGGGGAATCCCCCCCTGTCATTTATCCCAGCGTGCCGACGGATTTTTCGGTACTCGGTACATCAATCTTGTACGCTTTTTAGCATTAAAAAAAAAAAACAAAAAAAAAAGAAACGTTTACGTATCAACAAAATTGTTTCCACACGATCGCTTATCGATCTTCGTGCAATTATCTTCATGATCAATACAAAGTCGATGTCCAAGTTCGAACTACCTTCAAACTCGTATTACTTTGTCCGTTTTTCTTTCTTATTTATTTATTTATTATTATTATTTTTTTTTCAACATTCTCTCGGTCGATTCGAAAGGGTTGTGTGGGGAAACGGTGAACTCGATCTCTGTAATTTCTCACGCCCCCTTTTTTTTTCGTGCATCTCCCATAGACGTTACGGTGCTGATTTTTCGGTACTCGGTACATCAATCTTCTACGCTTTTTAGCATTAAAAAAAAAAAAAAAAAAGAAACGTTCACGTATCAACAAAATTGTTTCCACACGATCGCTTATCGATCTTCGTGCAATTATCTTCATGATCAATACAAAGTCGATGTCCAAGTTCGAACTACCTTCAAACTCGTATTACCTTGTCCGTTTTTCTTTCTTATTTATTTATTTATTTATCTTTGTTTTTCAACATTCTCTCGGTCGATTCGAAAGGGTTGTGCGGGGAAACGGTGAACTCGATCTCTGTAATTTCTCACGCCCCCTTTTTTTTTCGCGCATCTCCCATAGAAGATACGGTGCTGCTACCGCTAGCCACTGTAGCGCGTAACTAACGGGCATCTTCTCCCTTACCGGGGTTTTGCTCTCCTAAACGCGCGGCTTCTGTGCTCGTAATCACCGAGATTCGTATCCCGATTTCGGGGAACATCTGGGGTAATTTGCCTCCGAAATGAGGTTGCCCCGTGGCGTTGGCCCTCCGGTAGTCCGAATCGCTCGGGCGCTTCTTCCCCCTCTCTCTCTCTCGATGGAGCCCCCTTACGAAACGGTAGAATTCTGCACACATCTAATACGCATCGATACAGCGCGCTATCCTTGACGAAGATTGTTCCACAAGTAACTTTCATTATGAAGACAAGAGAGAGACAACACGTATCATTGTAAAACTCATCTTAGTAAATCTTTGTAAAAACTCATCTTCGCTTCATTATAATTCATCGCCATTGTTATTATCGTTATTATATTCCCGTCGACAGTCGGTTTGAACCGGTTGCAATTAATAACGCTGCAGATTAGTCCACGCATATACATATATATATATATATATATATATATATATATATATATATACACACAGACAGAATCTTACGTTAGCTGCGCGTATTTTTTTTTATACCTACACCTAATTACGCGAATGCGTTGGCGTGTCGATAACAATCCGAATTATTGCGTGAAGTATAAAGCAATTCTCGGAAGAGAGGATTGCTCATTGTAATCGTATATGCATGCATATATATATGTATGTATGTATGTGTATATATATATATATATATATATATTTGCCCGTTTGATATGTTGAGACGCCCAATGATTTAGTGACACTAAAAAAAATTTGGAGAACGATTCAAGGACGATGTTTAAAATTTCGGAAAGGATGTCTCACTAGCTTGTACTATATTGCTGTGGTGAATTTAATGACATAGCGCGAAGCAGGCGAGCCGAGGATCGCGATGGCAAGAAAAATCGCCCGACGCGGTAACCCGGTGAGACAGGATGTAATCCATTAACGCATGCCGCGACCTTGAAGATCCTTGCGCACGGAGTAGACCCAAAAACCTTTGTTCCACAAATGGCAGAGTGACTAATTTTTATTAATTTTTTTTTCTTTCTTTTCTTATTCCAGGGAGGAACTCGCGATGAAGATCGGACTAACGGAAGCCCGGATCCAGGTGAGTCGATTAAGTTGCAAACATTTATACAGGGACAGTCGAGGCACAGAGAAGAGCGGAACAAAACGGACGAGTTTTGCTTGTCTTTCACGGGACATAAAATAAAAAAAAAGGGCTCATGTCAATTGGAGAACGCAGGTTCGTTTTGCCCCGCTCTCCCGTGCGCAAATTACCCTATTTCAATCGGTACAAAGTCAACTTATGTTACTCGTCACTCATGTAATTTCTACCTCGCGACAAATATGAAGTTGCGGATGTCGAAATGATTTAGCTGCATTAATCGAATGACGCGGTGCAAATTGATTTATTATTCATCCGCATGCTTACACCGCGACGTCTCGTTTCTCGTTTCATTTGTCCGTTTTTCTCGAACATCGAGAGCTCCACGAATCGAGTTCTCGGATATATAATTGATCAATTATCCTTGTATGCGCGTGCATTGTAGGCGACCTTTTCCTTCGGCGAGTAATAATCGGCTAATTTGAGAGACTCTCCGGCTGCGCGCTGAGAGGGCGATAAAGTATGTGTACAATTGCGAAACTCGGCTAAGCAGCGATTCCCACGAAGCTTTTGTTACAAAACTGCGAAATAATAATGGCAAAAGTAAAATTAAGCGTCCGAGAAATTAGTTGGCGTCAAAGGGCGCACACGTGACGACGACTGCCACAGGATCTCCGCACCGCTGTCGGTGCTCACGTAATAACGATTATCTCACATCCTCTGACATTTCGTTCGGATAATCGACACGCCAACATCGAGAAAATTCCTCGCTCGTCTCCCGGCCTCTCGCCGTCGTCAAGACGGGAGGGAAGAGAGAAAAATTGTTATTTGTGTGTGGAAGCTCGCGCCGATGATTCGCACACGCGAAAGCAATGGGCAAGGCACGCCATACGTAGCCTTGTCGCTTCTAACAAACGCTGTTATGCTAATAAATAATTGTCAAGCTGATAACGCGAGTCAGGCTCGGGGCAAAAAAAAAAAAAAAGAAAACATTTTGGTCGCGGCAATTTTCGCACGCAGAGATCTTATTTTTTGCCTGAAAATGCATACGGTGACCCGGCCGAGACGAGCCCGAGCGAAGCATTAATGACGTCCGTCACGTATGATATGAATAATGTGAAGAAAAAGAAAGGATGCCATGGGGATGACCTAAATCTTCGAAGCTTGAAGGTTGTAATTTTTATCTTTTTCTTCTTCTTCATTTCAACCGTATCGATGAGAGTGTCTCACGCGCGTGTAAATGCGCGAAAAAGGGTACACCAAGGAGCAATTACAAAATTGATATGCCACATATATCCGCGCACGTTCGCGAAAGAGAGTACCAACATCGTGGACTCGGTAGAGTTGATTTCGAGTGAGGGGGTTTGTTGCGTGAACAGCTGGCTAATTTGCTCAATTAGTTTAATTTATTCTCGGTATATAACGCTCGGTCTCTTCCGCCTCACGCGCGCGGGTTCCTTTTGCTCTCTGTCTCTCGGCAACCACCTCGTCGCCGAGCGGAGCATCCGAGTTTGCTCCGAAACGCGAGCGTTGCTCGCTTTCTCGCCCGCAACGAGTGTCTCCGTATGTTTTTTGCACGACCAATTGCAAATTTACTTTCTTCAATTCTTCCTTTCATTCTCATTATCGTTCTCTCATGCTTTCCATACTCCTTCGCCATTGAATCCGACGCTTCTGCATATCGCCTTGGGTGTAAATATAAATAATAACTCATGTGCATATATTATACAACGCACCGTTTTCGTTTTCACTAATTTTCAACTAACTTCTTATCGCGTGCCGACGAGATTCGAGGGTAACACTGGCCGGCTCTCGAAAAACGAAATTACCGCCTCACACTCGGCTCACCGCGGATATAACCAATTGAAAAAAATTACGCGAGACTTCGGTGTAGGTACGATCGAAATCCTTCAAAATTACATGATGAGTTGTCGGCTGAAAAACAAAAAAATTCTCATAAACTCATCATTGTACCGACAAATGTGTAATTGCTTTTATTATTGTTTGTACAAATTTTTAATTGCCTTTATTGTTGTTTGTACAAATTTGTAATTGCTTTTATTATCATTTACTCCGGCACTTGGTTCAATCTTATCGATAAATCACGGTGGATCATGTTCACCTCCACTTTTATTCGATCGATCCACGATTGTCTTTTTTGTTGTTTTTTTTTTTCTTCTAAATTGCGATGCAGATTTTTGTATTTTTCAACTCGCTACGAATGAGGGTTTAACAATTTGACAAAAACGATGCATGAGAACCACTGGTACAGGAGAGAATGACACGCATCGTGGCCCGGCGTTAATCATTTCGAGGAAGTTTGCCGGGAGAACCTGCGAGGGAAGCAACAGGCAGAAGCAACACGGCGGCAGGGCGCTCGCGGGACGTTTCTCTACACCCATTGACCACGATGTTCCATCGGATGTAAAAAGGGAAAGAGATAGAGGCGGCGAGGGAACGAGGGAGGGCAAAGGGAAGCCGCGATGACCGCCGTCCAGTGAATTGTGCGTTTCGTCCGCTAGATAGCCGCTAGATAGTCACGGCTCTCACTCTCTCGGGATCGTGTGTAATACGTGAAAATTGAATTGTCGCAAAGTGTCGGGATCGACACGTACGGCCACTTTATACGAGTCCCGGGAGAAGCGCAATAATATATTTCGTCACGAACATTATTAACGTCCGGAAAGCTTCGCCGAGCCGAAAGAAACTTGTCAACCGGAATAAATCAATTAAATCTTGCCGAGTACAAATTATACTCCTCAATCCGGAGTACCAACGATCGACTGCTTTGATTAATCTTTTTTTTTTTTTTTTTTTCTTAAATCTCTTTAAATTTGTTTTTTTTTTTGTTTTAATTTATTTGACGAACGAAGAATGTTTAACGAACCGGGCGAGTCTATAAGAGGATATCCAGAACGATTCAAGGTATCGTATCAATTAACTGGCACTTCAGCGATGCGAGACATCGTCCCCGGGGCAATTAATCGAACCTGCCCGCGAGAGTTCTCTTCTCCACTCCGGTCGCTCGATTCTCCCGGTGCGAGTCCGGTAACAGAACTTACCGAGATCCGAGCTCTTTCCCTTTCGCTGTGTCGTGCGCAACTGCGCTTGATCCGTGCCATACGAATCCACTTGCCAAACCGAACTAACGTCGTTTCTGTGATGTGTGTGTGTGTTTTTTTTTTTTTTTTTTTTTTTTCGTATGCCTCCCGATGATCGGAGCGCCTTGCGGGGAAGCTTCGCGGATCGCCATAAGCGAAAGACACGAGAAGAAACGAATGAGTCTAAACTTTTTTGCTTTTACTCTCTCTCTCTATCTCTCTCTCTCACCGTTCCTCGTCGTATGTTATGTCTTTCTTCGGTGTATGTTTCGCTTTCTTTTTTTTTGTTTTCTTTCTTTCTGAAATCCTCATCCAATCGTGTCTCCTTCGCTGCGAGAATACAGACACAGAGACTTAGATAGACTCGGCGCAACATATCGTGCCGCAGGTACGAGTTCGTTCACTTACCGAACGAATCTAATTGGACTTACGTGGAATCTTGCGTTTGGTTCACCATAAACTTTGGCGCGACGCTGTTAGAGCAGGATCTCCTTGACTCTCGCGAAAGAGAGACGGAGAGGAGGTACGACGGACAAGTCCGCGGCAAACTGAGGGATACCGCGTCCCTCGGCGGAAACCTCATCTTTGGTGCACGGAGGGGAAAACGAGACACGGGACTCTGCCGTTCAATCGCAACGGGGAACCGATCTTATAAGCGGAGAGGTCTCGGTTCTCTCCGTGCGGTTTTTGCCGTCGTGCCGCTCGCCGGTGCACTTCTTGCGTCATTTCCTTTACTCGCGTTCGTCGTCAAACGATCCGACCAACGCGAAGAAATGAGACAAATACGAACTTTTCATCGCGGAAAGTCGCTGAGAGTACGCTTCTAGGTGCTTTTATGATTCTTTTCACATTTTTTATCAATCGCTTTAACATTTTTTTTTTTTTTTTTTTTTATTGATTCCTCATAGAGGAAGCTTCGGTTTGGTGGAAAATAAAAATTTCGAGATTTTAATGAAAATGTTTGCAGAATTTTACCAAAACGTCGAAAAATCACATTTAGAAAAAATGTCTGGATGTGTGTGTGTGTGTGTGTGTGTGTGTGTGTGTGTGTGTGTGTGTGTGTGTGTGTGTGTGTGTGTGTGTGTGTGCGTGTGTGTGTGTGTGTGTGTGTGTGTGTGTGTCAAAATTTCAAAATTCAACTCAATTTATCAATCGGGTTGAAATTTGGCACGTAGAGCAGTCGAGTGCCTCTGTTTGTTGCAATTTGTGCACTAATTTAAATATTTGTTAAGAATTGATCGGTTTTTGAAATTTTTGAAAAAAGTGTGTTCGCGCTCTAGCTTTTCGCAAATTTTGAGATACCAGGCTGAAACTTTCTGCAGAAGTGGACTAACATCAAACAATTTTCGCTATTGAATTTGCTTACGAATCGGTCGAGGAGTTTCGGTTTTGTGAAATTTTCAATTTTTCAAAAAATATCTATTTCACTGTAGTTTTTATGATTTTCGAGATATTTGCCTAAAAAAATTGGACATAAATAAGCTATTATGGACTCATATTCCCTATTGAATTTGGCAAGAATCGATCGAAACGTTTAAATTTTACAAAATAAACAAAAAAAAAAATTAAAAATTCTAACCTCACAAGAGACGATTATTTTTGTTTTAAATACTGAAGAAGAAGCTAAATAAGTGGTAGATTTATGATCAGTGTGAAAAACAGCTCAATTACAGATCCTGAGCGACAATGAAAAAAAAAAACTTTTCGGTCATTTTTATAATCAACATTACAAAAATGAGTGATGAGTTTTGCGTATTTTTAAAAATCGATTTCTTTGCTTGTCCATGAAATTGCGAGACAACTCAGGTGTTTATCATGTTCTACGACGAGAAATACACAAGATGAAGCATATGACGGGATGGAAAAAGCTGGATAAAGAGGTATCATTTGGATTTCTTAAGTAAAAAAATCTCGTGCCGAAAAAAATTCACGAGCGCATAATTCCATGTATTTTTTCGCGCCGGGCATAGATCCGACAATGTTAAGCGCAACGTTCTTTTAGCATAGTAATTTTTTTTTTTAATTCGGAAATTAAAATTTTCGCATGGCTTCCTCAAAAAAAATTGAAGATTGAAATTTTCATATGGCTTCCTCATAAAAGTTAAAAATTGAAATTTTCATATTGCTTTTTCATAATGTGGCCTGATTCGCAAAGCTTTTTATATTACATTCTTCTCGAAAGATCCGAATGTAATTTCTCTTGGATCAGGAGAGGATCAAACAATTGGTCCAATCATTAGGTTAGTTTGAGCCTGACGTCGAGAACAGCGTTCTTCATACGTTTGAAATTTTTCCCTGCTCGGGGTCTTTTCTTTATGCAGACCGTGGAGCTATTACCGGGCCGTTCGTCCACCAACCAATTGAAGAATGCAGACCGTGGAGCTATTACCGGGCCCTTCGTCCACCAAGAGAGGATCAACCAATTGTTTGATCCTCTCTTGGATCAGGAGAGGATCAAACAATTGGTCCAATCATTACGTTAGTTTGGGGGTTGACGTCGAGAACAGCGTTCTTCATACGTTTGAAGTTTTTCCCTGCTCGGGGTCTTTTCTTTATGCAGATCGTGGAGCTATTACCGGGCCCTTCGTCCACCAACCAATTGAAGAATGCAGACCGTGGAGCTATTACCGAGCCCTTCGTCCACCAAGAGAGGATCAACCAATTGTTTGATCCTCTCTTGGATCAGGAGAGGATCAAACAATCGGTCCAATCATTACGTTAGTTTGGGGGTTGACGTCGAGAACAGCGTTCTTCATACGTTTGAAGTTTTTCCCTGCTCGGGGTATTTTCTTTATGCAGACCGTGGAGCTATTACCGGGCCCTTCGTCCACCTTCTCTCGTTTCTTTTGCATACCCTGCCCGCTCCGTTCTGCCTCACCCGGTCCCGCTGAAGTCATTTCATTCGGGGAATAAAGCGTATTTCTCTTATCCGACATTTTATCTATGTTACCTTTACAACAGGAACTCGCACCTGCCGATGCTCCACTGCTCGCTCGCTATACAGAGATAGACGGAGAGGGAGGACTCGACACCGTTCGCGTTCACGCTCGCCACCTTTCCGCAACGATAATCTCCCATTTTCTCTCACGCCGGCTTTCTGACTTATTGCTCTTGCCTCAATCGGCATGAAACAAGAATACCGAGTTTACTATCCACGCCGAAGGACTGTTACAGTCTCTTAACCCGTTTTCGTACAGGTGTTACGAGTCTCGATGCAAAACTTCGAGGTAATTGATCCGCTTTGAATATCCCTCGAGCCCGCTCTCGGGGGAATAAATCGCGCATAAATCGACATGCCGCGTATAATCGGCAAAAATTTTTTTTTTTTTTTATGTTATATTCGAAGAATCAAAACAAAAAAAAAATGAAAATTCGCCAATAATTTGCTGCTGTCTAATTGACTGAACAGCGAAGCCAGAGAGCAGGCTTAACCACGATCAATTTAACCACGATCGTTTCTATGAATTGATCCAATGATATCCGGTAGCTGAACGCGCTTGAGAGAAAGTTAATAACAGGCGACTCGAAGCTCTTTACTTTTATTTGTGGTGTAAATAAAAATACTTGCCGCAAGAGACTCCTCCCAAAGTTGCGTGGAATACGTTCGAAGTACCAATGATTGTCTTTCGGACCGGATATAATAAAGAAAAACCGGATATAAGAAACAAAAACCAACAATGATCCGCGGCAATCTTAAGACTCGAGATTCCCGATTCCGTTTCATACGAGGGATAAATTAAATGGGACAGGGTAGGCAAACTATGTCCAACTAATACTTCGCGATCTCGTTCCACCTCGCGAGAGACGTAGATACAAGGTGTACGGCAGCACGCGATGTGTCGTGTGCTCGCCTTCCCGGAACAGACATTCAGACTGCTCGAAAAGATCAAAAAGAGCGAGCCGCAAATTAGTTCGCTAAGCTCTAGATGATTCTCATGCACTTTACGAACGGATCTTCAAACCGAATCGAGGGGGATGGATGAAATAATGGAAAATACAAATGGAATCATAGCAGGATATAGACATCGATGATTCAACGTCCATTCTCGATTTCCGGATGCATAGAGGCATTGATAAACGATTAATGACGCCGCGTGTGGTTGGTCGTTAAACGTCGATTCTCGGATACCGAGGTGAATGAAATGGAATGGTATGGGATGATTGACGATAAAGATTAAAAGCAAAAAAAAATAAAATAAAATAAAAAAGTAAAAAAAAAAAATGAACAAAGTGATTTCGATGCCGCACGCCGAGTGGCCTTTTCAACCTCCCGAGGATCCATCCTACAAATCGAATGGTTAATCCGCTCGGAACGCTGCTGGCCGTTGTAATTAATGTGCTGCAATTAACGTGGCAACGTTAGCTCGCGCGATCAAATCCCTTGAAGAGCCTGCCTCTTTCTCTGTCCCTCTGGGTAAAACGGCATGGGCTCGCGTCGTCGGTACGTTTTGTTTTAGCCCCGGGGATGTTTAGCTCCCCGCTGGGGGCAATCCTGTTCTCCGTGGGGGGTCTCGGCACCCGCCTCATCGTGTCTCCTTCCCCTCCCCCTCTCCAATCCGCCCCTCAAGCCGCATGCTTCCTCACTGAATCCTTGTCGTCTTTGAACCTCGATGTTGCTATTTCAAAATCTATCGTTCTCTATTTACGTTACTATGGTTTTCTATTTGCGATAAAACAAATATATTTACAGTACTTGTTAATTTTTTTTTTTTTTCAAGATAACGTAGTCGTTTACCGAACTGAATACAACGATCTCGAGATCTTTCGTGCGGACTTCGATCGAAAAAATTGACTGGGCTTGAAAAACTTGCCAATTCATCGGGGACTCCTTTTCTCAATGACGATGCTACAACGTGCGTCCTGCTGTTTATACATCGCCGTGTGTGTAGTTCGAACTTTGAGGAGCACCGGCGCCGCGGATCCGGGCTCACCTTCGGCTCTTCTTTGATTCCTATCAATGGTCAATTCGGCTTCGTTTGCAAACTTCGAGCCGAAAAACCGCGCACAAAACTTTTCCAGACAAGCTAATACGGCGAAATGAGCATCAATCGTTTTGTTTCGACGGACCTAACGATACAAGTCGTTGGTCATCTTGACGTAGCTCCGCGATTCGTAAAAATCAACCTTGTCGATATTCGTCCACTCTGCCTAACTCTTAGTCCACCTTGGAAGAACCTGGATGGAAAACAATCAGGTTTCTTCCGCATCGCTGTACTGCACGTGCAATTTCTTCGCGTACGGATGTGTATACATGTCCGCGGCAGCTGTGCACATTTACCCTGTAACGGTACTTACCCGGCAGGCATCAGTCTCCTTCGCGAATATCAGCCTCTTCATCGTCGTCGCGCTCGCCGGAAATACCGCAGGTGCGTCTCGCCATTGCTGGCTCACACGATCGTCCGTATGATTGGATAAGTTGAATTGTTGTTGACGAATAAACTCGGTGGGGTCCTTCATTGCGACTCGTCACGAGAGCCCGCACGCGTCGAGTCTCAGCCCCATTTCTGTATATACTATATCTCCCTTTAGTTTCTTACTCTCGCTCAGCATGCTCGTGTCATTCGTTCTTCCTCTCTTTCGTTCCTCTCACTATTTCATCCCCCTTAACCCGCAATCCTAGCCGCTTCGTCCTCTCTCCTCGTCACGTTGTCCTTTTGTCCAAAGCTCTGTCTCTCGATCCCCGTTTTCGCTCGACCATCCATCTCCATTTCTTTACATTAAAACAACGATAGATCACGTTTCCCCTGTTTGCTTCTTTTATTTCATTTCCGTCGGTTACTTTTATTTCGAACTTGTCGGTACCGGGGTGTCCGACTCACCGACCGGCACGAGTCGTCCCACTCGGCGTTTCTTGTCCTTCTACCCAAGAATCGTCGCTTCGTGATTGTGCTTCCCCGGACAGTGGATTATTTCTTACGGTATATGGAAGCCAGGGGACGATATAGATTTAGGCGCGAGATTAATCGGAAGATGGAGATCATTCGAGTTTCAGTCTCGAAGTACTTATACAAGGCAAAGGAATGGAAGAGGATTGCAGAAAGAGTGGACGCTTCCATCGAAGCTATCAGAGCTGGGCCGTGCTTAAAGTACATGAGTACTTATTTGGTGCTTAAAGTACATGAGTACTTATTTGGTGCTTAAAGTACATGAGTACTTATTTGGTGCTTAAAGTACATGAGTACTTATTTGGTGCTTAAAGTACATGAGTACTTATTTGGTGCTTAAAGTACATGAGTACTTATTTGGTGCTTAAAGTACATGAGTACTTATTTGGTACTTAAAGTACATGAGTACTTATTTGGTGCTTAAAGTACATGAGTACTTATTTGGTACTTAATGTACATGAGTACTTATTTGGTGCTTAAAGTACATGAGTACTTATTTGGTGCTTAAAGTACATGAGTACTTATTTGGTGCTTAAAGTACATGAGTACTTATTTGGTGCTTAAAGTACATGAGTACTTATTTGGTGCTTAATGTACATGAGTACTTATTTGGTGCTTAAAGTACATGAGTTCTTATTTGGTGCTTAAAGTACATGAGTACTTATTTGGTGCTTAAAGTACATGAGTACTTATTTGGTGCTTAAAGTACATGAGTACTTATTTGGTACTTAAAGTACATGAATACTTATTTGGTGCTTAAGGTACATGAGTACTTATTTGGTACTTAAAGTACATGAGACGTATTTTTTCCCGCTGAATACGAATATAACAATTATTTTACTCCCAGCCCAATATTTTCCATTTGAATCCCAAAAATACGATTTTTTATGCATAAAATCGAGACTTTTTTCATTTTCGACCACTGTACTAGATCCATAAGTCCCAGATTTAGTTGTTATACATCCGGTCGAACTCCATTCGCTACCCCAAGTTCCAGTCGTCATAGTTCAGTCGATTAGTCTGTTGCCAAAGATTGGAAACGAAGATTTCGGACGTTTTGGAGAAATGTCGGGCCCGAACAGGTCCGTTTCATTTGAAAATTCTTCTCCATATCTGTTACTCGCGGAACTTCGCCTCTTTCGATTAAGAAGAAAAAGTACTTTGTACTTTGTATTTTACAAAAGTATACTTTAAGTACGGAAATTACTTGGTACTTAAAGTACTTGCGGTACTTTTGCCCAGGTCTGGAGACTATTAGAACGCAGTTCATTCCATTCGAAGCTGTGGCGTTTGTGCCAAACCTGATTCCAACCAAAACTCATCATCGCAAAAAAGTCACTAGGTTGGAGAAAGGTGTTTCTGGAACCTAGTCACTATTTAAGAGTAAAGCGAATTTTGACTAAAATCAGTTTGACGCAAATGATAACCTACCGTTCGATCTTCGAGTAATCTTCGTGATTCCGGAATGACGCTGCTTACAATAGGACGCCTTTCTGTTGTTTCTCGGATAGACGCCGAAGGTGTAATGCTGAGGAATCGTGCCATTCGCTGTACCTCGGTGATCGGGAGACGTCGACCACGATGAATATCTTCTCTCGGTCCAGCCTCGATACCTCCAAATAAATAGCAAATGAACTCGCCTCGCCGTTACTACCGAATCGTATCAAGCTGTTGTTTAATGTCCGAGAGCTATGAACAACGATAGTGGATTCTACGGCTGAGAAATTAGCCAGAAGAAGTTCCTCAAAACTCAATCGATCCTCGGAACTCGTTGAGAAAATTATCGCTGCTCATGTTTTCTCGCAACTCTTGGCTCGATCCTTCACGGCTTCAATTATTCGTGCCACCTTTCCCCGATTACCGAGACTTTTGGAAACGACAGCGCAAAATGTACGGTACACATTAATTTTTTTTATTATCTTTTTTCGTTTGTATTTTTTTTTTCTTCCTCCTTCTCGTTGAACCTTGACGGGTTTTACGAGGTTCGATATTCTGTATTATTATTTGCCCGGTACCCCCAATGGCGCACAAGAAGGGGGAGAGAGAGTGTGTGTACACAAGAGAGCGAAGTACCGAGAGCCAAGACAGAAGCAGCACACGAAGCTCCGAAGAACGTTTCGTGTATACGTACACCAGAAGCAATTTTTAGAAGGCACTCCCGGCCTTCGAACGTACAGCGAAAGCAAGAGATACGTAATGACACCGACCTGCGCGCGGTCCCTCTTCGCCGCTTTCCGAAATGAAAGAAAAAAAAAAAAAAAAAAAAAGATGAAAGGAAAGAAAAAAAAAGGAACATCGAGGGAAACAGGGGAATGCGTCACTTTAGCCGGAATCCAAGCTCTCGGGATCTCTCGCGTCGCTCAACTCTTTTCTCCCGTGGCCGGGAGACCCACCAACGACGTCCAGGGAGGAGCATTACTCGTTCGCTCCCCGTGACCCGGAATTCGAAGGATAGCCTTCCTCGAAACGCCTCTTCAAGACCCTCGAACTTATACACTTCGTCTCCGATCGGCATCGAAGAAATCGACTTTTGCGAAACTCCGCTTCGTCTTCTCCTCGTATACTATAATCTATATCTTTTACCGGACTGAAGGCTCGATGGTTTTCGTGCAGATCATTGATCCATGGAAGGAACAATTATTCCGTTGAAGCCCTTGGCTAAATCTCCCATTAATTACCATTGAAAAATCCCATTGATTACCATTAACTGTTCATTAAAGGTCATTCAATGGGGTTTTGCCAATGGCATCGTTACCATTTGTACCACCATTTAATATACCTGTTCATTAAAGGTAATTCAATGGGGTTTTGCCAATGGCATCATTATTATTTGTACCACCATTTAATATAACATTAAATTACCATTCAGTTTCCCATTCGCGGAAAAATATGCTGTACATAATTGTCCACTTTTCTACAGTGTCTAAATCTGTAACAAATAAAAAAAAAAGCTGTAACGCTCCCGAAAAATGTCTCCCAATGTTCATAAATAATTTCGGTCCTCAAGTTCAAAGCTACTATTGTGGAGACATTTATCTGCGATCCATTATCGCTCATACCATTTAAGTGAAAGAAAAAGAACAAAGTTGTACTCACACACGTCATTATTCCCTAGTGTTCGTTGACTCGATTATTATTCCTCGGCAATTATAAATAGTTAGACGTGCCATTAAAGACTCCCTAGCTTTTTACTGTTTCAAAAAAAAAATATATATATATATATATAAATGAAGGCAAGCTCCGCAATTACAAGTCGATGAAACTCTTCGACTTCGCGATTAGAATCTGTCGAGCTTCTCGATAGGTCAAGAACGTCAGCAACTTTTCAGGCTGCATTGTTTTTTTCTTCTTCGTATCTTAAACTTTCTCCTTCTCTGCTCGTTCGAGTCGAGTTACCGTGCAAGACGACTCTATCGCCTGCTCGAATCTATAAATACTGAATCTCCCCGCGATGACGTACGTAATCTCTATCGGCTGCTCTTCGACCATTAAATTATCTGCTTCTAACGGATTAACTTATTATTATTATTATTAATATTATTATATAGCAATGTTTTAATAAGGTGTTATTTTTTGAACGCTATGATAACAGAACGTTTTTCGTGTTGTATTGCAGGTATGGTTCCAGAACAGAAGAGCGAAATGGCGGAAGCAGGAGAAAGTTGGTCCTCAAGGACATCCCTATAATCCGTATCTCGGAAGCGGAGGACCTCCGCCCTCGGCAGTGGTAGCGCCGACATTGCCAAACCCTTTCGCTCATCTGGGCTCCTTCGCGTTGAGAAAACCCTTCGAGGCTTTTCGCTATCCACCGCTGAGTCACGGTCACGTACTTCCGGGTGGTTATCCGGCTCATCCATACCACAGAGGGCCACCGCCGTTGCTTCCACCGGGAATGCCACTGCCCTACACATCGGCAGCGTCCTTTCAGACTCTCCTGGCCAACATATCAGCCGCCCAAAGGCCAAAAATCGTTCGCAACTCGCCGCCTCCACCGTCAACGGTTCAACCACCGCCGGTCGTGAGTCTTCCACCGCCTCCACCCGCACCGACCACCTGCACGAGTTCGCCGCAAGGCTCGCCGACCGGAAGTGTCGTCACTGCTCTGCCCGATATTGACAGGAGAACGAACAGTATAGCGTCTCTCAGACTCAAAGCTAGGGAATACGAACTGCATCTCGAAATGCTGCGCAAGAACGGTGATCTCATCAGCTGAAGGAACTTTTTTTTTTTTTTTTACGCTCCGCAGTCTCGCCTGATGTATCGTGAAACTTAGTTGAACGAAAGAAACAAACAGAAAAAAGAAAAAAGAAACGAAAGATCTTCATCCGCTTTTGGAGGAGTTGATTTTTAAAATATCTTATTCGTGATACGGACGTGAAAAAAATCGCGCTTGAACATATCTCGAAGATTTTGCACAAAAAGTTGATGATGAAAGAAAAAAAAAAAAAAACACGGACCACCGGTTTCCATGCGTTTATGAAACTTCGCTGGAATTCCGAAAGCGTCGAGCCAAAAAGTTCGTTGGAACAATCGGCAGTAAGAATCGCCTTCTCTCTTGATGTTTTTTTTTGTTCACTCTCTATTTGAAGAACTTCACGAAGAGAAGAGGAGAGATTGAAGATGGATCGGCATTTTTGGAATTCGCTAGAGCGCGTCCCGTGCTCCGTCGCTTTCGGCTCATGGACACGGTGGAGAAACCGTCGCCGGCTATTTCTCCATGAGAAACGCGGACGTTTCTGCTCCGAATTCTCGAGTCGTTTGCGCTTTTTAAGCGAAGGACACCGAACACGCCTAGGGAGAAACACAAAATATCGATTCTACTCTCTCATCGAAGTACCGATCGATTCTTAACCGGCAGAGCTCTCACTCGAGAATCAAAAAATGCAATATGATGGATAAAACTTTAGATTCGAGAAGATAATTTTTATCCGCTTTATTAGTGTTATTTTTGACCCGAAAGAATGCGAATTCGTTCGAACGAATTTATTACCAGAAAACGGAAGTGATTTTTTTTTACTCGACCCATGCGGATTTAGCGCGATGCGCGGGGAAAAAAACGTAAAAAAAACGTTGGCACCTTAGATATCAATGTGATACCTATATAAAATCGACTAGCGAGGATTCGAAAACTGAAAGAAAACAAAAAGCCACTCGCGGTACCGGTGATATGTACATCGGTTGAAAAGTTAAACTACGGAGTGTTTTTTTTATGTTTTTTTTTTAACCCTCTTAGCTATCTCGTACAGAATACATGTGAAACTCGTGTGTGCCTTTCGAAACCAACGGGAAAATTCCAAATACAAAAATTGTATCCGTCCGTGTTTTAGTCTTCGAGAATTCTATATTATATTATATTATATATATATATATTAAAATAAAGAAAAAAAAAACATTCCATAGGGAAAAAATGAAAAGTTAAAAGTCCCGCGCAGGACCGACAGAGATGTCTATATTAAATAAAATATATTTACCTAATCTTTATCGTAGATATTATCTTACGAACGTAAAACCCTAGATAACTATTTATACCTACTATTATCTAAACAATAACGGGAAACGAAACAAAACAACAACAAAAAAAAAAAACCTACACAAGCAAAACCCACATCACCATAAGATTTATTACTGGAGCGGAAGGGGAAGGAATTTTATCGTTTCTCCTTATCGCCAATCTGGAGACCATAGACTATATCTATTCTACCTTGTTATTGCGTGATAGTGATCTGTGCGACTAGTGAGTGATGAAAATGAAAAATAATGAAACTGTCACTCAACCCGATCAAAACTTCTTTTGAATAAAAACACAATCGAAAAAACATATGTATTTTTGAAAGCATCGAACTTGACGATTTCTAACGACGATTTATTAATTAAGTGAAAAAAAACACCAATGTGCAGTGTATACTTATATAAAACTCTCATCCCTATTTCTCTATTTCTCGAACACAACGAAAAATAAAACACACCTACACACATGTGCACGAATTTAGAACCTCTTTCTTTTGCGATAAATAGAGCGTATATTGTCAATGAAAAATGAAAAAAAAAAAAACACAAAATAAAACATTGTTCTCTTAAGTCTCGGTAATATTGATATTATTTGCAGGATAATTGGTGGTTCGTGCGAAAGATCGGTATGAGCGGCCACTTTTAATACATGTAAATATGGAAATTCAATTAGCCGCGATGTTTGAAACATTTCGCGAAGAGTGAAATCAGCCCCGCGAGGGGCACCGTAACGGTGATTAATAGAGTGAACTAGGCTCTTGAGCGGAAAGATAAGAGAATGACGATGAAGAACAAGAAGGAGCGTATGAGGCGGATAGAGCAAGTATATGGATGGCGTTTAATCCTAGACGAGGGTCTCGATAGCTTCTTTCGTTTCCGAGCGCTTTGCCGCGAGGCGCGCTTTTTTCTCGAAGCCCCCGCGGTGATCGGAGGAGGCAAGAGATGCAGCGAAACGAGAGAGAGTAACTCTCCAGACCGGGAACGCCTACCGCTCGAACCGATAGTCCAAGCGCTCTCTCGCTCGGGGCTCGCCGACGATCCGTGGCTATTTAAATATTTTATAGTTTAATGGGGCCCCCGGACCATTAATGCTCGTAAAGCTAATTAGCCGGGGCGAACGGACACGCTCCGAGAGTGTTAATCGAGCCCAGATCGACTAACGATAAATCTCGCGCTCCGGGACGAGGCTACTCGGGCGAATATCCGCTCGACTCCGATGATGATGCCCGGTGTGTGATCGAACCTGATCGAGTATTATATTACACGTTGGGCTTTGCTTCGGGCATAAAATTGATGCGGTTTTCAGACGTGTCGCCTAGCTTCCGCGACGCATTGATTTATTAATCGTTCATGCAAATTGTCCCTCGATCGGATGGAAAAAATTAATCACGCCGAAATGGAAATCGAGCTTGACGATAAGCAAATATAGTAACAGAATACGAATAATAATAGCAAAACATGAAAAAAGATATTTGGAAAAGAATGCACAGAACGTACCCTAAATTGGAGTTTCTTAGGTAAAACAAAAAAAAATGGTCAATATTGAATTTAAGGTAACTATGTCGCTTCGCGCTCATTTCGCATAAGTTCGAGAATGATAAGAGAAAATTGCTTGTACTTCTCGATGGTATAAAATTCTGAAAAAATTCATGCATACCAAAGGTACACTGTAAAACAAAAAAAATTGTAAATTTAATTTACGGGATATTGAGACTTCGTCACATTATTTACATTAATTGAACATTAATGTACTTTTACTGTAAAATTACAATACGAGATATTAAGATTACAAATTTTTCGCCGGAAATTTACAAAAATTTCCATCGAAAATACTAATTTTACTGTAAAATTGCAACGCATATGTATTTGAAATTTTAGAAGCAGTTTATTTAAAAAAAGCTTCCTATACTGTTCTGTAATTTTCAAACAAATTTTTTTTTACCATGTACTGAAAAGATTAATTGTGAATAATAATAATTCCAAAATGTCATTAAGAAATGAATAAAAAAATTAATTGTTTAACAAATTATCCGGCAACATAACTTTTTTTAATGAAAATGATTCGTTCATTTTTCTCAATACGTATGAATTTTTTCAGATTTTTCAGTCAACTTTGATTTTTTTGTTTTTTTTTTATATGGAAAAAATGTGTGAAAAAAAAAACAACAAAAAAAAAAATCAAAGCTGACTGAAAAATCTGAAAAAATTCATACGTATTCAGAAAAATGAACGAATCATTTTCATTAAAGAAAAAAAAAAAAAAAAAAAGTTGGTTTGCCGGATAATTTGTTAAACAATGAATTTTTTTCTTTCATCTGTTGATAACATTTTGAAATTATTATTATGCACAATTAATCGTTTCAGTCCCTTTAATGTGCATGCATTTTTTTCCGATTTTTATATCGTCGAGAAGTACTTGAAATTTTCTCTAATTTTTCTCGAACTCATGCGCCGATGAGCGCGAAGCGACATAGCAGCCTTAACATGACTTAGGTAAAAGTTCCGATTGCTCGGCGAAATTGAGGTTCGATTGTACGCAATCGTGCATAACAGTGCAATTACGATAAACTTCGATAATTCGCCTCAGCTATGTGCGACAATAATTGTGCAATTCAGATGGCGATACTTTTCTTTATGAGAGACCGATCGCGTTTCTCGGTCTGAGCGTCGGGAGGAAAAAAAATCGAGCGAAAACACCCAATTTTGCTGAAGTTTCGATGCTGCTGGCTCCTTCGGCATGCAGACCACGCACGGCACCCTCCAGATTCATCGCGCCGGATCGAGAGCCTCGCAATCCCGTCATTAGCAAATTACTACGGTGTAAACATATCGACGCTGTGCGCAAAGCCAGCGGCGAAAAGGCAGGCGACCCGGTGAGACAGTCGAGGGTCCACCCCGCAGTCCCTCTGACTCTCGCAGTTAGTTAGTAGACCCTTCATTACCGTGACTTTATACACCACTCGGCACGCATATCGCTGACCAACGCTCCAAAATGTTTCACTACGAAAATGCGAAATAAATGTATCGTTGACGATCCCTCCGCGAAGCCTCGAAGATCTATCCCCAAATTTTGGTGTAGCAGTAGGCAGTAAAAAAAAAAAAAAAAAAATGTACTTTTCACAACTCATTGTCCACAAACGTCGACATTTCATTGTTTGTTAATTTTCTAGTTTTACAAATAAAAGTACACACTAAAATTGTCAACATTGCGTGTAATAATGGGACAGGTTCGGATATTCAAATAAATGACAAACTCGTTTGTCACTTATTTAACAGAATTATTTTTACGAAATTTCGCATTTCGATTTTACGAAATTATTTTTTACTGTCCAGGACATATCATTTAAGCTGAAGTCTTTTGTGACCGTCATTTGCCCCCGAAAAATTAGACTTTCAAACTGAAAATAGTGTATTTCCAGTGTGACCTCACTTTCGGTCGAAAACTCAGATTGTGATCGTCGCCACAAAGTTGATCGACAAAAAATGACTAGATTATAGAAAACCATGAGGATAAAAGGCACGTTAGTTAGAGCCACCAGTCTACGCTAAGAGCGTCAAGCTGAATTGGCGAGAAGTTCTCCCTATCGAGTTATCCAGCATGAACGGCTATTAGATTCTGTACGGCTGCTGCGTTCTTTAAATGCTGGGGTATCATTTACGGCAAACGCATATCAGCCAAAACTCATTTCTGCCAAAAAGTAACCCGTGTAGAAGAATGTATCCTGATCTTATATACTATAAACGATGCTCTGAATTGAACTTTTATCCAATAGTTTGAGCAAACGTGCGAATGAACATAAGGTGAATGTATTCGTTTGTCTCTCATAAGCATTTTTTGGGCATGTGCACTACAGTCTCTTATTGATAATCGAAACATCGTGGGTTTCCGTTCGATTTGGTGCTATCTTTTTCTCCGTTTTTTTTTTTTTTTTTTTTTTTTTTTTAAATTAATCTTGCCATAGTTTCTAAGCCGTCTACCCTATGTGCTTAAGGAGGGAGTCTCGCTGAGGCTGACTTCGCATGAGTTCGACAAAAGTAATAGAAAAATTGCAAGTACTTCTTGATGGTATAAAAATCTGAACAAAATTCATGCATACTAAAGGTACTGAGAGGATTAATTTTTGCACAATAATAATTACAAAATGTTACTAACAAATTGATGAAAAAAAATAATTGCTTAACAAATTTGCCTGCAATCCAACTTTTTTTTTCGTGAAAATGATTCGTTTATTTTTCTGAATACGTATGAATTTTTTCAGATTTTTCAGTAATCGTTGATTTTTTTTTTTTTTTTTTTTTTCATGGAAAAATCGAAATTGCAATGGAAATAGAAAAATTGCAATTATTAAAATTGTAATTATTTATGACATTAGTTCGTCATAAAACAACGATCACGTTTTGTTAATCGGGAAAAAAAATAATAAAAAAAAAAAAAAAAAAATTCAATCGCCTTCCTCGTCGTTATATCGATGATTTTTCTTTAATCTCGAATCTATGAAAAATAATTAATAAATAACAAGTTAAAGAAACATAACAATCATCGTAATTTTACTAGCGTCATTACAATCAGTTGAAAAGAACAAGCTGATGATGTACAAGATTCAGGTTCGTTATATACATAACGTTCATGCTCACATATACTTGCGTACGTGGATATCTCTCGAGTGACCAGTGACGAGTTTACACAGGAGCTTTTCATACACAACTCCGATGCGGTGTAATCCTCACATGTACTATACACCCACGACATGTATGAGTCAAAGTGGTATAGTTATGTTTACAAGCAATGCACAATGAGGTATATGGATGCCCCTTGGTGCGAGAGTGGTAGATGCAGGCGAAACAATCGTCAGGAGGGCAGGGCCAGCCACTCGGTGATGAGGGATGCACGCCGTGACGGTCTAATTGAGGCCTTCTTGATTGCATTTACACCGCCGTGGCTGCCGTTGCCGCCGCACTCCTTCTACCTTATTCTACCACTACTTATTATATACATATACACATATATATATATATACACGAAGGTGGAATATACATAATATAAGAATTATATATATATATATATATATATATATATATATATATATATATATATATATATATTCGCGGGTTCCACCTTCGTCGTTCGTTCTCCACACTCGAATAGCGAATTCTTTCTTCTTCACGCGTTACGATGCTTTATGTCCGTATTTTTGTCGTTGGATTATGCGAGAAATGAAATGTAGCATTTAAATTATTTGATTTAGATAAATATTCGTTTGAACGAATCCAAATTATTATTGCTGGCGCTACGTTGAATATCGAGAGAGAGAGGGAGGCGAGTCAGCTTTAAAATGTGTCGGGGCGTCCTCGAGAGCAAGAGGGAACACAAAGTGCGAGACATCGACGCCTGATAAACGGGCAGCTATAATTTTTCGAGTTGAGCGCGTGCAACAATCTCATCTCATGCGCGCGTTATCTGACGATCTCGTCGACGATCGAGACGACGCTTGACGACAGCGAAGATAAAGATAGATCGGGGATGATGGAGTTACGCGGTAACCCGGGCAATATCTTCGGCACGATGACGCTGTGGCCGCGGCGGTGACAAGATCGACGATGAGAGATTACGCATCGATCATCGGATAAACGAGCCGTCGGCGCTAAGACCGGACACTCATTTTTTTATTTTTTTATTTTTTATTTTTTCGTATCGGAGACACGAAGTGCATTATCAAGGCTCGGGTTTCCGTTGAGAGGGCAAAGAAAAAGACATAGCGGCTCGTTGCTGATATCCCCGATTGAGAGAAAATTCCCAGCGAAGAGATAGCCGCGATCTCTTTGCGCAATCGAAGATACTGTTAAGATCCGTAACATCATACATTTGAATAGGCGGACCTGCGTGCCAACATTAGTTGCATATCAGTGTAACTTGACACTACTCTTTCGTTCAACTAAAGACACGAATTGTCGTTACGATTTGCGAAGCGTTGTGACAAACAGGAAATACTGACAAGGCCCGATTGAGAGATTATCGAGTGAAGAGATACGGATCGACCTTAAAACACCGAACCGGAAGTACCGATTACGATCCATATTATTACCTCTTGTCTCTCCATCAACGGCACTTTTTGCATGCAGATAAATTTCATTTTAAACGAGCGGTGCGATCGAGAGATAAAGATACAATTTGAGAAAATTTCCATTGGAATATATATATATATATGTATATGTATATATAGTTTTTTTTTTCAATTTATTTTAGAATAAAAATGTTCCCGTCGTATAAACGGGCTTGCGTGCCAACGTACTTACATATTATTAGTAAACGAGCATCTTATCTCTCAATCGTCGGATTGAACGGTTTAATGGAATTCAGTTAATTTTGACGGGTCACGCAGTTAAGAAAAAAAAAAATAAATAAATAAATTTAAAAAAAAACGACGGAACACCATACAGTTTATTCTGACACGATAACAGTAGTCACACTGTGCGTTCGTGCGGGTACAAGATGCACAAGACGCCGCCGCGCGCCAATGCGGCTTCTGATGTGGTTGCAATACGAGCCTCTGCGGTTTACACCCCGTGTGGGAAAATCCACTCGTAGAATAAACAGACACTCTCTATGAAAATTTACGTGACAGTAAACACTCCTCAGTGTGATATTCGTTATGTAAATGATGATTGCGAAATACCTCGGACTCGGGAGTTGCGTAAAATGCACATATTTTTCTCTCATTTCGGGTAAAAAATTCGTATCAACATTCGCATTGATTTCATTATTATTATTATTATTATTATTATTATTATTATTATTATTATTATTATTATTATTATTATTATTATTATTATTATTATTATTATCATCATTATTATCATTATTATCATTATTATTATTATTATCATTATTATCATTATTATCATTATTATCATTATTATCATTATTATCATTATTATCATTATTATCATTATTATCATTATTATCATTATTATCATTATTATCATTATTATCATTATTATCATTATTATCATTATTATCATTACTATTATTATTATCATTATTATTATTATTATTATTATTATTATTATTATTATTATTATTATTATTCAACGGGCAAAGCCGTCTTAGATTTATCAATAAATGGATATAGAAAGACTCTTTTAAGGAAATGATCATGTTCTCCGAAGTTTAATTCACCAAAAAAAAAAAAGAAAAATATATAAGCATCGGACATAAAAAAGGGATCTTTGCGTAAGATCGCGCGAACGGTTACCGCGGGTATGAAAAAATCGGTTGACCGAAGTGAGAAAGAAAGGTTTAGAGCCAGAGGTTTACAACTACGCCGTGCTATATACAGGTATATAGCCGAGTACACAGGTGTCCGTGTGCTCATTACATCGCTTGTGCGGAGAGCCTGCGGTTTACACCCTTCGGTGGGAAAGATTAGGTCCCCCCCCCGCCCCTCTCGCCCCCTCTCGCCGCTATCTTCTGCTCTCATATACCTCCCACCATATAATATTCGCGGACCGGCAGTTCGCCATCACGACCTTGTTTGCGATTCGCCACGAGAGTGTTTGCCTCGTCCCATCCGTCCGTCCAACTGTCCGTCATTAGTATCACGAAGTATTCCCTCTCTTCCTCTTTCGCTACTCTGCCGCAATCGTAGTTGGTAATTTGCGCGTTTGCCTTCCGACGCCGACGCCGACGCCGACGCCGACGCCGACGTTGTTTCTTCGATGCCCGAGCGTCGCCGTTCCGTTCGTCGGATCAACGTGTCCATCTCATACATGAATACAAAGCTTGAAGCACCTACATACAAGTATCATAATAAAAAAAAAAATTAAAAAATAAATAAATAAAAATAAAAATAAAAGTTGAAATTGCGGTGTCGTCGGTTTTCCGACGAGTCGCAAATATACACGGAGTATATTTGCTGTACACTATACTATCCCGTACTACGAATCTTTGGTATACTTTATCTCGGCTTTCGCAATTTTGCACTTAAAGGATGATAGTATTGCCGTACGGGTACAGTAGTTGTTGTGTGGGTGCATCGCGCGGTCGGACACTCGGTGCAAGGTACACGACCACGTGCTGATCTCCAACGACCCTCTCCCCTTTCCTTTCGACGTACGGCACGACTCTCTCTCTCTCTCTCTCGCTCTCTCTCTCGCGGTGCGAGCGTTAATGACACCCATAAGCCCACCGAGATGCGATCATCTCTCGAGGTGAGAAACTCTCGAGCTCGTGTTAACACCCCGGCGCATCACTTCGAGGTACATTCCCTCGTCGAGAGAGAGAATGTACGTTAGAAAATTATTTTTTTTTATTTATTTTTTATATTTAATATTAATATTTTAATATTTAATATTTTATATTTAATATTTAATATTTTATATTTAATATTAATATTTTAATATTTTTATATTTTTTATATTTAATTTTTATTTATTTTTTTTATTTACCTTTTATCACAAACAGAATACGAACGAGGAGTCGGAGATATTGCCTCTCATAATTCTCGGAGACCTTTCGACGTCGATACTTTTGTTTGAATACAAAAACTCTTCGTCAATGAAAGCGTGTCAATGATAATAATTTTTCGAGGTCTCCGAATGTATCTGACGCGAAGGTTAATTCGATCATTGTACAAAGAGTTCGGCATCGTGAAATTAAGGTTCATTGTTTAATGTTGAATATCGTTGCTGATTGTCGGTGACTAATGAAACGCGATGTCCGCATAGTGAAGAATAAACGATATGCCGAGTGCGTAACACTCATCATCGAGGACCTTCGCTCTTCGGCTCGTCAGAGCCGTTGAGCTTGTAAGAGTGTAGTAAAACGAGCGTAGAAGAAGAAGAAGAAGACGAAGAAGAAGAAGAAGACGACGCAGGAGACACGGTTAAACGCGAGAGAAAGAGAGAAGTCTGCAACGAAGAGTAAAGAGTATCGACGCAGAGGATTCTGGTGGTGCGGACGGTACAGTAGAGAAGGCGAGCGTAGAAGGATAAAGAAATGTTATGCGTACTACCGAGCGAGAGTATCGCTTTAACGAGTATCATCAATAACGCTAACGGACGTTGAAGACGATGGGGAGATAATAAAAAAATTTGAGAGAAATTTTTTAAAATTTGAGAGAAAAAAAAAAAAAACCACGCGTAACTTAAAGTAAAAGACCGATAAGCTTGGCGCTCACGAGCGAGCGTCGAGTGTTGGCATAAAGCTTGAGTGTCTCACGGTGCGCGCACGCGAGTGAGTGAATTTCCATTCGACAAATGGTGGTAATTAGCAAATTTGATTTAGGCGCGAATGAAGCCCCAAGCCGCGCGACACATTATGCGTCGAGACAGAGACGACGCTATTACCAATAATGCATACAATGTGCACGAAGAAGAAGGAGAAGCTTGAATGCTCCGAAATCGTCTTGCGCGCGCGGGACCATCGGTGTAATTATTATTCCCGTATGGTCGAACCCTCCAAAGAGTCCGAATTAGCTTTGTTAATGATGATTAATGACCTGAAGAAAAAAAAAAAAAAAAAAAAAGACGAAATCAAAATAACGCGCACCACGCCGAAAATTGATAGTTAAAGTGAATTGATGATTTTTTAAATGCCTCGATGTTTCGTTTGTTATTATATTTTTTTTTTTTTTGGTCGATCTTCGACGACAACGGTAACTGGGTGGAGGAGGTGGGGGAAGGGGGGGGGGGTGCAACTTTTGGTAAGCAAAAATGTTGCACGAAATATCCTGCAGGTGTAGATTCGATTTAACTGAGCAGGCACGCAAGCCCTTTGGAGAGCGGTAGAGCACGTGGATTTTTTTCATGTTTGTGCGGACAGGAATGAGAGGTTTCGAGCACGTATAGAAAATTGCATTGAGCTGCCGGGGCGGGGTGGCAGAATCGCGTCGGCGATGAGCCGACGAGAGACGCGCGCGCGCGCGGACCCCATACATTTGTGCGAGGGGAGAAGCGCGATTCTCTCTCGTGGGACGGGCTTGAATTTCGGTAATGACGCGTTGGCTACCGTGAGGGTGAGACGAGATATTCCGGGCGAACGGAGAACGGTCGGGGGGGGGGGGGGGTTGGGGTTGGGGGTTTCGAACGATGAAGGAAACGAGGAAGATAGACGAAAAAAATTAAAAAAAAAAAAGTAAGAAGGAGCAACCAAAAAAAAGAAAAAAAAATGCGAAACGAGGCTCGAACGAGAGAGGAACAAGCCAGACGGCAATGAGCGGACTGTGGAAAGAGGGATAGGAAGAAATAGCGCGATAAAGGAAGAGCGAGGTAAGGAATATAAGAAGCGGCAGAGGGCAAGGATAAAGGGTGTAGAGATGCAGAGAGAAGAGGATGAAGAAGAGGAGGAGGACAAAGAAGAAGAAGAGGATGAAGAAGAAGATGAAGAAGAAGACGAAGATGCAGGAGCCGGGCCCAACAGCAGCAGCAGCAGCAGTTAATCGGAGGGCATTATCTCAATCACGTAAAACGGCAAAATTGCATTTACCTTTTTAAATGAATATTTGGCGGTGGACGCGCCGACGGCGGCTGCAACGCGACTGCCTCGGCAAGTTTCGCCGACGGTCCGAAACGGGGCTATATTCGCTCGCTCTCGCTCTCCAGTCCGCTAAGTTAATTTACCGAGGAATGCCGGGTACCGCCCCTCAGCACGCTCCAGGACGAACAAGTATTGTCCCCTTCACTCGAGATCCATTGTGTCCTCGTCCGCGATATGTGCCAACGAGCGATGTCAACGACGATCGGTGAAATTCAACGGTGTAACATTGAAACTCAGACGTGCGCCGTCGTGGAGTCATCGGTGCTTGCGCCTACCTTGATGTCTCGTGCGAAAAAAAAAAAAAAAAAAGTGGTGACCGAAGTTAATGGAAATAGATTAACGTTCTCGACGATTGATATTTCCAAAAAAAGTTGTGGGCCGGTGATCGTAACGATTCGTATGCGAGCTCAAGACATCTTAAGCTAATGATTCGATGATGATGAGACTAGTTTTCTTGGATCTTCACCGATCGCACGCTCGACGAACTCGTCGCATGGCTAACAGATTTTTTCGAGCTCTCGATTCGTGCAGGGCATACCGTGTATGAGAGTCGAGTACTAGGGATAATACTTGCTGAGGGAGGGAGTCTCGCGGGGCGAACAGACCGTATCTCAGTATCTGATAATTGGAACGGTAATTACGCGATGATTAACAGAGATGGCTCCCGCGCATCGTGCACCTCCTCCAACGGGAGAGCGAGAGAGTGCGAGAGAGACAGAGGGAGAGAGAGAGAGAGAGCGAGAGAGAGACAGAGAGATCCTCTCTCGATCCCCTCGATCCCACTTGGCAGGATCGAGATCAAAGGGTCGAGATAGCCGCGTGTGCGCGGAGAAGAGAGTTACGCTTAGCTCGCCTCTTTCCTTCTTTCTTCCTCTTTCTTCCTCATTATTTCGCTCCCTCACCGTCTCGCTCGCCCCACTCGAAAATACCATTTCTCTCGGTCCTTTTATACTCGACGTGACGACGAACAATCAGTAACGACATCGTCAGCCGTACTCGATTAAAGATCGGAGAAAACGATTTTTTTTTTTTTCTTTATTTTTTTTTAGTTTTTTTTTTTTTTTTTCATCGTTCACGCAGTAATTAGAAACAGGCCTATACGAGACTTTGGATTAATTGAGTGTAAACCGAGCGATAAGCGATTGAAGGCAATATTTCTCGTGAGGAAGGGATCTTGCATTTTGGGAACTTGCGAAATTGGATTTTCACTGTGCATCGACGCTCGCGCCTTTAATTTTGATGCAAAGTACAAGTGTCGATAATAATGAGCAAATATTGCAAAGTCGAGCGAGACACATCGGCATACGCAATAGCCCGATGTTCGGCCGTTCAGAATAGTACTTTGCGATACTGGTACGGAAAAGCGGTCTTTCGGCGAAGGTTGCGAAGTTGGCTGCACAAGCCGGATCGAGAGCTACAGCGGCACGAGGCGAAGCCGTGTGAGGTTTGTAGCTCGAGAGGAGGCGAGTGCCGCTGACTTGCCAATCGCCGTCGGGAGACCGCTTTTTCGTACGAGTATTGCATACTACTTTTTGTGACAAGTGCAAAAAAATTCCCGCTCTTCGTGCCTGTAAAGTGCGTGCGAACAAATAGCCACAGTGCTGCCAGCTGAGTGTGTGCGGAAGTAGCTAGGATGTGATAAAAAGTGTGCAAAAAAGTAGCTAGAGTGTTAAAAAAGTGTGCGCAAAAGTTAGCTAGGATGAAAAAAAGTAGCTAGGATGTGAAAAAAGCGTGCAAAAAAGTTTTCGCGCATCCTCCGCTAGAAAGCGCCATTTTCGCCACACTTTACAGGCACGAAAAGCGGGACTTTTCGTGCACGTGTTACAAAAAAAAGTATATCTCTCGGTAACCGACGGTTAGCATGCCCGAGCGTGGTCATCCGACCGCCTAACCGTTAAACGTTCCGTTAATTAGTCCTTTCCTTGTTTTTTTTTTAATTTTTATTTTGATCCTTCTCTTACGTGAACCCTTCCGTTATGTTTTACGTCTCGCATCCACGCGTTTCTACGCGATGCCCTTTCCATCTAGAGGGGAATGCCCGATCCGATGCCTAATAATGCGCGGCCACGCTGTAATGGGGAGTAAACTAATTATCGAACTAGCTAGCTTTGCTGGTACGATATTAAAAAAGTGTGCGCAAAAGTAGCTAGGATGAAAAAAAAGTAGCTAGGATGTGAAAAAAGCGTGCAAAAAAGTTTTCGCGCATCCTCCGCTAGAAAGCGCCATTTTCGCCACACTTTACAGGCACGAAAAGCGGGACTTTTCGTGCACGTGTTACAAAAAAAAGTATATCTCTCGGTAACCGACGGTTAGCATGCCCGAGCGTGGTCATCCGACCGCCTAACCGTTAAACGTTCCGTTAATTAGTCCTTTCCTTGTTTTTTTTTTTTTTATTTTTTTTATTTTTTTTATTTTGATCCTTCTCTTACGTGAACCCTTCCGCTATGTTTTACGTCTCGCATCCACGCGTTTCTGCGCGATGCCCTTTCCATCTAGAGGGGAATGGCCGGTCCGATGCCTAATAATGCGCGGCCACGCTGTAATGGGGAGTAAACTAATTATCGAACTAGCTAGCTTTGCTGGTACGATATTTCAAGGGTCTCGCTGACAGCCGGTCGGAGCATCAAGGATAAACGTGGACGCGCCGATTCTGCAGCGCAATATTCACGTGCATTCGTCGAGTACAGTGTATTCCGATGCACGGAATCGCGAAGCGAATTCTGCGCCGTCACGCATAGTGTGTTTATACAATTCTACAATATAACATTCGTGCGCCTCGATTCTTCAATTAACAATTTTACCGTTCGCTACCACCGACTGGTTCTCCCGTCTTTTTAACATCCCGTTTCCTTACCTCAAATTCTATCGCCGTTCTGCCGTTCAGGCAGAAAATTACACGTCAAAATATCATTTCCACAGATATTACGACGATATTTATCGACGCCCGATTCAAGATACTCGCGCTAACTGCCAATACATTAAAATGTTAATAATCATTTCGAAGCATTGATACGAGAATTGAGTGAAAAAATTCAATGAAACGGAGGTTGTTTTATTTTTTTTTTTTTTAATTTTTGTTTTCTTCATTCGTCCAATAGATTTCGATAATTATTGTATTTTTTTTTTTTTTTTTTTTTTTTTTTTAAATCTTTCTCACCACTATAATTGTAAATTGATTTTAGAAAAAAAAAGTCAAAAGCCGCGACTCAATTCAGTGACCGCCTGAGGCATCCGTTGTTTCTTCGATCTCGTTTTTTTTTTTTTTTTTTTGGCCTCGGAGCTCTCCGGAACATGAGAACCGAGGCGACTCTCAAGCCGTTCTCTCGGAATGAAATATATGTAGAGAGCTCCAACGCTCACCTCGCGTTCTAATAGGAATAAACAATGTTATGAATTTAAAGGGGAGCCTGGAGCTTTGGCGCCACTATAACCCTATATTATCGAATTACTGCTCCGTGGTCTAGGGGCTTTCTCTCGGCTCCCCCCCCGCCCCCCAGCCCCCCTTTTTTTTCCTTTATTTTCTCTCTTTCTCCCGACGCAAGCCAAAAGACGACGACGGTGACGACGACGACGACGACTACGATTATGAGAGCAGGTCTACAGGTCCATCCTACTCGACACGAGAAGAGATACTCGCCTCGTAAACTTGGATATTAACGGTAGGACCGGCTGGGGCGTCGTTCACTCCCTTAGGAAATCTATTCGAGAAACGTCACGGGGGGGTGGGGGGGGCCCTCGAAATGTTATTTTATTATATCGATCCCCGTTCTCTTTGCACGACTGACACCGTGTTCGAACCGAAAAAGATCGATAGATACCGGCGCAAAATCGATTTCTCGTTTACTTATCGTTCGCACTGTCCGTAACTCTCATCGTTTATAATTGACATCTCTGTAAACCATCGATTTGTACTCTGTCGAAACGATCGGAAATATTGAGAACCGGTGATCGATCGGACTACGACGACTGAATCTCGGGGAACTTTCGGAGTGGAGCTCGACTGGATGTATAACAACTGAATACAGGACGTATGGATCTGGTAGAGTGGCCGAAAGTGGGAAAGGTCTCGATTTTATGCATAAGAAATCGTATTTTTGGGACTCGAATGGAAAATATTGCGTTGGGAGTAAAATAATTGTTATATTCGCGATCGGCGGGGAAAAATACGTCTAGTATAGCCTTGAAAAAAAAAAAAAAAAGAAACGAGTGACCAACGATTTTTTTCCATTTTTTCAGTCACCTTTGAAAAAACGACAATTTTTGTGATTGTCAAACATCGATATCTCGGCTTCCGACGGAGCTTGGAAAAATCCGAGGTTCCTCGTCGTGTTCTACGGGAAAAAAATACCTAGGATAAGGTCTTGTCCGAAATTCTAGAAGCGTTTTATCGGGCAGTTTCAGGATGTTGAAAAACGCGAAAAATTGACTCGAAAGCGGTAGCCGTGCAATTTTTTGAAGTTTTTTTTTTTTTTATGAATTGCCACATCTTTTGACGTATTTGTTTTTTTCGCGGAACACGAATCCGCTGGCTTTTTTGGGCCTAAACTACAGTGAGACATTGAAAGTCTCGATTTTATGCACGAAAATCGGTTTCAATTTTATGCGACATAGACATTTTTTTTACGTTACGAAAGATGTGCAAAGTATTTTTTAATTTGCACATTGTTTCCTGATTTATTGCAATTTCGAGCACAGCTTCCTCGAAGAAGAAGCTGTGCCGAAAAATTGTACAAGTACTTTGGTCTTGGTACTAAGTAACAATACTTAAAGTACCGAAAAGCACTTTGACACTTCAAGTACGTACATTACATACCAAATAAGTACTCATGTACTTTAAGTACTGACCAGCTCTGTTTGCAACAAACAAACAAACCTACAGTTTCCTAATATATTTATATATATATAAGACAATTTCATGATAAATCGCTCGAATAAGGCATTTTATGAATTCTTTACATTTAACATTTTTTTTCTTGTCCACGGAAAGGGATAACATTAATTGCTTTTGGATTTCAGGTGAAATTATTGCTCACCGAAAATGGAGAGTAGGTGGAAGAGAGGCGGCGAGACTTCCCCTGGTTAATAACCGGTCTCTCTTAATTAAATTAGGATTCTTATATCTATCGTGACCAGAGGCTGACCGCGCAGAGGCTAGCTATTTCTTCCGAGCTCGAGAGGGCGGAACCGAAACGCGAGATCTTCCCGACGAACACCACTACCGCTCGGCAAGCATTTGAATAAAAAGTGGCACAAATCTCCGCCCAGCTTTGCCGAAAAAGCGTCGAGCTTGAATGCGCATAAAGGGGTTTCAGCGTCCACGCCAGTCAAATGACCGCTAATTTTTTTAATCACCGCCACCCATTTGACTAAGGTGGAGCGTTCCGGCCTCCTTAGCCTCCTCTCACCCACATATCTCTGCACCATTCAAAAACCATCTGATGGTTCCAGAATTCCACCTTCTCAGCCTCCTCTCTCCGATGATTAATACATACGCGTTGGCATGCGATTTTAGCGACTGATTTGTAGTTTCCACGCCTTCGCGGCACGTCACAGCGATCTCGGGGCTGCCGAGCCTGTACCTCTTATACCCTACAGCTGATCGACGTCGTTTAGCTATACACACGTTATGGTCATTCCCATGCTATAACTATTACCACGTAGACGGACCTTCCTCACGAATAATATTCCCATCATTTCAAGCCTCTTTAACGATCGGTCAGCAACAGCCTCGTCTTTCCTTCGCTTATATGTATATATTTATTTTTCTCGACCGCTCGGAGGATCGTTTCCTCGTCATATATTTCTCACATTTATATATATATATATATATATATATATATATATATATATATATATATATATATATATATACGTACGAATTCATATTACGAGCGAACCTCGTCGTTTGCCTATGTGTTTTAACTTTCTTCTGTTGTTTATTTTTATTTTTTATTTTTTGCTCCAACTTCGATATTTAAGAGGGCTAATATCTCCGCATAGTCTCATCGCACACGCCTCTTCTCTCCTCTGTATGGAGGACCTCTCTTGATGTTCCTTGAGAAAATGACGCTCGGGTTGAATGTTCGTTTTATTTTTTCGACCGACTGCACACCAGCCTACATAACACACTGTTAATATCCTCAAGAATCCCGCAGTTATGCCGCAAGTTAATTGCGTTAAGATACGAGACATCCGAAGCGTTCGAATAATTTACGATGCGTTGTGACTCGAATTCAAATTTCTTCAGTTTCATAGATGAATTTTTTTTTATTTAAAAACTGTCGTGCCTTGTGAGACTTTATGAAATTCATGATAATGCGTGGCGCTTATAATATCAAACTACATGAATATATATATATATATATATATATACATTGTTGCGTTCTCGTTTGCGAACAAATAACGCGCTTATTAGGTTTTGGAGCGGATATTATTAGTACAATCGCAGCTAAATGTCTCGAGCAAGAACAGTCAAACGTCTGTTCTCTCTGAAAGTCCGATGAAAACACTTGTCATCTGGTCAATCGATAATCTGTACGTTTGTCATTTGTCATAACGAGCTATTCCGGTCATCTACGCAATGTCGTGTATCTCGCTCAATCCTCATCTCTATATTCGCTACAATATATAGATATGAGAAAAGTGTATACACATGAGAATACACATGATGTATACACATGAGGCTGTATTTTCATACCGACCGGCCAATCAATGAGAAAAAATGTATAAGGCACAGATACAGTACCATGCCCGGATATACAGTAGCACCTCGATTATCCGAAGCTCGATTATCCGAAGCATGGCTCCTTTTATCCGAACGCTCGGTTATCCGAACGTTAGCGTGAAAGATTATAGTACATTGTTGCCTATCCGCGCTATCCGCGCCTACTATCACTAAAGCGGCTTCGAGATCTCGCTGCTCAAAAGCTCGTGGCCGGCGTTCGGCAAGCAAAGTTTGACAACTTTGTTATTAAAAAAAAAATAGTTGAAACAAGGTTTCGTTGTTGAAAATATTTAATTAATAATATTATTTAATATATATGCACTGTGATTTTATTTATCGATGTCTTGTTTATATAGGTCTTATGATTCGCGTAAAAAATGTGCCTCGCGATTATCCGAACTGGGCCCGGTCCCGACGGGTTCGGATAATCGAGGTTCTACTGTATGCAGATTATGCAATTTTTATTGTTTTATTGCTCTCAACATATTTTTTTTCCATTAGCTTCAGTAATTAATACACACGGCTGAGCATTACGTATTCCCAACATTTTTCGTAGATCTTTGTGATCGAGTTTACACACACACACACAGAGTCGTGAGGCGCAAATTTGAATCTCGTGCCTCGACATTGAAACTACTCAAAGTGCACAGTTACACAATTCGAACGTTCGCTTCCTGAAGTTACTTATTCGTCGTTCGTCTCTCGATCCTTTCGATGCGAGTAGGCAGCCGCACGTAGGATGCAGTCAGTGGTATATAATGCTTGCGCTCTCACCTTAACTCCGGCGTTATTGTCGTATCTCTTTACTCGTAACGCCTCGCTTGGATCGTAACTGCAAATCTTCGAACATACGAACGTACGATCGAGTTATACAGCCTCCGGTCAGCCGAGGCTCTCGAATTTCTCAAAGTATACGGCTCCGACACTCCGATACTTATTCTTCTTTGCTCTTGGTTCCGTTCATCGTTTATTTTAGTGGGTTATACACGCGACGGTAACCACCGTCGTTAGCTCATCCACCTCTCCGTCGGAAGGTCCGATGTATACCCCGGTAATAATCCATAACGCACAGTGTCTACACACGCGCGCGCGCGTGCGCGCGCGGCCGCGCGAGGAGAATGCAGATCGTCAGCCTCCCTCATCTTCACCGGCGTAACGACTGTCGCCCTCGAATTCACCCAACAAAAGAGAATACGGAGGAGGGAATCGTCCCATCGATGTTCCACGGTTCGCGGATACTCATAAATATATTCACGCGTCATGCGAGCACGAACGACGCTAACGATAATAAATAATCGAGAAGCCACCTTAAAATCACATACTCCACATAGAGGAATATCGGTAGTCGGTAACTCCCCGAAGCTCGGTAATTTTATCATATTTTTACTTGTTTATTTATTATTTTATTTTATTTTATTTTTTGTACGAGACAAATGATTACTTTATCACTATTGTTATTGCTTTATTATTTTATTATAACATGCCGCTTTCAGTGTGGGGAAAATGATTTTTCGACAGCAAGTGACCTGGCGTGAGTGCTGTGATCGCTTCGCTCAGGCAGCAAATCTCTCACACTCGGCGAAAATCACGCACTCTCCTACCTTGCAGCATAAGATACTATTTCAAACCAGAAGTGCACTATTCTGTAAGACTCGATCGATGTAACAGGCTGTCTAGAAACACAAAACGAAATTCCATAGTTCACAAGTTTTCATAGTTAATGCACAGTAAAAAATAATTTCGTAAAAATAATTTTGTTAAACAAGTGACAAACTCGTTTGTTGACGTTTGAATTATAAAAACATGTCTTTTTATTTCCTCCGCCATTAACAATTTTAGTTTGTACCTTCGTTGGTAAAACTCGAAACCGTACGGTGGGATCGATAAAATTGACAAATAAAGAATTGTGGACTTTTGTGGACAATAAATTGTTGTAAAAAGTACAAAAATTTTTGTTACTGTGTACCTGAACAGGTTCTACAGACGCATATATGAAAAAGATCGATTTTCATAGTGTCGACTGGAGCTGAACGCGAACTTTGTGCACCGATGGACATTTATGCTTATCGAACATTATTGCATCGTCCATACGTTTGAAGAGTCGAGCTCCACAATTATTGCGGCCGATGTTCATGGCTCTTAATCGCTCCGATGAGGAAAAAAAAAAAAAGAAAAATTTTTATCGTACACTCATCCAGCGAACGTTATACTATGAGTATACCCGAGGAGTGGCTCAAAAACGAGGTTGAAGAGAAAAGAAAGGGGGGTGGGGGGGGGGGGGGGGGCGCCGTTCCGAACGGCGATGGCAGGTGGTGAACGGTGTGAGGACCACCCCGTGAAAGCAATTTCGCTCGATCGCTCAAGTTCGAACGTCCGAGCTCACCGCGTCTCGATTTGTGCGTCCCGATTAATGTACACACTAGAACATCACTGCCTCGAACACTCGGATTCCCCAATGTTTCCCTCGACACGTATACTGCAATCGGAGCAAAATCCCATCGGAGTTTTTTTTTTTTTTTTTTTTTGTGATGAAACATAAAATATCGAGAGACTAATTTAATAACTCCGTGTTTTTATGAAATAGCCTATGGAAGCGTTTTGTATAATAAGCGGAAATCGTGATAGTTAAAGCAAGCATTTTACCATATGTGCCTAATGAACGGTAAACCAATATAGTGAAGATAATAAATGCCTATTTAGAATGTGCAGATGCCGAGAATAATTCCATCGGATTGTCACACGAAACAGGCTAAGCTTATGTATGCATATGTCGACTTTGAAAAAGCTGAAGGGCTTTCTCGATATCATTTTGCACATTAGATAACGTAACGTCCTTCTGATTTTGGCCTCGAGTAAACCGACCGTAAGACTGTCTCGCGTCGTTCGCTCCTCCGCAACGCCCAATGCATTATTTGACTCCTATAATTTTGCAATTCGATAATATATATTATACTATATATAATATAAATGTCGTATATATATATATCATATACTGTATATAATATAAATAATAAATCGATATAATATAAATGTATAAGAGAAAGTGACGCGTCTCGCCACTATTGCATTGTTAACTAACGATACGATCGTTGCTAATAGTTTTTTTCAAGACAATTCCTCTTCATTGGGATTTTCATTCCCTTAACTGCACCCTGTCCTACATCTTGGTGAACAATATGAGATTGCGCTACATGCGTGTCGCGGAATCGTTTTCACCTCTTCCAATTTCTCCAGTTCCCTTGGAACGTATTTAAGGTATCATTGAATTTCTCGTTTTCACGCAAGCCACCACCATTTACGCATGCGAAGCTAATCGTCGTCGAGAGGTAAATCGAGTGTACGAGCTTTGCGAGCAAAGATCCGTGGAAAGCCTGATGGTTTCGTTGTCGTTTCTGTTCGTTTATTTTTCCGAGAAACATTTTTCACATTCTACCGTTCGTAGAACGGGAAAAAAAAAGTCATCGTCGTCGTCGTTAACAACATTGTATATGCTGAACGACTCCCCTTCGCTTCTTAAGATACGAACGTATATGACTTTGTGCCATTCGTGTTTGTATAATGTTATGTTTCGTGCCGTTTTTGTGTTTTTTTTTTTTTTTTTCTTTTCGCGAGGTCATCGTAGCGAGTCTCGTGAACTGTCTTCGAAGTGTCAGGAATCACGAGACGACCACGTTCGACAATAATATCATAGCCCCCGTGAGTAGTTCTCCGAGACGTATTTAATTTATGTGTTACCTGAGGCGACACGGCGTGTGGGTGTCGAAACCCGGTGTGCACGACGGGAGCCCGCGGGAGCTCGCGACCCCGTATGTGCGCGCACACTGCCGTCCTCACTCTTCCTCCGAGAGTCGTGCTTAGCGGTCCCCAGCAGAGACACGCAGCATCAGCCAAATCTCTCGATAAGGTTGTCCGATGCTCACTTCGATCACAGAAACGCCAAAGAAACATTCCATTGGACACCAATTCACGGATTGTCGGTGGATTTAGTCATTAACAGTTTCTCATAGCACGGTACCGTGCGAGGTTAAATGAAATGAAATGAAATTCGGAACCGTGGGAAACATATCAGATTTGTTTGTTTGTTTGTTTGTTTTTTTTTTTTTTTTTTTATCAGTCAGGAATCTACTTCAATGTACTCCAATTCGAGAATGCAAATTTTATCGGGCGTTCATTTATCCGTCGATCTCGACTCGCATTAATTTTAATTCCCAGAGTGTATTCGCTGCGATACGCATGTATGGAAAATTTCTCAAGCGTTCGTTTGTATTGTATTCGTACGTATTTCTCGGATATGAGGAGATCGAATTTGTGCGCTACGAGGCTCGGTTCGCGCGTGGACCGCATACGGATTCTCAACGGGGCGAAGTCGCCTCGAGCTCGTGTGTGTACGACGTCTTTTTCGTATTGTGCGACGGTGTGGAGGGGCGTGCTGCCTGTCGCATTTGAATGGGAACGACAGTCGTGCATCAGTCGCACCATGATCCCGCTCGGGGAAAAACGAGAAAGCTAAGAGTATATTCTTATGTCGGCTAAGAGGTATAGAAGTGGGGCCAAAGCATCGCATATAACGCCCCGTACCCTGTAGCATTAACGCAGAGTACCCCTGTCTTTTTGTCCATACAAACATAAGCTCGCAAAGTTATCGGCCCATTCGGTACTCCCGCCTCTACCCCCGTGGCGATCCCGACCGTTTTTCATTCAACTTTTGTACAGGCCAAGCCTCTCACCTCTTCGTTCGGAGACTCCCGATCGAACTTCACTCATGAGCGCGACGAGGAATCTTCCGGCGCTCACTAATGTTCGTTCCTCCTTCTCTATTTGCCTTCATCCTTCCTCTTCATTCGGCTGTACGGCGCCACGGGGAGTACAAATTGGCTGTCCCGCCGACGAAGTTCATTCGAGTACCGTACCTCGTAGATTCGTCGTGTCGAGGCTGTAGCTCACGCGTGACTACATTCTCTTTTCTTTTGTGTCAAACGAATTTTTTCGAAGAAAAATTTCGGCAGCCGTGGTGATCAAATTTCTGTACACAGAAAAAAAAGGTTTGGTAAGATCAAACACGATTTGTTTGAATCAACCTAATGAGGCGGTTTAGTTAAGTTGAATGCAAAGTTAGATCAGCATCAAAAAAATCATTTCATTGTCCCAACTAAGAATACGCTTGATCGAACTGAATAGTCAATCAATATCGAAAAGACACTTTTGTTCGAAACTAACATCTAGTCACACAAATGAAACAATATTTGGCCCAACTCAATTTGGAGTCGAGTCCCAGTACTGTTATTTACGTTATTTGTTACCAATTAGTTTCATACATGTACACAGTAAAAAAAAAAAGGTGTACTTTTTACAAAGAATTATTGTCCACAAACGTGTTGACAAATTTTTACCAGATCCTTCTCTCAGTGTACGTTCAAGTCAAAGTACTATACACTGTAAAAATGAATTGTAAATTGAATGTACTGAAAATGTAAACTTGCTTGCGTTACTTGCATTAATTGATCATTAATGTGCTCTTATTGTAAAATAAAAATACGAGACATTAAAATTACAAATATTATGCCTGAAATTTACAAAAATTTCCATTAAAAGCACAAGTTATATTCTAAAATTGCAACGCATATGTATTTGAAATTTCAGAAACAGTTTACGTAAAAAAGCTTCCAATACCGTTCGTTAAGTTTCAAACAATTTTTTTTTTTACAGTGTACCTTCTGTACGGTATACACGATTAAATCGAAAAAAGTTGTTGATTTAATGCATTTTTGGTTCACTTTGAACCAACGTTGTAGTCGCAGTAACTGCTGTACGTAATCGACACAACCACACCAGTTGTATCGTTTCAACAAGCGTGCAGTCTGTTTAAATGCGCCCGGATTGATTTCAAACCAATTTTCCGTGACCGCAGCTGTGAGGTTTATATTACCAAACCTTCTTTTCGGTGTATACGTAAAATTTCGAAAAAGCTGTTGAAATGAGCTCCGAATGGAATTAAGCAAGAAGTGTACTTCGCCAATATACTATAGCTATGCATATCGGTACAGTAAGTTGAGTCATGCATACACTATATGATATACAGGGGCCGAATGGGTATAGGTGCAATTCACTCTAATTCCGTGGTCCACGGTGATTTCGGCTATCTCGCGTAATCGGCCGGGTCCGCCTCGCGCCGCGTCGAGAGTGGCCCGTGGTACACACACACACATACACACACGCACACACACACACACACATGAGAAACCCCGACCGAAAACGCGGCCGCGTAATGGGATGGAATTAAGAGGAGACGTGCCCTTCGCTAATCTATTAATTCCTGCACGCGAGATTGCATCGGGCGTCGAAAGAAACGAGTTTTCACGATGCATGAGGGCACGAGGGCGGCGAGGAGGATGAGGGCATAAGCCGAGAGAGAGAAAAAGATGGGGAAAGTGAACGAGTAGGTCTCTCGAGAGCAATAGAGGGAAAGGGTAAAAGTAGAGTGAGAACTCGTGTGTGCGATCGTAATATCGTATACACGCGAGAGGCCCTCGACCTCGCCAAGCATATCTGCTGCATAAAAGAAAGTCCTACACACGTAGCACACACATATATGTGCGTACTTCGCAAGGCCCTGTGCAACTCTCCCCATCGAGATTCATCGTTGTCTCGTTCGACACGCCGAAAAGTCGACGCTTTCAAATTTGGCATCGATATTATTCGTGCGCAACGATAAAACTGAAGAGTTCTGCAAGCGAATTGACGAACGAACGTTGCAGAGACGAAACACTCTGAAGACAAGCGTGTTGCCAAGTGTGTTAAATGAACTAACAACACACATATTACATGTGTCGCGCCAACCAAATGCATCAATGAAATACGTGTTGATAGGCTTGTGTGTTGAAATAACACGCTTGCACTGCATCTTTCCTGGATTCTCTGTACAACACACTTCTCAGTGTTTTGCTGTAGAACACACTTATTGGAATGCACGTTATGCGTGTTGTTTCGACGCTTTTACGACCGAGCAACTTTATAAAACGCTATTACGAACGACTTTATAAAAGAAAACACTAGGAAATCAACACACTTGCATATGCGTTTGATTCAATCGCAATATGACGGATTCGTATATCGCGCAGCACGATCATGGACAGACCGCCCGATATTTTCAAGTGTCGTATGTGGTATTTTGAAGCTACGGCTGATAATCAGCTATTACGAAACGCGTCGTTCAACATCATAGATTTGATGCGTCGTTTAAAGTGCACCGCAACGAATCTGTATGTGGGGCCACGTTTGCAAATTGAAAGTCTTTCAGGCAGCAAGTGTTTCGAAAGCATCCTCACGTCGACATTAACGGAGAAACTGCAAATATCCCGGATGCGGACGGAGATTACGAGGTTGTCATAGAAGGTAAATCATTGTAATTAATATGTAAGATGATTCATAGCCGGTGCAGCCTCATTTCTTTTCGACACCCACGCACTACGGTACCAATTTTCAACATGTGTCGGAGGATGGGAGGGGGGGGGGGGGGGGAAGAGGGTGAACACGCCTACAATCGTGTAAAACGTAACGACATGCGTGAATGAGTTTGAAGCGTGTTGAAACAATGCACTTAATGCGTGTAAAATTTAGACACTCTGACATGTGTTGAGAATCAAAACACCTTGAAGCGTGTAAAAAGTGACTGCACGACTTACACGCCTAAAGCGTGTCGAAAAAACACGCTTGTTTCTAGAGTGAAGTCAATCGTTCTGCGTAAATTCATTGCAAATTGGATTAAATTTGAGCACTTACGCTCTATGATTCAATCGAGTCAACGTCACTGTTGGAACTCGTCGCAATAGTTGTGAGTCAGAGCGAGGCTCGCAAGGAATTCGAACGGGTCGACGGTATTAGGAACGACAACGCAGACCAACGGGAGAGTAGGCGAGGCGCGAGAGACTGCGTCCCAGTCTCCGTGGTCCCTTATCGGCTCCGAGAGAGTGAACATTTGTCCGCCGTCGTCTTATCATATAGCTACTTATACCACTCGGGACCGCGGTGCAATAAGTAAACGCATCGATCTTGCGCCGCATGTCGACGGTTCGTGGCCTGTCTTACGGTGCCAGAAAACGTCCGAGTTCTACTGGAATCCTGACCGCGCCGATAATGCACCGTGCCGAGTCAGTCCACGCTCCGACCGCGATACGGAGAAATTCTCCGTCTACGATTAGTCGAAGGGAATTTTCTTGTCTCTCGTTACCCGGTGGCGCCAGCGAGACACGATTGGAATTTTACGCACTCGTTTAACTTGCTGCTTTAGCTTGTTTCTGTTTATCTTATCGCTTTACCTAATTCCTCGTACCCATAGTTAATAGCGGTTTATGAATAACGTCTCTACACGGTAAAAAAAAAAAAAAAAAAAAAAAAAATGTGTACTTTTTACAAAAAATTATTGTCCACAAACGTTCACAATTTTTGATTTGTCATTTTTTTTTTTTTCAGTTTTACGAACAAAAGTACGAACTAAAAATCGTCAATGATACGGGAAATAAAAGGACGGGCTCGTATATTCAAATATAAATGACAAACAAGTTTGTCACTTATTTAACAAAATTATTTTTACGAAATTTTGCATTTCGATTTTACGAAATTTTGCATTTCGTTTTAACGAAATTTTGCATTACGATTTTACGAAATTATTTTTTTACTGTGTACGACCGTCTTCGGCAGAGATCACCTTCATAATGATCTTTTTCATTAATTTTACGATATATTGAAGGGGATGAAAATGTTGCGATTTGAAGATCAATTCGGCACACGATTATCCTCGACACACAAATTGTCTATGGAACGACACATGAGCGTACAGTGTTCCGAGGGACTCAGGGAGGTTCACCGTGACTATAGTTGCGAGTGATGTCATGAGCATCAACACCGCGAGAGAGAGAGAGAGAGAGAGAGAGAGAGAGAGAGAGAGAGAGAGAGAGAGAGAGAGAGAGAGAGAGAGAGAGAGCAGCCGACAGCGGATCGGGCGCTCGGCGCTCATTACAATGATTGGCAGATTCAATTAACGAACGGCGAACGAGCCGTGGTCTCCTCGCCGCGGGTTCGACCCGGCTTAACCTCGGCTAAATATTATTAATAATAATCAGCTCATTACCGGCTCCATTAATTATCCGATGCTGTATGGTAGCCCCTAGCGGGACAGCGCCACATTTCGTTCCTAGGGCCGGCCCTCAATGTGTTTCTCGACAGATTCATTTTTTTAATATTCTTTTTTTTTAATTTTTTTACTCACGTTACCATAGCATTAGCGTCGGCGTAAGAATCCCACCCCTCGGTGAAGACGCAGAAATATTCAAGGTCAGTCTCATTTCTCATGTCTCCCGAGAGTCGCGAAGGAGTTCCGAAGAGAGAGGAAAAAAAAAAAAAAAAAAAAAAAACACTCTCAACTCAGCGTGCGGAGCGCGTCGATGATCTTTCGGAGAACAGACCCATCGACGCCATTTTGGTACCGGCTGCCGAGCTTCGGAGAGGTCTCGCTGACTTTGCTAGGGTCGAGGAGGCTCGAAGAGCTCACGGCGGTATACAATATTAATCCATTTAACGAACTCATTATCGGATGAGATATTCCGAGCGTTTACCGTGCGCAGCGCGCAGCGGCGGCTGCTCACGCGGGGCTACGTGCACCATGTGGTAAAGCACGGGGATCGGCCGCGTGAACGCTTCGACCGACGCGCCGAAGGGGCTCCGGGTATATTAGCGGTTGGCACCCCTGCGGTTTGATTTACGAACGCGCGCTAACGAGCCGCGGAGAGCTGCGCCGCACGGCAAAATCGGCATGTAACCTATGGATCTACGGTATCGAGTGTGACGTCACATGCGTACTCGGGAGAAAAAAAAAAAAAAGAAATTCGTTAAAACAGTCCATCCGCGATAACACAATGATGGAAGCGCAACTATCGAATTATTAACTTCGGAGACGATTTTTTTTTTTTTTTTTTTTTTTTTTTCAAAGACCGATAGGCAAAAATGTCAACGGATAAACGAGGCTGACTTATTGCGAGTCTCTGCTGTACGTTTCTATTAACGATCGGGAATATCTGGTTATCGTCTAACATATCTTTATCGGTCATAATACAGATACATATATATATATATAGTCGCTAACGCGATAAAAACTTACGAGTTCGTGCCAACCAGTTAACAGAATCCAGTTTACTCGATCGCGATTTGAGTTTCGCGTGTTAATAAACATTACTCATAATTACTAACGATCCTCGATTCTCCGCGGCGCTTGGTATCGACAAATAGGTACAGCGGGGCAAAACAGAACGCCGGCCAGAAATTGATCATTTTTTTTTTAAGATATAAAAAAAAAAAAAAAAAAAGGTCACACCTCGAAGAACACGGGTTCGTTTTGTTTCGTTACCTCTCCTACGGTCGAAGACCGAAGCTTATATCGATACGCGAATACGGAGTTAACAATGTTTCAGGACTTTGTTTATAATTGGCTCTATGAAGCGGATTGAGGGAAAGGAAGGGGGGGGAGGGGGGTGGGGAGGCGATATGACAGCAGGATTGTTATAGATGGGTGAAAAGAGAGTAGGATAGAGAGAGGTCGCGGTTCGTCGAGAAGTCCCGAGGCCCGCAAGCCGGGATGAAGAGATTTACAATGTTCCTGGCCGTAAAATAATCAATAAAATCTGAGCAATGTAAAGAAACGGACGTGCGGTGATGATTTAGTACGGAGCGCCGGCTCCGCGCCGGGTTACCATCTTCTCGAATCTCTTCTTCTTCTTCTTCTTCCTCTTCTTCTTCTTCCTTTCTCCCTATCGTATTCTTTTGCTTCGCAACCCTCCGGGCTCTCCTTGACGATTCGCTCGCTTCTCCTTTTGTCGTGTCCGAGAGACGCCGGGGCGTAAAGATCCTTGGGGGGGGGGGTTACGAGTCTTTTTGGAATTTTAATGGGAATTTAACGCGGCGGCTCGCTCGCAATTATATTCTCAAATAGATGAACCATCAAATCGGGTATAGACTATTTAGAAGAAAAAAAAAAAAAAACACAAGCGCGATACAATTTTCCAAATTATCAAAAATTTCGCGAATTCTTTTTTTTTTTTAAACTCTCAGACTGTCGTCATGTCAAATTTTGTTTAGTCCACGAAATAATTCCTCCGATTGGCAAGGTATTTATCGAATAGAGAATCATCGAGTCTCGTGCTCTAATGACGGATTTACTATTTCCTTCGAATCGTCAGATTTCCTTTCGTATCAATATTATATTGCCGAGTTGGTTGGTTGCCCAACGCCCTACAATTCGCACACTTTTATTCGCGGCGCGAACGCAAAAAGTGCACCCTCGAGGTGTGCAGTTTGCGAAACCAATGAGAAATAGTGGGTCGCCCGAAGCTCTCTCGGATGTACATGGGAGCCAAAAGCGAGGGGGGAGAGCCACCAAGTGGTGACGAATTTACGAGCGCCGCTCTTGCGAGCTGCCTCTTCCGAGAGTGGAGAACGATAAAGTAAATCTGCTTCGGGCACCGTTGTGCGGTGCCTTCAACTCGAAACAATCGCTTCTTGGCCCGCGAAATAAGGAGCAAGATCCCAGAGAAAGGAGGTTAAACGAGCGGACGAGCGAGCGAGCAAGCGAGCAAGGAACCGGTCGATCGCGAGAGAATGCGTCCACCCGTGAGACTGTGGGGATCAAATTTTGCTTGATTTAATAGTGACTCTCGGCAACGCTCGAAATTCATTCTACCTTTGTTACTCTATCAATTTTCCTCACTTTATCGGTTATCGATGCTATGTAGACGCGCCAAATTTATAACTAAGACATTATTATTATTATTATTATTATTATTATTATTATTATTATTATTATTATTATTATTATTATTATTATTATTATTATTATTATTATTATTATTATTACTGTTGTTGGAGTGTAGCTAATGAAAATGATTTAGATCGAACGCAATCGGGAGATAAACTAATTAAGACATGTTACCAGCCAGACATTCGAGAGGGGTATTTTTATGTGGAATTACGTGCGGATATTTACCGCAGTAAGATTATAGTAGATAGGCGTATGCGATAGCGATACACTAATCGAGAACTCAAACAAGAATTCCACGCATCGCCGGCGCCGGTTGGCTGCCGAGCTGTTCAGTAAACGCGCCGGAATATATAAGGTGGACATAAACCGTCCTCCTCCGTCGAGTGCGCGGCTGTTCGACGAGGGACTCGGCATAGGAGGCCACCGAGAGAGGGGCAAGCGAAGTGGGGTCTATTTGTTTTTTTTTTTTTTTTTTTTTTTTTTCTCGAGAAAAGGGTGGCTCGAGAGATCCCAGGCGCCGATTGGCCGACTCATTATGCGGCAATTAAGCAACATGGCGCTACCGACGCTTTAGTTCGTGCCTCTTCCACGTCGCTAGTTGCCGGATCTTCGGATCGCTTAGCCGCTTTGACCCCTTTCGACTTTGCTTTCAATCAAGACAAAAATCATTGGTTCGAGAATTCATTTAGATTTTTTCGAAATATCTATCCTAGAGTGAATATTCTTTGGGCTCTTTTTTTTTTAGATCTAATTCATTATACACTATATTATATGAAGAATAAGGAATGCATGGATCGTATTTTATAGGCGTGTCGAGTCAAATTGATATCGTGTCCACTCAACGAATCGTTACGGTGATGTGCACGCTAATGGCTTAAAAATCTTACGTGGGTTAAATCCTTATCGCAATCAGTTCTTCTTAGTCTCGGAGAATGTTGGATTCTTGAATGTCGATGTAGCCTGTTTGTACAGCGGATTGTCGCCCTGAAGGAGATCAAACATAAAAACGGTAACGATAGAGGTTTGTCATTTTTATAAAAAAAAAAAAAACACTTAATCAAAGAGACTGCAATTTTTACCCGATCCCACTTGGCCATAGCGCGATCTTTTTCGAACTTGGCGTACTCCCTCCTATCGTGAGCCATCAATAACATTTTCCAGATTAATAGAATCAGAAAGCCGAGAATTACTGTGCTTATTATAACTCCGATGGCCACTCCTGTAATTGAATAAAAAATATCAGTATACAACGTACTCTTCGGTACATAATTCATTATTTGTTCTCCAATTATATTGTTAATTTACCCAAAACATTGACTGGAGTCGGACAGTCGCGTTCCTTCTGGACATCTATCTCAAATATTTTGATGTCACCACTGATACTATCTCTGGGCAAATGGTACTTAAAAACGAAAGTGCAGCCGGCATCGCCGGGAGCTCGACAAATTCGAGCTCCCGTTATCGCGTCTTTTTCCGGATCTTCCTCGACCTTATCGACCTGCATATCAGAAGAAAATCTTGCATTAATAAAATTTCCATTTACCAAACTAATACATGAAATGAAATAGGAAATATGTGTCTACGAACAATATTAATTATATGATGGCACGCAGAGCATCCGCTCTTGGCGAGCGGTCCAGCGTTGTAAGCGAAGCATTCAACGCAGTCCTTCAATTCCTCGCAACGTTGTCCAGGGCATGTCTACGAATTCCATAATGAAATGTCACATCAGAACGATATTTTAGTTTCGATATACAAGAGAAGTATTCTTCAAACCTTCGTATCTCCCCAAGTGCAAAACTCACGGAAATCAAGTACCTCTTATTTTGAAGAATAAAGTTCATACTCCAATACTAATGGTGGCTTTTTTTTCGTACTTTTTTTTTATATACTGAGATATGAAGCTCAAAAAAAAAAATCAGCAAAGACGACCTTTGCTTAAATAGATAGTAAAAAAAATGATCGTACAGGACACTCCTCGCAATATTGTCCGGAGTAGCGAATTCTATCCTTCTCCTTGCAGTGGCAGCTTCCGCAAATGCAGTCGCCGCGACCGCTGCAAATCTCGGTGTTACCGCCTGGTGGTGTGCATGTGCTGTTAGTTTCCTTGCAGTCGCATGTTTCGCCGCCCCATCCAGGTAGGCAATTGCACGTGCCGCATTCGCACTTACCACGTCCACCGCAGACCTAAAAGAGGGTGGTGTGCCGGTGAAAGAGATACCCCGAGATGAAGAGAAAATAAGAAGAGAAGAGAGATGAAGAAAAATAAGAGAATATGAAGTAATAAGAGTCAGTCGGAAGGTGAACACTTAAGGGTACCTAACGTACAGTACTGCCCGTGGGCTAAGGGATAGGCATGAGAGAAAAGAGCAGATGCATCTCAACGCCAAGCCCGATGAGAGCAAATAAACGAATGGATATACAAGTACCCGAAGCCTCTTGGCACCAGGTAATAGAACGCGCGCCTGTAAATAACTTTGACTAACAACTGCACGGTAGACACTCTCTCGGTATTTTTTACCTCCGCAAGAACATTGTCGGCTGCAGTTGCATCATAACAATAACAGCGAATATCAGTGATGTTTTTTTTTTACTCACTAAACCGCCGCTTCGCTTGCAAGAGAAATTGTCACACTGGCAGTACTTCCCGAAGAATACTTCCTGAGGATTTGGTCTGTGAGCGCAGTCGCATACACCGCACTTGCAGACACCGTGCCCACTGCATACGATTGTCTCGTTCGCCGGTTTACAATCCTCCATCGATGCGCTACCGGCCTCGTTCCCTTTGCACTCGCAATGCTTCCCGTAAAATCCTTCGTTGCAGGTGCACACACCACACTCGAGACTACCACTCTTTTTGCACTCATCTGCGTTAATTGTGTTGCCCTAGAACAATCAATCCTTCAAGCTCCGAAAAACTTATTTCCTTATAAAAAAAAAAAAAAATTCTTTTCGCGCGTGCATGAAAAGAAGATGTAATTTTTGTGCATACCGGATGTCCTGGTTTATCGCAAGGGCAGTCGCAGATTAGTTCCAATTCTATCGTGAGACTCTCGTTTACTCCTCGGGGTTTTATGTGCAAAGTTTGACTCCACTCTGCCGGATCTTTCGGGCATTCCACCGCCTAATGAATAACACAAAACAATGCAGAGATATTATTATTATTATTATTATTATTATTATTATTATTATTATTATTATTATTATTATTATTATTATTATTATTATTATTATTATTATTATTATTATTATTATTATTATTATTATTATTATCATCATTATTATTATTATTATTATTATTATTATTATTATTATTATTATTATTATTATTATTATTATTATTATTATTATTATTATTATTATTATTATTATTATTATTATTATTATTATCATTATTATTATTATTATTATTATTATTAGCAAGTTGTGGCACATGCACTTTGCGCCGTCGCTATGAATTATGAAATGTAGAAAGCGGAAATTTGAATTTCCGGAGTTTTATCGGAAAAACGTCACTTCCGGTTTTCAAATCTCATTTCTCGCCCGCGACTGACGTATTTCGGATATGAAGCCACTTTCGGTCGAATAATGAGTTTTTGCACAGGACGATAGTGCGCAGCACTGTTGTATCCCTATTATTGTTCCAAATTGATAGAATAGAACCAAAATAAGTATATTAGGGGAACAGTTATCAGGATCTCAGAGGTCTCCGGGGCCGTCCCCTGGATACTTGACAATCGAAACAAACAAATGATCCGAACAATTATCGAAAGGATATAGAGGAATATTATTTTTGATTTATTTTTGAAAATTGAGCATACCTTTAGAACGATGTCAAATTCGACGACATTGCCAACTCGAAGCCCTCCGCAGTCTCGTCTCTCCTTCATGTCCCCGTTTTTGTCCAAACACTTTGAGAAGTATCGAACGTCCATAAACTTTGGTGCATCATCGGTCAACTCGACCGAGTCCACTAATTTCTACAATGAAAGCATTTTCTTACGATTGTTGTATTTGTTAACAGTTTGATCCCGAATATACCATGTTTGCCACTTTGTGAAACAGCTATTTAAAAAAAAAAAAACATCACCTACAAATTTAATAGAATTTTAATCTAAATTCGGAATACCTCGTACTCTCCGCTGACAAGAGCAACGACGTTTTTCGAATCATCCTCCAACATTCCAACCGAAGATCCGCGGATACTGCGGCTGAGTAATTGATAAGTCTCGTTTTTGTGACTTGGCACGGCGAATATGATATTGACGTTATGTTCTCGAGCTTTTCGATTTATCTGAAGAGAAAAAGAGAAAAAAAATTGTACAACGAAGTTTCACTCATTGAACAGTTTACATAGGCATTTAACAATTTTTTTTTTTTTTTTTTTTACTTGCGATATCGAGGGATAATCCTGAAGGCTGGAATACGAATAGAAGCCCTCTTGATCCAAATGGCAGAGACCGTCGTTAGGCTCGATGACACCGGCGAGCTAAAGTAATCGAGTCAATAAATTCAAACCAGTTACTCATTAAATATCGATTTCCTTATAATAAATGATCCTGGGTGGGAATCGTATTGATTGCTTCATATCGTTGCGGATATGCGTTTTACTTTGCCATCTCCAGCTATGTGAAAACTCGCGTCCGTCGAGAATATGAGAAGATGACGGGCTTTCGCTCTCCAGCCGATCTCGTTCGTGCACACCATCGCCTGCATCATCGCGTCGAGACCTCCTTCCGGTGCATCGATATTACCTGAGATCGGAGCCTCTTTCACTCGAGTCTGTAATCGATCGTTAAATGTAAAATCATAAACACGACATCCTCAAGTCCGATTTAATAACCCGAACGGAACAGTACATTGAAAAGCGTAACGTTTTCCGTCAATGGCATTTGATTCTTGTAACCGTACGGAGGCGCACAATCCTTGTGGTTTTTCAGTTCGCAGGGCCTCTTTAATCTGAAAATGAATTGCGATCGATCCGTGAAGTAGAATATTTGACAACAATGACATTTTAATTGAGATTGCTTTAGATATTAAAAAAAAAAATTAAAAAAAAAGACTTTGTAAATTTAGAAATTCTCACCTTTCGGGCTGCGTGTTCGTCATCGGTAGAAGTACCTTGTCCACGAAACTCCCGAATCCCAAACGAAAATTCAAAGTCAGCTTTCTCATTGCCTCGGCGAGTTGACCGCCGAGATCGGACAGACGATCCCTGTAATCTTCCATCGAGGCGGACAAGTCCATGAGATAGTAAAGATCGACAGGATAATCCTGAGCCTGGCTATACTTGAAGGTCACGTGATGTTTTTCACCTAGAAATTATTGCGAGTGAGACCGGAGTCAGTTATTGCTCGCTTTATAGCGAAAAATTATTTAATAATAACAATTACTTAATATCGATAATAAAATTACAATCGGACAGTTTAAAGTGGCCTTGCGCACAGTATTATCTCCCGTTGCAAGTAATGTTCTCTAATTTCACCGATCATTATTCTACAAACTTTTATTCTTTCCATATTATATATTATATATTATATATTATATATTATATATTATATATTATATATTATATATTATATATTATATTACTAGTGGGGCCCTGAGCTCGCGCGCTCGCACCCCTTTATGAACTTAAGCCTTTATTATTCCAAGTCCCCTTCAGCTTAATGGACTTAAGCCCTTATTATGCCAAGTCCCCTTAAGCTTAATGGACTTGCGCCCTTATTATTCCAAGCCCCCCTCGATTCTTAAACACGGCGGCGGCGAAATCTTTTTATATTATATATTATATATTATATATTATATATTATATATTATATATTATATATTATATATTATATATTATATATTATATATTATATATTATATATTATATATTATATATTATATATTATATATTATATATTATATACATGTATATATTTATCAAACTAAATGAATCAAATAAATAAATAAATAAATGGATTATTCCTGATTTTCTTTTTACCTCGTCTGAGACGAAGACGTATTTTTTGAGGGTGAACTTGAATTTGCTCTTTCCCATGGGTCGAGAACAGAGGCAAGCTCACGAGGGTTGTCTCTTCAGAGGAATCGTCGAAGACAAGAGTGCTCGGGCACCACAGATCTCTTTCCCTTTCGTATTTACTTCTCGTCACACAGCGCACCAGAGATCCACCGGTTTCTTTGGTGCCCTAAAAATAATATCACAAAAATCCGAGAAAGTTAAATAGTCATGAAAAATTTGTACTTTAGAGCGTATAGATGATTTTATTTTATTTTTTTTACCACCGCCGCGCACCAAACACATTTCGGCGTTTGAATACAACTCGTGCATGTCTGTTGAGCCGCGCACAAGCTCTCCTGATCTTTATGCTGACCTGTGACACGTACGATAACTTGGAACAGTAAAAAAATGAGAAATTTCGGAAACATGATTATTGCTTCGGGACGCTCGCGAGACAAGTGAGAAGAACAGAACGCTTAGAGAGCCGAAAGGATACTGCGGCATCCCGCGGAAATGACTCCGTCGCGATAAGTCAACGGTGCGTCACGAAATAATTATTCTCGGAACTTTATTTCAACGGGTTACGCATACTTTGTTCGTTTGGAGTAGAAAAAATATTTGCGGATCTCCCCCTTAGCGTGAGCTACGAGTTTCGTGCGAGTTCCTTTTGTTTTTTTTTTTTTTTTTTCACCTCAAACGTGACTCTTTCTCATGTTAGTCGTATAATTATCTTTTGCATTCGATTAATACTATATTTGCCTTCAATTAATATTATATTTGTTTGAAATGAGATCCGAGTCTTCGAGTCTGTGTGTGCGGCATATTAGTCATTCCCCTATATGTTGAATATGTATAAAATAATTTGCATGTGCAGTCATCGATACATTGGCTGCATGGTAATTCAATCGATACTTCAAGTGCTACACGGCCATCTATCAGAGGACATTCCCCGAGTGTTTCGTACTGTGATCACTTCGCTGTAAAAGTCCGTGCATCGATACGGGATGAGTATCGCCACCTATCAAGCACCGTTGACCTTCCCCTTTACAGAAAGCTTCTTTATCTACGGTCGGTAGCCGTTTAGGAAACGTCGCTGATTGAACGAACTTTGCGCTTATCTATTTTTCGAATAATCGTCAATTCCCACCTCTGATTATTCCGATCTATAAATGTGCGCCACTTTTATGCTATCGCTTGTCGGCCCTGTCAGTAAATTAATTCGATAAACCACTTTTGCGCATGCGCAGCGTTCTATTCCGTAGCTATCAGACGGACCGCTGAAGAGAATCGAGAAACGACGCGAGCGGCAAAGAAAACGATCGCTGCGCGGCACTAGTCGACGAAACGAACGAACGGATGTGAACGAGTGGGAGTGAGATAAAAAAAAAAAAATCAGCTGGTCACAGGGAGGTTCCATCTAATCGCGATCTCTTCGTTCGGCAAGTTTCGTGCAAGAAGGTCAGTGCAACACTCTCGCGAAAGATTTTTAAAAAGTTTACATAATTCGCGCGTTAATACTGTTGATCTTCGGAAAAGATATTCGCGTGGCGTTATCGTCATCGTTATGCAAAAAGCTCGAAGGTTACGCTCGATATAGAGAATGCTCGCGAACCATTTGGTCGCGATTAATCTCGATGTCGCCGGTACGAAAATCATTGATCGTCCTTCCGAACATTCTTTGAGACTCTCATGTGTGAAATTGAGAATTACTTTTTGCTGCCGTCCCCGAATTTTATATGTGATAAGACTAGATGATAGAAATGGGTCGAGATCGAGGTCGGCGTTTTGGCCAGTGATTTCGAAAATTTTTCGTGTATCTCTCGGTGTGTGGTGGAAAATTGCTGACCCGAAGTATACTTTTATATAGCCGCTTCGTTTCAACGTGATAAGTCAACGTCACTCTCGTGGACCGACTTGTGAACCGATTCCGAAATAACAATGCACGTTCATCCATTTCTAGGTTAAAGCGTGTTGTAGGTTAGGTTTCTCCAGCAGCGTTTTTACGTTTTACTTTGTTTTTTGATATTCTCCTTGAGAGCTGAAAATAAGTTAGCTCGGTGTGTGCGTGTAGTGTATATTATTTTTTATTTGTATCCTTCGACTTGCGGCTTTATTGCGTATCCGCGTCAAATCGCACTTACGTTTTATCATCGTTTAGACCAGTGGTTCTTAACCTTTGGAGGTCCAAAAGGGGGTCCCTCGTATATTTGGGACCGCAGCTTAAGAACCGCTGGTTTAGACGAGTTCGGCAGTGCACATAGAAAATCCACGTGGTCCCCGCTTGTGACGATCTTACAACAGTTTTTACGAGACGATTGACGCAATTCTTATCAGCCCGGTGTAGGCATGAATTGTCGATGCTGCGAAGAATCTTGAGTAATTGCAATGACGTTCAGCCTCTGTGGATGGTGTTTACGCAAACCCCCTTCGCAACACGATTTTATTCAGTCTTAATCGAACACTCGGTATCGCAAGTTTGGTGGACGAACTGCAATTGTACGAAATTCAATCACCGAGGCTACAGTAATTTACGGGCTAAGCGTTTTTCTTTTCGATAAACAGCGTAAATATAATACTCGCTCATTTAAATATTTCCGACAGATTGTTGAGTGCTTCGGATGCATTTTTATTGACCAAGACCCGGCGTCTGACAGTTCATTTTGATTTCGTAATTCTTCAGAGCGACGCAGAATAATTCCCATCGACTTACGCACGTGAAAATATGCTCGTGGATTATATTTCTTGATATTAGAGGTTATGAACGTGCTATCATGCCGGGAATGTAGAAGGCGCCAATGGATACTTTCGTAATTGCAAACCCGTGGCACTACAATGTCGAAGTAAAATTATTCCGATGGACTACGCATATAACTGTGCAGGATCGAAATACGCGTAGATTCTATTTCGCAGTTAGAGTTCAGTTGCAGACGCGTCGCAGTCGTCCGATCGTGGTGCGAGCGTCAGTCTTAACTAGTTTGTTGTTTCACTCTGTTTCGTTGATTTATCCACGCGTCCCGATAATTCGTTTATCGAAGTTTGCGAAAGCGAGGTACAAAAGCGAATCGCTTGAAAATATTCGGCATACGAATTTTTAGTTTTTTCTCATTGTTCTCGCCAAAGACCGTAGGGTCGATCGACCGCAGCGCGAAATATATTTGCGTTGCAACGCGGCGCTCGCCTATACTCTCACCCCGTTATCGTTTCGCGTCAAGAAAAGATATCGCGCACTTAAAAAAAAACTGTACGAGCCAGCGGGAATAGATTAACACTGCAACTCCCTCACGAAAGCGCAGCGTCAACTCCAATGACCCTTTCGTATTTATTTTTGTCTGAGGACAAACTCGCGACGCACTCTCCAGTTTATCCACCCGTAACTGGTACTCCACGCTTATTGTAAATAAGCGTAACATTGTAAATTTTTCGCTTCGATATTTATATCTATTATCGTTACTATCATTATATTATATTTGTTATTTATACGATGCGACATTTATTCACATATACGAAAACCCAAAGAGGCACTGAACTGAGTACCGACTTAAAAAAAAAAAAAAAAATCAACGGAAGCGTTAAATCGACTTGATTATTTTTTATCGTTCACGCCTATGTTTAAATAATCGTCCAACGTCTCGACTGCCAGGCGATAACGACGCGGGTTACGTAACACCATAGACAAAGTCTCTCGCCACTTGACAAAGTTAAGGAGGGAATCTCGCTGAGGCTGAGTTCGCATACAAAAAATAATATAATAATAATAGACAATATATATAATAATAGAATAATATATAATAATAGAATAATAATAGACAAAAATAATAGAAAAATTGCAAGTACTTCTTGATGGTATAAAAATCTGAAAAAAAATTCATGCATACTAAAGGTACTGAGAAGATTAATTTTGCATAATAATAATTACAAAATGTTATTAACAAATTGATGAAAAAAATAATTGCTTAACAGATTTGTCCGCAAACCAACTTTTTTTTTCGTGAAAATGATGCGTTTATTTTTCTTAATACGTATGAATTTTTTTTCAGATCTTTCAGTAATCGTTGATTCTTTTTTTTTTTTTTTTCATGGAAAAATCAACGATTACTGAAAAATCTGAAAAAATTCATACGTATTCAGAAAAATAAACGAATCATTTTCACGAAAAAAAAGAAGTTGGTTTGCGAGCAAATTTGTTAAGCAATTATTTTTTTCATCAATTTGTAAATAACACTTTGTGATTATTATTATGCAAAATTAATCTTCTCAGTACCTTTAGTATGCATGAAATTTTTTCAGATTTTTATACCATCAAGAAGTACTCGCAATTTTCTCTTATTTCTGTCGAACTTATGCGAACTCAGCCTCAGCGAGACTCCCTCCTTAATCGGTCACCAAGAGCTAGCGCAGCGGAGCATCCGCCAGATAGGTAGAATGTAGATAGGATATGAATGCAATCTCTCGTCGCGCTAAAATTAAACATAAATTTACGTCCGAGCATGCTGCAGTGTCACCGTTATTTGTTCCCTTCTATGAGCAATAATGCAGAACTCGTGACTGTGAGATCTAGTGGCACTGGCCTTTCGTCTGAATTCGTCTCGTCTCACGACACAGGCGGTCACCACGATATGGCAAACTGCCAGGATGAACAGATTTAGCGTGGCGTCTTGTCCCGACGCCAGTACAAAGGACTCGACGATTTACACGAGAGATTCTTTTACTGGTCTTATCGCACCAAAGATTTCACATTCAATCGCTTGTTCCTTGAATTGTCATGAAACTTTCTTTTATTGCCACACCGAATTCGGACTACCGTTGCGATAATTCTCAGAATGCTCGGGGACTAATTTTTTTTATCGGGTCATCCACCGGACGAATAACACTACGCTTTCCGGTATCTCTCTGAAGAATTTTTTTTTTTTGTTTCTTTCTAAAAATACATTTTCTCAATGTGAAAGCAACTTTTCCATGATGATGGAGTTTCATTTTTGCAATCTCAATAGTTGATTCTTTGATCGTCTATTTTACGGTCTAATTGCGTTCGCACTTCTGTTATAATCAGACGTGCGGTGTATCGCGAGGAACTAGCACGAGTATACTTAACATCTGTGTTCATGTTTCAGTGTGCGGAGCCGTGCATTAAAGCATCGGTGGGAAGATGTATCCAACCCGCACCGCCTGCTATGCTCTCAGACTCTCATTAAGTCAGGTAAATATTCATTCATAACATCACTAATAAAAATATTAATATTTAACCGTTAATAGCTGAAAATTTTCATTACTGTCTGTCATATTTATTTGTGCACGTGACATTGTTTTCTGTCACTGGGACTGTTAAAGGATTGTTCTTGAAGTTGAGACTAAATTATGTATAAATCCTTGAAATCATAATTGAATTTATAGTTTTGTTGTTCTTACGAATTTCAGAGTAGCGGTGCAACTCAACTCTACCGCAGAAACAGCGTGGACCGTAACACCGCAGGTTCAGCAATAGTGCTGGCAACCGTCGGCCTATCCGTGAGCATGTTCTCGCTGAAGCAAATGTTATCCTCTCAGATGCCACAAAACCGGCTTCGGAGATTGCACTAGATGAGGCAACACGGGATCCCCGATCGGTCGAGGGCAATGCGTTGCGCCCTCGTTGTATGTACATTCGCGACGAGAAAAACCGGTCGCAGCCACGAGGACGACGACGACGACTTCCTCCGTTGATAATCATCGAGGTGAATGAGAGTTCCGGTTGGTGCGACATATGCCAACGCTATTGAAAAGAAAAAGAAAATAAACCTAGAACTCACACCGTACAAAGCAAATTGCGAATTTGTGTAGAAGACTGCAACTAATATTTCTTCGTTATAACCACCGATTTGTCACGCGAAATATATTTATATACAAATATCGTCGTTTGCGACTCGTAAAAACCTCAACGCGTTCTCTCTTCTGTATTATGGGATTTACTGACAATTCTCGATTTTTACGTGTAAAACTTGCACTTCGACTGTATCGTGAGAAATGCGCAAGATATGCGACACGCCAAATTTTAGCTATATCGAATTTAGCACATGGTTCAGTACGTCGAAAGAATACTGTACATATATATCACCTAGTACTGATATATACCTATATCTACGTGCATATGAATAATAATGTTTAATGTAGTAAAAAAAAAAAAAAAAAAAAAAAAAAAACTTGTTTTTACATTCGATTCACCAATGAATTTCGAGTTTCATGAAGGGAGACTGAGATCTCGCGGGTAGCTGAAAAACCAAGTACGATTCGAACGGCAGGAATACCGGAGAGAAAACGACGAGATTTGTTTCGTGTTTGATAAATTTGTAAATATCTGGCAGAAAGTGCACTCGAGATCGTTATATCGTCGGGGTATATTTCAGACTCAATGCAAGTGATAATATTAATAAAATCGAACATGCACCGTCAATAGTCTTTTTCTTACCTACTTGTAATTCTTACCTATTAATTTAATGTAATTTTTTTTTTTTTCATTGTGAGATCGTTAGAATTTCATACATTTCTGGTCCTCGTTGATTGTAAGGTTCCTGCAATTGAGTTTCGAAGGTAAATTTTGAGTATTTGATACAGGCAAAGCCAATCGATTGACTTAACATATACATTTATTTATAACTATGATACAGTCTCACACGCATGATTCCTTATCTTACTGTTTCTCGGCTTTCTTTCACGCTCTCTCAGACTATCTTTCTCACGCCTGGCCTAGTCTACCTCCCGCTCTCTTCGCACGAAGAGCTGTTTGACAAATTTTCTTCTTTCTCTTTTTTACGATGAAAAAGAACAGTTTTGACTGCCGCGATATACTTGTATATTCGACATTGTCGCCCGTTCACGCTTTACCGTTTCCCACAAGATCATCCGAGTAGGTGTGGTATCGAACGGATGTCGAACGCACGAAGAAGAGAAGTTATTAAATAATGACCGGGCGATTGATTTTTTTTTTTTTTAACGAAACAAACAGAACGTCTAGAAAATGTCTCGTACTATTTCGTACTTCGAATAATTGCCCTCTACTTCAACGAAGCTTTGGCAAGTGGTAGTTTTGTCGTGAAAACCATCCATGCAACAACAAAAAAGTCATACATGCGACGAATTTCTTTTCTCTAATGCACGAAAGCATCGAAGAGTATTTAAGTGTGTCCTAATAAAAAATGTTATCTTCGGCGAAGCAGTACGTGGCTATCACAGCATGGCATTCTTCGTTTCGAGCATCTGGCGTGCTCGCTTTTGATATCATCGTGGCTGGGTCGATTTTTATACCCTCGTCGAGCAACATACGTTTTCATTTTTTTTTTTTTTTTACACTAATGGCAGTCAGTACGGAGGTGAGTAGAGTCTCATCCGCCAATCTCTTGACAGTACAATTCCATCGGTGACATTTTTTAAATATTATTTATTTTCGTATGTAACGATCGCACCCGTGTTTTTTATGTGCGCGCGAGGAATCTGCGATAGTATAATGTGAGGAAAAACAAAAACGATAGATCACAATCTTGAGGACGCGAGGGTTTCCGTAGCTGCCCGGCAATCCTGGACTGACCTTTACAGAGGGGGTATTTATACTTAATCTTTTCCGTATCTTCTAGACGATTAACTTATTCCCTTCGCTGTAGCAAACAAGCGAATAACATCGCAAATTCACGTATATCCGTATATTCTTTGTTTCTTAAATTTTTATTTGCGTTCTGAAGAAGCAAAAGAAAGCCTCGACCAACAGGTATTGTTAAGCTTCCTGTCCTCTGGATTAAAAATTTACGTGGCCAGCGCGTTAGTTCATTAATCGCATTTCGTTATTTCGACGTCTTTATGACACTTCACCGAGTTTTCACTTGCTCTTTCGCTCCCTTTCTCTCTCGTATTGCTATCCCGCTCACACAATTAGATAGACTAATAGAAACATAATTGTGAAGAGACACGGGTCGAGTGTACGAGAAAGTATCGATGGCTCGCGTTTGTTTCAAACTTCTTTGTAATGCTTTGAATTTGTTATTTTTTTAAATCTATATAACAGAGATTGGAAGCGCGTGAAACATTAGATATATGGAATGTTTTGATCTCATATGGGACATAATATTTCTCATAATCCAAATCTATTCGCACACATGTGTTTCGTTCTGGTATGCCGCTGAACAATCTCTTTGTCCGATCAATGATCGATAGATCCTCTCGTACACCCAACAGTGTCTCCTCGAACACGTAACTAAGGATAAAGCTTCGTAGTTTTTACGCTTCGCACGTTTGATGGACTTTGATGCCGAGCCATATGACGATCAAATAAAACAAGATTGTAGAAATATAGAAGTTGAAAATAGCAATATACAAGTTATACAAACATAATATCATAAGAAATTCATAATGTATATGTAATAGGATCGCTCGTAATAGTTTTTTTTTCGTTTTTTCCCTCGTTTCATCGATAAAAACCTATGGACTTAAAAAACACTAGTTCAGTAGCAAAATATTACACTTCTTCGTGTCTCAACTTCGTCACATCTCGTTCGTGTTTATTATTTTTATTTTCTTACTTTTTTTCTTTTGTTGCTTTTTCGTTTATTTATATTTAATTCGTTTAGTCGGGGGATAATCGTAAGCTGAAAGTATATCCGTAACGTCGCGTTTTTCTTTTTTTTTTACCGCCATTAAACTAAGAACACTCATCGTGTGATCGATCCATATCTCTCGTCAATCTTTCTGATAAAAAAACACGCAAATATATATATGAAATAAAGTATAAATCTCTCAAGACGAGAAGCTAAAAAAAATCCGAAGAGCGTACACTAGGTGTACAAACTATCCGAACAACTACTTCAAAAGTCTAATTACATAAAATCATATCTCGAATCACGCCGAACAATATTATTATATCAACCAAGCATGATAATCGTTCATTAAATTTAATATAATTTCTATCTTCTTTCACATTTTTACTCTCCCTTGTCAGTCGACTTCGAGCGACGACGAAAAATTTTGTAATATAATAAAAGAGTTTTTAATAAAAATAGAAATCTCTAAAACACGATAGTCGCCAATGTGAATCTCTTCGTGACTGAGCTTCAATCGGTAAAGCTTTTTTTTTGCGCACGGCGTGGATATACTATTTAAGACGAAAAATGTTCCATTCCTCATTCCAAAACAACCGGCTTCCCTATCACGTATCGTAGTTGGACGCTTATCGAAATGTTTGATATCGTTTAAACACCCTTCCTTTTTTCATTTCGTTTACATATTTTTTGTCACTTCATCGGAACCTTTAAATTTCATTCAAAGATTTCTCGTGTTAATTCCGATTAAAAGGTTCGCTGATAAAATCTGCATAGTACATAGAAAAAAAAAACAATATTCCATTGTCAACCTTTGTGACAAAGAAATCGAAGCGATAATAAGACTCTTCAGGACTCTGTCCTTAGTCCATAGTGACGCGCTTGCGAACCTTCAAACCGTACTTGAGTTCAGAAATTTCCATCATTCGTGAGTCAAGACAAAATTACAAGTACAAAAAAATTCGTTCGTAAAGATCGTTAGTAACGACTGGATTTCCTTCTCTCTTTTCGGTATCTTCGCAACATCCTATCTGGACTCACTCATTCTCCGACGTACTAGATCATTACGAAATATAACGCGTTTCTCGCAACGCCTTACAGACCCGACAACATATATAATATTTGTGTATATATATATATATAGTTGCTTTTTTTCTTACGTTGATATTAGTATATAAGATATTCTGTTTTTTTTCTCGCAAATTGCGTGCGTATAGCATCTTTACCCTTAGTAAGAAGTAATGTTTCTACCCTTAGTAAGAATAGCGATTAGTTAAGATAAGACACCATAATACGTAGCGATATTTTCATCGTCTCCTTGTAGGAAGCAGACTTTTTGTTTTCTCATTTCATTCCCCCTTCCTTACACGTTCTAAAATTCGACAACTCTCACATCGAAGCTCGACTCACTTTGACTTCCTTCGCATCACTTTTCTCTCTCTCTCTCTCTCTCTCTCTCTCTCTCTCTCTCTCTCTCTCACTCATTCGTCGGCAACTCAAGTTTTGCCCTTTCGATGCGATATTTGCGATGTACTCGGTCGTCGTTTGATCACCGCCGAGCATCGTTTATTTACGAAACTTATTGGCTTTATTTTTATTTTTTCTGTATTTTCTTTTTAAATCTCATTTATACCCCTCAAGATAGGACACCGGTTATCACAAAAGATGTGAACTTTCTTGATGTTTGATCAAACGGCGCATAGAATATAAAACAATGCGACTCTCTATCGATATTTTTATCTGTGATCTCAGTTTTGGTGCGTTCAAAAAATATTTACATGCGCAGTGTAACGAGATTTGTTTTCTTTTTTTTTACATTAGAACAAGAAAAAGACGAATTCGTGTGATGAAGTGCTATTATAATGGGCCTAGGATGTTGCTTGTACTTCGAAACTGATGGAAAAACGATTCACGATCCTTCGTACGTATTCCATTCGCGTATCATTCTCGCGTCTTTTTATGTTTGTGTCTTCTTTCATTCTCTCCATCGCACAGACGCCCGATATATGTTATATACACGCATACATCCATAAATGTATATTGTAGAATACGCAAGATGATTTGTTTTCTTCGCAAGCTGGTAGATACATAAATATTTCTATGTAGTCGATTAGATCTTCGGGCGTATATTACGATACGTTTATGTTTCCCTCTTCAACGGCGATAAAAATATGTACAAGGCTGAGCTTCTTAATCTCAGCGTTATACATACCTACAACACCCAATCGAACATCGCGACTTTCTCCCGGCATCTCGTGTCTCCGGTTGCCTTCGTGTTCCACGACACGGGAATTAAACAAAAAAAAACGGATATTCGTATTTTAGTTAGATTAAAATTGCGTCGTCTTGAATGCACGTTTCACGCATCATCCACGGCGCAAACTCGTAATCATCGCGCTTCACGCGAGACTGCGAGGATGTTTGGGTTCATAAATTTTTCTTTAATCGGTCAAAGTGCATCGCCCAAGTTTAACTACTATACTGAATTATTATTCTTTTCCCTCTTTTCTCTTCCTATCTCTCAGGAGAGTCATTGTAGCTCCTCCCGTTCAATATACACGATGCTTCCAATGTGTGGCAATTCAGTCTCTGAGTTTCAACGATTATAAAGGCTCACTCTTCTTCACTCTTTCTCTTTCTCTTGACCCTGTGAGCGATCAACGGCTTGCCGCGATCTCCGAGGGCACAGACGGTTAGGAAACACAAAACAAAAACGACGAAACCGACACAGCCACGACCTCCTCACTTTTTCCCTTACCCTCTTTCCTTTTGTTCCTCTTCGTCACCTTCCGGTTTCTTCGCGATTTCCACCATGAATTTTGCATATCTCAAATGAAGAAGTTCGAACTTACACTCACAGATCGTTATCGTTCTTCCTTCGTTTTTCTTTCCTCAAGCATAATCATTCATCATCGTCTTCTACGTACCTCTCGCCCATTATTGTTTTCTCTTTAATTCTCTTCTATCATTCATGTATCGAAGACGCCCATTCCGCGTCCGGTACGGAGGTCGATTTAAGACATCGAGGAACAGGGTAAACGTGGGGATCCCATCTGCGTGAGAACTCGATCGAGCCACTGCAACGGCCCGTTTAAATGCAATTCAATCCAGCATGGCGTTGACGTTACAGTTTGACGACGATACTCCGCTCCCCAACCCTTAACGAAACTCATCCTGATAGTGCACATTCGAGTTAATTGATATACCGCCTCAAAACCCTGCGACACCGACTGCGACAGTAACGCGGCGAATTCTTGATTATTGAAAATCTTCAAATTGCAACCTGCAGACAAGATACAACAAGTGTGAGAATTTACATTATTTTTGCATCGATTAACTCGAGAATTTTTAAGGATTTTCGTGTTTACAGGCACGCAGTTGTAGGAAAGCAAACTTACCCGGTGGTATCTTGCAGACGGTAGCGGGATGCCAACCGTAACGCTGATTGCAATTTGGACTCTGCACGAAGATACTAGAGTCTGAGAGACATTCCGCGAATACCTCCCCACCGATGTAGTACAATCTGACGCCTTTGCCGATATGCCGTCTTGTCTGTTCGACAACGGTGTTGCGATTAACGTTAGACAGAAGACCGAGACAGAAACGCTCGGAGTTACTTGGATCCGTGAAACCGTCGACTGTTATGCTTGGCTGTGAGGCGTGGAAAGTCTCGCCCACCCTCGTATTGAGTTCGTAATAGCTTATGGAACACCTGGAGAAACAAAGCAACATTTTTCTGTGTGAAAAAAAAAACTACTCGAACGAAGTCAATATTATATGATTTTGTTCGCTGACCGGCCAGTTAATCTTATTAAAATATCCGTTCCAACTTAGAGCTTAACGAAAGGATACTAACCAAAATGCTGGCTCGCAGTACATAACTGGCTGAGCGTCTACGGGACTAGGTGATAGACGCGACAGTGACATGTTGTCATTGTGATCCATGTTATCGCCGTCTTCGCTTATGTAGCCTGGAGGTGGCGTGTCGGCTGGCGGGTCCATGGATCCCGGTGCAGGATGCGGCGAACCCTGTACGCTACCGAGACTTCCGACACTCGCCGGACTTGTAGCTTGCATACTCTGTAAAATAAAAAGGAACAATGAAAAAAAATATCTTACATTGGTATATACAATTTTTCAAAAATGTTACCAAACCTGCATTCCTTGGTAGGGATTATTTGGTTGTTGCTGCTGCGGAGATTGGGCAATCCCCTGTTGATTATTGTGTTTATGATTCAACGTTGCGTGGAAGCTCGTGTTCTCTGGCACGCTTACGCTAAGCTCTTCGAGGGAAGTATTGTATAACACCGACTCGTCACCGGAAAGATTGTGCCTCGGTACCAGTATAGCCGGTAAAACTGTAAAGCAAAAAAGACAACAAAAAAATAACGAATTATCGTCACAGATTCTCTCGTATCAGCGGCTTCGTGCGATCTTTTTCATAGAGAAGAACGAACAGTGGAGTTGTTTCTTCTTTTTATAATTATAGAAAACTGCTTGTTGAATCTAAGTAATGAAGCATGGTAAAAATTGCTGTTCCACTGCACCTGGCGTTTGTATTCGCTGATAATGATAAGGGTTGACGCAGACCTCGTCACGCTTCTGGGTGAAAGCGTACTCGCAGTGTTCGATCGCTCTGAGCTCGTGATGAGACTGCAGATCCGGCCAGCGCCACAGACGACAATAGATCACGTGCGGCAGGCCTTTACCTCTGACACCCTGGACCCCGTTATCACCGACGCCTCCGGGGCTAGGCCTGTCGGCATACATATAGAAAAAAAATTACTGTAATTATAGAATAATAAAGATTATCGCTTATTAATTTAACCCTTTGACGGTCAGTGTAGAACGCTCTGATACGTTATATTGATTAAGTAAAATTTCCATTCTTTTAACTCGTAGCATGTTAAAGAAGATACGTTGACCACGATATTGAAAATCGAGGCAAAAGAACATTATTTAATTTATTTTCATTTGTAAAAAAAGATCGTGTTGCTAAAATTCTCCTCTTCCCCTCAAATCCCTTTCGCCCCGCGGAACGATTCATTAAGCCTATCAATATTTGGGCATTAAACGCCAGCTGGAATAATATTTTCAGAACAATTGTAAAAATCGTATGTTATTTCGTTCCGGCTCTTGGAGATAATTCTTCCGTCACCACAACGTTTCGAGAGTTACCGTATTCATTTTATATTCGCAGCATTGATTATATTTTCGCTGGCAGCCTTCGTCGAAATGGACGGGGAAAATGCGAAGAGACGTGTCGGGGTAGGAAAAATGTTTCTGCCTACGATGATATATCGAAGTTCAAAAGCGCCGATGAAAATCGAAACGTAGAAAAAAATATATATATATCAATACTTCATTTCAGAGCTGGACAAAGTACCGAAAAATACTTAATGTACTTTAAGTACAAAGTAATTTCCGTACTTAAATTTTGAGCATAGCTTCCTCAAAGAAGAAGCTCATGCTCAAATTTGTACAAGTACTTTGGTCTTGGTACTCAGTAATAGTACTTAAAGTACCGAAAAGTACTTTTATACTTTAAGTACAAAATAAGTACACATGTACTTTAAGTGCTGCTCAGCTCTGTTTTATTTTTCCCTTGTGACCAACGCGACGTTAAGCTTCGAACGTCAATCTGTCGCGTACCGATATCGAAGGTTGCTTTCATGGATTTAAAAAAATTGAATCTTCCTAGATGGAAAAATATTCGTGATATTTCGTCTGTTCCGACCGTTTGTTTCTAGATCGAGGTACACCCAGAAAAATAATTTATTTGACGACCACTGTTTATTTGGTTTAAGTAGAATATTTATTTGATTTAAATAAGTATTTATTTGAATTAAGTAAATAGTTACTTAAATGAAATAGATATTTATTTAAATCAAATAAATATTGTACTCAAACCAAATAAACGGTGACCGTCAAATAAATTATTTTTCTGGGTGTATTCGACGAGTTTACACCTATGCCTTCGTTTGAGTGGGAGTTTCGCGGTATCGTTATAAATTATTTTTTACCTTTAAGGCTCCGGTCTTGACGAAAAAATCAACAGAAGCGCCGGTTTAAGGCTCTTCTGTTGATTTTTTTTTTTCAACGCAACATGGCACATTGGCCATTAAAGGGTTAATAATCCTACAATCGTTTAACGAGAAAGAAAGGTCATTGAGTACTATGTTAGAGTTGCATTAATAGTTCATTAGAATTATGGATCGATCTCAGTATGACGTAACGTTGCACGACATTTTGCGAACACGTCTCTCGCTCTCCTCTCGCCTGTAGAGAAACGAATTGGGCTCCCGAGCGCTTTCACTCGTCCAATGCTCATGAAGATTAATAACACGTTGAACCTTGTGGAAACGAAGTAGCACGATGAAATTGACGAGGCGCGCGGCTCGATAAAGTTAATCAATTCGAAAAAGCGTGTATCAAGGTCTACGAGAAGCACTTAGCGAGCGAGGGCAAGATGTAAGAAATGTGACGAACTTTCGTGCCTCCAGTCAGAAGTGAAGCAGTCATTGCTGTGTGTCAAAGACTTCACGACCAAAGAGACTCCGTACGAACATGAACGAAACGACTGGACAATATGCTCTCGAAGAACCTTCGAGACCTTTGAGAAGAGCGAGGATAAATGCCACGTGGGCTCGAATATGAAGAGTGTCGTTAAAAATCTCACATCGAGTTACCTCTTCGGACTTGAAACTTACACTGTAAAAAACACCAGTGTTAATAACAACACCATTATAGACTCCATTTTACTCGGTGCAAAGTGTAAAAACCAGATCTGATGTTACTTTGTTAGAAGTTGCACCATACGATTTTGTAGCAAATCAATAATATAGGGGTATACAATTGTCATAATTCGGTGTTGAAATTTAAAAAAAGCGATTTTAACACTGCTGTTGGTGTACATATAGGTCCATCGATTTGGTGTTAAAATGAATACAATTTTAACACTACCGTAGGTGTACATATCAGTTTATCATTTCGGTGTTAATTAAGTCGTTTCGAGTCATTTTTTATTCGATCGTGTATACTGTCACCATACAGAAGGTATATAATTTTGACTTGAATGTATACTTGGTAAATTTGAGAAAAAAAAAAAAAAATGTGATTCGATGTGTTCGTATATATATACGAACATTTGTCATCTTGAAAATGATTTTCGTCAATTTTGTCATTGACAAATATTATCCCCGCAATAAATAACTTTCAAGTTGTTTCGATATTTCAATGTCAAATCATCGAAGTTGATTCTAAGTTAATGACGGTGAATAAATTATATATCCGATTTATGATTACACATATCAATAAGCGATTGTAGCGTAGCGGTGAGTTACTAGGACACGATGAGTTAGTTTCGGGGTTCGAGTCCCGCTGGGATATATAAATTTTTTCATTTGTAAAAATTGTGTTATATTGATAAGCGGCGATGTAATGATAACAATTGAACATATTAAACGCGATGGTAACCATGTGTGAAATTAATTAGTAACAAATGACCTAAATAACAGTACTGGGACCCAACTAAAGATTGTGTTGGGCGAAACTTTTTTTTCCTTTGTGTGATTAGATATTCGTTTCTTGTGTCGATCTGTTACACATTACAGTGTTTTTAAGCATCTCACAATGCGGATTGTCGACACCGTTCATCAGTTAATAAAGGGCTTTATAGGATTTAATATTGACACCGATATGTGCCAATAGTTGCACCATCTTGTGCTATTCTCCAATCCATTGGAATATCATGTTGTACACCGAACAGTATCAATGTAAATTTGTGTTAACCATACGGTGTTGAGTGAAATTCTTAATTTACACTAAATTTCTTACACAGTCGATTTACACCATGGCAGAGTACTCGGTTAACACAAAATTCACGGACCTATATAGACACCGTGCCGGTGTTAAAACGGTGTCAATTTTAACACCAATTTTTTTACAGTTTACTCTGCCAATTGGTCCAATCCGATGGAACATCCATAATGAACAACTTGCAAAAACAGATTTTCTTTTTATCGACAGCACGACTGATTGTTTAAGAATTCGTTCGATCGGTTTTGTGCATTAAACGTTTCATCGAGAGTCTCAACGTGCGAACCAACAATTGGTTCCTTTATTCGCGTTTAAGCCTAAACAAAAGCATCGAACATCGAGCCAAAGGAAGCTTAGCCAACGGCGTGCCGGTGGTGGCTCGGCAGCGAGGTGAATTTCAGTGTTTCCTATAAACAAAGTCCGATAACCCAAAGATCGTGATCTCATCGGGAGTATAGTTTACGGTGAGGGCTCCCGAAAAACGGTTGTATGCGCTTTAGTCGCTGCAGAAACTATCGTATAGAGAGCCCGTTTAATTTTCACCACTGCGAGATTCTCCTCGACAACTACGCCGGAGCTCGCTCGCGCCCAGCCATAACACATTGGATCTCCGATTACTCTACTCGTCGTGACCATAATTTACGAGCTATCACGCCTATGAGTCACGGATACTTCGAGGAGCCTTACGAGCGTTTCATCTCCTCGAACTTCGCTAGATTCCATCCACCGATTTCTTTATCGCGAGAGTCACAAAAAACAAGGAGCCCCGTAGCGATATCTTTTCAACGATTTGACAATAACATTGTAACCGAAGCCGACACCCATTTAATCCGGAAATACGACGGTTCATTAATAGATCAAAATGGTTTGTTAATAAATTTGTGACAAATTACACGGAGAAGAATGCTCGGTTTGCCGAATCAACCTCGAGATTAAATATGATCCAAGCGATACGTTTCGTTGGGCCGCGAGGAGTTAATTACCCGGTAATCGATCAATTATGTTGGCTCAACCGAGGAAGTTTTTTGGCCCTAACAAATTCATCGCCTGGATCGTATTTAGCCGAGCGTTCGGTTGTGCCAGCTGATTTTTCTTTTCTTTTCTTTTTTTTTTCTCCTCCGTGTATTTTTAGTTTCATCGATTCCTACAAAAGCGGTCGTGTCCCAAGGCCAAGACTCGTTGAACTCGCGGATACAAACGATGATAATATAAAATCAACAAGTGGATGACAATCGGCCAAACTATTTTCATTGCCATTGCTTCGATTTCCGTAAGTAATTTTTTTTTTTTTTTTCGTGAACCTTCCACATTCATCGCATGACTGTCGAGGGTCGCGACAACGAGAGTGAAGCTGAGGTCGTTACGCGAGCAACGAGATGATCGGCGAAACGGCGGCACGCGGTCCTTACCCGGCAAAGGGCCGGGCTTTACTGGCAGCCCTATCTGTGGAAACGAAGGAAGCATCGCATCATCGTCCTCTCCAGGATCGTTCGCACGTCTCGCACACGCTGATTATCACACACATTGACGAGCTTATCCGTTGAGCTTTCGAGATACTATTTTTATTTATTTTTTTTATTTATTTTTTTTTTACACTTTAGACGAGACACGCCGATGGGAGAGCTAGTGCGAGATACAGACTTCTTTCTCATCGTCTTACGGTCTTCCGCCGAAGTGGCGCCGCCCGAACGAATTGCAATCACGTACAACCTACTTCGCGCGCTCCTCCGTACAGAATAGATATAGAGGAGCCCACTCGGGATAATGGCTCGTTACGCCAGGTGCAGGACGACGGCGTTGAATTCGATAATGATCTTTTCAGAATAGCGAGTAGCGTCGTCGACGAGCGAATTGCGCTTCAGAGTTCATTACGATGTAATGTTGCAATACATATGATTGCGTCGTTGAGAATAATTCGCGCAAATCGATTCGATGCCGTCGGTGAACAGTTAGTTTGATTTTATTTTTTTATAGTGAGAAGAAGAAGAAGTGCAGTGTCGTTAAAAATATTGAATTAGGAAATTCGAGAGGGCGGGTGAAGGAAGTTGAAGTGGTCGCAAGCGGCCTAGAGAAAAACATACAGATGAGTTGTAAATGACGTTCTGTAAAAATACAAGAGTGCTGCAAATAACCGCTGTCTCGTTGAGAGCTATTTTTGCCTTTGCCTCGGCTCCGAAGCGTTTCCTGCTAGATAGAATATCGAATTCGACAAGAAGTGCAACGCCGTACAGTCCCCGAAGTTTTCGAGTCGAGGAAATCTATATTTTACTGTGCAATCGAGGGAAACGGGAAACAAATATTGTCGAACAAGTATTTTACACGAATCTATGCGACGATGCGTTTAATGACATGTTCGATGTAAATTCAAGCTATCAAACAAAGGGTTCGAAAAATTATGCCGACAAAAAAGGATTGTACAGCTACAGTTTTCATTGCCCACTGTGCTTGGATCGTCTCGACTACCTGCTTCGGACACGAATCCGTTGTTACAATGATTTCATACAACACATTGATAATCCGAGCTGATCATCGGTTTCCGTACGAGTGTCCGTGGCTTGACGCGCGTCGAATCGCCATCGTATTCGAGCTTATTATAATATGCGGGTAGCCGACAGGCATCCGAATCAACAAGATGATTTCAGTACCAACTGACTAAAAAGAAAATAAATTGTGCACACATTAGAATAAAACGCGACGATGCGACGATGCGTTCGCAACCCATCGCGAATTATAGGCAAAATTATTAAATCCCAATCGTATTCTGGATATAAATTATAAGAACCGAATGTATTTGACAGTTAGTACTCGGAAGACAAAACTGTTTTTTATCGAAAACATTTTTTTTTTCTTCACTACAATAATATCAACTTACTTACCAGCGGAGACTAGCGTACAACAACAATTTTACCTATGATATCAGCGGACGCTAGCGTTTCAAACCAATTTCGATTTCAGGCACAGATAACTACCTTGAAAAATGGCAGCAGTTCCACCGTTTTCCAAGGTAGACCACACAGGATGAGATATCTTTGCTTGAAATCGGATTTGTCTTGAAACGCTAACGAGCGCCGATATCAAAGGTAGAATTGTGGTTGTACGCTAGTGACCGCTGGTGAGTGAGTTGATATAATTATGGTAAAGGAAAAAAAATGTTTTCGATAACAAAGTAGTTTCGTCTTCCGAGTACTAACTGTTAAATACATTCGGTTCTTATAATTTCTATTCAGAATACGATTGGGATTTAATCGTTTTGCCTATAATTCGCAATGGGTTTTATTCTAATGTGTGCACAATCTGTTTTCTTCTTAGTCAGTTGGTACTGTAATGATCATGTTCATTCGGATGCCTGTCGGCTATCCATGTATGCCCCTGAGAAGCCAATAGAGCGCCGAACTAGCACGGAATTAGTATATTGTGCAACAGGGGTCGAAAGTTGGCGATTGCGACGAGTGTAAAATTTGACTCACCGTCATATCACCACGGGTTCACAACTGGCATGCGATGGGCCACTTTCGGCTCGCAATACTGCCATGTAAAGTGCCGGGATTCATGCACGTGTGACAGAAAAAAAAAAACACTACGACATATCGAGGCACGAAGTATCGGTCAAAGCATCGTATTCTTGGCTTCAATTTCCTCGATCGTTCAACCAAGAAGATCGCGGTTCCGTATGATACTTAGTATCGGCATTCGTGTATTTGCACTTGGTATTAGTGAAATACACAGCGAGATAAGAGTGACGAGGAGTAACTATCTCGGACGATGTTCACCATCGAGTTTCCTCGGTAGTTATGTATGTAACGTTTAAGTATATAACTATCGTAACGCGCACTGTGCCCAGCTCGGAAGAAGCCTTGGGCCTTATGGGCTGCCATCCAGTAGGTGTATACATCGGTGCAGAATGCAACAGCACGAGCCTCTTTTCACGCTCATAGTTGTATGTATACCATACTCGCATTACCCTCGCATGACACTGCAACTGAAGGTTTACGTAACGGTTTGACAGTGGATAGTATACAGTGCGATAACGTATACGACTTTCCTTGTGCGGGATTCATAACACTGAAGATGCGAATAACGCGAGTCTTAAGAAGAAAAAAAAAAGTTTCGCATCTGCTCTAGGTAACATAAAACGATTTTGTGTTCTCCTCCCTCTATTGATTAGATTTAATGCTCCCCTATCAATTAATTTAATGACAAGAACTTTGATTATTTCGCTCTGACGAATATACAATCGTTCATCGGGCCATTCGTCAGGCTGTTCCCTCTCCGATTCACGTCAAAAACAAATGTCCAAATTCTTCCATCTATCATCGTTATATCCTTACGGAAAGGTTATTTACACGTTCCTCCCCGAACAATACCAACAAGGATGTGTCTTTGACGGAGTTTCGAGTATTTCTACATATTGACTTTAATTTCGTCTCTCTCTCTATCTGTCGTATTTGTCGAGAGTGCGCAGTAGATTTTTGCGCGTACTGAATGCGACAGGGTAACACAAAATCTCGACAGAGTTCTCCCATTCGTAATCATCGGTTTTCCTCGGTGGATATTATATTTTCCGGTTATATAAGGACCGCGAAGTATCCTCCTTCGTTTACTGCCGGACTCCAACGCGCGGTTCCAGTTGGATGATTCAATGTAATATTCATTCCTTTCGTGTCTCGAAACACCTGTGCCTCGCGGGTTATCCTCCGGCAGCCGCCCTCCCACCTTCCTTCCGTCGTCGCTTCCACTCCATACCGGGAGGAAGCTCAAAGCTGCAAATCCACCCGAGCGATAACTCGTTCCTGGCTTTGGCACAAGACCGATAAAGGGAATGAAAATTGAAAACGCAACTATAACACACGATCGACTATCGAACCCTCCATCCGCTATTTTATCATGTCCTCTCGACCATCCCACACGGTAACCGACCTATAGTATTAGTAGTAATCTTTATTTCATGTATACCCTCGTGGGTTTTTACATCGCTCCCCCCCCCCCCCCCCCTCCCCCCTATACATGTTCCATGCTCAGAAAAACTACATATACAAATATAGATTTCGGGCGCTTCGGGAGTTGTTGCTCGCCAGGATGGAGTGCGGAAGGGGGGGGGTGTCAAAGGGGCGGTTAATGTTGCTTTCTGCGTTTTTCTTTTCTTTCCGTCTACTTTTTGTATTATTCTCGGTTTTATGATTATATTATTTTGGTTATACTACTGTATTTTTATTTTGTTATGTTTTTTTATACTTCTAGTATAGTTTGTATGCTTACGTATGTTCTTGTATTTTTCTTTCTGTGCTCGTCATTGTTATTTGGAGGCACGGTGACCTTAGGGGGCTTGCCCCAGGACACGAATAAACGACACTATCTATCTATCTATCTATCGAGATTTAACCTTATGACTAAGATAATTCGTAACTATAATTTGTACATATGTCTTCGGCATTTCCTCACACACACTTCCATTCTTTGTTTTATTCCACGTTTGTTCTTTCCGCTTGCCATTAGCTGTACCATTCTCTCGAATTGTCTCACATATTCACACAACTCTATCACTAAGTCTCCTTTTAGACACTCGTTTATTTTCCTCTCCACCTCGTCTCCTCTCATAACTTTCAGCCAGTTTTCCGTCGCCTCTACGATCTCCTTATCTATTATCTCTTTGGCTTTTTCACATTCACACATACGCCTGAGAATCTCTTTGTCTTTCTTGCACAAGCGACACCTCTGATCGCTGTACATTCAGAAAAATAATTTATCTGACAGTGACCGTTTATTTAGGATCAAGCAAAATATTTATTTGATTTGAATACACATTTATTTCATTTGAGTAATTGTTTTACTTAATTTAAACAAATATTCACTTAAATCAAATGAATATTTTGCTTCATCTTAATAAACGGTGGCCTTCATATCGCCGTTCATGCCGTCTCTGCCCACATTTCCACAAACCGACCTATAGTATTTGATATATACGTTTATTTCACTCGGTGCGTAAAGTGCAGTTTTACGCACACTTCGCGTGCGCGAAACTCCCCCTTCGCACCTCGCGAAATAAAATTTCGTACGATACTCGTGCGAAAAACGTTTTCCTAACTCGTGTGATTGCAACGCTCGCCATCGGCTCGTGCTGCAAACTCACACTCGTCAGAAAAACGTTTTTTTGGCACTAGTATCGTAATGTACTATTCCGTTACATTCGCCGGACAAATTTTGCATCTAAAGGAAGGATAGCGCTGTTCGAAAATATACAATCTATGAACCACACAGAATGAGATTCGTTCCACACAGGATCGACGATTTCGTGATTTTCTGCAAGTCTGTGAAAGTACATCGACAAAGACGAACCGAGGTATCACAAGTATAACCTTATCGGTTCTTCGTGCGTGTTTTAATATTTTATTTTATTTTTTTTATTATTATTTTTATTATTGCAACTTGTCGGCTTTTACTAAGTACAGACAGCAGTCTGATAAGTAGATAGGCTCGCGTTGGAAGTGGCCAGAGGCTCTCCTCTTCCCGAGCTCTTTGAGCTCCACAAACACGATACATCGGCCTCGTTAATTCCGGTGCACAATTGCCCTCAGCAATTATCCGTGAGCGGGTAAACAAAATTCAACTCCGCGAACGAAAATGATTGTAATTACACCGCGACGAATAATTATTTAAGATGCGTCGGACGTTGAGGGGCCGGTGCGGAATTCGAGCTCTCCTTGCGGATGCGAGGACTCGCTGACGCCGGTGTCTCGGGAGGGCGGAACGCGTTTGCCGTGAAATTCCCAAGTGCGAGAAACACGAGATCAGCTCGGGCATCGGTACAGCGAACAAGCGGTAAAGCGAGAGTTGGGACAGAAGCGGATTCCAGGATAATAAATGATAGATTGCATTTAATCGCGTCGACGACATAATCGGCCACTCAATCCACTGAGCGACATCCGCATGTCGTCGTAAAATTGCCGCTCACATTAATGCACGCATTATTTATCGACACCGCCTTGTCTATAATGTACTTTCGAAACGGTGAATTGATTTTCACCGAGCAAATGCATTGACCGTGAAATTCCTAAGGCGCACTGTAACGTACACTGAAATATAAAACTGCGGTTCGAACAAAATAATTATAGGTCGCGAATCGACGCACTCCGTATGTTTCATTGAGAGTACTGTGACGGATTAGGGCACGATCGAACAGTCAAGTGGCACCGTGACGAGTACGCGAATTAAACGTTCGGGCTCGAAGTGATAGAACGGGCAGTGAACTTTTAGAGTCGTCCGTCAAAGTATATTCGAGAGGACGAGCACGTGGAACGCGGGGAAAGGTGAAAACCCGTTTTAAAACTGTCTGAGAAAGGTAGGTCAGTTATCGTTGAAGATAATTCGTGGTCGTGTCCGGAGGTGCGAGCGGCGGCGGCGGCGGCGAAGGAGGTGGAGGAGGACGACGACGACGACGACGTATCTTCGAGCCGACCCGGTAACGTGCGCTTTATTCGTGCACGGCGATTCTATTTCCAAACGCGTCGAAATTTCTAACGGTGAGAGACGATGCGTATCACGAGTCTGTCGTTTACTGTTTAGATTTTTTTTTTTTCATTATTTTTATAGAAAAAAATAAATAAAATCTCGTCTCTGTAAATGTATTTCGCATTATTCTATTTACCATCGGACATCGGTCGATCATTTGTCGGCTGGTGGATAACCGTGAAATCGAGAAAATTAATTGAAAACAAATCGGAACCGATGGGAAGATTTTTTTTTTTTTTTTTCGACGATAAAATAGGGATCGAGAAGCTGGAAACGAAAACGTCATTCATAGCGATAAAGCGATAAGATATCGTTCTATAAAGCCAGGTTGAATTTCCTTATTATTATTATTATTATTATTATTATTATTATTATTATTATTATTATTATTATTATTATTATTATTATTATTATTATTATTATTATTATTATTATTATTATTATTATTATTATTATTATTATTATTATTATTATTATTATATCACGACTCACGGATTTGTATCATGACGTGGAATAAGAATACAACACCTGCCGCGCAAGGACACCGAGTTCCAAAGGCCGGCGATAGAAATGTATCGATTAAACGATTAATGAATTGTCGTTGCGAGATGATTGTTCGATTTCTACCCAAACTATCTTGTTTATTTCATTGACGAGTTCAAAGTGTAATAGAATTTTCAAGCTTTTGCCAATCCATTTCAATAGTTTCGACGAGGAACATTTTATGTATACATATATAACATACTAGCAGGTTGTTGTGACTCGGGCGTTTCGCAAACCCGCTATTGCCTATAAAATTCAGAAACCTAAGTTTTCCGAAAATACGTCATTTCCAGTTTCAAAAATCTCATTTTGCGAGCGGAAGAATAATCGGAAGAATAATCGAGGCCTGGCGTACTCCTAGAGGAACCTTCTGGGTTCGTGAAAATTCGGACAAACAAACAACTTTCCAAATTATATGTGAGATTTCCTTGTGTTATATTCCTATGTTCCTATGTTCCTATGTTATTCCCGTTGTTGTATCCTATGTTCCTATGTTATTCCTTGTGTGATATACCTTCTGGGTTCGTGCAAATTGGGACAAACAAACAACTTTCCAAATTATATGTAAGATTTCCTTGTGTTATATTCCTATGTTCCTATGTTCCTATGTTATTCCTGTTGTTGTATCCTATGTTTCTATGTTATTCCTTGTGTTATATACCTTCTGGGTTCGTAAAGATTGGGACAAAAAAACAACTTTCCAAATTATATGTAAGATTTCTTTGTGTTATATTCCTATGTTCTTATGTGGATATGTTATTCCTGTTGTTGTATCCTATGTTCCTATGTTATTCCTTGAGTTATATACCTTCTGGATTCGTGAAAATTGGGACTAACAAACAACTTTCCAAATTATATGTGAGATTTCCTTGTGTTATATTCCTATGTTCCTATGTTCCTATGTTATTCCCGTTGTTGTATCCTATGTTCCTATGTTATTCCTTGTGTTATATACCTTCGGGGTTCGTGAAAATTGGGACAAACAAACAACTTTCCAAATTATATGTAAGATTTCCTTGTGTTATATTCCTATGTTCCTATGTTCCTGTGTTATTCCTGTTGTTGTATCCTATGTTCCTATGTTCCTGTGTTATTCCTGATGTTGTATCCTATGTTCCTATGTTATTCCTTGTGTTATATACCTTCGGGGTTCGTGAAAATTGGGACAAACAAACAACTTTCCAAATTATATGTGAGATTTCCTTGTGTTGTCTTCCTATGTTCCTATGTTCCTATGTTATTCCTGTTGTTGTATCCTATGTTTCTATGTTATTCCTTGTGTTATATACCTTCGGGGTTCGTGAAAATTGGGACAAACAAACAACTTTCCAAATTATATGTAAGATTTCCTTGTGTTATATTCCTATGTTCCTATGTTCCTGTGTTATTCCTGTTGTTGTATCCTATGTTCCTATGTTATTCCTTGTGTTATATACCTTCTGGGTTCGTGAAAATTGGGACAAACAAACAACTTTCCAAATTATATGTAAGATTTCCTTGTGTTATATGACGGCGTTATCGCACGGTGAAACTCCGGATTCTCTCTCGCTAGGCAGCGCTATATACAGCGTTGCATAGATGCTTATCGAGCAGTCTAAATCACTTTGCAGCGCCCAGACGTTACGTAAAATCGACTTTTGCAAAAGGAAAAAAAAAAAAAAAAAAAAAACCTTACAAATAATTTCAAAGTAAATAAACAGTACGTACTATTAACGGCATCGTCGAAAATGGTTATGGCATCGGTGCTTCGTTGCAAATAATCCAATTGCTGTTCTTTTTTTCGATCACACAGACACATATACACATATACGATCCCACTGCATTTTGAACCACAATAAAAAAAAAAAAAAAAATGAAACCGTTTTTGTATCTTTTACAAATACTGAGGAAATAGTAATGGCATTTTCAAGGGAAAACCTTATCTGTACGTTAACAAAGCTGATTGTTAACCGGCGGCAAAGGCAGCGTCGAGTGCCGCCTGTAGACTCTCGAGCTACCAAGTCGCTCGAGTGATTTCCGAGTCATCGGAGCCACGGTGACTTACATACAAAATATATATATATAGATATATACATATACATACATACATGTATAAAAAAAAGTTCTACTACGGCTATAGTAGATACCGAACGCCCCGATCGATTTGTCCTTCAGATGATTTTAAACATTGCTCGAGCGCGATTGTGTCGATTGTGTGCAAAGTGGCGCCGAAAAACTATCGGGAGGAATAAGAAAGAGAAAGAACTCGTTAGTGGAAATAAGTGAGAACGAGAGAAATTAGTTCGCACCGAAGTTAACGAAGACGCCGGTGTGCGAACGAAACACCTCCTTCGACACACGAGGACGAGGATACACTATCAATTAATTGCTCGAGGTAATAGTGTACTATGCGCTACGTCGACCACCACGACGTCGATGCCGCGGATGAGAAGGAGGTGGAGAACACACAACGAGGAGGACGAGGTGCGCGGCGTGTGCGGCAATCGATTCTCGTCTGGTGGGATTCCCTCTCATTCTCTATCGCGCATTCTCTCTCTCTCTCTCTCTCTCTCACACCCCGGACTCGTATTATACATGCTAGCACGTAGAGGTATCAAGCGAGCCCATGTTTGTTGCGGCATGTCGACCCGCGTGAAGCTCCTCTCCGTCGAGCACTGGGCTGCTCATCCCCGTTGATATAATCGCGATGCATGTACACCACACGAGCCTATACGCTCTATACTCAAAACACTATTCTGCGCAACTTTTAGATAAATTGGGCCAATACGGGTCACGCCTTACTACGAAGTGCCATTAATATCAGAGCTATACGTTTATTTCGCAGCAACTAAAAATCGAAGACAAATAGTTGGAACTTCTACAATCACGGTGGCCGTTTTTCCCGCGGAAAAAAATTCCCTGACTTTTCCACTGACCAATTAAACATTTTTCCTGATCAAATTGCTAACGACTTGTATTTTTAAAAAAATCAAAAATTAACTATGCAAATGAAAGTGCCTAATTATTGTATTGATGTTCAATTCGATCTTTTTTTGTTTTCAAAATGTTCCCAATGTTTTTTTTTTTTTAAGGCTCCCTTTTATGTACTCCTTATTTATTTATACAAGGTTCGGCGACAATTTACTTTTTTCCTGACCAATTTTGAAATTCCCTGACTTTTCCCTGTTTCCCTGACCAAGATATTATTTCCCTGACTTCTCCAGGTTTTCCCTGACCGCGGCCACCACACCCAGAAAAAAGTATGGTATTTCCATGAAAAATATGGTATTTCCATGGTATAAGTATGGTAAAAATATGGTATTTCCTACTATAACGAAAAGTTCCCGGACGGTGAGGACTATATAGATAGTTTGCGATACCATGTAGATAGTTTGTGATCATATATACTCGATTGATTGAACAATAATTATAGTTAGAAATATAATTTTTGGTCATTGTCGTAACTACAAAATATAGTCGTCCCCTCTGGTTACTATCTGCCATATAAGTTTTTTCTCGGTGCATGTACAAAGTGTGAATGTTCCAAAGTTGAATGCGAAGAAAAGTGACGATTGACTCACTTGATTAAAAGGAAAGCTCCCATCGCTCGACAACTTGAGACACTCGAGCGTTGAGAAATGCTTCCGCGAGATGAAAAGTAAACGGTTAAGGGAAATCGTTACGAGGGCGAATTATCCGTACGATCGCTAGCGTATAATCATGCCGTGGATGCTCGTGTGCTTCTGTAATCCCTTGTACGTACATATCATCGTCCGACACTGCAATATCGTCGATATTTTCTGTGTCCGTACATTCCCAGAAGCGTGCGTGCATGCCTGCGCGAGATCTCGCGAACGTGACCAGATCACTGTAACCCTTGCCGATGGACGGCGAGGCCCGCACCGTCGTATCGTGCAACCGTGCGCACGGTTATGGGACGGGTTATGTGCTCCGAAAGAGGGGAAGAGATCCCCACCGCCCTGACATTGGGGTAGGTCGCGCGCGTTTGCCATCTCTCCTCTCCCATCCGTTGACATATAACATTTCGATGCACCCGCAGGTTGTGTGAACATCGCGGCCGGCCGCAACGTGCATATGAGTGCTGAATTGATGCACCACTACTGTCGTCGTTTCTGTACGTGGCGCATCAGCCGCATCCGAAGCTTTGCCCCTGTGTGCTGGCAGTATCAAAATAGGTTTTGCTGCAAACTCTATCAAACTCGGGCTGGGTGTGTGTGTGTGTGGGTAAGGTATGCACACGGAGTCGCGGCTCTTCTGCGCTCGTACACTGTATAGCTCCCTCTTTGTTTCACTTCGGCTCGGTCAATGGGGTATAATGATAAATGGAATTGAGCTGTTGTGGGTGAACTGGATGAAAGCCTCGGATACGTCTGCACACCCACACGCGGACGAAGATACCGGACGAGTAACCAGAATGCATCGGAGTGACACTGTCTGGACGTTGAGGTAGGTCAGACTGGAGCGTTGCGACCGCGGTATGGTAATGATCAGATCGTAACCAAATTGTCTCTCCTATTCTGCGCCATAAAATTTGCGCGGCGTGTCGTCGGAGGTTTCTCGCCACGTTGTAATGCGAGAAGATATTTGTTACGGTAATGGAAGTTTCAGCTACCCGACTAATCGTATTTAGGCGCAGCAAAGTGTACAGAGCTCCTTATTTTTTGTTTCAAACATTTCTGTTGCTTTCTCGTTTCCCTTTCTTTCGTTTTTTTTTTTTTTTTTTTTTTTTTTTTGATTGCTCACCGCTTTTCTCTCGACGCACACTGATGAAATAAAAGAGGATTCGCCTTTCGCGATATCGCGTTCCACCACTCCGAGCATATCCGGAGTAGGCTCTCGTTGCGATAAACGAGCGATAAACCATCGTGTCTGTAGTTATGGGATAATGATGATGAAAGAATATATCAAAGTAGACGAGAGTTTAAACTCCGATTGCCCTGCGATATGGCGAATCTCTACCAACAAATTGAACCGATCCTCTTATCGTCGAACTTTTTATTTCTTTTGCACTTTTTGCTTCTCGCTATTTCGGATTTCGCGTAGGCGTGCCTCGCTATTGTAAATGGAAAATACTATTTAAACCCGCAACGTGCGTCATCGATGGGAAGGAAATTTACGCAAACACGGCAACACAGGTAGGCCAATTTCTCGGTATTATGGATGGATGTACTTTACTATGTTTCACTTTACTCGTCACAAATCGTCAATCGTTCCTGTGCCAGCGTTTTCATTTTTATGCGTGATAAGTTCTCAATATTTGTGGGAAAATTAGCAAACAGCCGATAATTTTGAGGGCGAGAGGCAAAAAAAATTTTCCATCACCGGATATTTACATAAATTCTACACATGTGGAATTCCAGAAACTTTGATATTTCAACCCGATGACGAGACAGTTGAAAAATAATAATGCTACTCCAGTTGCTCTGTTCTTCCGAAGATCTAAGCAAATATAAGAGGCATTCCAGCCGGTTTCGAACGGTCAAAAAGTTTTCCACTCCGAAAAAAAATTGAAATTTTGTCAAGTTTCCTTTCACTTGCTTAAATCTCAATACCAACATTTCTTTTTGAGCCTTGTAATCCATCGGTACACGAATAGCGAACCCGTGATAGCCGGAACATTACCGGATTCAGCTGCCCGTTCTTCTGTTTTATCGATATTTTATGATTAAACTCCAAAACATAATTACTGTTGTCGATGTCTCTTACCCAAAAATGTGAGAAAAATTTGGGAAGTATAATTTTCCATAATAACCGATTTTTCTTTAAAAAAAAAAAAAGAAATAGTTAAAAATAAAACGAAGCATAGCTTCGAAACAACGAATCGAGCCATCTAAAAAAAAATATGTGTCTACTGTACACATTTCAGAGTATTTTCTGGAGTTTTTTTGAGAAAAATTGAAAGTGACATACCGACCGAAAAAAGAATTATTTTTGTATATTTATGATAAGAATGGTCATTTTTTTTCAACTCGGAAAATTCAACAAAAAAAAAATGTTTTTTCAAAGGTCATCTAAAACTGCAACTTTTTTGTTCAGAAAATTTTTCTGTACAATAGTATGTTTTCAAGATATAACGATTCTTAGAAAAATTTGATATTTCGAAAAATTCAAGAAAAATGTTATCCAAAAATTCCGAAAAAATTGACATCAATTCTTTTTATGTAGCTACATCGTTTGAAAAAATTTCAATTTTTTTTCTTGAAAGTGGACAACTTTTTGACCGTTCGAAACGGTATGGAATGTCTCATAAAGAATATGCCTCTTCGACCGTTGATGGTGGGTCATCGAACATGATCCGTCAGACCGTGATTTTCATTGCTCTGTAACTTTTAAAGCAAAGCGCATTTTTAATTTTTATTTCAGTGAAATCAATTTTCAGTTCAGCGAAAATAAGCTATTGTCCAACGACAAAAGTATTTATCATAATAAATGTAACGTCGTTGATAACGTGAAGATTAGGGTGTTTCTCAAAAAGGACATTTTTTTTTTTAATGTTGGTCCCACCCTTTTAGAGTATAGAATTCGATTAAAAATTGAACCTCGCGAAAAGCGGTTCCTAGCAAAAAAATCCTAAGTGGTGCCGCATTCGACGTTTGTACCCAAAAAATGCGGCACCTTTTAAACGCAATTGTCAACGACCACCTTTCGGGAGGTGTTTTTTTAGATGAAAATATATAGTTTTGAAAGGTGGAAAGATTTTTTTTCAACAAATTCACCCTACTGGACATTTATAGTTTTCTGTACACGAATTAAAAAATCGAAATCGTTTGTGTTTATTAAAAAAAAAAAAAAAAGTTTACCTCCCACCCCGTAGAACTACATTTTTTCATCGATGAAAAAATCCAGCGAAAGACAGTCACTGACAATTAAGTTTGAGAGGTGCCGCATTTTTGTGTTCAAACGTCGAATGCGGCACCTCTTAGGATTTTTTTCTGGGCACCGCCTTTCGCAAGGTTCAATGTGAGATTGAAATCTGTAGTTTAAGAAGATGGGAGGAAAATTTTAAAAAATGAATTTTTTTGACACACCCTAGTGAAGATGTGACGCTGAAAGCCCGGTGAAAATGCAGCTCCGACGGTGGTCGATCGGTGAGCGGTGAGAAACATTGCTCAGTATTAAAAAAAAAAAAATTACAATTTCAATTGGATTCAGTGTGCACAAAGAATTCTGGCCCGGATCGATAAAGACTAATAACGTAGGTGTGCGCGTTACGCGATAGATAAAACGAGCAAGCGGCTCGATCGTCTGGAGCGGGCAAAGTTGTCCCCCCCCTCCACCGGCCGCACAATTTGCTTCGATGATAAATGAGAGGTTTTTCAATTACATAACGCAAACTGAGTAAAGATTGTAACGAAAATAAACACGGGCATACATTGCTCGGACAAGCTTTGTCCTTCGATATCGTCGACGTTACATTGTGTACATTATAAAGCGAATCGGTAATATAACTTGCTGTTGTAACTTATTAGTGGTCGTTACCTTAGACCCGCTATTAACGAATCTTACATTGATCGAAGTAACGTGCAACTTTGTGTGTAAGGACATCGATGACGACGCTCGCATTTCGATACCGCACGCGACAGAGTCGTGCAGCACTGATACACCGACTATGTATCGTCACAGCACGTGTATATAGTTGTACCCGTTAGAATCGAGGACACAGTCATATAATTAATAATTATATAGCATTCGAGTTTGATTTATGACCAGACCCGTCTTCGGACACGTTTCGTCACCGTGCATTAATCGCTCCCCCCCCCCCCCCCCCCCCCTTCGCTGTGCATAGTTTCAATAACGAGACAAACAAACTCTCTGCCAATGTTTACATTGACAGTATAAATCCGTCACTGAAGCAGCCAAACTTAATGAAAGATCATCAGTTTTTCTCACTGTCCACTACTCTTCAGCAAAAAAAAATTGCTACAGTTGTGCAACAAGTAGCGTAAAACTAGATATCGGCAGACGCACTCCCATCTGCAATAATCGAATCTGAGTCAATTAATCAATTTAAAAACAGACTAGATAAACACTTGTCTACTTAATACTTATATAAGATGCAGATATTATAAGTTGTAAACTTCCTTTCTGTAAATATTAATAATAATAATCACAATAATTGACGAAACATTATGTCAGCTATCGAAAATATATTTAGAATCACGATACGTAAGTTTTTATGTTTTTTTATTTTTTTATTTTTATTCTATCAATTGTTATGCATTATTATTGTCTGGACGTTGAACTTTAGGATTTAGACTCTGAGAATATCCGACGAAATTTATATTCATTACATATGTCCAATGTTGTTTCCACATCACCGAATATTTACGATTAAATACCCTTGAAGCAACGCATTCTCTTATTAAGAATCGAAACTTAATGTTCATTTTTTTTGTTTCCAATAATCCATGCGTACAGTGAATTGAATTACGTTAATTGATTTATTTTTTCGAGAGTGCGATTAGAGTGTGATTCACGCTATTCGCAAAATGGTACGAACGGAGAGAAAGAATTCGACGCGAATTAACTGGCTCTATCTGAGATCGTAGCCCGAGGTGAATGCAGCCTCTGAGTGGCATTAGTGTGTGCGATTGACGTTACGTCCGTTGTACACAGTGTACGGAGAGAAGAGAGCGCAGGTACTTCTCTACGAGCTTCTCTATACGGTTATTCTGTTTGACTCTGATGTTTCGTACTCGAACAGCACAGAGTACGACGTGTGCGTACGACGTCGTGATTCCCACAGAGAGACACACGCAGAGAGAGAGAGTGAGAGAGTGAGCTGCCCGTGCCGGATCCACTCTAATCGAAGTTTGGCAAGTGCGCTCGGCTTGCGCACACCACCATCTGCGCATGTATACTGTTCCGACAAAGACGTAATTGTACCGACGTCGAGTCGGGGGGGACCTCGTTGTTTAGACGAACACGAAGGAACAGAGGCCAGCATGAGAGACACCCTATATAACAAACGTTCATTAGTTTACTCTGTGTAACACACGGTCATGACGTTCGTCGAGCGAACGTAAATCGTGCGCTTGGACCTCGGAAAAATTCGTTCACTGCGTAAGAGGCCGAGAGCGAAGAAGGACCGGCGAGAAACGGCGAGATACGATGCACCCAACGAAGCTCGACTCTCGCGAATAGCTAATGACAGTAAGCGTGTTAACTCTCGGTTAACTTCCGAGGTCGAAACTATGAGAATTCTTTTAATTTGAGAATCCGTAGCTTGTAGGTCGCGCGACGACGTAACGCAGTTCGTAAGGCATTAAATGTGGACATTATTTATAGAGAAAACAACGATAAAACCGTAGAGTTCGGCTATTTAATTTTTAGCTCTGGCGAAAGACCTTTTTTTTTTTCTTTTTCTTTTTCTCGATGTTATGCACATTATGTGGAAGAGAGCAGCGAGATAATGTTGGGAATAACGTGAGAAAAAGTGTACACACGCGTACCTTGGTATGGTAATGCACTTGGTGTTGCAGCTCTGTGTCGTGATGGCCTTCTCAAGTTCCTCGAGGCCAGCCGATTTCTTGAGCTTCTTTACGAGGCTCTTAACAGCTTTCTCGCTCCATTTGTCCTCACCCTCGGCCTTCTTCCAGCCCAGCAGCCGCTTAACTATAGGCGGGTTAAAGCTGGGCAGCATCGAAGTCATCATTTGAGCTCGAGGTATCGCTCGCGACCCGCATCGGGCCGTCCAAAACTTGTGTCGCGCACTGAAATAATAATACGGAGGGAAAAGAAAAAAAAAAAAAAAAATTAAAAAAAACAAGATGTTCCTCGGCTGGCACGCAACGACACTTGAGACTGGCGATAGGATTCTCGGATTTTCTTGCGTTCAGTTTGTTCACACGATTTACTGACTGTTACCGGTGTATTATCTCGTTCACGGGCGTCAAAACAACGCGGAAACCTTCAACACGGGCGGCGAGTACTTTACCAAAGCCGCCATTTTGTGCCTGTGGATGCCGAGTCGGCCGGTCTCGGCGCTTATCGGAATCTCTCGGATCGCACTCGAAATGCTCCTTAGATTTCATCTCGTTTGCAGCGCTTCGTTTTAACACGATCTCAGAATGTTTATGCGACATTTAGGCACCGGTTTTTTTTTCTTCATCGCCACTAGGAATCCTCGATGTATTTATTGCAACTTATTATTATTAAATACGTCAGAAATTTTAAAGATTGCGATGGGTTTTAAATTCGAAACGTCGAGCCGGCGCTCCGATGGACCACGGAAGTCCGGGCGACCGCAGCGTCTTCTAGAGTAGGAATATCGAACTAATTGCACTGCAGACCACGATGTCGATAATTTTTTTATCGTATTTAACAATTAGGGAAGCTTAACAAGCATCAATCTTTGATACCTAAAACGATGGTTATTCAAGGTCGTTGCGTGATTCAACGAATAATACACATAAAGTAACCGGGCAAGATTTTTTTTTCGTACCCCCTCCACTATCTTATTTCATTTTGACAATTGAGACCACCTCTCTCGTAAATTTGCTTGGTCCACGATAAAAATTTCTTTGTTGACTTGTCGTCGAAGGACAATTGGATCCAAAACAAACGAAAAAAAAAAGTTACGTCTAATTCGATAATTCGATTGTCGTGTAATTTCGGCAACTCAATCGAATATGATTTAGGAACTCTGCATACTGTCGTGAATTGCGGACTCGCGAGTAAACAATTCTTCGCGTAACAATCACGTGGGCGACATATGAAAATGCACGAATAAATATGACGACAGTCAGTTTTTCAAAAAGTCAACCAAAAAAAAATTGAATTTTAATAACGGTGAGTTTTGTATATTGTGCACAGAGCGTAGCAGATTGGATGCTCGTCTGTTCGTATATCGCGCTTGTTACTGTCAAAGCTTGTTTACAATCGAATTTCAGAGCTGAGCTAACCTCCAAAATTATTGCTGTATAACAATGGATATTTCGTCGTCGTCGAGCATGAATCCCGGAAATCTTTCACACAGCGGCGTTGGTTTTCTGGGCATTCCTATGGAGTCTTCGTCGCTGGACGCCTTGGGCACGAAACGCCGTAGGCAAGTATCTCTTTTAACGCGAACCTAGAAAGCTATTCTATCATTATCTTTTTTGCTGCGCAGTTCTTCCAGGACGATAAAACGGAGAAAGTTTGACGACGAGCTCGTTGAAACAACATTCAATCTTCAACCTCCTACCACTAGCGGAAAATCAGGTTCTCGCTCTCGGATAGTTTCGGTGTCCACCGGACCGCCGGATGTGATACCCACTCAAAGCTTGCCTAGTCCGGTACCAATTCCGGCGACGATAACTCAGCCTGAACGCTGCAACAGAAGACACAGCAGGCCTGGAGGCTCCAATGGAACTGGGAGGAAAAACAAAAAGAATAAGAATCATGCGCATTCGATAAACGCTACCAAAGATCTGGGAAGATGGAAACCCACTGACGATTTGGCACTGATAACGGGTGTACAGCAAACCAATGATTTGAGAATGGTAAAAGCTTTTTATTTATCATTATTACCCTTCAATGTCCAATTCATTGTTGTTATTGCTAAATCGACGTTTCTCTCCAGGTACATAGAGGAACAAAGTTTTCGTGCAGATTCACTCTCCAAGAGATTCAGCAACGATGGTATGCGCTGCTCTACGACAGCGCTGTATCGCGTGTCGCCGTTCAAGCGATGCGAAATTTGCATCCAGAATTGATAGCGAGCGTGCAGGCGAGAACGTTGTACAGCAAGGCGGAAGAGGATTTACTTGGCACGGTAAAATCGGTGCGTTACCGATGAGTAAACACGGATTACCTTGAAAAAGAAAAAAACAAAATTGCCCACGTGTACGAACGGAGACGCGCGGTGACTATAATATTGCGATTACTTTTCAAAACGTGTGATCTTTGTCTTACAGTCGTCGCAACCGACTCTGGAAAACTTCCAAAAGCTTCTGGAAACAAACGCTCAGACCTTCTATCCAGCGAGAACTGCCAAGGCTCTTCTGGCTCACTGGCAACTTATGAAACAGTATCACTTGTTACCGGATCAAACATTTCCAACTCCGAAGGGTGATGGAGCGATGAATTTTTCCGACGCGGAAGATTTGATGAATGACGCGGAGCTCGGTGAGCAGAAGGACGAATCCGTAGACGCGGAACTTGCGATGGCAGATCGTAAGAATAAAAAAGAGATACGGGTTATCGAGAATGAATTGGGCAGGTGGCAGGTACTCGTCGATAGCGTAACTAGAGTCAATCCACCGGAGTTTGATAATCAAACTTTAGCGATACTCAGAGGAAGGCTAGTGCGCTATCTCATGAGATCGAGAGAGGTATGCAAACGTTATTTTCATACATTAACCCCTTCGTAAACGAAAAAAGGAGGTGAAAAAAATAATAATTTGTTCGCTGTGCAAATAATTTGTAGATTACTGTCGGACGGTCGTCGAAAGATCATCACGTCGACGTCGACCTGACTCTCGAAGGTCCCGCCTGGAAAGTATCCCGTCGTCAAGGAATAATAAGATTGCGAAACAATGGCGATTTCTTTCTATCCTCCGAAGGGAAACGGCCGATTTTCGTCGACAGCAGACCCATACTCGCTGGCAACAAAATTAAATTGAATAATAACAGTGTTATAGAGGTACGCTCAATTTTCTTTTTCTCCATTATTTTGCAACTTGTACAATACTCGAGATTGATTTATGTCATTGATCTTTTAACAGATCGCCGGATTGCGATTTATATTTTTAATAAATCAGGAGTTAATAGCAGTGATTCGTCAGGAATCGGTGAAGCTGAATTTGAATCCCTGAGCGGCATATCACAGCGAACCATAACGGAAAAACCTCACGACCACTGATAAGTGGTATTCAGGCACCTTCCCCGTGATAAACAAGGGGCAGAATTATGAATTCAGGACGAAGGCGGCTCGAAACATTAGCCAATCTTTCGAATTTCGTAGAGATTTGCAAAGATACAATAATTTTCTAGACAGATCGACGAACAGAGCGAGTCAGGATATGCGATACCCAAGTTTGTTTTAACGCCGCATTTATCCCCACCGTTAATTGTCTATTGTTAATTATTAGTATACTTAATCGATCGCAATACGAAATAGCCAAGGCATTTTTAATTAACTCTATACTTTGCTTATTTATTTCTCCGTGAGGTAATATTTGTAAGATTAATTTGTATTACCGCATTAAAAGACGAAACTCTCGCCACTAGCACCGTTATTATTCCTCCTCCGTGTTTAAGAAGGAAAATACGCCGCGTCCGTTTGAACAATTAGACTTTCAAACCGGAAGTGACGTTACAGACAATTTTGTTTATGTTTCTCTGGAATGTACCTCGAATGCAGCCAGTAGCAAAAACATATTAACTAAGGATGTTATCCTTAGTTAACAGTGGGGAAAAGAACATGTGTGTAACGTCTGAAATGCAGCCAGCGGCTTGGCGTCACTTGTCCTGAATCTTATAATCCCGAACTCTCCAAACGTCCGAAACTCATTCATCCGATGTAGCCTTTACCCGAAATTATAATCTACCGAAGAACTAGAACACCGAATGTTCAAGATCACGAAATATTATTTAGCCGATTTGCCATAATCCCGACAGTTTGATATACCAAAACATCGATCGCCCGAAATCCATTCATCCGACATCTCATTTGCCCGAAAATCTGTTTTTCCATCGTAGAGCTCGTGACGACCGACAGTCGTAACTCCGATAATCGATAAGTTAGAGTTCTAACATTTTTACTATAGTCGCCTCGCCGTAAGATCGCGAATAATGTATTGCTTCAAAACATTTTTGTTAACGATGCTTCCTCCGTGTGTGAAAGCGACTTGTGCGATGTTTTAGCTTCACTTTTTTTTTTTTTACATTTTTCACAATAGTTTGGAGTGAAAGAAATTTTTTATTCAGGAGCTATAATTCTAGTTGGATAATCGCGGAGATAGCCGCTTGTTAATTGTTATATTCGTGATCGGCGGGAGAAAATACGTCGAATATAGTTACGGTCTTGTACTCCGTCGGTAGATTACAATTTCGGGTAAACGTTACATCGAATGAATTAATTTCGGGGGTTTGGCGCGATCGGGATTATGAAATTTAGGACAAGTGTGACAGCATGTGACGTCCGCGGTCCCGCTGCTCACCCGACGCGGTGTCCCTGCACCGCGAACTAGTTAGATAACACACGATGGGTAAAGTAGACTCAACGAAAATGGACAAGTTTCGATATAAGCGGTAAAGCAGGGGGACGATACGTTTAACCATGCCTACGTTTATGAATATAGTACTGTACATGTGACCACATGTACAAGACACACTCGCACGCTACTGTAGCGACATCTTACCAATGGGGTGATAAGCTCGTCGACATCACCCCAACTTTTTGGCTTCAAGTGGGCTACGGGAAGTACGCTTCTATGCTATCCATATTCTTTGTAAGAAACATCGGTTGGGGAGTCGGGTCTGAGCCGCGATAGGAGACAGTCGATACGCTCTCGCGGATAGGCGGCACTAGCCATTTGAATCCTCAAGTACAAAGTGTGAATTTTATTCCTTTATAAGTTTATAACTTACTTTACTCGTAACAACCGCGAAGTGACTATCAGAAAAGGAAGAAGAAAATAGGAAGCCAGCAGTTTCAAGAAGAAAATATCGGGGACTCAAAAAAAAAATAAAAAAAAAAAAAAACTTGGAGCATCGCGCAAACTTTCCCCAATTTGCAACTATCGCCAGGAAATCACGCAAGGGAAGGCTTCCTTTACCGCCCATCCAATCCAAAGAAATACCCCCGACTCCTTATCATTGCTAAAAAATAAATAAAAAAAAAAAATTATATATATACTTTTCAAAAAATAAGAATAATAATTACAATCATATTAATTAGCTATTACAATAATTTCCTATGACACACGAAGAGGACGCAAGGTAAGTCCCAAGTAATAATTAACGATAGAAGTAGTCGACCGTAATTATGGCAGAGCTTATAATACATGACGGTGTCGAGCAATTTCTGGAAATCGGCAGCGAACAAACGATCGTGTCCTCTCGGCCGGAATCTGGAAGTACACAAAGAAAAAATGTAAATAGTCCTCAGCAGCTCGACTCAAACACTGCTATGAATAAGATTATCTCGGATCCAAAGAAGGGGACCAAACGTAACGCCGGGGAAATCTCGCCCGTAGTACAGAAGCAAAATAAACTTGCTCGGAATAATAAAAGTAGAAATGACGAGGATAATAATACATCCGAATTGGACATTAGCAGCTCTGACGCTAGCGGCTCTCTCGTAGGTGTCCCCCCCGTCTGGAGAGATAGCACCCTGATCATTTATTTTTTTTCAGGATAAAAGAACCGAAAAAAATATAAATCGTATACAGCGGATGCTTGCATAAAAAAAACTCCCGTTTTCGCTTGGAGGGCAGTCAGAAGTTCAATGAGAGTTTACAGGATTTTATTTTCATATCAAGAACCATAATTTAGCACACGGCATATATTCGAAATATAGGTAATATGTGGATTTGATAATATAACATGAAACTACAGATGAAACTATTTGTATCGCAATTTTATTCATTTCATTAGAACCGAATAAAATTACAATAAAAAAAAAAAATATATCAAAATAAATGCATTAGCATTTATTTTTATTCAGTTCACACATGTACAGCTTATTTTACCGAATCTGCCTCACGGTAGATTCTACGATGCGGTAATCGTTTCATTATGAGTCTACTCATATTTCTGGAAAAATAAAGATAAGATTAGTTCTTCGACTTCATAAAATCAAAATAACCGATCACATATTTTTTTCATGCGTATTTTCGTGACGCCAAAAATATAAATAGATCTCGAAGTTTCCGGAAAACTTCGGGCGGCAGGCCTGTAAACAATTTGGAACGAAAATAGACAAATGTTATCCCAAGTAGTCGTGCGGCTCTTTATAAAGTCTGAGCGTGCATTACTCCTCATCATTCGGTGTTGAAAATTTCGCGTTCGGAGCCTGCCGTGTTATCAGTGCGTTACGATATTTTAAACATGTTTGTGAATCCAATGAACGTGCTTAATTTATTACTTGCAACATTTCAAACAATGTATCTACCAACGACTGAAGTCAATCGGCAAGAAATCATTCTGAAAGAATCGATTCAAAAGATTCTTCTGGACAGTATATGGGACTTCAACACTTTAGAAGTATCTGAAGAATCTACATTGGGTTTCGTAGACGACTTTCCCGGAACAGACGCAGAATACGTCGAAGACGCCGAAGATTGGAGTGAGGAAGGAGTGGCTGGACCTTCTTCATCTGTGTGCCCTAGTCCTGTAAACGATGAAATCCCATTTGATTACAAAAAAAGGGCAGTAGAGTACTGGCGGAGTGGAAAAAAAAGCTATCTCAAGTTTTCTATTGTACAAAAGTCATTTGCCAGACTTACTAATCCTCGTCAATTAACGAGATGGGCAAAGCAAGTGGACGAAGGAGGAACGCGGAAAGTAAAATTGATGATTATCGCCGAATTTACATTAAACAAATTACGAAACGCTATAGAAGCTGGATTAATAGTCCATGAGTCGGACATCAAAAAATGGGCTCTGGAAGCATGGGGAGAGCAGGGGAGTGGCGATAGGCCTTTCGTGGCCTCTTCAAAATGGATATACAATTTCAAAAAAGCCCATCGGATCGTTTCAAGAAAAATCACAAAGTTTGTCTCAAGAAAGACGATAGAAGACAGTGCTAATTTGAAAAAATCAGCTGAAGAGTTTGTTGCTTCTGTCAAGCCTTTTATAGCAGAATACGGGCCTGAAAACGTATATAATTCTGATCAAAGTGGATTCCAGCTTGAAATACATTCAGGACGTACGTTGACGTATGCAGGAACGGAAAAAGTCGAGTGTTCTGCTCAATCCATATCATCTACAACTCATAGTTATACTATTCAGCCAATTGTCTCCTGTGATGGGCGACTACTATCTCCTCTATTGATAGTATTAAAAGAAGCAGGCGGTCGCTTTGGTCCTCTAGTAGAAAAAACATTAATCCGTCCCCCGAATGTATACCTCCTTCCTTCGTCATCTGGCAAAATGACAAAAGGTAATGATGTACTGCAATGATAATTTTCTTTTTATTACTGCAATGTGCATGAATATTACTGGTAGCAATGTTTTGCAATTACAGACCACTTCAAAACATGGCTAAAAGAGGTGTTCTTTCCTAACGTTGGACGAAGAAGCCTACTTTTACTGGACTCCTGGAGCGGTCACTGCAGCAATATTATCGCAGAAACGAAGCCTGTAGATAAAGATGTTTTGTTGATGACTATACCAAAAGGAACTACCGGAAGAATTCAACCTTTAGACGTTTATGGTTTTAGGGTGTGGAAAAACTTTGTGAAGCGTTTCTCTGACAATGCGATCCTACACAATTACGATGTTAATCTTCATTTACGGAACAATATTATAAAACTACAGTCACTTGTACATAATCAACTATCTTCGCCTAGGTATCGATCCCTTTTTCAATATGCTTGGTATAAAAGTGGCTATGTAGACGACAGATTAGAAAGTTTTCCAAATCCTGTCGAATTTGCTTTCGAAAAATCTTCCGTTATGAAATGTGCTGTTTGCGGTGCACTACCTATAATACGATGCTCATGGTGTAAGAAAGCATTCTGCTTCGAACACTTTTTCCACGATCATCACTACTGTCATGAATATGAGCCATAATTTTTTGTTACAAATATTTTTGGTTAACATTATTTTTATCATATAGAATTTTCTGAAATTTTCAGTCCCAAGATTTTTTTGCTTTCCAGAATTAATATTCTTGGAGTATTCCCATATATCCCATATTCCATACATGTATTGGAACGAATAAATTTGGAATGAAAATAGTATCATCTGTAGAAATGTTATATTATCAAATTCACATATTACCTATGTTTCGAATATATATCCCGTGTGCTAAATTATGGTTTTTGATAGTAGAATAAAATAGTAGAATTAGGAATTCGCCCTCCAAGCGAAAACGGGAGTTTTTTTTACGCAAGCATCGGCTGTATACGATTTATATTTTTTTCGGTTCTTTTATCCTGAAAAAAAAATTATCAGGGTGGTTTACCCCCACAAAGGGGTGGGCGCGTGTCGGACGTTATCATTTTTTAATTCTGTTGCTCTGAAATATATGCTTGCCAAATTTTATTGAAATCCGTCGGGTGCTTCTATGGGAAATATTGAAAGCTTTGAAATATATATATCTGGTCAAACAGTGGTTTTTGGGAAAAAACCAAAAACACGTAAACTGTAATATCATTTTAGTTTCAAAACGATGCTATTTGTATTCCAGTTCGATTATTTTTCGCCGAAAAAAAAGAAATAAAGATTTAGATAGGGGTAGTTTACCCCCTTAAAGGGGTGCGTCCGTGATGCACACTACCATTTCTGAGTCCTGTTGGCTCGAGATATATGTATACCAAATTTCATTGATAATCGTCAGGTGCTTCTAAGAAAAAAAAAAAATTATTGTTTTTCTGCCAAAGTTTGAGGGGCTGTTTCACCCCTTATATATCAACGAGGGATGATAAAAAAAAATACGTGTCCCTTAAATTTCCGAGTTCTACAACATATATCAAAATTATCGAAATCGGGGTCGGACACTTGGGAATGTTTCCTTGTAAGTTAATTTTATGAGGATGGGGAGATACCTTAATCGGAGCAATAGCTATTTTTGTAATAATAGGGAAGTGGTCACTAGTGTACGTGTCCTCCAGTACTTGCCACCTACATAGAGTCGAAATATCTGGAGAGGCTATAGTAAGATCCGGGGATCTTCCCGGGGAACCCGGGCGGCTTAAAATCGTTGGTTCGCCATTGTTTAAAATATTCCAAGTAACTTTATTAATAACCCTACTCAGCGTAGTTCCCGAGTAATTACGAACTCCGCACCCCCAGTCCTCGTGGAGCGCGTTAAAATCTCCCGCGATTATAGAGTTTTTGGGTAAAAAAGCGAATAATTCCTTCCAGTCACTCATCGTGCTGTTAGTGCTGGGCTCTTTGTATATTGAGAAAAGATGAAACGTACATGGTGCGTTGATAATTTTGATCCCTACTATTTCCAATCCCTTGATACGAATATGGTCTGTTTGAATGGGAGTAAAACATAAATCTTCTTTAACTAAAATCACTACCCCCCCTCTCCTATTGTGAGAAGGTCTATCTCTTCTAATCGTGTGAAAGTTTTTAAAATGGACTAATTGAGAGGGAACTAGCCAAGTTTCCGAAAGGCAAATGATTTGTTTATCGTGTATTAAATCGTGAATTTCTTGCCATTTATTGTTGATGCTTCTACAATTCCATTGGAGGATATCCATAATGTGTGATATTTAGATAGGGTTAGCGAGAGGAGAGTTAGGGGAGGGAATATTATTTTCTTCATTTGGCAAGAATCCTTTTACTAAGTCACGCGAGTATTTTTGGAGTTCATTAGAGGTCCATTCTAGAATGTTTTTTTGCGAATCAATGTTTTTTTCTCCGGCCAAGAGATTGGCTAGGAATACCGGTACCGAGTGGTCCCATCTGTCTTTGAGTTCGTTAGTCGGAGTTTCCCCAAGAGTCTCTCTGTTTTGTTTTTTTAAGATTACCGTCTCGTTAAGGTCGACTAGTTTATCCGTAGGTTTGTTACCTTTTACAGTCGAGTTGCTGTCTTCAGTTACAAGTCTCGGTTGAACGCGGCCGTTAGGAAAAGTCAAGCATTTGAGATGCTGTTCGCTATAAGGAGATTTTTTTTTGTTTAGGACCTTGGACGTTGGCTTGGAGGGGGTGTTGCCCTTCCGACACTCCTGAGTTCTAGGAGACGATCTGGCCTCTGGTGACCATGACAGGGGATTAGCTCTGCGCTCCGTTTGTCTCTGTGGGAGGAACGTCGGCGTTTTCTGTTGACTCCTACAATCGTTAAATTGTGGTTGTTTCTTGGTCGGGAATAGCGGGCGGGGATTAGGACGCGGGGGGTTGTCAGTCTGTCCGCCACCCACTTCTCTCAGAGGTGGGAAAGCTACTCTCGAGAAGCTGAGCGCTGTCTGCTCCTCAGTATTTTTTTGCGTATAGATTGATCTAGCCTCTTTGAAGGAGATTCCTTGCCTGTTCATAATTTTTCTAATCTCTACTTGTTTTTTATATTCCGGGCAGTCCCTTGACGAGGCTGCGTGATTGCCTAGGCAGTTGCAGCATTTTGCGATTTCCGTCGAGCACTCGCGAATCGAATGATTTTCGCCGCAATGCTCGCATCTTATTTTACCTTTGCAACGCGGCGCGATATGCCCGAATCGCTGACATTTATTGCATCTACAGAGCATGCTCTTAAAAGGTTCGACCTTCAGCCGCACGTACCAGATGGTGACGTACTTTGGAAGTTCCAACCCCGAGAATAGAATTTTTATCGAGTCTGTATCCGACCACTCAGTCTTTTCCTCACTCTTATCGTCGTTGATTTTATCAATAGTGTTTGTATTATGTGTTTCTCTTGGTACGCGCCTTTTCATACGTTCTATGTGAACGATGTTCTCGGAACCCTCTATTCCCTTACGGATTTCTTCTGTTGTCATCTTACCGTAAACCCCTTTAACTACGCCCGTGCAGGTGATCTTAAAGGAGGGGATAAAAGCGGCCCAATTGAGCTTTGTAAATCCGTTGTTCGTTGCTAGCTCGTTCGCGGCGCGGGCTGTTGGGCAGAAAATCTCAATCTTATTATCCTCAATAATCTTGAGGCGAACGATTTCCGCAGCGAGTGACCCCAGTCTCTGTCCAATCGACATAGGATGAAGGTTCCCTATGTTCTGATCTTTAAGGATGCTAACTACATGGACCGTGAAGGGACCCTCAGAATGCTCAGCATACCTATTTTGTATTTGTTTTTGACCACTGTTTGATCAGGTATATATATTTCAAGGCTTTCAATATTTCCCATAGAAGCACCCGACGGATTTCAATAAAATTTGGCAAGCATATATTTCAGAGCAACAGAATTAAAAAATGATACCGTCCGACACGCGCCCACCCCTTTGTGGGGGTAAACCACCCTGATAATTTTTTTTTCATGATAAAAGAACCGAAAAAAATATAAATCGTATACAGCCGATGCTTGCATAAAAAAAACTCCCGTTTTCGCTTGGAGGGCGAATTCCTAATTCTACTATTTTATTCTACTATCAAAAACCATAATTTAGCACACGGGATATATATTCGAAACATAGGTAATATGTGAATTTGATAATATAACATTTCTACAGATGATACTATTTTCATTCCAAATTTATTCGTTCCAATACATGTATGGAATATGGGATATATGGGAATACTCCAAGAATATTAATTCTGGAAAGCAAAAAAATCTTGGGACTGAAAATTTCAGAAAATTCTATATGATAAAAATAATGTTAACCAAAAATATTTGTAACAAAAAATTATGGCTCATATTCATGACAGTAGTGATGATCGTGGAAAAAGTGTTCGAAGCAGAATGCTTTCTTACACCATGAGCATCGTATTATAGGTAGTGCACCGCAAACAGCACATTTCATAACGGAAGATTTTTCGAAAGCAAATTCGACAGGATTTGGAAAACTTTCTAATCTGTCGTCTACATAGCCACTTTTATACCAAGCATATTGAAAAAGGGATCGATACCTAGGCGAAGATAGTTGATTATGTACAAGTGACTGTAGTTTTATAATATTGTTCCGTAAATGAAGATTAACATCGTAATTGTGTAGGATCGCATTGTCAGAGAAACGCTTCACAAAGTTTTTCCACACCCTAAAACCATAAACGTCTAAAGGTTGAATTCTTCCGGTAGTTCCTTTTGGTATAGTCATCAACACAACATCTTTATCTACAGGCTTCGTTTCTGCGATAATATTGCTGCAGTGACCGCTCCAGGAGTCCAGTAAAAGTAGGCTTCTTCGTCCAACGTTAGGAAAGAACACCTCTTTTAGCCATGTTTTGAAGTGGTCTGTAATTGCAAAACATTGCTACCAGTAATATTCATGCACATTGCAGTAATAAAAAGAAAATTATCATTGCAGTACATCATTACCTTTTGTCATTTTGCCAGATGACGAAGGAAGGAGGTATACATTCGGGGGACGGATTAATGTTTTTTCTACTAGAGGACCAAAGCGACCGCCTGCTTCTTTTAATACTATCAATAGAGGAGATAGTAGTCGCCCATCACAGGAGACAATTGGCTGAATAGTATAACTATGAGTTGTAGATGATATGGATTGAGCAGAACACTCGACTTTTTCCGTTCCTGCATACGTCAACGTACGTCCTGAATGTATTTCAAGCTGGAATCCACTTTGATCAGAATTATATACGTTTTCAGGCCCGTATTCTGCTATAAAAGGCTTGACAGAAGCAACAAACTCTTCAGCTGATTTTTTCAAATTAGCACTGTCTTCTATCGTCTTTCTTGAGACAAACTTTGTGATTTTTCTTGAAACGATCCGATGGGCTTTTTTGAAATTGTATATCCATTTTGAAGAGGCCACGAAAGGCCTATCGCCACTCCCCTGCTCTCCCCATGCTTCCAGAGCCCATTTTTTGATGTCCGACTCATGGACTATTAATCCAGCTTCTATAGCGTTTCGTAATTTGTTTAATGTAAATTCGGCGATAATCATCAATTTTACTTTCCGCGTTCCTCCTTCGTCCACTTGCTTTGCCCATCTCGTTAATTGACGAGGATTAGTAAGTCTGGCAAATGACTTTTGTACAGTAGAAAACTTGAGATAGCTTTTTTTTTCCACTCCGCCAGTACTCTACTGCCCTTTTTTTGTAATCAAATGGGATTTCATCGTTTACAGGACTAGGGCACACAGATGAAGAAGGTCCAGCCACTCCTTCCTCACTCCAATCTTCGGCGTCTTCGACGTATTCTGCGTCTGTTCCGGGAAAGTCGTCTACGAAACCCAATGTAGATTCTTCAGATACTTCTAAAGTGTTGAAGTCCCATATACTGTCCAGAAGAATCTTTTGAATCGATTCTTTCAGAATGATTTCTTGCCGATTGACTTCAGTCGTTGGTAGATACATTGTTTGAAATGTTGCAAGTAATAAATTAAGCACGTTCATTGGATTCACAAACATGTTTAAAATATCGTAACGCACTGATAACACGGCAGGCTCCGAACGCGAAATTTTCAACACCGAATGATGAGGAGTAATGCACGCTCAGACTTTATAAAGAGCCGCACGACTACTTGGGATAACATTTGTCTATTTTCGTTCCAAATTGTTTACAGGCCTGCCGCCCGAAGTTTTCCGGAAACTTCGAGATCTATTTATATTTTTGGCGTCACGAAAATACGCATGAAAAAAATATGTGATCGGTTATTTTGATTTTATGAAGTCGAAGAACTAATCTTATCTTTATTTTTCCAGAAATATGAGTAGACTCATAATGAAACGATTACCGCATCGTAGAATCTACCGTGAGGCAGATTCGGTAAAATAAGCTTTACATGTGTGAACTGAATAAAAATAAATGCTAATGCATTTATTTTAATATATTTTTTTTATTTTATTGTAATTTTATTCGTTTCTAATGAAATGAATAAAATTGCGATACAAATAGTTTCATCTGTAGTTTCATGTTATATTATCAAATCCACATATTACCTATATTTCGAATATATGCCGTGTGCTAAATTATGGTTCTTGATATGAAAATAAAATCCTGTAAACTCTCATTGAACTTCTGACTGCCCTCCAAGCGAAAACGGGAGTTTTTTTTATGCAAGCATCCGCTGTATACGATTTATATTTTTTTCGGTTCTTTTATCCTGAAAAAAAATAAATGATCAGGGTGGTTCACCCCCACAAAGGGGTGGGCGGGTGTCGGACGGTATCATTTTTCAATTCTGTTGCTCTGAAATATATGCTTGCCAAATTTTATTGAAATCCGTCGCGTGCTTCTATGGGAAATATTGAAAGCCTTGAAATATATATACCTGATCAAACAGTGGTTTTTCAGAAAAAACCAAAAACACGTAAACTGTAATATCATTTTAGCTTCAAAACGATGCTATTTGTATTCCAGTTCGATTATTTTTCGCCGAAAAAAAAAGAAAAAAAAATTTAGATAGGGGTAGTTTACCCCCTTAAAGGGGTGCGTCCGTGATGCACACTACCATTTCTGAGTCCTGTCCTCGGCAGCAGTACATTGTGCGAGGTATAATTTAAACTTCGGGATCGGGTTACACCGAAACTTCTCAATTTGCAGCGCTGAGACTATAGCTATCCTGCAAGCTCTCCTATTCATTGAAAGGATGCGTTTAAAAAAAACAGTTATATGCACCGACTCACTCAGCTCTATTCTTAAATTAGACAATGCCAACATTGATGTTAATGAACACTCAGTCACGCTAGAGGTTAGGGAAAAAATTTTTTCTCTTCATCAGCAGGGCTATAACATACATATTGTTTGGATCCCGGCTCATAAGGGCATTCTGGGCAATGAAAGGGCGGACTCTCTGGCCAAAGAAGCGCTGGAGATGTACCCCCTGGACGAGTATATTCCAAATGCGTCGGACCAACTCTCAGAACTTAATCGCCGATACAAAAGACTAACGGCCGCGTTCTTTCGTAAGACAAGCCTAGTGAAAGGCAACAATTACTTTAAACATTATTGGTTGAAGAACAAAAAACCGTGGTTTCATGGCAGGAAATTGGGCAGAGGATCGGTTTGCACAATATCGCGCATACGATCAGGGCATTGCCTTACCGGGGCCTACCTGTTTAAAAAAAGAAAAAGGACATCTGAGGCTTGCGATTGCGGAGAGTCACCGCAGGACCTTGAACATATAATAAATCACTGCCCTCAACTTTTTGCAGACAGGGAACAGCTAATGGGGGCCCTCAGAAAGGCGGGCATACTCCCTCCTTTGGATCTGGCGAAATTATTCAGAGACCCTCCAGGAAGTGTAATCGATGCAGTAATGGAATTCTTGGCAAATACGGGTTTCAGATTATAAAACAGCTAGGGCGGGATAAAAAAAAAATATCTCAAAGTATACACACATATATATAAAATTAAAAAAGAAAAATAAAAAGACAGAAGAGGGTTCAGTAGAAAGAAAAAAAAGAAAAAGAAGTTAAATAAGAAAATATTGATAGGTTTATTAAAACTATTTTATCATATCGACTACGGCAAAAGGAAGCTGTATCCAAACTTGGATTTGCGTCCTCTTCGCCCCGCAAGGAAATAGTAGTTTCATATTTATTTATTTAAAAACAAAAATTAAGAGTTCACATCTTGTATGATCTCCACCCATCCTATTTTCCCCCTTTCAATTTGGGCGGCTGCTGGCGCACTAGCCTCCAAACAGGGATTACCAACCCAAGGAAAAGTAACCCTCCATACCCATACTGGGAGCATGTCACAAGAGCGTCCATTGGGACGTCCAAATGGAAACTGGCACTTGGCTTAATGGCCTAAAGCCAACAAGGAAAGAAGAAGAAGAAGAAGAAGAAACATCGGTTCCTTATCAATCACAAGCCGTCGCTTATCTTTCCGCACCGCCTGCGAGAAACTTCAAACGCGCGTAAAACCGCGAAATCCCATATACGTATTATGTTTTTTCTAATCATCGAGCTCATCGAGATATGACAAAGAAAGGTGAAGCACACGTAAAAGTTGGACTTTACACGGTAAAAAAAAGGTTATGAATAACGATTAACATGCGGACGTGTTATTCTACGAAAAGAGCGATATTATTTGTCACCGATGGAAAGTTTCTCCAGAAGTCGTTCAAGTTTTGTTGTCGGAGTTGACAAAACTTTGTTTATGATCGTTCGAGTTGTTAGTTTTGTGAATTTTGTTAAAGATCAATAACTTTAACGTTTTTTTGAGAAATGCGAAAAGCATCGGTCGCCATGGAGCTGCTGTCGCAGAGGCCCATGTTTTCTAGCGAACCGAGCACCAAAGGCTTTGATCTTTCGTCCGGTAAAAAATGGATCTATCCAGAGAATTATCCTCTACGGAATTATCAGTTCAACATTGTGGAATCTGCGCTCTATAACAATACCCTGGTCTGCTTGCCAACAGGTAACGTCAACAGAAAATACAGCTCATGTTTATTTACCATTGTTTACCATTACATCGTTCGATTTGCCTCCAGGGCTTGGAAAAACTTTTATTGCTGCGGTCGTGATGTACAACTTTTGGCGATGGTATCCTCAGGGGAAAATTGTTTTTCTCGCTCCAACGAAACCTCTGGTCGCTCAGCAAATTAACGCTTGTCAGGACATAATGGGAATATCTACTGACGAAACTATCGCACTTACCGGTAAAAACCTTGGGTTATTATAATTTTTAAAGCTGACCCTCTGAAATATTGAAAATAATAAAATTTTATAGGTGCAATGGATCAGAAGAAACGTGAGAGTGCCTGGACGGAGTACAGAGTAATATTCGCGACTCCTCAAGTCTTCCATAATGATCTAGAGAAAAATATACTTCCCAGCGAACTGGTGAAGTGCGTAGTTGTGGACGAGGCCCACAAGGCTCTCGGTAAACATGCGTATTGCGAGGTAGATAAAATTTCATTGACAACTTTTCTATACCCGGAGACACAATTTACCAACAAGTTACACAATCGTTTCTATACTTGCAGGCTATTCGATTGTTAACAGAGAAAAATAAATATTTTCGAGTTCTCGGTCTTTCCGCGACACCTGGAGCAAAATTAGATGCCGTACAGGAAGTACGTTATCTCTTCCGATGAAAATTCTATAATGTTAAAAGTACATTGTGCTAACTGAAAGTTTTCCTCAGGTTGTCAGAAATTTGTACATCACCCATTTGGAGCTGAGGGATGATACGTCGTCAGACATAACGCCGTACATAAACGAGCGGAAACTCGATATCGTCCTGGTAGGATTGGGTGCCGAGCTGGAAAGATTCAAGGACAGATACATCACGATTATGGATCGTCACGTTCGCGTTCTCGTCGATAGTAATGTTCTACGAGGAAATGCAGGAAACATCTCAAAAGGAAGGGTAAGTTTGTTAATTTTTAGTTTCTCTTTCATTTCTACGCTATGACGATAAGAAATCGAGGAGTGCGTAACAATCTTGTCGTTCACAGATATATATGATACAAAAAGAATACGGACAAACGGGCCACAAAGGACACAATCACGGTCAAATAATGAAAACGTTGACGATTCTCATGACGATGTATCACGCGTACGATCTTATGGTCCGTCACGGTTTACGAGCCTTCTACAATTTTTATCAAAGCAAGTACATAGCAATACTTTTTTCCATTGTACCAATGAATGAGCTTGTGATTAATAGTTATGAGCATCTTTTTACAGATCACATGGATAAATTTTGGTTGAAGGACGAGCCGGAGCTGATGCAGCTACTGCAAGAAATACATTACTATCTCGGTCCGTTTCCCGACGTTCGACCCTTGCCCGATGGAAGCTTACCGGAGGTACGAGTGATAAATTCTTTGCCAATAACATTTCGAAAATATTTTTCTTCGATTCCTAACCAGGTTTTGTAGATTCCAGAAGATATTCGTTTCGGCCACAACAAATTCCAAAAGCTAAAGGATATTCTTTTGAGGCACTTTGAAATTTATGAGGATAAACAGGAGGAGACGAGGGCGATTGTCTTCGTCGAGGTCAGCACGACTGCATGATTAACGAAAAGTTCGAGTGTTTCGCCGACAATACATCTAAAGAATCTTTATCCGTATACAGTACAGAGATATTGTCAATGAGGTTTACGTACTTCTGTTACAATCGAGGCCTCTGCTGAGACCGCAAAAATTCATTGGACAAGCCGGACAAAAGCAGAGATTGCAAAAACTCGCGTTGGAGGACTTTCGGAGCAACAAAGTCAACGTTCTCATTTCTACATCCGTAGGTCCGTAGGTCGTAAACATTGAATAATCTAAAGCGTCGCAAATGATCCCCAAACTGTGAAATACTGAGTTGATCCACAGGTGAAGAGGGTTTAGACGTTGGAGAAGTGGATTTGATAGTATGCTTCGATATATCTCAAGTCTCGCCGATTCGGCTCGTACAGCGAATGGGGAGAACTGGTCGTAAACGCGATGGTCACATAATATTACTGGTGACCGACGGTAAAGAACATCAGGTAAGAATAACTTTCAAGTTCATCTTACCAATTACCTTTATTCTTCGCACTTACGAAAAACAACTTGTTGACTTTTATTTAATATGATCTGTTGTAGACTCTAAAATCAGCGATGTCTCGACGAGATTCCTTGAACAACAAAGTCTTGCAATCGAGTGGCATCACTAATGCTCTTCACGAGACAAGTCCGCGGATGGTTCCAAAGGAATTCAAGCCCGAGTGCTACAAGATGCATCTGACCGTGCTACAGAAGAGTGTAGCAACGAAGGGTAAAGGAAAGACAAAAGAGCCCAAAAAACCCCGAAAGCGTACAGAGACTGCCAAGAAAACGAAGAATTCGAAGATTTGTAAGTTTCATCAGATTCTTCGCTTACTTAATTGTCTTATTCATTATACGGAGTTTATTATTTTTTTTTTTTTATGTAGCGGATCCCTCGACTTCAAATAATCAGCCTGGTCAATCATCGCTGATGAAATTTCTAAAAAGAAAGAGGGACGAATCGGAGTTGGATGTTAACGACGATGTCGTGGATTTAACGGCGAAGGATCCTCGTGCCTGGACTATCCGGAGCAGTCAGCAGTCCTTGAAAAATAACAACACGATAAAATTGAGCAACGTTAAACTTTTGAGTTCGGACAACGCGGCGATCGAATTTTTGACACTGTGCACGATGAAACGATCGGCGAACGAGCGGACCAAAATCGATAAGACCAAAATTAATCCTTATATTCCTTCGTACCAGGAGAATAATGAAAGAATCGATGTGATTCTCGACTTCGAAATACCAGATTTACAAATCTTGGACTGTTTAAAGAATATCACAGAGTACGTCGCCCCACCTTGTAGAAATGATAAGGACGAATTGATGATTTGCGAGGACGATTACTTACCAAATGACGATTATCGAGCCGACTACACTCTGCCGCAGAAAAGTCAATCTCCCGTGGAAGATTCGAAGTTCGAAGACCTCCTCGACGACTCTACGAACGATACCGACGTCACGATGTTTGGTCCACAGGAAGTAGTGAAACACAACGATTTTCCTGTAACGGATAAAGTTGATTGGACCGTGAATGAGAATGATACGAAATTCGAAGATTTACTGGACGAGTGGTCGGATGAATCGACGATGAGCTTGGGAACATTTGAATCCAAAAAGGATGCGGCGAGCGAGAAACTTCAGCCTAGCAAGTTTGAAGATATTATGAACTCGTCGTCGAACGATAGTGTCGAGACTTACTACAGCCCTCAGAAAAAAACTGAGATACCAGTTGAGCAACGATTGAATATTATACATCCGATAAAAATGTCGAGCGATATTGGATCTAAAGATTCTTTTCAAAGCTCTTTGCAAGGACCCAGCCCGCGAGAGCCTTTCGAAATTATGCTCGATGACGAAGCGATTGACTTGCTTAAAGACTGCGCACCAAAAGAACTATGCCAATTGTCGACAGATGGACCAAATCGCAGACAATTGAAGGTAATTTCGAATGTTCAGGAAGGGCCTACGAGCGGCACGCCGAGGAGTTCTGTAGTAATTGACCTCGAGCCAAAGGAAAACCCTCAATTTTCACCAGACGAAACCGATAGCCGAATCTTCAAGATCGTTTCGGAAGCTCGAGAAGCGTCTACGAGTATGCCAAAAAGTTCTACTCTTACCTATCTCGAACCAATAGAAAAACCTCAATTCCTTGCAAAAGATCGCGACCGGCAACCCTTCGGTATCGTTACAAATGACCAAGGAGTTTTTACGCATGGCGCACAAAAACATTCAACAAGGATGGACCGAGATTCGAAAGAACAATCTCAACCTTTGGTAAATAGACTCGTTCACCGACACGGTAAGATCGCCGAAGATTCTCAAGAAGCTTGCATGGGTGAGATACAAAGTATTACTGAAGAATCCCCTGCCAGTATGTTAACTATATCGCAGACTTTAGAGGAAATCGAGCGTATACACTCGAGAGCGAGTACATTGAAAGACAGTCATGTAAACAATCTCGATGAAGGTCAGCGGTCCGCAACATTGCCCGATAGTCCGCAAGGTACTTCTAATTCGCGTCTGAGCGAGACTAGTATTGGCGAAATCGCGAGGGAAGGAACATCGTGTAAATTTAACGAGCACGTCGAGGCGAACGCAGAATCCGACGAGGATTTATTCGGGACTGACGATCTTTTGATAGATTCCGATTTCGAAGATCAAATAAACAATATCGAGAGAAGCGTCTGCACGAATGAAAATACGAGCAATAAAGAAACATCGTTCGATGCGAGTGTCAAGGGCACGGATATCGAGCTAAACGAGTGTGAAATTCTCTTTCACAAGGAGACTCCGAAAAGAGTCGAGCAAAATTGTACGCCCTTGCCCGCAAAGCAGAGCGTACGCGAATTCAATGTCGACGATTTTGATTGGGAGAGCGAAGACATTGAAATTACAGATGTAATAAATTCATCGTCCACTGCATCATCCGATGCTGAAAAAAAACGTCGCAACGATTGGAACTGTAAATTTGGAAACGATCGGCATTCGACAATCGTTAACTCCTCCGTCGCTGAAATAAATATCGACGATCTTGATTGGAAAAAAGAAACACGCACAGATTGTAGTTCAACTGCTTTACCGTCCAGGTTAAAAAAAAATACCGTGGACAACAATCGGTGTAGAAAAAATGCCAACAATCAAACTCCGCTAAACACAAAGTCTTCCGTATCGGAAAAAAGCTTCGATAGCATAGTTTGGAATCATAAAACGGTGAAAAATACAACTGTACAATCCATGAGGGAAACAAATGTCGATAACAACGATTGTAACAACCGGGCAGAAAACAATTCACCTCCGTCGTACGCTAAGTCATCCGTGCCTGAAACAATAATCGAGGATTGCGATTGGAGTAGCGACTTCGAAGTATTTTCGACACCACTGAAGAGCTCAACAAGTTTTCAAAAAGTTGACTATAATCGAGATTCGCCAAAAACTAGCGACGATTCCCCGAGCAATATTGCAAAAAACTCTCGGCCGAGTGTCAGATTTGGTCAAGCTGAGAATAGCACCGGCTGGATATCGGCTGACAGACCGAAGCTTCGTCTCGCACTCGGCAAAAAAATATCGAAGAATATTAACAATAATCTACCAAAGAAGCAAACTCCAAAGATACTATCGCCGGTGAAACAAGATTCCGACTTGGAGAACGATTTTGCCGTATCGACGATAGAGACTGCGGTGTCGAAGGGAGCTGCAAGCTATTACTTTGCGAAGCCTTCGGATCTCGTTGACAAGGCAACGAGGCCCGTATCCTTGGAAATGTATAATCCTCGAAGAGTCGTCAGTGGCCCATTGTCTCTGAGAAGAAACGATGTTAATAAAGTTAGCCTCGAGGGCCTGAGCGATTTTGCTGCACCTGCAAAATACATGCAACAACAACAGCTGCAAAAAAAACAACAACATCAAGAACCAAAGAACAGCAGAGACGTTGGCGTCGGCCGTAAAAAAGCTACCTCTCTAGACTTGGATACGGGAAAGAAGAAGGCGCATCGAAAAGGTCGTCGAAGATTGCGAGTGAAAAGCGAATTCATCGACGACGAGGCAGAAGTTTCATCGGACGAATGTCAAACATCAGGAAGCTCCGGAGTGGATGAAGACCTCGATGGTTTCGTCAGTTACACACAGCATGTCGACGATTCGATAGATATGCGAGCGCATTATCTGCAGACCGTGCGAAGCCCTCTTCGTCCCGGTAAATTTCTCATCAGAAAACCGAAGAGTCCTATTCCAAACCTTCAGATTTACTCCCAAGCGTTGCCCGACGAACCGAATAATTATCTTTACGTAAGTCGCATGAATGTGGAGAGTAATATTTTTCTCTGTAATTATAACTAAAATAATGAAAAGGTTTTTTTTATGTACATTGTTATTTCATTCAGGATTCGTTCTGCGTGCCAGAGGACGACGATGACGATGTTTTCAAGGACTCCGAGACGCCAGACGAGATAACGATATTGGAAGAAATCGAGTTAAATCTGAAAAACAAGAAGCGCAAACGCGGCTACTCCGCGGACGTAGGAGCGAAGAGAAAACGCAAGCTTCTCGTTCCGGCCTCCGAAGTGAGCAGCAGTGAGGACGAAACCGAGATACTACGTCGACAAATTCAAGACGAGTCATTCATTCTAAAACCAAATGTGAATAGGAATTAATATTTTTGTTACATAGATTTAAGGGACTATTTCAAAATTGTATTATATATTCTCAGCCTAATCGGTAACATTGATATCGGCCAATTTTTTTTGTTACGCGATAGAATCGAAGCGCGATGTATTTCGCAGTTCAAACAACGAGTGCCATGTATCTGATTCTGCAAATTTGGTGGTGCTGTTCCTGCGAGGCTGGAACCCCGATAATGTTTCAAAATAGATTAAAAAAAAAAAATTATGTTGAGTGCGAGTTCAATATTTATCATATTCGTTGAAATATTTTATACGGCGAAAACTAGATGTACGTGAAATCTTTGTTGTTTAAAAATATACCATTTTTGTACGAATAAATGCAATATGTATAACGGCCCAGTTTCTGCTCTTTCGGTTATGACTTACATTCTCATTAATCCATCAGATATATACACCATTAATTTCTTTACTGCGTTAATTACGGATATGTTCGTTTGAGGCTTGAATATTGAATTAATGTAGTATTTTTTTAAATATGTTCATCTAAAGTCGGTGGTCTTGATCTCGCGAGTTAGTTATTAAGTTATCAACATTGAAATTTTAATACAGTTGTTTCTTTTTTGAGTTATTGGTATTATTTATTGGAACACAAAACAGAATCAGAGACAGCAACTGGGTCATTTATATTACATTAATTTTAAAGTTGACTAAAGACTCGGTCAGTTTTCATTAGTCAATGACACAGACGCCGTGTCGCCATCCCAAAATTTTCATACTGTAGCTTTCACGTAACGGTGAGACCAATGCACAAATCGATGCGAGATAGACTAATGACTTAGTCTCTTCCATTCGTCGAGTGTAATTATCGAGCACTAATGCATTTTTGGAGCAGGTAAAGGGCTGAGGTATTTATTGCCCAGAAAATGGTTTACAACTTTGCTATGGCTTTAAAATTCTTCGAGGGCAACGCAATTATCAACGACGAACCATTGGGGGTTGATTCGTCATTGGACAACCCCACCACTTCGCGAAGCATGTATAAAAGCAACGATAGTTCGAATTCGATGTATCAGTCCTGACTTTTCTGTCGTGACAACGAGAGTTTCGACACCGAAAAATATTTCCGTTTCGAGAGGTAACGAATTTATTAACTTGTAACTCAACAGAGCTCAACTGAAAGATATATATATATATATCTCCAAATTAAATAACCATAACAGAGTAACGATAAAATATTTAAAAGAATTTGTTCCATCTGATTTCAGGACCAACTAATCTGAGAAGACAACAAGGATGTATCGTGCTCTGGTAGTCTCAGCGATGGTCGGCTCAGCATTGGGAGGTGCGGTTGCACCCCGGAACGAAATATCGTCCCAGCAATCACGCCAGGTACAGCTGGCAGGGCCACTGACGAGTACGGAGAACAACAACGACGGTCCGGTTTATCCGGCTCGGAGTCAGCAGAAATCTCCGTTGCCATCGTCACAGTATTTTTATCCGACTTATCCGGAATACCCGAGAGACTCCGGCTACGCTGTGCAGAGTGGATACGAGGGGTACCTGATCCCGTCGGCGCCACCCCGTCAAACTTCCACGTGGTCATCGGGAATGTTGTCTACTCTTGTGCCGCTCTCCAATTTCGCGCTGACTTACGGCGCACGAGCTACAACTTATATTTGGAATTTGTTGATTCTTCTCGTTATCGGTGCGGCTTTTACCACGGCGATATGTACATTTACGCCGTTCTGTACAATCACCTTTCTTGGACTGGGACTCAGCAAGAATCAGGTAAAAAAATTGTCGATAACAAGCTATTTTTATCATTTGAATTGTACCGAAGAGATTTTCACTTCCTCTTACATAATCATTTAAGTCGACAGATTAATATATTGTTTGCTACAAGTAAAGCTCAAGAACTTCATGTTGAACGGTATTAATTATCAATGTCTATCTCAATCATGACGAATAGAATATAATATGTTTAACGAATTTCTCTATACTTATACTTTACTTATACTTTTCTCTATACTTATACTTGTAATTTTTTTTCTTCAGGTCAGAGAGCAAGTTTCGGAGTTGGCCCGCACCTACATTACCCCGGAAAGCATGAGCACCGCTACCCTTCTCGTGCAGAAAGCAATCGACAAGTACGCCGAGCTTCAGCGTCAGCAACGTGAGATTCAGGAACAGGAGAAAAGCGAAAAGAAGGAGAAGAAAGACGCGAAGCGCAGGAGACGCTAATTCGATGCTTGAAAAAGTGTTAAATTTCACATTTCGAGTTATTGCTATTTTCATATTTAATCTCTCATGTATAATGTTCATCGTTCAATTATTTATTGTACAGCGTCCAATTCATCCTCCGAACATTTTGTACAATAGATTGACATCAGTCTTTCTGTTTCAGTTCGATTCATAACACAATTCCATGAAGCGATAATTTATCTTCGCGCTTCTTATCATGCGACATAAACAATTATTCTTGTAAAATAAATCATTCATATGCAAAAACGTACTTACGCAAGATGTCATCTGTATTATTTTCTTTTTAAGTGGTGTTTCCCGAATGTAGCGACAGTCAAACTTATTGATGTATTTGTTCGATTAGCCTTTTGGTCTACACTCCGTCGGGGGTTTTCCACATCGTTTGTAGGAAATACTGATCTCAGCTTCTTCTCCTTCTCCGTGTCTCGTATCGTCTTCTCCTCCTCCTTCTCCTCCATCCTGCGTCTCAACTCGTAAAGCCAACTATACGGAAGCAGCTCGCCAGTCTTCCAATATAGAAGCGCACGGCTGGCGTAGTCGTCGAACACTGTTGCTCGCATCGGCGAGCGTGACACATCACGCAGCTCCGTCATTTAAGAAGAAAGAACAAGTAGAAGAAAAAATAAAACTAACAAACGTTTCGACTTCTACCTTAAACATTATATTTTTTCACCGTCAATCGTTACCGGTGATTCTTCCGAGTTTCAACGTCATCCGAGTCGACGAAAATTCGTCAATCATGAAGAAATCACAATCTTCAGGTGAGCTTCTCTTTTCCTCAAAAGTACGTTGAATTGTTTTTTTTGTTTGTTTGTTTGTTTTTAAATTCAGCTCACTGGTGACTTTTTATTAGCTAGCTCTACGATGCGAAATGATTTCGTACAATTTTATTTATAGTACACTTCTATTTCGTTGAATCGAGTGAAATCTTTGCGTTGCCCGCGTATCTTTCACACACTGACCCGTGACCTTCCGTCACTCTAAACCGCTACTTAAGAGAAAACGATTTTTTCAAGTAAATATCTACGACGAATCTCTATCACTGGCCGCCGATTTTTTATTGTAAAATATCCGTTTAAAACAAGTGTCACAGTGTATTTGATTACGAATACAGCGCAATAATATTCACTGTCGTCGCTTGACCACTTTTTGCGTTGCCTACGGACAGCCGTCCGTATTCTTTTACCCGCCGAAGGTCAAGGCCGGCGCAGGCTTCGTCGCCGGGGTTACTGACCACCGACGTGTGGCTCCCACAGTTAACTGTTCCGTATAAACTAACTATATTGAAACACTGAGTTCTCAATTTTCGACTCTTCTGTAATTCCGGTTTGAACATCTCATTTCTCGACCGGAAGTAATGAATGTCACGTCCAATTTAATAAAGAAGATTTTCAAGCTGAAAGTCACGCGTTTTCGGCAGATCTCCGGAAATCCAAATTCCATCGGCCATGGCGAGGACGCGAAGTGGCCGAGTCATAACAACCAGCTAGTTTTATTATTATTATTATTATTATTATTATTATTATTATTATTATTATTATTATTATTATTATTATTATTATTATTATTATTATTATTATTATTATTATTATTATTATTATTATTATTATTATTATTATTATTATTATTATTATTATTATTATTATTATTATGTCAATTTTAGCATGGCCCTTTTTAATTGCGGCGCTTGGACTGTTGAGCTCTGTATCGTATGGGGGACCGGTAACGAGAGAAGCAGCGAAAAATTCATCCACATCGGCTGACAATACGCCCGATATGGCAGATGTCTTCGTGCCATATCAGGGAGAACGATTCAGTGTATTCGATTGGAATCTGTGCAAAGTAACGATGATTGTGTTGATATGGTAATAATAAGAATGAATAAACATTAACGTGTTTTAAATGATACATTCTTCACTTCAGCTAATGGCCAATAAATATAAAGGTAATCTCTTGATATCTCCGATATCGGTAAAATTGGCTCTGGTCCTTCTGTACGAAGGAGCTCAGGATCAATCGGCTCACGAATTGGCCGGTGTTATGCACCTGCCGGTCGGCCGTTGGGCGACTCGAGAGAAATTTGAAGTTATCCTAAAATCTCTGCAGGTATGAAAATTGTTCATTTATCTGCGCGACAATTTTGTTTTTTTTGTTTTTTTTTTTTTTTTGAAATCTTTTACAGTAAAGTATTTTCTTCAGCCTGTCTTCAACGAGTACAAGCTCGACATTGGCACGCGGGTGTACATGGATTCTGGAATTGAAACAACGCAGAGTTACGCAGCGACGATTAAAACGTTCTACGGTGCCGACATAGTGCCGACTAATTTTCAAAATGCTCACGCTGCTGCCACCGATATAAACAATTGGGTCAGCAATGTTACGCACAATCATATAGAGAAAATTATCGGAGACGGTGGGTCTGGATTTTTAATGATTAATTTGTTAAGAATTAACGATTGTGACAATTATATTGATTATCGCTGAATGCAATAATGTTCTTCTCTTCTATTTTTGTAATTCTTCATAGAAGCGAGTATCAAGGAATCCGTGATGCTGGTGCTTAACGCCATGTACTTCAAGGGTTCGTGGCACAAGAATAGATTCAACCCGAACGACACGAGAACAGGAAAGTTCTATGAAAAACCCGGCAAGACTGTCGATGTACCTTTCATGAATACCGTTGGGAATTTTTATTTTTCCGAGTCTCTCGAGCTCGACGCAAAGATACTGCGTATACCATACGTCGTGAGTTCGTATGAATAATGATAATGAGGATCTATCGACGACAGAGATGATACAAAGAATTCGATTGTTTGTTAATTATTCAGGGTCACAAATTCGCAATGTACTTTATATTGCCGAGGACCGTTGGTGGAATCGACGAACTCGCAAAAAATATAAATCCGTTTATTCTCACTCGTCACATATGGCTAATGCAAGATCTGCCCGTTGACGTCAAAATACCAAAGTTCAAGTTCGACTTCACGAGTCATCTTGAATCTACGCTACGCGAGGTGAGTTTAATATTTCAATGAACAGCTGGCAAAAAAAAAAAGTCGATGAGACTAAACTAAACTAAAATACTGCTAAGCTAACTAAAGTTAGTAAAAAATACTACTACTAACTACTAAACTAAAAAAAACGAGACTAAAGAAACTAAAATACTACTTGCTCATATAAAAAAATTATCTACAAAAAGTTAATAATAATAGAGCTTTAAGTTTTTCCTTTTTTTTCATTGAAATGACAAAATAATTAAGTTGATACTTTTTTTTTTTGTATCCAGTTGGGAATCCGAGATATTTTTGACAATACGGCGACGCTCACGGGCATAGCTAGAGCAAAGCGCACTTCAAAGAGATTAGTTGTATCGGACGTGGTGCAAAAAGCCGGAATCGAAGTTAACGAGAGAGGAACGACAGCATTCGCAGCTACCGGTATGCCATAATTATTTCACGGCCAAATTGTACAAATAATAAATAATTACCCAAAGTATATAATAATTATATTAATTGACTGTTATTAACTGCAAATAATTTTTTTAAATTGCCTACGCAGAGATAGAGATCGGCAATAAAATGATGGATCAGGAGTTCAGGGCCGATCATCCCTTCCTCTTCTTTATCGAGGACGAAATAACCGGAACGATACTCCACATGGGTAGAGTGTCGAATCCTCTGGAGAAATCCGGTAACACCGATGCCGCGATGACTCCAACTTTTCCGAACCGATTCAGCGACGAAATAACCGAGCCGACACCAACAGGTAACATTTTTTTCGTCACATAAATTTTTCATGACAAATGCCTCTCTGAACAATCGACTGCACGCGAACCCTTGAATCCTTTTTTTTGCTCTTATCAATGAATAAAACGTGCTTTAAACTTTTTTTTTATTTTACCTTGACAGGATTTTTCGTTTTGATGACTAACAATTAGCCCGCCAGTCCCCATTTATGAATCAGAAGGAAAACATCGTTGGTATGTCCTACCGTTGTTTTACCTCCTCGTGTAATCTCCCAAAGCCCATGACTCGAATCGAACCATGACTCTTCTACTGTCAACATCATTTATTTGCCCTATGTGATACACTCATATTAGCGCGCTGACGCATACGTCACCTGTTCAGATATTGACGTAACGTCGGGGTAAAAAAAAATCTTTGGGTGAGAGCAGGCCCAAGCCGAGAATCTAATACAGAAACTCTCTTTTGAACTTTCGAGTTACGGAATACATATTACCGCTGCGAAATATACGCCTCGGGCGTAGAACTGTCAGAGAAGTTAGCGACTCGAGAAAATTAAAACGAAAAAAAAAAAAAAGAAAGATTTATCATACAGAAACCCGTTTGTGCCGTGGCTGTGCCAAAAGAATATATCTACATAACGTTACAGTGTCAAATTTCACTGTGAATATATTTGAAACGGTGAAAAAAAAAAAAAAAAAAAAAGTGGGGAGCATGACTAGATGATCCAGCTGTCATGCTGGCCAGCCACGGATCCTGTTTCAATTTGCTCCGAGCGGTGATCGAGCGCGCACCTGCTATACGTACAAGTCTCCGTCTCTCGTCAACGAACTTTTCGAAGCTACGAGGAAAACAATTTTTTTTTGTCGCCCAATATACAGTGTCTCCGTTTGGCGAAGGTTGTTCGGGGAATCACGATACATAAACTTTTCAGTAACTTATTCGCGAGGAAAGATGCGACTGTTGTTATTCGCGTTACTGATCATCGGTGAAGCATTCTCTGGTATGATGGAATATAATTGATAGACTGTGATTAACACATTCCTCGTGCGCTCCATCAAACTTTCAAGGTCCGGCTCACGCCTGTCCTTGGAAAAACAGACAGGCGCGCACATGACAAAAATGAAAAAAAAAAGAAAAGAATCTCTTCGACGCTTCCAACTTATTCGAGCGATGATTTACAATCATAACGGTGTTCATTTAATTAGCTAATGCATAAACAATTTTTTTTTTTTTCAAGTTTCTTCACTGTATTAAAAGAGTTGTAGTTTTTAGATTAACCGACGTCGGAACTTCTGAAGAGTGTGATCAATTGATTGGTTTGTTAGAATCGCGATATGGTGGTGGTGGATAAGTATCGGCGTGAGTCGTAGTGACGCTTTCGTGTCGAAAGACCGTTGATTCGAGCTGGGAATTCCCGAGACGCGGATCATTAAAGAGAATTAAAAAAAAAAAACCCGTTCCCACATCCTCGGCTCTTAAAAATACAACTACGCGCTGCGAATAATCCAAGGATATTTTCTCTACAAATTTCACAGCCATAATTCGGCTATGACGTCGCGAGAGAATGTACCTTCGGGGAAAGCGCAGACTATGATATTCATTGAACGAATTTTACAGCGGCCCCGGCGGGAGTCAGCAATGTTGAGCGGTACAACTTCTTCAACGTCGAGTTGCTACAGGTAAGGAGAAAATAATAATTTCATATTTATTGTTGTAAACATTAGCAACGTTACTATATATGGGGCATTCCATACCGATTCGACCCACGCCGGACCCTCGACCTCTTCAATTCGGTTGACAATTTTTTTATAATATTGTTCTAAATCTAAAAATCACTCAACATTTTTTTTTTTTTTTTGCATTAATTACAATTTTTCAAAGTGAACATATTTTTAGCCGGAATTAAAAATTCTGAAAAAATTCTGAAAATCCTGTATTTGATGTGAACATTTTTTAAGCCTAAATCCAGAATGTCCAAACGTTTGCTTTTAGATGTTTTTGAGATTTTTCTTTCCTTTTTTAAGTGAACATATTGTTAGCACAAATTAATAAATCTGAAAGAAATTCCCAAAAATCCTGTATTAAATATGAAAATTTTTAAGCCTAAAACCAGAAAAAATTATCATAGCTAACGATATGTTCACTTAAAAAAAGAAAGAAAAAGCTTAAAAACATCTAGAAGCAAATGTTTGGACATTCTGGATTTAGGCTTAAAAATTTTCATATCAAATACAGGATTTTTTAGAATTTTTTCAGAATTTTTAATGCCGGCTAAAAATATATTCACTTTGAAAAATTGTAATTAATGCAAATTAAAAAAAAAAAAAAAAAAAAAAAAAAAATTTGAGTGATTTTTAGAGTTAGAAGAATATTATTAAAAAATTGCCAACTGAATTAAAGAGGTCGAGGATCCGACGTAGGTCGAATCGGTATGGAATGCCCCATATATATATATTTTTTTACCTGCAGGCGGTCAACGCCGAAGGAGATGGCAATGCAATTGTCGCACCGTTGAGCGTCAAAGCAGCTTTGATGGCTCTGCTCGAGGGAACCGGTGGCAGAACTCGTCAGGAACTCCTATCGACTTTGAGGCTTCCTCTAAACGTACAAGAGATCAGGAACGCAGCGAGAGAATCCTTGAAGCCATTTCATGTAATAAAAAAATATCATAATATTTCGTCAATAAGCCATGATTCATAATTTTCTATGTTTTGTCATATCCTCATTTCAGGACGCCAGATCAGGAACAGAAATATCTCTGGCGACACGTCTGTGGGTCGGAAAAGGAATTCAAGTTTCCATTGATTATAACAACGCCCTTGTGAACTATTACGATGGTAATATCAGATCCGTGGACTTTACCGATTCCATACGCTCAGCATCAGCGATCAACGAGTGGGTGCGCCAAGCTACGAGAAATAATATTCGAGCCATTGTCGAACCCGGTGAGGAGAATCTTCATCTTAAAAGAAATCTAATAATTTAATAATTTTGCACAAGCAGCGATTAAGATAAGTTAAGGTAGTACTTGTGGACAACCTGAGTCCACGTGAGTTCAGAGAGAATTGAGACAGAATTGCGAACACTTCTCGACGAGATGAAAATCTGAAAAAAAATCAAGCATATGGAGGGTGCTGAAAAGATTGATTTTGCACAATAATAATTCCAAAACGTTATTAACAAATGAATGAAAAAAAAAATTGGTCAACAAATCCCCCGGCAACTTAACTTTTTGTTCATATAAAAATAATTTTTTAATCTTTTCGAATACGTGTGAATTTTTTTAGAATTATATCAAATTTATGAAAATTACGTTTTTTTATTAACAAAAAACACGATTTTCAAAAATTACACAAAATTCTGAAAAAAGTTCATACGTATTCAGAAAAATGAACAAATCATTTTCATAAAAAAAAATAGTCAGGTTGCCGGGTGATTTGTTGGGAAATTTTTTTTTTCGTTCATTTGTTAATATCATTTTGGAATTATTATTATGCAAGATTAATCTTTTCAGTACCTTCCATATGGTAGATTTTTTTTAAATTTGTATCTCATCGAGAAGTGTTCGCAATTCGTCTATCAATCCTCTCTGAACTTACGTGGGCTCAGGCTGTCCGCTAGTGCTACTTTAAGTTAAGAGGACATGCATTAACGCCATTTAGATACCGTAGACAGTTCGGAAAAACTATTAATGTCATCGGTAACTTTTCGTTTTGGTCAAATCATTATGATCTGCAAACGGTATTCGTTAGAGTTTTGTTACCGACTGAGGAAAGGCCTCAAGGCGAGGTGAAACCGACTCGGTCGGTAACAAAGACTGTAATGATGGTAGACTTTTTGCCGAAAAAGCAAAGTACTGACCGATGTAGAATTCAATATCGCCTCCGATGATACTTCGCTTTTACCCCAAATATGTTGAACCATTTTTATATTTCATTGATTCGAAAAATGCAACTGTCTCTCTTGCACTCATAGGTCATATGTTACATGTTTCTACTTACCTTAAGGAGTACAATAATTTTGTGTACAAGGTTCCCTGAGCCGTGACACCCATCTGCTGCTGACCTCGGCCCTCTACTTCAAGGCCAATTGGCTCAATGCCTTCGACGAAAATGCAACTCGGACTCGCTGTTTCCGAGTCCCGAATTTCGGTTGCCAAGACGTTCCGATGATGGAGAATCTCTTCAAGTATAAATACGCTTCGATACCCGCATTGGACGCCGAAGTCGTTGAAATTCCTTATGCCGTAAGTGCAACAGAATTAGTCGAGTGTAGTTGAAATCATTTTGTTTGTTTGTATTTCATCTTTTTTTTTTCTATTTTTGTTTTGTTTTTTTTTTTTTTTTTTTTCAGGACGGAAGATTGTCAATGCTAATTTTATTGCCACGCAACGAGGGTATCCAGAGTCTTCACACTCTCTCGAGAGACTTGTCTTACACTCCTATCTCGGTAATCCTTGGAACTCTTCGAGAAACGGAACTTCTCTTGGCAATTCCAAGGTTCAGCATTGAGAGCAAACAGGACCTTCGACCTGCTCTCGAGACGGTGAGTTCTCAACTTTCGTTCCTCCTCTTCTTTATTATGATCGGCTATTCGTAATCGTATGTTTGTTTTTTTTTTTTTTTTGTGCAGATGGGAATTAAAGATCTGTTCGATCTGAGCGCAAATCTTTCGGGTATTTTGCCAGGATCTACAGTGCGTGTCAGTAGCGTTCTTCACAATGCAAAGATCGAAGTGAATGAGGCTGGGACCGTTGCGGCTGCAGTCACAAGTAAAATTTTACATCCCACTACTTCTTGCCCAGATAGAAAAACACGCTGTGAAACGGTTATCGTACCATTGGTATCCACCACTGTTCCGTCGCCATGCCGTCCTTTTTCTATCTGGGTATTTATTAGTTTGGACAATTTCATAGCATAATAACCGATTTAATCTTGCTCGTTACTTTCAGGTCTCACAGTCGTTCCCTTAATGGGCACGACCTTCCAGACCTTCCGGGTCGACAGACCTTTCATGTTCACCATCGTAGATCGACCAACTTCCAGTATACTATTTGCTGGTCGCGTCGTTAACCCAGGTCAATCAGCAACTGTTCCGCTTCGCAGCTTTTAAGCGTTGAGCGTTAAATATCAAAACTGATTGCGCAAAAATTAAACGGTGACGAGTTTCGAGGAGGGACTGGTGACAATCTAGTTTCTTCGGCTCGAAATAACTCAAATAATTTCGCACGAGTATGAAGAAGAGTTTTACGATTAAAGAAAGTTCAATCTTCGATTGAGTACGTCGGAGAAAATAATTGTAGACAGGTCTTTGAAACCGTCGTATTTCTACTGTTCGATGGCCTCGCATTTCTTTTTTATTTGTTCATAAGGCTATGCGTGTACATGTTTTATAAATACAATTTAACTGCTGAAATTACAAAGTAAAATGCTTCGATCTCTGAAGGCCTTGGTAGGCCATTGAAGACTCGTAACGTCATTTGTTATTCGATTTTCCAAGTACGAAAACAAACAAGCACACGCGAGTCTATATCACGTGGCGTCTCGTGCAACGGTTTACGCAACGACGCTTCGGAAGCCCGAAAGTCAACCGTGTCTTGTATCTCACAACGACCTTCGACAGCGCGTTCGTAAAAACAATAAACAAAATAATTCTTTAGGTCCTAGAGATGTTTTACACCATATATATTTTAGCAGTATCATAAATGTTTTTTTTCCACAATTTTTATCCACGCATTGCGTCAGCGGGTCGAAGCGCACATTGTCGAGCTGTTAAAGATTTAATCTGCAGGTTCCCGATCATATAAATGAATCGGACGCTCGGATCGGATGAATCGGATCGCGTGTTCCCGATCATATAAATGAATCGGACGCCCTGCTATATATGCAACGCAACATAGAAATATCGCACGGTCTTATGGCAGACATGAAAATGATGCAACTCCTATCGTTATATGAAAAACCATTTAGTATTAGCCCGGCTCGCGGGACTCGTCCTCCTCTTTGGCCACGAGCCGCGGAGCTGCTGGCGTGAGTGTACGCAACGTCACCAATACAGTGAACGTGGATACATACGTCAATCCGTAGTCCCTGTTTCATCAGCCTGTCGCTACTCTGCTCCGCGCTTGCTCCCACCAACGATCCTCTTTCGTGCCAGTTTTCTTCGTCCCGTCTTTAGGGCTCTGGCACACTCGTCAACAGCGCTCCACCCAGTCACCGCACAGTTTGCCCGATTTCGCTCGCCGGCTCGACCATTCAAGATTGTCGCTCGATCTCTCTGTCGAAAAGATCGACGAGAACTCTCAGAGTCACATATTTACAGCGTTAAAATCGATATTACCAAACAAGTGTCGACGAGAGATTTTTTTCTGTCGTGTTTATCGTGCGGAGTTGGGTCAACGAAACGCTAACGTTAAAACACCTTGCTACACCACAGTTCTCTACAGTCAGTGGCGACGAGAGTCGGAAATCGTGTTCAACCCTGCATCGCTCGATTCGCAAAGAAATCATATATTTATCGCTGCGAATCTTTAATCGATCGATAGCCGACAATCGATCTTTCGGAGACTTCCTTCGAGCAGCCGTTAAAGTAACTGTTCGTGAAAAGTTTTCACGCACACGAGTTGCAGCCATGTGTACCAACATCTGTACCGTACCGTGTAAATAAACTTTGTGACTTTTAGATTTTCATATATCCATCCTTCGAAACTCACAAAATATTCTCCCCGATTGCGTCATACATCACGCCCCAACTGCCGGAGGGGGTTGCGAGAACTTTCGGGTCTCTTCGATCGACCCAGCGAAATAGAGCCTTGCCCTCGAGCAAACTATAAAATTTCACATTTCTTGCTTACAAAAAAAGAAAAACTGTGAATGCCCGTGAATATCCGTACGGGGCATCGAACAATCATATAAAATATATTTCATTCCGCATTGCGGTAGTCGGTGCGCGGCGATCGAAGAGTCGAGACGAGACCGCATTGTTCACGGTAAAACTTGTCGTCACGCTCTGCGAAATTGCAGAATACACCGAACGTTTCGAAGGTCCGATCGGCTGCCCGGATACAGTGTGTGTGTGCGTGTGTCTGGAAAGCAACAAGGCGAGCGTAAGGATTGTTTTGCCGAGCTTGACGAATCGTCAATTGGTCATCGTGCAGATTTTACGATCACGCCGTGAAGACTGCGTGGGGGCGATAAGCTTTGTGCACTGCACTGAAATTCTCTCTATAGTACATACACCGACGTATATATTTATATATATGTATATATACAGTGCACACAAATCCTAAGACGGGAAACCCCTGCAAAGTGGACAAGGACAAAAGGCGAAAACCCTCCCAGCGGGTTCGACGTCCATCCGACGAGCGAGGGCTACGAGGCGCGTGCGCGGAACGCAGGAGCTTTAAAGCTCGCGTGACTCTTGGGTGAAGAGCTAGTCGTACGCGCGGTCTCAAAAGAGTCGCAGCTGCCGGCTCGAGAACTGCAAAAAAAAATAATAATAATAGTAACTTACGTTCAAAGAATATAAAGCTTTTGTTGTTGTTGTTGTTGTTTTTTTTTTAACTATTGGAAAAGAAATTGTTTGTTGCTCTCGGGTAAATGGAAGCAGTCACTGTTCGGGGATTTTCTCGGCGTCACGAAGAAGAGGAAGCGGGACGCGAAACGGAAAAGACGGATCCGATAGAGGAAGAAACAGTGATAATAATAACGCAGGAGAAAGACGTTGCCGTTGACCGGTGGGGAGAGCCGGCACCGGACTGGCACCTGTCAACAGATCGAGACTCAGAGATCTCCGATCGTTCGCCGAGCAGAGTAGCACCGCGGGACAGCTTTCCTAATAATTATTCCATCGCCCTATTTCATCCGGCGGTCACGAAAGCGGTTCGGTGGCGGGAACATTAGCGGACAAAGTTTATGTAGTGTATTTTTTATTTAATTTTTTTTTTTTTTTTTTTTTTTTTTAATACACGTTACAATAAATTATAGGTGATATTTGCGATGAATTCGTCGAGAAGGAATTTGGACTCGACGGTCTGAGGAGCTTCTGTGCGATCGGGAAGCGTCGAAGAAAATAATCGCTCTCCGGGAACGATATGGATTCATTGCACCGACCGGAAATTCCTCATTCATCTGCCGGAGGACTCGTTTAGTGGATCCAAGAAGACAGCGAATATCTCGGAAAATTGTCATCGTTAATCCTGGCCATCGTAAAATCGCTCGGTCCGACGATATTTTATTATTCAACGATAAAATCAACACGGCTGCGAGAATGGCGAGCGAATCGGGACTATGGGTATTCGGTTATGGATCTCTGTGCTGGAATCCCGGTTTTGAGTTTAGGAAGAGCATGACCGGTTTCGTCAAAGGCTTCGGTAGAAGATTTTGGCAAGGGAATGCCACGCATCGCGGAACAATCGACCGGGTGAGATATCTTTTTTTTTTTTATCTTGCATAAAAGAACAAAACAAAAATACTTGAACCGGAAATTAGAATTTTTCATTTTGCCTGCAAAATACAACCTGGTATACTTTTATAATTTTTAGAAAGATGGGTTTGCACGGCTTTGTCGCTCGTTCGCAGGTATCATACAGTAGAATCGTCGGATCTCGATTGACGGCCGAGGCCACAGTCGTGTACGTTGAAGCTACGCGATTGACTGCGAGGGAAGTGAGAGAAGCCGACCTGCAAAATGCCATAGGAAATTGAATTTCCTCTGGGATGCCCATAGAGTGCAACCATGCGCTCTCGCCTCTCGTAAACGACCTATTAATATTCCAATTCCCTCCGTTCACGCGGGCGTATCGTGAACTCCCGGACGCTTCAACGTTCGTCGGATTTCTGGATCGGGGCCAAATGGGAGTTTGTCGTGTAACTGTGACAATACGGTTTTACTGGGAAACGATTAAATTAGGAGCGTTATTTCGCCTCGTCTATCACTTCCACCGCTTATACGTGCCACGGTATTCACTACGAAACACTTCGCGTGATTTTCAATGAAAATAAACCTTTTCGACGCGAATTTAACCCGTGCATATTTATACCCGTGGAAACTCGGGAATGCCTCGCGCGAATATAGTTTCCCACATTTCAATGTCGCAATATCGCACAAAGTATTTTTGTCATTTTCTTTTTTGCGGTGATAATCCGTTTTGTTTGGACGTGTCTAGCGATAATGAATTTTCACCTATGTCTTATTGATCGTACGCCACAAATTATTAACCGCTAAAGACGCTTTCCGACGCTTATTACACGGTCGGATAAAAATTTATTAACTCGCTGATAAATTGCCTCCGTCCAGGCAATTAAACATTTGATTTTTTTTCCCCTATCGATTATCGTCCTCTGCCGGATATTATCACGTGTTCTCTCTTTATGTCGGAACTATGCACATTTGCATTAACCGTGTGTTCGACGCGGCGCCGTCGCGTCATTCGTCTTTTTTCGCTAATTCGCACGAGCCTGTTAGACTCTGCCAACGAATCGATGAAAATCACGCGTTACGAGCTAAAGAACGTATGACACTTTGTCTTTTTTCCTACCGCACGTGTCCACGCGAATTGCCACACGGACGTTGGATTATTTCGCTCTAATTTATTCGACGAATAAATTCTGTCTCAATATATCGGAGCTGGGCAAACTACCGCAAGTACTTTGAGTACAAAGTATTTTACGTACTTTTATAAAAGAGCATAACTGCGAGCATAACTTCCTCAAAGAGGAAGAGCTATGCTAAACATTGTACAATTACTTTGTGTTTAGTACTCAGTAATAGTACTTAAAGTACCGAAAAGTACTTTGATACTTTAAGTACCAAATGAGTACTCATGTACTTTTAGTACTGCCCACCTCTGTAATGTATATGTTGAGTTATGTGTAACGGCCCCAGCCTAACTATTTAACTTTTTAACCTTCTATTATTTACTCGAGCGTATCGACGGAGCGTTTGCGTTCGATATGCTCTTCAAAAGAAGCCCTTAAGGGGATGTGGCACAGACTCAGTCGTCAACAAATCGCCTTCCCTATTTTCTCCAAAACGATTGATACGACGAGCAAAAGCAAATTAGCAAATATACTTATGTCTATTGACTACAAAAACCTAATTTGATTTTGGTTGAAGCATCAACCATCACATGCCCTTAAGGCTATCGAGCATCCGGATCGCCGTGCGCGACCACTTATCTACCTTAGACTGAACATCTTTCGACTCTTTATTCCATTGTATCAGCGAGCGCGAAGCCCTCAGCTTCACGCCCGCTTCAAACAGTTCAGCTCCGACGACCGAACAGTGCGTTACACCTCCGAATTACATCTCTCCGGCTAATTACACTCTCCGCTACGACTAATGAACGACTATTATATTATTATCCGACTCGAATCATTGTAGCAGTGCCTGACCAAGCGACCATCCGTCACATATGCCTGCTACCTTGAAAAACACGCCGATCGAGTGTTTTTCATGAATGGACAATCGACGGTTTGATTTGTCGAGCGAGATAATTTGGTACTATCTCGTTGTTGCGCAGTCGGATTACAGACCCATTCATGGTTGCACAATGATTAAGAGAAATTAACGATTTATCGTATTCATTTATAAATCGGAATTAACTTTAATGGTTAAAAAATATTTTGTTATTTGTTATAAAAAAAAAATAGCAGCTGATGGCAGAGCTGCTATTAATGGCTACCAAGTTAGTTTGGCATAAGCGATTTAATTCTATACCAGCCAAGGGAGAACGGCCGGTTTCTCCCGTCCTCTCAATCCTCTTCTCGGACCGCGTAGATCGAACCTGTTGAAATTGACACCGACTTGTATATACCGTAGAAGCGTGGAAGCAAGTGAGTGGATGCCCGGTTTGCATAGAGTATTTCTACGTTATTATGAAACAAACATTAAAGATGTTAACACAGCGGATAAAGTCGACAGGCATAATGAGTCGTAAATAATGAAACAGGCAATTTGAATAATTGTCATTTCTTTCGGTCAACCACTATCAGCGATCGATGCACAAAGTTACCGATCTCGACGTTCGAGATTTTACCATTGTATGTTTTTCATCGTGCGATGACTGGTCGACGATAATGACGAGTGCGATCTAAAAAATATTTTGTTATTTGTTATAAAAAAAAATAGTAGCTGATGGCAGATCTGCTATTAATGGCTACTAAGTTAGTTTGGCATAAGCGATTTAATTCTCGACCAGTCAAGGGTTATTCTAAGCATAGCTACATGTTATCAAAATAATGTGGTATAGTGATACATTTTTGAGATCAGCTGTCCAACCGATGTGCCGAATCGCATCACTTGTGCTTGAAAAGTTAGATTTCTGAACCGGAAGTAACGTATTTTTGGTGACGACATAAATTTTCCAAACCTTGTCCAGACCTTTGGATAAATTAGTAATTATAATAATAACAATATCGGTGATAGAGAGGCACAATTCATCCGACTCCTCCCTTTTGTTTATCCCCTTCAAATATGCGAAAAATATATGTCACTCCAACTTGTAGCCAGTTGGCTAAAAAATAAATTTGGCAATGCATGGCACGAGTAGATTGCGCACGGGGAAAATTTCCTTGCGTATACCGAGATTCCATTTTGATGTATCATGTGCAAGACGATGCTATATTTTTTATTCAATATTGTTCATTATTATTTTTTTTTCATTACAGCCTGGCCGAGTCGCGACGCTCGTCGAGGCGAAAGAGGTGAGTCATTGAGAAAAAAATTATCTTGAGCCTGATCGGAGCTTTCCTTCATGCTTGATCGAGAGTGCGAGTGATTTTTATTTCTATGTTTCTGTTTTTTTTTTTTTTAGGAAACGGTTTATGGACGAGCTTTCGAAGTCAAGGACAGCGCGGCGTTGCCTTATTTGGAAAAACGAGAGTGCACTTTGGGTGGCTATCTGACGACGATATCGACCTTTCAATCGCGCGACGGAAAGTCAAGTTTTCCCGTTATAATCTACATCGCTACGGAGAAAAACGAACACTGGCTCGGCGAGGCACCGCTGCGATCCATAGCGAAACAAATTTCCGAGTGCGCTGGTCCCAGCGGTCACAACGTTGAGTATCTTTTGAGGTGAGCGTAACGTGAAGAAACGACTTAAAAAAAAAATATAAATTATCACTCATTACTTACGTGCGCCGAGATTAATACGATAGTAAATTAAATGGTTCAAGAACTTTGCGCTAATAACTGTACACTGTAAAAAAAATTGTAAATTTAATTTCCAGGGAATAGAAATTTCCTTACATTATTTACATTAATTGAACATTAATGTACTTTTACTGTAAAATTACAATACGAGATATTAAGATTACAAATCTTTCGCCTGAAATTTAAAAAGACTTCCATCAAAAATACTAATTTTACTGTAAAATTGCAACGCATATGTATTTGAAATTTCGAAAGCGGTTTATGTAAAAAAGCTTCCACTACTGTTCAGTAATTTTCAAACTAATTTTTTTTACAGTGTACGTGGACGCGGATAAATAGTTAAATCTGCAATTATCGAACTGTTAAAAAAGTTAGTCAAATTCGTTTGAAAGCTTTAGAAAACAGTTTGATTTGATGAATCGGATGAATTGTTCGCATCCGCAGAAATACGTTTATCACGAAAGTGAGTGAGACCTTTGCGCTTTAGTCGGACAATGAATCTGACATTATCGAGTGTTGTAAGAGCGTGTACAAATTCTCGAAGCAACGAGTTGATCTACGGTGATGAGTCAGTCTTGAAGTGCGTTAAACTAAACTATTCTGGATATCTCGAGCTCTTCGCTGTACAGATCGCGTTGGGAATGCGCAAAGTAAATACTAAATAAGACGGAATGAATTGGAAGAAAAGTTTGAAGTATTCTGTTTCTTCCTGTTTCAGATTAGCAGACTTTATGCATCGTTACTTGCCGGAGGCACAGGACGAGCATCTCTTCACTCTGGAGATGCTGGTGCGCGCACGAGTAAAAGAGTCAAACATGTGTCTCGTAACTTTGATGGGAAATCGTGACTTTGTCATCCAACTTGAAAAACAAGAAGTCGAATTGCCCGAGGATGGTCGCCACGATCGCGAAAACGACGCTCGCGCGAACAATGCTCCGAGACAAAATTCCTTCGAGTACATTTCTCGAGTATCAGCCAAAACTCTGCGTTGTTTAAAAATGTGATTCTCCGCTACTCGATACTGTATCGATGTCCCCTGCAGAGAGAATGAACTTAGGATAATACATAATCGGCGAAAACGGACGATAGAATAATTCTACTGGCATGTGAGAAACAGCAGCTGTGACGACGAATCGAAAGAACCCGTTTTATAATTCAGTCGAATCAAAGATAACTTAATTTTTTTTCGATAACCGGTATTTCTTATTAATTTGTAAACGTCTAATGATTCTGCAAGGCGAAGAAAATACGTGTCGAAATTTTTGCGCAGAAAACATGAACTCGACGCGCTTCTATCTTTTCTTTATCCATGGAATATGTTGTAAATAATATAAGTTATAGTTATATAAGCAAATACGATTGAACATGATGCAGATGTGGCTGCTCCTGAGTACGGGAATTCCGACGATTACTGGGGTTACTGGATAAATACAGATATACAGTAAATGATACAGGTATTGATGACATAATATAGTGAACGGTATATTTACAAAAGGACAGATGATGAGGATAATAATTGAATTTAGCTTTTCTCAATAACCCAATCGCTGTATCGTTTACTGAAACACTCGTGTATCTTGAGTACTCGAGGTCTGGCACCTCGCTACATCAGTGATAATAATAAATTTACTCCAGATACGATTATTTTACTACATTTACATACTGTCGAACCGATGAAAATATATGGAAACAAATAAATAACAAAAACGCTGACACTTTTCTCAGACAAGTTTGTTAATCCTTTTAATGTCCAACATTTTTTACGAACTGGCCAGATATCAATGAGCACGTCCCAAAATATAAACTTGGAAACAAAATTGTAAATAAACTTGTTGCAAGGCAACAAAGAATACACATACTTACGTCTTACAGAGACAAATTGCCGGAGCTCGACCGTCGGTAATGCAGACAGCTGCTTCATACAAATTATTAAACTGATCGTAATAAACAATGTCTGCAAGCGGCGTTTCAAAGTAACGACAGGAAGCGTTTTCTGTAGGACGTTCGGTTTTTTACGATTCGTTGTTAAATATAAGAAATAATTTATTGGCTATCATGTATAAATAGTGTAATCCTCCATAGAACAACATCACACCAAAAGTCTCTACCTGCAATTGCCCGACTCCTCTTTGTCTTCGGTAGAATCTTGAAAATCAGACATTAGGAAGTTCCGTTGCAGAACTTATTACACAGCGAATGAATTGCAATCGTCAGATTGCTTTAAACCTAATGTTACGTCGGTACAATTTTTCGGCACCAGTTTCTTTAGTTTTACACATCAAATAAAAAAAAAAGAAACAAAAAAGATTGCACGCGACTTTTGATTAATAATTTCTTACGTAATATTAGATACACTGTTCTTGTACCGCCGTTCCTTATTCTATCAACGGAAAATTAGTACACACCGTGCGTACATTCAACGAATTCTAAATATAGTAAGTACAAGCTCGCTGGTGCGGATGAAACGCGAGATGCATGCAATTAGGAATCTCGTATCGTGTATACGTTCTGCCGTAGTTAAAAAAAACAAAAAACTTACTGCAAATAATTACTACAAGAAATCGACTTCGTCCACGAAGCGTCGAATTTTCCAGCCTACCCATTTAGCTATACCAATTTAATACTGAACATTCGCAACATTCGTAACATATATATATATATATATATGTATGTATAATATATACTGTGAACTCCAAACGTATTTTAAGTGGACCTTCGATATCGCTACGCGATAAGGCGCGAGTTCGACACGCAGCTCGACGGCATTTATCGTTTAGCTGCACCTGGAGGGAATACAGAAATCGTGTAAAGCTCTTTTTCTCTACTCTATTGCGCCGGCCAGTGGCATCGTATTAAAAAAAAATGAAAAAAAACGCTGGTTTCCACATCGGCTTGACCCGATTAAAAGCTATTGTCGTTCTCATTCCCATTTTCAAGGGTCTCTTTCTTCGCGGCTATGATATTTTCCCACTGAGCTATCAGAGTACTTCTCCTTCTTGGGTTGGGCTGAAAAGATCAATTCCATTAACGTCGAGGCAATTTTTCACGAAACAGTATCTTACGATAAAGAACAGTACATCGAAAAGATGACATAGTCAGTAGAGAGATGTAACAAGTACTGATAGTTAGAATATTTCACTGAATGCTTTTACCTTGTGCTTTCCCTTGTTATCCCGTTCGGATTCGTCTTCATTCAGTGTATTCGACGATGTGCCGCTTCGCAGCGAATTTGCACCGTCGTAGATATCCGAATCGTTATCGTTGCCAATGTCGAGGAGATTGGGCTGCGACTTCGCCAACATTCTTGATCTCATTAATCTTAAAAACACACGAATATAATTCAGTTAATTATCTCGACGAATACTTTCCAATATATCCCCGACTTTAAAGTAGTATTAGCGGACAGCCTGAGCCCACGTGAGTTCAGAGAGAATTGAGACAAAATTGCGAACACTTCTCGACAAGATAAAAATCTGAAAAAAAACAAGCATATGGAAAGTGCTGAAAAGATTGATTTTGCATAATAATGATTCCAAAATGTTATTAACAAATGAATGAAAAAAAAATTGTTCAACAAATCCCCCGGCAACTTAACTTTTTGTTCATATAAAAACAATTTTTTAATCTTTTTGAGTAGGTGTGAATTTTGTCAGAATTTTGTCTAATTTTTGAAAATTACGTTTTTTTATTAACTAAAAACGCGATTTTCAAAAATCTCACGAAATTCTAAAAAAAATTCATACGTATTCAGAGAAATTAACAAATAATTTTCATTAAAAAAAAGTTAGGTTGCCGGTTAACATGTTGGGAATTTTTTTTTCGTTAACTTCTTAATAACATTTTGGAATTATTATTATCCAAGATTAATCTTTTCAGTACCCTTTCATATGGTTGATTTTTTTCAGATTTGTATCTCATCGAGAAGTGTTCGCAATTCGTCTCTCAATCCTCTCTGAACTCACGCGGCTGTCCGCTAGTACTACCTTAATCGTACTAATTGGCTCATAATTTTTTTTTTTTTTTTTTTCGACGACTCAGTCACCTCAATTCATTTTCACGTTCTTTCATCTCGTTGAGTTCCTTCTGAATTTTTTCCTCGACCGGTACGTAACCCTTTCGGGTCGGTGGTTTCTTCGGCTCGTCGTCGTGTTCGATCTTCATATCAAGAGTCTTTCCAAAAGCCTTGAGACTTAGAGGATTGAGAGCTATCGTGGGTGTCGCCGGTGGTGTCAGCAGATCACCCTCGACGCTCGACTTCTGAGATCTGAAGATCTTTCCGCGTGTCGCAAGGAATCTGTGCATAAGACCCTTCTGACTCGGGGTTGTCGCGAAACGCAGCGGCGTGGGTGTTGTACGAGCTGATATTACACCGTTCGTCATCTTCGGCGGGAGGCTCGGTGTCGAAGGGGTCAGGCTCGCCGGCTCGAGGATCTGCGGTGTCGAGGTTGTTCTCTTGAGCTTTCCCGATGCCAATGCTTGCGGCATTCGTCGAACCTGCGCGTTAAAAATTTTATTATTCATTGCTGTTGCTGTCGATGAAGAATTTAACTATCATTATAGCATCGCCGTATCAATAAAACTTTAATGATTTCATATTTTTAACTAAAAAAAAAAAACCCTTTTGAAAAATTTCATTTCTCGATCGGAAGTTACGTCATACCGGAAGTACGTCACATCCGGTCAAAATTTTTTTATTTTCATGCCGGAGGTGATCTCGACGAGGTTACCGTGTCAATGATTATCGCAATGTAGGACATTTTTTTAAAGATGGTTAAAAAAAATGTCCCGTTTCATTCGGTTATTCGAAACTTAGCATACTCTAAGGGTAGCTATGTCGCTTCGCGCTCATTTCGCATAAGTTCGAGAAAAATTAGAGAAAATTGCAAGTACTTCTCGACGGTATAAAAATCTGAAAAAAAAAATTCATGCATATTAAAGATACTGAAAAGATTAATTTCGCATAATAATAATTTCAAAATAATTATTAACAAATTAATAAACAAAATTAATTGTTCAACAAATTATCGGGCAAACCAACTTTTTTCTTTAATGAAAATCATTCGTTCATTTTTTTCTGAATACGCATGAATTTTTTCAGATTTTTCAGTCAACTTTGATTTTTTTTTGTTTTTTTCACACATTTTTTCCACGAAAAAAAAAAAAAAAAAACAAAAAAATCAAAGTTGACTGAAAAATCTGAAAAAATTCATACGTATTCAGAAAAATGAAGGAATCATTTTCATGAAAAAAACAAAAAAGTTATGTTGCCGGATAATCTGTTAAACGATTAATTTTTTTGATTCATTTGTTAATAACATTTTGGAATTATTATTATGCCCAATTAATCTTTTCAGTATCTCTAGTGTGCATGAATTTTTTCAGAATTTCATACAATCGAGAAGCGCATGCAATTTTCTCTTATTTTTCACGAACTTATGCGAAATGTGAGCGAAGCGACATAGCTACCTTAACGTACCGACAAACAATTCACTACTCAATTTCAAGGGATTGAATGTACAATCAATAATATCGTCGTTAACATAATAATTATCGTGTTACGTATTAAAAAATAAAAAAAATAAAAAAAATAAAAAAAATAAAAAAAATTACCTTCGAATCGACGTTCTCGTCCGAAGTAGTTTTAATGCTTCCCACGTTTCTGAGCTCGTGTTCCCGCTCTGTGACTTCCTCGATCTCCTTCTGTATCCTGTCGGTAGCCTTCTTCAGCTGCTCCAGCCTGTGATCAGCCTGGTGGAATCGTGATAATTAAATAAAAACAACAACAACAACAAAAACAACAACAAAAATCCACTCTATTGGAATAATCGCAAGAGTTTATTGAGGTATAATATAAAATGTATAATCGCGAGGATCGAAGGTTTTGTGCGCGCGGAGCAAGAGCAGAGTCTCTGCTGTGACGGGCAAGAATGTCGGTGAGCAACGACGAACGAGTTAACTGTAACCCGCGCGCCTGTTTCCTTTCTAAAAAAAAAAAAAAAAAAAAAATGGGCCAGACCGATCTTCCTACTCTCCTGCTAGGTGGACTCACGACGGTTCTCCTCGCCGAACTCTGCATAACGCGCATCTGTCGCGCTGCGCGGACCTTCGACGATCGCGTTCGTGTAGCGAGAGTTTCAGAGAAATTCTCGTTGACCATAAGGGAACTCTCTCGCATCGCGATCCTCGCGAAGCTTTTCCAATAAAGCGGCGAAAGTTCTCGTCGGTTCGATTAACAAACAATTTTGTCTCTATTAAAAATCTCGGTCATAAAATGTTTAACGACGATTCTTACGATATATCGGTCACAATTTGATAGGCTATTATGATGGTGCGCTGCAGCTTGGAGAGGCGTTTCAGAAATTTAACGTAAATTTTATTCAAGATCATCGTACTTGTGGCATAGAAATTTCGTGAAAAGCGAATCTCTCAACTTTTCGTATCGAGTTGAACTCGATAAAGTTTGACAATTGAACGACTCACATTGGTCTTTCGTTAGTCAAGAACTTTTGGTAGTTGCCAAAACACGTCTATAATCGAAGAAGAATATCGAATGTACTATTAATTTTAAACGCACTGCGGAAACCCCGTTTTCTACACTCAACAAAATAATTTATTTGACGGCCACCGTTTATTTGATTTAAATAAATATCTATTTAAATTAAGTGTATTAATTAAATTCAATGAGATAAATATTTATTTAAATAAAGTAAATTAATTGAATTCAATGAAATAAATATTTTACTTGATCTAAATAAACGGTGGCCGTCAAATAAATGATTTTTCTGAGTGTGTGTATCGCACGAGCGAACAAAAATCAGCCTGAACGCCCATTTACGAAAGACAACATTTGCACCGACTTCTTTTTTTTTTTTTTTTTTTTTTTTTTTCAAACATGTTTTCTTAAACCGGTACTAATTAAGACCCCCAGGCACAAGTCGTGCATTAAAACCGAAGATATCGAACGGTCGGGCCGTCCACCGTGGTGAATAAAAAATATAGATCTCGACCGATTTAAATATAGCTGTTGAACTGCTTCTTTTTAAGGTCATCGCTCGAGCGTCATTTCGTTCTTTCTCGCTTCATAATGTACCGTGAATGAATTATACGGTGCAAGCGCGATACATAAATAGCTACGTACATACACATATCCTTCTATACCGTGCAGACGCCTAAGAGACTCGAGCAATTTCCGCCGTATACCGGGTCAACCGGCCGATAGTTCAACAACATCGCACACGAGAAATCATCTCTACAGTATATCGACGAGAAATCTTTGAATCAATCTGCTATTTCTCGTCCCGCAATGAATCACAATGATTCAACGACTTTTCTCGCGAAAGCTTAAACTTGTTTGCCTCTGTTGTTGCCTCTAAAGGTCACGTACTCAAACGTCCCGCACGTGAACGTTTGATGAAAAAAAAAAAAAAAAAAAAAAAAAAGAAACGGAAAATTCTAAGAATAAAGAAAAAAAAAATTGTTTGCCCGACGGACGACCGTAGCGCCTCTGCAAAATCTCATATTTATCGACAAAATGAACAGTTACTATCGAGAATTTGCCGATTAATTATCACCCGAACCCGTTATTATTACGGCACTCTCCGTCCGTGTCGTACTTATTGGCTGATACAAACGCGATATAATTGTACCCGACTGTGCCTCGGCGTGATATAATTGTAACCGAAGTACGACGTGCCTCGATCCTCGGGTGCACTTTAATCCAGCTGTTTTGGCACCAGTATTACACGCTTGTAGACACGGCGATGTTTCTCGCACACAAACAGACGAGAGACGTTCCCCGGTGGTGTGTAATGAAGAGTCTCCATGTACTTACCTCCATTTTCATGTTTGTCACCGTCTCGCTCTACCGTCAAAACTCGACTGGTTACCGTGCCCTTATCAGCGCTCTCCGCGATACCGCTCGTGTAAAATGCGAGTTATATTTTGTCACGTTTATCTGATGGTAAGCGACGGCAGAGTTCCGAGCGCCGTTTATCATGCCGCGAGCTCTTTGTATATCGTTATGTCACTCTCGATATACGCTGTTTCTCTTTTCACCTCTCCTTCGTATGTATCCACAGCGCAGCACAGCGAAAGAAGACCGCGAGAGCTCGGAGTCTCGAAGCGTGAAAAAAACTCCAACTTGGTACATGAATTCTTATTGTGTTTATTTATCGGCGTAAAAATTGGCATCCACAACCTTGGAGCGTCCTTGACGAGACGAGAGCCGTCGAGAGCAAGCGATCGTCTGATTGTTGTAACGTCCGCTGTGACTACGGCACGGTAACGATTGACCGCTCGGATCGGTAGATCGTCGCTGGACGCCTCGACCGGACCAAATTCCAGGATCCTGAGAGCCGCCCGACCGAGACGCACCTTCCCACTTCCGAGCCGTTCGCCCGATCGTCTTAACACAGCTGCAGGCCCTACGGTACGACGCAACACCGTCGAGATTATATTTTTCTTTCTATAATATTTTTGTTCAACGTTACGTTTCACGTACGCGAATAAAGAGGCTTATCGCTGTACGACGTTCAGACTCGCTGTACTCGGTACGCCACTGCCTATACGATACTGCCATTTTACCTGCGTGACCTTGTTCTCCTACCGTTCTCCAAACAAAAGCAACGAGATAGGATATATATCGTGTACGATTTTTCACACAGGTGACTCCTGCCTCGGGCTCGCCTCGCCTCGATCCGCAACGTCCGGGCACCGCCTTGTGTCTCGTTTCCAGCTCCACCAGTCGCACAGGAGACACGGAAAACTTCAGGATTAAAAAACATACGTCGTTCTTTGTCATTTTTTTTTTTATTGTTCTCGCGATGAATCTGTACTGATGGTTTAAAAATAAAAATAAACAATCGTGGCAGCCTGAAAATTACAATGGAACACTCTAATGCCCTTAACTTCGAAGTTGAATCTTAATCGTTCGTCGACTTGATCATGTGAAGAAAAAAAAATGAAAAATTGACGATTAAATCTAAAGCAAGGTTCATTTTAATGTTGGTACAAATTTTAAATTAATTTTCCCGCATCGTTCTCTTTACAAATGGCGGACCGCGGGTGATCGAGAGAGGGGAATCCATGCAAGACTCTTAGGTTATGAAGAATTTTGAGGTTATGTCGGAAATTGTACAGCACACTCGAAGAAAAATCGTCGAACAATGTTTATTGAATCGGCAAAGTTCAGATCTTTGGAGAAACTAACTGTTACGAATTCTTAAATTCCATCCAAGACCGGACACCCGATTTTGAGAAAATGGCGCACTTCTCACCGCTTGCCAGTAAGATATTTTTCATTTTATGCAATAAAGCTTCTCGTGCATTGTACGAAGCAATTTCTACGGTATTAAAACAATGTACAGAATCTCCGGGGACGAAAATTTCGCAGCAGATAAATCTAACCGGAAACCCGCGTATAGTTCGTGATTTGGCTGCCACGATACACGCGAGTATTCAACAGTGGAACAACGTCCATTTGCATGGTCTATCACTTTTGAAAGCAATAACGCAATTAAAAATCGACGCAAGGTATCCAGAAGGTCTGGAGTATCTCTGCGAGGATCTCGAAAACGATTGTGATAAATTGGTATCGATTTGACGATTATTATCACTGTTTTTTCACTCGATGAATTACTAAGTATAATTATTTATTTTTATTTTTTTACCTATAAGGATGATATTGCTTGTAATTTAAAACAAGCTGCTGTACAAATGAATGCGGTGAAATCGTTGCACAAAGGCACGAATAAATTGTTCCAAACTTGGCCTATAGACCGATTCGGTATGTGCAATTGACATAAAAATATTTAAATTGGTATTAATAAATGAGCTAAAATACAAAATACGTGATAATAATTTTCACAGCTCACATTGCCGAACAAATTTGCGAGGCATACGAAAAAGAAGCGGAAATTAAGCGCACCGTTATGGAGAACGTCGCCCACGATCATCGTGAGTCTTGGAAAATGTTGCATCTCGCAACTTGGGTTCATCAAACGCAGATACCCGAAAGTGTAACTACAACCTTGGAATCGATGCTACTAGAAACTGGTCATAGATAATGACTCTAATAAAGAATTATTATTATTATTATTATTATTATTATTATTATTATAAAATTAAATAATCCATATCTTGAGGAATAATTTCGCAAGTACTTTCTTTTTCATTTTATTTACGCCTCTTCCATATCGCGCACATTCAGGTTTACGTATGAATATATTTAGGAGACACTGAAAGGAGCAACCAGTGCACTGTTCGATTAAACAAAGTTTGAGCATTTGGTTTCACTGTTAATTGGAAGCGCTGCTCCGTGTCAAGTATTTATACACCATATAGTACAAGACTGGCAAGGATTTTGACAATTTATAATTCGTACCAAATTTTAGTGGCGACAAAAGACTTTTCAGCCACCAACTAATCTGTTTAATTTCCGTCACGGAATCTGGCGGAAAATAAAGTTTCAAGAAGAATCACAGATACATGAGAGCAAAATAAAGTTCAACCTGTATCATTTCGCGCCCATTTAAAGAGTACTCATCCCATGAAATTGTTTCATAAAAACAGTAGCGATTGGTACGAAATTCGAAATTTTCAACATCCCTGAAGACCGGTTAAGTTCTACAATGACTAACTAATTGTTTGCCATTAGAACCATCGTGTCCAAACGTCGTAAATGCCGCAATTCTGTGAATGGAAACATTTTTGCCATTGTATTTAAAAAAAAAACTGTCCATCACTCGTTAATCGAATGTCTCTCGAATTGCATTAAAGGCATTAAATTTTGGCGCAATCGTAGTTCATCGAACGTAATTCTTCGATTATTCGAATGTCAACGATAAATAGTGCTACGCCATAGACGCATATAGTATACTTATCTTAAACATATTATTAATATTCACTGTACAACGTTATATTTACAGAAATAACTTAATTGCCGGCCCGAAACAACCTTCACTGGCTCCCGGCCCATCTTTTTCAGCTTAAGTAATTTCACAGAGAAAGAACAGAAAAATTCAAACTAATTAATATGTAAGAGATCCCAAGAGTTACGTTGGAAGCTTCCAGCATTTGCAGACTAGTGTACATTGTTTGTTGTAATTTTTCGCCAACTTAAACAAAGTTTTTCATTTTCGAGATATTTTTTTTGTTCACGAACACGAAATGTTCGCTCATTATTACACATATCAAACATTTTATTATTAGCTGTCGAGAAGCATCGCATCTATTAAAAAAAAAAATATTCCGTCACTCGAACAAATTTTCGAAGCTGTTTTTTTTTTGTTTTAAAATTTATATATCGCTTGCTTCGTCTATCTTATAACGATTCTCTCGCCACTTTTTGCACGATAGAACAGTTTTTTCGTACGAATAGAGGAGAAATTATTTTACAATAGTATAAGAAGTATATGCTTGCCGGATGACAGGGGGGGAGGGGGGCGAAAGAAAAATAATTGTGGAATCGTGTAATCACGATTAAAGTGTAATTAAACGGATCGATCCTTTAAAAATGCTTTGTCAACGATATTAAAATAAATGTTTACTATTATCCATACGTTATGAAATATTGAATTAAAGATGGCGTATGCAACTTTCGTTTCGATAGAAACACAATGAAAATCGTGGGTGAATCAACTTCTCGTATTTCTATTGAATTCTTCGCTTAACGCTTCGAAATCCAAATCGGTGTCCAAATTCGTGTTGTTTGCTATCAAATTGTTCTCGAGAATATTGTCGGGCATTATATTTTTAAGCCTCTCAGATACCAACTCGTCGACGAGATTCGACTGGTCAATCTCGTCGACGAGATGCAATTGTTCGACCAATTTCTCGTCCATCATAAGGTGTTTGTCCATAACGCCGTTGGTCGTTAAAATATCCAAGTGCGGTATGTGATCGTAACTCGGTATCTTCGACATGTCAAGATTGTCTGTACTGCCGAAAATACTCGCGTCACAAGAGCCGCTCATTATCGGTACTTGATCTTGAAGCATCGGCAACGAGTCCGAAATTTTGCAGTTTCCTCGAAGAATTTTTACGCCACTTGGATCCATCGTAGATGGCTCAGTTTTTATCGACATTCCACCCATCTCGCCCAATGGTATAATCTTCGATATCAACTTATGAACACCCTTGACGAAACTCTGCGATCCCGTTTCCATACCGTCGTAGCTGTTCGTCTGTGAATTTTCTTTTTGAAAAGAACTGATCGTGCTGTTCTCCAATTTAAATCCTTGCTCCATAGGTTCGAGCTTTATGAACGCTTGTTGCAGCGTCTTCGGTTCATCGTAATTCGCGTCCAATTTCGTGAATATCGTCGAACAATTTGTCAATTCCAGGCTATCTGACAATTTTGTAAAACCGTCTTTCAGTGCCTCGATTTTTCGATAAGAGGGCTGCGACTTGGACGAATTTATGTCGATCTTCTGAAAACCTGGATTTTCTGATATTTGAATTTGAATTTCGGGATTTGAGATTAGCAGGGACATGCCGTTGGATTTCGTAATCTCGGTGGGACACATGGGGCTCGGATTTCTTGGCATCAGAGTCAGAGCCGTGAGTACTTCGGGACAGTTAGGAGTAACCATAACGTCATTTTTGCGTTCGTGCAAAAAATCCGAAACGCTCATGTCGGAACTCTCCGAGAAACCGCTCGACATTCTTTCCTCCAATAGCTCTTTGCACTCTTCGGCGATTTGAGTTTTTTGAAGCTTGAGCGGTGGCTCCTCGTCGATCGACGTATTCATCACCTCGGAGGTAAAACTTTCTTTGGTTTTGCGGAAAGCTTCGTTGTTGATCTTGTAAAGGCCGGGATCCAAACCGAGTGCGCCGCACAGCGATTCCTCGTTGAGATTCACAACATCGCCGTTATCGCCGTTGCAGTCGACCGTCGGCGACAGCATCGTGCCAACTTGTTCGCGAATTGTTTTCATCAAACCTTGCAACTCGCTGAGAAAAGTTCGGACGTTGTTGTCCGACTTAAGAACCAAGAGATCGAACAGAGACTGAGCGTCTAACACTGGTTTCGCAGCGATATTTATTATCTCGGAATTTTCACAAACGGATATTGCCTCTTTGAGTTTGACTTGTCGTCTTTCCGATTTCGCTTCCGGTGTGACGTAGGCCCATGGGCCGCGTTTTTTACCTTTTCTCTTCAAGGGATCCTGGGGTATGGCTCGCTTGAGCTCGGGGTCCGGTGTTGGTGGAGGAAGCTGCTCGGGACTACCGTGATCGGGATGCATCTCGAAATGTCTCGCCATTCGTGTTCTACCGAGATAAATCTTGTTGCATGTTGGGCATCGAAAGTGATCGGATATCTTTCTTTTCGGAACTTCCAACCCGCTCAGCAATTCCTTCGTGGAATCATCGTTCTCGAGCTTCTCGGCATTCGTGTTGTAGTCACTGTAACCGCCATCCGAATCGTCGAGATCTGGTTGCGTGAAATCCATATGATGAAGGTGCTTGTAATCGCGCACCATGTGACGCGGCGGTCGGGATAGTCTGCCCGATCTTGTTCGCGCTACGACCTTCTTACGATCGTCCTAAATAGTAAACGATATCGAATTATTAAAAATTTACTCTTTTGGGATGTACGTATCAATAATGATATCGTTACTAATAAATATATGCAGCCTGTTGCGATATCTAATTGAATAAAAACCTTCATCTCTTCGAGTTCCTCGTCCGCTGGCGTCGATGCCTTTGCTGCAGGTGCCGGCGGCCTCACGGCGGTCTTCTTAGGCCTGCCACGTTTTCCACCTCGTGCCTTCAGTAGGTTGCTCGGATTTCTCATCCGAAGGTCGAGCTCTTCGGGAAATACGACTCTGCAATAAGAAAAATTGTTAGATCTCTCGTTCACTCGTTTTTAACATTATGAATCTTAGCGAATGAAATAAATAAATGAATAAATCTAAAATCTCCTATCCGCACCTATAAACAATCTTTTCATTCGGCATTGCGGCTTCTTGACTCCTCTGTTGCAACACATGAGCGATCTGCTTCAATTGTGACTGAGTCAATCTCTGCATACTATGAAAAGTGTGTCCCTGTTGAACAATTTGTATGGGATTTTCGCTTGATCCCAAAGGTTTACTGGTATCCGTTTGTTCGGTCGTAAGAGCAACCGGATTATGAAGACCCGCGACTTTTGCACTCTTTACAACCCTGGCCGTCGCCAACGTAGCTTCGTTCGTCTTGTTTTTCACGCCATTCTGCATCGCCTTCGAACGCTCGTTCGTCTCGTTTAGCAGTTGGCTTGTCGCTGTCTTCTGAACAAATCGCGGGTTCGCAACATTGGTTTTCACATTCGGCAAAACGTTTGGCGAATTAACAATGTGCCTGTCACTGGAACAATTGAAAGTCGTCTTCGTTTGCGGCTTCAGGATCGATATCGGAGTCGACGAATTCTGCGAGGAAGTTCGCAAAACCGACGAAACGCTCGCTGACGCCGTCGTTGATGTCTTAAAATCCTGAGCTTTCAGCACCGACGTGGTACGAAAAATTATCGGTGAATTAGCGTTTCCCCCAATCTTCGTCGTACTGCCGCCGATCGTCGTATTTTTCGCAAACGCCGGTCTGGCGTTTCTCAACATTTGCAGGGGTATCTGCACGGATTTCAAATATTGACTGGGTACCGGAGTTTTTACGGATGTACCATTGGATACCTGTGGCGACTTCACCACCCCTCCGCCATCCTGCGAAGTTTTCAACGTTGGCATTATAAATTGCTGACTGTTGCTTCGCTGAATAATTCCCGAAGCCGTCTTTACCATTGGCGAGAGGCGTATTGGTGTATTGACGATACTCTGCGCGGCTCTGACACTACCGTTAACGCTCGCATTGCTGTTTTGATTATGAAAATCGCACGTCGTTGTCGTGGCCAGAATTTGCGATGTGTTCAGCAACTGTGCGGACAGCCCACTGCTGTTGAGCAACTGCGTAGCTATAGGCGTAGCTTTTATTAACTGCGGCGAGAGGGTATTCAGCAAAGCACCTTTGGGCAGCAGTATAGAATTTTGACCAGCCGCGCCGGACAATGCGCCGACATTGGTATTGGCGATTTTATTGGTGTTTGGAAGTATCCTAAAGTTCTTGGTGGATTTCAATAGTGTCTGAGTGGGTTTGATGACGAACTGCGAAGACGGCAGAATAACCGGCAACCGCTGCAGTATTCGCGCTTGCGAGTCACGAATATTGTTCTGCGACGTAGCTCGCCTGGAAGATTCCTCAGAAGCAAAACAGAGATTGTTCTCTCGGAGATTTATTCTTTCGACATCGTTAACCTGGACGGAAGTCGGAACGTAGATATTTCTCGTTTCTGTGTCATCGGAAAATCTATCGAGAAGGCCTCCGTTTGGTCGATCTTCGATATTGGACATTTCCAAACTCTCCATTGCCATTGTTTCTTCGCCGAGGGCTTCTTCGGCGTGTCCTCCGCCGCTGGTCCAGTCCCGAAGCTGCGGACAGTCGACTTTGACGACTCCATTGACGACGGATTTTGCCGATTGGGACGAAAAATCGATAGTTTCCATCGGATCGTTGTCGCGCGGCGATGATTCGTCGGGCTCGAGACCAGATGCTGTGATATCGTCGAGAATACCATTTTGATCCTGTCGATAGGTTATGTGGTCGGGTGGCTCGTCCGTCGGGTCAACCTCGAAGGTTAACCTCAACGCCGACGCTTGTGCATGTGTTAGATGTATCGTTTGAGAATCGTCACCGTCGCCGTGCAAAAACGCCACGAACTCGTTGTCCCGATCATCATCGTCGACGACCTCTTGGAATGCTTGACGAAGAAGATCCGATGTGCCGCAGGACACTACACCGTTTGTAAACACTGCAGAACTCGCTATATCCGCCATATCCCCGTTGTACACCAAGCTAGTCTCTATCTTCTGTTATACGTGAGAATAGCACGATTAACGTTGGCGTTTAACAATTACGAAAATTCATTTCTCCACTTCAGATATTATGCGTATAATAGTTATATTAAATTTTTGATGTTTTTGATGTAAAAAAAAATAGCGCCTTTCATGCGTGTCTTCACATTTACGCCTGTTGAACCCGCCGTTGCACGTTTTCGCGCAAGAAAACACATCACACAGAAGAACGCCAGTGAAGTTTGCCGTGCCGAGTCGAGAACCAAGGCTGACAACCTTTTAGAAATTTATCTCATATAGATACGTATATATATATATATACATATATATATATATTTTTTTTTCTACTGCTCAACTCCAGCTTCCGGCGGAAGAAATGCCATGTAACCGAATTCGAATTAATCGAATTAATAAAAAATAAAAGGAAACGAAGACAACAAAAAATGGCATAAATTCGAACGCGAATTCGCAATGGTTTGAATAAGACTTTAGTGCGCTTAACCACAGACCTCTTTTACACCAAAAAATAAGTGTTACAGCTTATGTTGATTTGCATGATTATTTACACATACAGAGTTTCCACCGTGAGTGAGATCGGGCCGAGATTTACTCTGAACTAATGCAAAAATTCTAGTAGACTCAAAATTCACTTATGGCATTGGCTGTTGACTAGAAAGTTTCGAATTAACTAGAATTTTGCCACCGGTTCAGACTCGTTACAGTCCGTTCTCAGTCCCGGTGGAAACTCGGTGTATGATAGCCAAAGTAATCTTTTGAACCGGCCCCTGAGAGGGGCGAAACACCGCGTGTGATAAATTGTACGGTTATGTTTCTTCAGAGTGCACACGAGAGACGTAATTTACCATAGACAGTTGATTTTTTTTTTCGTATAAATGATTTTAAGACCGCCGTGAAAATAATGTCTACTTGTAAAATACACAACGTTAGATTTTATAATCTGGAGCCCAAATCCGTCACTTGCTTGTGTCATGAACGGAGAAATAAAAAATTGGCTTTATCGAGGTTAGTTTTTGATAAAACACAATCGAATCTTTTGTATTTGAATTTGTCGAAATGAATTATTGTTATTTTTTGGACCTCTGTCAATATCATCAATATCAACAATCCTCAGAAATGATAGAGCATGATCTTGACGATTGATATTATTTTGATATTGTTGTACAATTGCCTGCACGACAAACATTATTAATTGTAGAACACCAATCGAAGAGACTCATCAATGTAATTCTTTCAGGAGCGACAATTCCATAGAGGTATGGAACGTGGCAAACGCTCCATTCCTGGAATCCACCATAGTCGGTCATCCCGACGATTCGGTAGAATCTATCATATGGATAGATCAAAGACTCTTTTCAACGGGCCTGCGCGGCATGGTAACGGAGTATGATTTGTCGACCCTAAGCCCGAGTTACGAAGTTGCGGTAACAGGCGGCGCAGCCTGGTGCATAGACGCAAACAACACGAAAACTCGTATAGCCGTGGGTACCGAGGATGGTTACATAAACACATTCACGGTAAATTCCGATTCTCTCGTGTACGAGAGAATATTCGACAAGCAAAACGGTAGAATTTTGTGCATAAAATGGGACAACACGGGAAGCATTATCTTCACTGGGTCAACGGACACGGTGAGAGTGTGGAATTCGATATCCGGACATGCCGTTCACAAAATGACGACGGCGAGAAAATATATGAAGAAAGAAACAATTGTATGGTGCCTGGCGGTAACGGACGACAATCTGGTAGTTTCCGGCGACTCTAGAGGAGTTCTGTCCTTCTGGGATCCTAATTTGGGAACACTGATAGAATCTCACGACAGTCACACGGCCGATATACTCGCGATAGCAATGTCCCAAGAGGAAAACATTGTTTACTGCGCCGGTGTCGATCCAGTTGTCCGAAGTTTCTCCAAAGTAACGCTAAAATCGTGCGGGCGTCCGCAGTGGGTGAAGGGCATAGAGAGAAGATTGCATGCCCACGACGTCCGCGCTCTCGTCGAGGCTGACGGCAAATTGTATTCCGCGGGGGTCGATGGTTACTTGGCGCAGTCCACCTATCCGCCTAAACTTCTTATAAAATATCCGCCACTTCTGCAACCGCCTTGCGTCACCGTTTGTCGAAAATCGCGATGCATACTGCTGAGATACACGAACTTTTTGGAGCTCTGGAGGCTCGGCTCGTCCGGCAAAGCTTCCAGAGACTCGATAGACCCGGGTATGCTGCATTCCCTCGATGAAAATCCCATCAAGTTGCTGGAACTTCGAACTAAGGGCGACGAGAGTATAGTATCGTACGCGATAAACAAAGACTCGAAGATTATCGTTTATTCCACAGACACCCATGTGAGGGTGTTCAATTTCGACGTCGTCGATGGTGACGCGCAACTGATGAGAAACGACACGGACATCGTGTTGCAGCGGGTGCAAAAGATGCTTTTTAGTCCGAATGGAAAACGTTTCGTGACGGTGAGCAACGATGGCAACGGCAGCACCATCACGCTGTTTCGGGTCGAGAAGAAGAGGCTGAAACTCGAGGGTTCCTATCAAACTTCTAGACAGAATATCGAGAATGTTGGACTTTTGTGCTTCTCACCGGACAACAAGTATTTCGTATGCTCCGATCGACGTGGCCTCGTCGTCGTTTACTCTGTGGATGAGGCGTTCACCACGGATAGTCCGAACGTTTTTCCACTGCCTAGATACAGCTGCCCACCCACGGCTATGGCCGTGCAGAAGGACACTTCGAACCTCGTCATTGTATACTCGGATCATAAGGTGAGATACTCTCGGCACTACGCGCGAACAAATGCTACCATGCCAATCCAAACTTTTTTGGCAAAATTTACATAAACAATGCCTTTTTATAGAAAAAAAAAAACAATGTTGCCTTGTCAATTTGACACAAATGTTTGTCAAAACAATAATATATTATAGGAAAAAAAAATTCGTAGAACAATTTTTTTTTATTCACAAGATAATTTACGGGATAGAAATTATAAGCCGGACGATGATCTATTGCAGCTAAACTCAAATAAGAAGAAGAAAATTACAACACCTTGGATATAATTCATTCGAAGTAACGGTATATTACGTCGTAAAAAGATTCATCGGCGAGATGACATGGCAGCAGTAAAGAATAGCAATATCTATTTCGCGCAACCACAATTTCGCTCCACTTTAAAGAATTCTCGTATCTCGTTAACTCCCGCTCGAATCTCTCACCTGGAAGATTATAGTTTAATGCCTTCGGGAGGTAACAAATAAAAATATAAACATGATATACAACGTGGTATTATGGTTTGCGAGACCGCACTGAGTGCTGCGGTAACTTTGCTAGGATTAAATTTTCTCAATTTATCGGTTTTTCACGGTCGTTAAAAAAATATTGAAGCCGCGAAACGGGCCGACAATCTACGGAATAGAGGTTTACGTTCCCTTGGGGTATTAGACTCTCCTGTATAACGAGAAATTGGAAAACATTTCATTGGCTGTTATGCGTGAGACATAAGATAATTGATTAGAGATTTTCGAATAATTTGTTTGACTGTAACAGTAATGAAAAATAACGAAATGTTACAGATCGTTGAATACAACATTCCGAGGAAACAGTACACACAATTTTCGAACAATCTGCAGAGCCGTCTGCCTCTTCAGTGGATGACGCGACCGTTCCCAATAACCAATGTGACTTTCGATCCGAACAACGAGAACGTCATAATCGTACACGACGACACGACAGTCTACGTTATAAACAAGAATAAGGAGTTACCGGAAAAGAAGGTAAAAATTCCGAGACGCGAAAACGGAGATGTCGGTGAAGACAGTAACTCCGGCTCAAGTTCCAACAGTCAGCATGCTTTTCAAGTCGTCAAGAAATACAAGGTGAGAAATTTCGAGTGATCGTCGAATTGTGGACGAACTTTCACTGTTATACTTTTATTTTTCCAGCACTTGGTACATTTGGAATGGTTGAACGAGGAGGAGATGGTCGCCGTTGAAGTAAATCCGATCTCGCTCACGGAAAAATTACCGCCGACACTAAAACAAAAGTGGTTCGGCATGTAAGACCCATTAAAATCGAAAATAAAAACAACCGGAAATACGATATTACGAATGCGTGGATCTTCGGTTATCGCTTCATCCGAGAAAGATGAATTTTTGTTGGGTAACACGAAACTCCCCGGGCATCAATGGCGGGTCAATGGTGTGTTTTGCTGATACGTAGAGAGGCCCGATAAATTCCAGGTTGTATTCGCGTCGGGAAGATCGCCAACCGACTATGGCGGAGCTCGTAGTCGGGATCGGCATTGGTGATGACTCGACAGGAATCGGTGATTTTTCGATCGGATTTTTCGGTGACTTTCGCTCGAACGTGTCCGCAGGAATTTCGGCATTCGCGCATTCCTCGGCCAATACCTTTCTAAAGTACTCACCGGTAAGGTAGTGGTACTTCTCGTTCCAAGTCTCATTGAGCTTTTTCTCGCAACGGTTAATCTCCTTTCTCCATATATAAAAAAATACTCTGAATCAATTTTCCAGCAGCGATATAACAATAGAGAGATCTAAAAATTAATGTGCTTTGCGCAAAACATTTTTTTTTTTGGACTTACCGAATATTATCGGTGACAACGAACCCTTTATCAAAGTCGACGTGTTTAGCTTGGACACTTCTCTCCGGTTTCTTGATCTCATCGGAATTTTCTTTCTTATCTCGTTTATTATGATTTTTCACTGTTTCGCTCATCGGTTCGAAGAACCTCCGTCTGTAGGATCAACGTCCAACTCAACAATGATAAACCTCAACCTACATGCGCATTCACGATGCGAAATCAGAACTCGGTGTACAATCGTTTGTTTGTTCGATACAGATAGTAGACTCCTTCCCGTTGCCGGTACTACGAGGAAAGCCATAACAACGCTCAACTGGATTCAATCCGATCGTCAAACGCACACCGTTGGGACAATAAAGATCACGACACACAAACTTAAGGCCTCAATATTGAACAATACTATTCGCGATACTGAAATAACGATTCCTAATACATAACGCAAACTTTATGATAGAAAAGTGTCGCGGTACCGAATTTTCGGAGCAAGGGATGTGTCGTGAACGGTGTTCCTCGCATTTGCTCGAGACTATTCGTACGTGTCCATAGGGCGACGAGAGTCTCGAGAGAATAATTTTAATCTCAAGACATGAAGTGCCCCGGACCGATTATCCAGCGACCTCGTAAACCGCGCGAGGGCCGTTTAATCTCGGTCTTGCTCTTACCGGCAGCTCGACAAGCGCGAGTTTGGGTGCTTGCCGAATCGCACTATCGCATACGGATAGTAGTCGACGTCTTGGTTCAGCCATCGCGAAATAATGAAAGCGACAGCGGCGGTGTGGAGCCCCATCATGCGTACACTCACCGGGTCCACGTAAACGCTTACCCACTGTTTCTCTTCTAATACGTAGAAGGTTTGACGTGAATTCTCGCTTGCCGGTGGGAATCTCGGTGATGGCGCCGGGGTATAAGCATTAACGTTGCTGTATGGGTGGGTGGGTGTTTGGTGGTTGCGAGACAAGCAGCAAAGGACTCGGCGCGGAGGGGCGGGGGGGTTTCAGACCTCGGCGGATGAGGAGTTGGTGCGAGTGCAATGCACCGAGATTACGACTAATCTGCGCTCGAGACCAGCCGGCGGGACGTTATAGCGTAGCTTCCGTTAAGTTAGAGAGGTCTCACTCCGTCAGGTCCCCTCGCCAATCTCCGTACTCGACCTCGAACCCCCCCCAAAACCCATCTCCGACCCTTCGCCGTTAACGTCTAACAACCATCCAACCGACCGACAACCCTTACGATTAATGACCGATTCCATTGGGAATATTGCGTTTCGGTACAGAGCTCGGTGGACGAGGTCCCTTTCGCCTCTCAGTCCGAGAGCTCCCACTTCTCTACCTGAAAACAACTTTATCGAAAGTAATATTGTTTCTCGAACGACATGAAAAAAAAACAAAAGAAAATCTCATAAAACATCTCACAAACCAATGCACTGAGAGAAAAAAAAAAACAAATGCTTGGATCAACAAAATTGCTCATATTCAACTAATATTCATTCAAAGCTCTTATTTGGTTGGTGAGACTAAATCTTTCTTTTGTTGAACGATTATTCGCTTCTGTCGATTCAAAATATTTCGATGCAAACAAATTTTGTTTATTACACCAACTTTGTAATTTAATCTTATAACTAAAGAAATTTCTAACTAAATAACGTCTTTGAACTCGTGGTAACGCATCTTGGCTAATCCAACAATTTTTTTTCTCCTCAGTGCGTACGAAACTTTTCGTTGTCTTATCCATTTCACCGTGAGAGAGAAAAAAAAATAAATAAAAAAAAATCAAAATTCAAGGGCAAGTGTCTGCAACATCGGGCGAGAAGCTGTGTGCAGTAGAAGAGATTGCGGATGGTACGAGAGTGTCGGGAAGAAGAGAAACCGGGAGGACGAAGAGTCGTCGGTGCACGGTTGTGTGGGGATGGTTGCGGTCGTCGCGGAGGATGCAGTCGCGTTGGGGTGCCCTGTAAATTACAAGCGCGAGAAACCCCCCACACCCCCACACCCTTTCGTCTCACCGCCCGGCCCGCCCGCTCCCCAACGATCGCCCCCCCCCCCCCCCCCCCCCCTTTGCCTTCGCAGCGTTCGCCCATTCTCCCCCGACGTCGCCGACGTACGGCGGTGTCTAGACTTATAGATAATGCCGAGTTTGTGCGAGAGGCAGACCCGAAGTAGAGACGCGGTCCTTGGTTGTGCGAGCCAACCGGCTAGCCGGCGCGTGTACCATTCGCCACCGCCACCTTCCACCGGCTCTCCGCCCTCCAATCCACCCCCGCAATTACCAACCCCCCCCCAGCCGTTCCAGCCTCACCGTCGCAAGCCCCAACTATCTCCGCGATACTCCCCTGGGCTAGACATATTACTGGGCCAGACGCGGACGTTCACTCGACGGGAAACGAACAACCACACACACACACACACACACACACACACACACACACACACACACACACACACACCCCCTCAAACCCATATCGAAGGATTCAAATTTTGGAGTACACTGCCGAGAGATACGTGCATTGCTCGCGATAATAACTATTCTCTGTAACGTCAGTTCCGGTTTAAGAATCTCCTTCTTCCATGTCAAGTCACTTCGGGCAAAAAAAAAAACAGGACCCACCTGGGTCGCTACGCGTGTCAAGTCGCCCCCGTCTCCTCTGTCGTTTACGCCAAACGTCACAGACGAACAACCACACACACACACACACACACACACACATCCCCCACGAACCCATATCGAAGGATTCAAATTTTGGAGTACACTGCCGAGAGATACGTGCATTGTTCGCTATAACAACTATTCTCTGTAACGTCAGTTCCGGTTTAAGAATCTCCTTCTTCCATGTCAAGTCACTTCGGGCAAAACAAAAAAAACAGGACCCACCTGGGTCGCTACGCGTGTCAAGTCGCCCCCGTCTCCTCTGTCGTTTACGCCAAACGTCACAGACGAACAACCACACACACACGCACACACACATACACGAAGCAGAGGGCCAACGATAACGCTATCGATAATAAATACTAACTTTACGCTAAAATCATCACCTCTTACAATCCTCCTTTCCTTATATTTTTATCTGTATTCTTATTGTATATCACGTTTTCTACTAATGTTATTATTATCAACAATTCTCTTGAGCTCTTTGCTAAACGTCTACGCGGCTGTTATATTCGCTTGATTTCAATCTTTTTATACTCTGTACCCTCGCATTTCTCTTTATTTTTCTGCCTTTTGTATGCTTTCGATCCTTACGGGAGTCAATCCCAGGATCCAATAAATATATAAATAAAAAAATAAATAAATAAACACACACACACACACACACACACCCCACAAACCCATATCGAGTGATTCAAATTTTGGAGTACACTGCCGAGAGATACGTGCATTGTTCGCGATAACAACTATTCCCTGTAACGTCAGTTCCGATTTAAGAATCTCCTTCTTCCATGTCAAGTCACTTCGGGTAAAAACAAAAAACCGGACCCACCTGGGTCGCTACGCGTCTAAAGTCGCCCCCGTCTCTGTCGTTTACTCCAAACGTCACGGATAAAACTTTAATTTTTTTGTTTTCCCCCACAGACCGAGACGCACGGACAAAGGTGCAATCACTCGGCGTTCTGTTCATCACAATCGCGCTGTTACGAGGTATCACTCGTGGATGTTCGACGCTTTACCACACTCATTCCTCTTTCATCGCAGGATCGTTTATAAACGTTCCGCTGTATCTCGCGAGCTCTCATTTTCATCACGTTTTTCCAACCCCCTTTTCGCTCCCCTCTCACCTCATCCTTTATCTAACGCCGGGGCAACCGGGAACCCCATAGTGTTTTAATCGGCGGACTGTAATGCATAAATCTCCGTTAAATAATACGGCAGTTAACAGTGCCATTAAGCCGTTCGAGATACCGCAAGCGGCGGGATCGGCGACAGAAACCGCAGCCTGCACCCTGGGCTTTGACTACGGATGGTTATAGCTCCTCTCTCTCTCTCTCTCTGTGTGTGTGTGTGTGTGTGTGTGTGTGTGTGTGTGTGTGTGTGTGTGTGTGTGTGTGTGTTTTGCACCACTGTCAGAGGTGGTGGTGGGCGGCTTTCGCGCAAAGTCCGTATTTATCGGCGACTACTCGACCGGCCCCCCAATTCTCTCACACTCAACCCTCGAACACCCAACGCATACGGCCGACGGGGTGTGAAAAATATCGTTCGAATCTCTCGCGAATGTGTCGAAAAAGCCCTACAGTGCTTTTTCTCCAAGTAATTTACAATACCGAGACGCGTATACCTATTTTTTTGCCGGTACACTATCGCGTATGACAAAAAAAAAAAAATAATAATAAATTCGATCCGCGCTACAACACCCGGCGCTGCAGTGATAGACCCTAAAAAGAATAAAAACAAAAATCGTTGACCAACAGCGACGGTCGGCAGTTTTTTTTTTTTTAATTTTTATTTTTCACTCACAGTGAAAGTGCTGCAGTGAAAATTTATCGCGACGCACGTTGCATTGATCAAAAAGTCACTCGATCGTGTGTTTAAGAGTGATGATATTAGTGTCACTCATTATTTCGACATTGAGCGCATCTCTCGACGCTCTTCTCGACATTCTCAGGTGCATGTAAACGCTATTTATTCGAATGATAAATACGACAATCAGCGATTCTATTTTCCGCGGCGCGAAGCGCAGTTCAATGCCATTGTTCGTTCACCGTTGTTGTTATTATTGTGTATCGACGATCAGTATAATTGAGCCTGTATAATATGCTACGCAAATAACATAATCGACCGTCGAAGGTTCTCTCAGTGCGTTGAATTGTTCCGCGCTTAATTCGTTCCGCGTTCCTCGCACGTGCATCGTTAGTGCACGTGTATGTATCACACGTGTGGCAATCGCTGCGCCGTTGTACGCGCGCAGCTGCAACGAGGAGTCGGGCGTACTTACTGCACAGCGCGACATGCGCCCTCATCGATCGTGATCGATGGGGTTCCGGGATCAAATCGAGGCCGCGGGTATAACAATCGCTTCCGGCTGCACCGGCAACAGTATCTCGGGCAGCAAGTGAAACAATGTGAGACGTCTCCCGTTCGCCGCTCTGGTACGCTTCGTTAGCCACCGCAAAGTGCAATATCGCGCTCTGTCTCGTCATTGTCTGACCTGTACGAGTGATCTATCTACTGCAGCTCAATCGAAAGGGTGAAATTTGCACACGAGTCGGTATTCTCTCGCACATGAGTTCATTAATCGACTGTCGATTTTATCTCTCTAACATAACTCCAATGATCTTTAAGTAGTACAGTTACTTTGTAAGAAACTGACGTATAATTTCTGTTTTTTTTTTATTTTTTTTTATTTTTTTTTATTTTTTTTTTTTAGTAAAAACAAGTAAAACTTATATCGCAGTAATTACTTGTTCTTTTAGTCCGAGATACGCGTTTAAATTTTCGTGCATAGGCACACTGTAAAAACAAAAAAAAAATTCTTTGATAATTACTGAACAGTATTGGAAGCTTTTTTTTACATAAACTGCTTCTGAAATTTCAAATACATGTGCGTTGCAATTTTACAGTAAAATTAGTATATTCGATGGAGATTTTTGTAAATTTCAGCCGAAAGATTTGTAATCTTAATATCTCGTATTTGTAATTTTACAGTAAAAGTACATTAATGCTCAATTAATGGTAATAATGTAAGGAAATTTCAATTTCCCGTAAATTAAATTTACAATTTTTTTTTTTTTACAGTGCAAAGTTCGGACATTTTTTTTTCAATGTCTGTACATTATATAGATTAGGGTGTTTCTAAAAAAGGACATTTTTTTTTTTTTTAAATGTTGGTCCCACCCTTTTAAAGTATAGAATTCGATTAAAAATTGAAGCCCGCGAAAAGCGGTTCCTAGCAAAAAATCCTAAGTGGTGCCGCATTTGACGTTTGTACCCAAAAAAATGCGGCACCTTTTAAACGCAATTGTCAACGACCACCTTTCGGGAGGTGTGTGTTTTTTAGATGAAAATATATACTTTTGGAGGGTGTGAAGAATTTTTTTCAACAAATTCACCCTACTGGACATTTTTGGTTTTCTGTATAGGAATTAAAAAATCGAAATCTTTTGTGTTTAATAAAAAAAAAAAAAAAAAAAAAAAAACGACAAAAAGTAAACCTCCCACCCCGTAGAACTATATATTTTCATCGATTAAAAAAATCCAGCGAAAGGCAGTCGCTGACAATTAAGTTTGAGAGGTGGCGCATTTTTTGGGTACAAACGTCGAATGCGGCGCCTCTTAGGATTTTTTTTCTAGGCACCGCCTTTCGCAAGGTTCAATTTCAGATTGAAATCTGTAGTTTAAAAAGATGGGGAGAAAATTTAAGAAAAATTGAATTTTTTTTTTTTTTTACACACCCTAATATAGATGCGAAGTGACGAAACACTAATCTCGCTGATGTTACTCGTGCATCAGCTGCTTCGTCACCTCTCTTCGTACATCGAACGAGAGTGGAATATCGAGGAAAATTCGCAAGCCACCCCCCCCCCCCCCCCCCCCGCCCATTCGAAATCGAAACTCTTTATCGTTCACTACTACGCAGGCGAATCGAGAAGGGACGGTAATTCGGCCGCCAGGCACCGGTAATCAGATTTTCGTGTCCCTGCGGCCACGCGAGACTAGATCTCTGTCCAGCCTTATGAAATTGAAGGGTGCCCCCGTTGCCGGCAATCCAATAGCTCTGACGATGTAAAAGCCCTATTAGTATAAGAACAGTTTGGAGACCATATCTACCGAATCTCTCGAACGTGCAGTACAAACGACGAGGAAATCTCGTTGTCCCGAACGAAATTTTTTCGGGACTCTCCAGATCTCGACGTTTAAGTCGATTAGCGCAGCGAGGGGAGACAGAACCGTGCGTTAAAGTTCAATCGCCGATTCGCCGATCGAACGATGCGACGGTCGTCGAAGAACAAAAAAAAATAAAATTAAAAAATAAAATTACATTGACCATTCCAAAGAAACCCACGGAAGAGTGGGCCAGCCAACGGGATGGTGAGTGCGTGCAACGCACTTCCATCTGCAATAATTGAATCTGAGTCAATTGATCAATTAAAAAACAGACTAGACAAACACTTGTCTACTTAATACATAATACAAGATGCAGATATTATAAGTTGTAGAACTTCCTTTCTGTTAATAATAATAATAATAATAATAATAATAATAATAATAATAATAATAATAATAATAATAATAATAATAATAATAATAATAATAATAATAATAATAATAATAATAATAATAATAATAATAATAATAATAATAATAATAATAATAATAATAATAATAATAATAATAATAATAATAATAATAATAATAATAATAATAACAATAATAATTGTCAAAGAAATGTAGTTCGAAATTTTGAGAGTTGGACGATTTTTTTCGGCATTGCGTGCCGATTCACTCGATATCGAATGTGAGAAATTTCAATTGACAAACATTTCGATCGAAGACAAAAGGACAAAGCTCACCGTCCCATCGGGGATATGGTGAATAACATCACCACCATCTGCCGTTGCAGACGTCCGACGGAAAGGCCCGTGAACGATTCTCGGAGAATCCGATCTTCTCGGCTCGGTTGGAAATTTCCACGCGACTAAGCCACGCAACAGATCCGTGAGCCGATGTACGACGGGGGATATCGATGTTGAGACGATGAAACGCGCTTGCGTGTGCGGTTGACGCACGTGTATATTTCGCGTGGCCGGTAGAGGCGAGATGCGTGAGAGGACAGGAACCGGGTCAGAGCGTCTGCCGATCTCATCGAGTCGTTTGCGGCTGCGATGAAGTATCTCTTCCCTCTGCTCTACCGCCACCCCCCCTCCCCCCTGGCCGCCCCTGTCCGATCGGTACGCTCTCGAACCACGGTCAAAACAACCATCATCGACGCCGGACTAGATTCCAGAGACTGGACGACTTCCGGTCGATGAAACGAGGCTGCGTCGGGTCGAGTATCCGGATTGCAAGACCGTGCGATAATGGTATTTCTTGCCACGTTTTTTTTTTTGTTTTTCTCCTTTGTCGACTCAGACTTTTTTGTCGTGAGTGTAGAGCTCCTACTATTATGTAGAATTATTATGTACTTTTTTGACACACACACACACACACACCCATATATATATATATATATATATATATATATATATATATATATATATATATATATATATATATATATGTATGTATGTATGTGTGTGTGTGTGTGTGTGTGTGTGTGTGTGTGTGTGTGTGTGTGTGTGTGTGTGTGTGTGTGTGTGTGTGTGTGTGTGTGTGTGTGTGTGTGTGTGCGTGCGTGCGTGCGTGCGTGCGTGCGTGCGTGCGTGCGTGCGTGCGTGCGTGCGTGCGTGCGTGCGTGCGTGCGTGCGTGCGTGCGTGCGTGCGTGCGTGCGTGCGTGCGTGCGTGCGTGCGTGCGTGCGTGCGTGCGTGCGTGCGTGCGTGCGTGCGTGCGTGCGTGCGTGTGTGTGTGTGTGTGTGTGTGTGTGTGTGTGTGTGTGTGTGTATTGAACTCTCTTGCGCACAGGTATGACGAAGTAGCTGAGGTTCTTTCGACCGCTTCCTCGAGCGGAAGTCTGCGGAGAACCGTCGCTGGCCGAACCATGATCAACCACATTGAACGGCAAGAAAGTCCGTTTTGTAATCGAAATAAAATATCATCGGCTATAGCGCCAAATGGACAGTTCAGTAGATCGGTATTTATTGTTGACTTTATTGTTTACATTGTTTACATACATAATTGCATTGACCCTCTTAATTAATAACATGATATATACAATATAGTATAATGTCTACGCATTTAACACTGGGAATGTTTAGTCCACAGAAGCAAGATTTGCTCGTTCGTGGGTATCACTGAGTTCGCCTACTCCTTGTTTTAATTTTCTTTTTACAAGTGATGGGTAATACCCCCTACATAAACTACATAAAATGCATAAACTTTTCCTTAAACTACCACTACTATTTATTTATTTATTTATTTATTTATTTATTTATTTATTATTATAAAATGTATTCGTTTACGGGATGAACCCTTTTACATACAATATAAATATAAAGAAAACAATAATCAATCATTTATGAAGTTATCTCTACAATTAAAATAATATCAGCAGTTCGCGTCTTAATATAAAAATCGACAATATATATTTCACCATTCCGTAATATCATTTGAGCATAGATCACAGTGATAACGATTTATTTATTAATTTATTTATTTATGTATTCGTTTACGGGATGAACGCTTTTACATACAATATAAATATAAAGAAAACAATAATCAATTATTTATGAAGTTATCTCTACAATTAGAATAATATCAGCAGTTCGCGTCTTAATATAAAAATCGACAATATATATTTCACCATTTCTTAATATCATTTGAGCATAGATCACAGTGACAACGATAAAAGCATCGTTATCAGTTTAGTTGCCCGATTACCTAAGAATGACGGTCATTCAAAGGCAAGAACTCGTCGACCAACAACTGCTTTAACTGTCTTAAGGTATTCGAACAATCGTATAAAATCGATTGGAACAAAAAACTAAAAATGGATCGATCTCGACCCGTTCACGAGTACACGCGACGGAATCCAAAGGAAATTATCTTAAGATTATGTGTGCAAGTGCCAAAAAAAGAATCGTCGCTTTCAATTCCATCGAGCAAGAAAGCCGTACGTTTTTAATTGTAGCAATTGGCCAATTTAACGGTATTAAAATTACCGAAAATTTCGGCGAATTCGCCGACGAGGCGGGATTTCTCACGGGATCTCCGAGCGAAGTTGTCGGTTAATCGTCCGAGCCGCATTATCCAAGTGTCGCATAACACCACAGACTGAAGATAAGCCACGCACGTATACCTGCGTCATCGGACACGGGGATACAGCTAAACACACGGAAATACGGGACGCTGTGTTGGAGAGAGGGTCGATTCGCCCAGGGCGCTTTAATTCCACCGGCGCTTAATTTCGTCCGTACGAATGGCGACGCGTGAATATGTATGACCCGCGTGAGCACGCAACGGCAACCCCAGCGCGCGCCTGGAATACGTGTCTCGCCGATTTTATTTTGTTTTGCGACTTTTTAACCCCAACCCCCCTCCCCCCAACCCGCCACTTTTTAACCCCCTTTCAGTGAACGAAAAAGAAAGGTAGCGAGTTCCGCATGCACGGAGAGCCGACGGCTCGCTCGCTCACCTATTAAAATGCCGTCCGGCTCGTCGCGACGCGGTTTCACGTTCTCTATTTCTCTTCCCCTTTCCTTCGTTATCCACCGAGCGTTGCGAGACGCAGGTTCCGAAAGCCCAACTGATTATACTCCTCCGTTTTACTCTCTCACAGCCAGTTTTCCCGGTTTTTTTTTTTTTTTTTCTTTTTTTCTCCTTTACCCGTCCTTCGTTCCCTCATTCCTTCGTCTCGCCGTATAGACATTCCGCATATTTCGGTATCTTATTTTTACAGCATTTCGCGTGTACGTGGAACTGAAAAACGGATGGACCGCATCGGTCACTGATTTTGCGAGTACGATCTTTGTCGAACTAAAGAATAACCGATAGTTATGAATTGTTTGCAGGCATTTAAGAATTATATCGTAGACATTATATGAGCTATTGTTTTCTTGGAGTAACTCAGTTATTCTGCTTTGGAGTAATTTAAAAAAAAAAAAAAATTATAATAATAATAATGTTAAAGATTCAAACGCGCCATGCTCCGATTCGTTAATTTAGAGCGACCTTTAATGGGCTGGCTTCGCGATAGTCGTACCCGCTTATGTGGTGGACGTGCTGTACCGTTGCATTTGACCGTCGCATACATTGAAATGTATGCGACGGATTTCAATGTGTATACATTGAAATGTATAGCTTGTCATTTGCGTATTACTTTTTCTAGTTTATTTAATACGATGTGCGTCCACTGATCTGAGAGATATTTCTCATCCGCGATGAATTTCAAAAAAAAAAAATATATATATATTTCAATGACTCCAATGATGTGTAAAAATCGTCGAGAGGAGGTAAAAACATCTATAGAAGGATTCATGAATGGAAAATGCATCAACGTACACAGTAAAAAAAAAAAAAAAAAAATGTGTACCTTTTACAACAAATTATTGTCCGCCAAACGTCGACAATTTTTTTATTCGTTGACTTTCTAGTTTTAAAAACAAAAGTACAAACTAAAATTGTCAATAATACAGGAAACAAAAGGGTACAGCTTCGTACTTTCATACTAAGTGACAAACAAGTTTGTCACTTATTTAACAAAATGATTTTTACGAAATTTCCCATTTCGATTTTACGAAATGATATTTAACAGTCTATAACGGTAAATTTCAGCGAAGAAGAAATCGGTCTGCGAATTTATCGTCGAAGCTTTAAATTATGACGCAAAGTTTGCCAGATAAATTTTTACAAAACTCTATCGACACGACCAACCCGATGTTCGGGATATTTCGAAGTTCCCCTCCGCGTCACCGCTCGCTTCTTCCTGCATTCTTATGCAGCACCTCGACCGCTCCTCGATCGATGATCATCGCGACGCTTCGGGTGCATTCGAGTTTCGGGCAGAACCTACGAAAGACACCGTCGAGAAGAGAGATGTCGCGGGTAAGAGTCGAACGGAGTACCGGCGAATCGAAATACGCCGAGAGTGGGTGAGGTGCCGGTACGGTGTGCGGCCAGTGTCTGGTCCCCGACGACGAAAAGATCGGGATGGTTTTTCTGTTCTCGTTATTAGAATTCGCGTTTGTATCACACTCTCGTCGTCGGCTCTACTCACACAGTAAAAAAAAAAATTAAAAAAAAAAAATTAAAAAAAAAAAAATTGTACTTTTTACAAAAAATCATTGTCCACAAACGTCCACAATTTTTATTTGTTAATTTTCTAGTTTTAAAAATAAAAGTACAAACTAAAATTGTCAATAATGTAGGAATAATACAGGATAGAGGTTCGTATATTAAAATAAGTGACAAACAAGTTTGTCAATTATTTAGCAAAATAATTTTTATGAAATTTCTCATTTAGATTTTACGAAATTATTTTTTTACTGTGCAGGTACAACGAACGCTATGTTAAACTCTCGTCGATCTCATCTCACTGCGACAAGAACGAGACCGATTTTTGGAAAGCCGAGCGGGTTGGACTGAATGCGAATCTCTTCTCGCCAAGTAAAACTCTCGTCGATCTCAATCCTACCGGCCCTTGCGCCGATCGCTAAGCCGTGTCGCGGTAGGTTAGCTGCCTACTCAGAGGCCTACTCAGAGGCAGGTAACCTACCGCGACTGGGCTTAGCGATCGGCGCAAGGGCCGGTACGATTGAGATCGACGAGAGTTTTACATGGCGAGAAAAGATTTGCATTTAAGTCCAACCCGCCGGCTTTCCAAAAAATCGGTCTCGTTCTTGTCTCAGTGAGATGAGATCGACGAGAGTTGAATATAGCGTGATTTGTACCTGATCAGAGCCGATGACGAGAGTTGATACAAACGCGAATTCTAATAACGAGAACAGAAAACTCGTTCTCGTTATTAGAATTCGCGTTTGTATCGACTCTCGTCATCGGCTCTGCTCAGGTACAACTCACGCTATGCTCAACTCTCGTCGATCTCATCTCACTAAGACAAGAACGAGACCGATTTTTTGGAAAGCCGGCGGGTTGGACTGAAATGCGAATCTTTTCTCGCCATGTAAAGCCTCTGAGCAGGCAGCTAACCTACCGCGACACGGCTTAGCGATCGGCGCAAGGGCCGGTAGGATTGAGATCGACGAGAGTTTTTTTTTTTGTTGTTGTTGCAAAACTAGAAACCGGATGGTGGTATCGGAAAACGAACAAACAAAAAATTGTTGATCTTTGTGGACGATAAATCGTTGTGAAAAGTAGAAATATTTCTTTACCGTGTATGGAGAAGGAGATGAAGAGAACCGATGGATATCGAGGAAATATAATGGGCTCGGGAATCGCGGTGGCAACCACTGTGCCCGGAGCTCGACAAGTTGGAGCACCGGTCGAGGTGCGGTGTCGCGTCGGCCGCCACCTCGGCTAGACTACACGAAGGAAGAGTGTAGGAAGAGGAAGAGGAGGAGGTCGAGGACAACTTTCAACCTGAGAGTCTGAGGGAACGAGAGGGGCAGAGAGATAGAGAATGCAGTCTAAAGGGACAGTGGAATTGTAGAGAGATGTATAGAAAGAGGAGAATACCTTGACTGTAGTATGTACACACAATACGACGACGATTCGAAGCGAGAGTGGAAGAGAGAGAGAGAGAGAGAGAGAGAGAGAGAGAGAGAGAGAGAGAGAGAGAGAGAGACTGAGAGAGAGAGTACACCGAGACTGTGCTATCGATCGGTGGTCCCCATCTTCCGATTCTGCATGCAATAAGGTCCTACATTTAGATAGGTGCCATTGGCAACGTACACATAAAAAATTAAATGACTGACGATGCTGATGACCGATGACGGCGCTGACAGCGGCCAAGTCGCGTGGTCTCAAAAGAGGCTCGTCTCGCTGTCGGCATATGTGTTTAGACGGTGTTTACGCTTTTTCATTACAATCTCACAATGTTTCTGAGATTGTCGCAAACATATATTTATTTGCGAATGGAGACATTAACAGTAGAAATACCAGTGAAGGTGAAGAAGTATTGAAATATGGCCAGATTGTGGACAGTTGGGTGTACAAAATCGACGAATGTCGAAAAACAAATCTGCGGACTGCGAACTTTCATCGTCGGAGTACTGTTTTTACTCATACTGAATCTTTGCATCCAAAGACGATGACGGTCCAGCACCTCTTCTTTACCAAAATCATTGGTGATTTTAATCTGCGCTGCTCCTGTCTTGGGCCATAGGTGAAAGGAGACGTTTCTGTCGGATCGTGCACGGGCATATTGCGTCGTGGCACACAGCAGTTGACTCGGCTCTTTGTCGACGTCGATTTTTGTGTGAAACTGGCAGGCTCTCCTCTTAATAATTGGCGTATTGATAGCAGCGATGTGCGACATCGACTATTTCACGCATACCACTTTGTACAGCACCATTTTACTTACCGTTTGGCATCAAACACTCCATCGTTCACCATTCAAACAATATAAAAGTAATTAAAAATCACACACACAAGCTCCTATGCCGTCCACTGTTTATCGTGCTCTTGAGCCTCCTGTGAAGGACTTCCGATTTCCGCCACTACTTGGCGCATCGCCTTGCGAGCATCGTGAATAGCTGTGGACGTTTGACGAAACATTTTTTTGTTTCCAAGTCCCACGAAAAATCAGTAAAAATAGTCGATGGATTTTAATTTTGCCCCGCTCTAGCAATTAAAATTTGAAAATTGATAGATCCTCGCATTTTTAGTCGGCGCTTCGAATTTTGCGACTATGGATTAATCTACCTATTGCGCCAGACCCGCAGGATGAACGAGCTGACGGACAGGCGAAACGACGTCCGGGATCGACGGTAGACCCGATGGGTCAGAGTCGCTCGGTTTTTCGTCGGGCGTTAAGGGGGTTTCGGGGTAAACGCATTGCAACCGATCGCACGGCTGCTGCACGCATTGAACACACGAGACACGAAACGCGACGGTCCTTGAGAGCGATTTGCCGGCGGCCGGCGAGGGCTTCGGAGGGTTCCCCATGGTGCATCGAGAACTGTGTGCCTCGTCGGGCTCACGATACGCCCCGGCTCCTGGGAGCCCTTCATGCCGGTGACCGCGCGAGGCCATGAACGAAACGGTCGTCATCGCGCCGATTCCAGAGCACTCCAGACACGACGGCACGATGTCCTCCTTCCTGTCCACTTGCGCCGAGTCCGCGGATCGGCCACCTGTCCCTCGTTCGAAGCGTCCGTCTGTTACCATCATCCGTTTGGCAAGCACCCAACAACCGACTCCACTTCCGGGAGCGGCCCGGACGGATAAAGAAAGAGAAACGGCGCGAGGTTGCAATGCGCTTTTTGTATCGCGTTCACCAAAGACCACAAAAAAAAAACGCCGGCAACACACGCTAGAGATCACTCAAATTTTCTCGCATCCGCCTCATCGGATACATGACAATTTATTTAGAAGAATTTAAGTGGGTCGTTCATTGATTATGACGGCATATTTAGATTAAAAAAAAAAAGTTGCCTTCAAGAAAAATATCAATGCGCTTCACAATTTTTCATTGTTTTTCAGGCTTCGCGTGTATTAGATAAAAGGCGTTTTTTTGTTCACTGTCTGTTCGAATGTCTCTCGTGAATTGCCAAGATTGTCTCGAACATTGTCGAAAATCTTCGGGAATACGTATATTCGAGCTTTTTGTGTCTGGCTTCTCGGCTCGGTTTCGATAATGGGGAAACAATCGAGTGACACACAGACGAGGAAGAGAGAATAGAAGGTACCCCCCTACTTGTCCGTACCGGACTGACGTGCATTGGGAATCGTTCGTGCGAAACGAATCAAACTGACGGAACGTCTCGTACCGGTGACGGTCGATTGTTTCCGTTAATAATTTACCAGACTTGAGTAATCGTGTTTAATGGCCACTGTAAAGGTACGATATCTACCTCCGTGGGTCGGCAACGTGACCGAGAATGTTTTTGACGGTCACCGGCAATGCCTCGAGGTCTTATACGATATATATCTCTCTATAATATAAAAAGATTTCGCCGCCGCCGTGTCAAGAATTGGGGGGGCGGGGTCTGCAGTAGGGTTAAGGGGGTCTACAATAGCGTTACGGGGGTCTACAATAGGGTTAAGGGGGTCTATAATAGCGTTACGGGGGTCTACAATAGGGTTAAGGGGTCTACAATAGCGTTAAGGGGGTCTACAATGGGATTAAGGGGTCTACAAAAGGGTTAAAGGGTCTACAATAGGGTTAAGGGGGTCTACAATAGAGTTAAAGGGGTCGGAGGGCAGGGGTCGAGGTGTTTCCAGGGGGATTCCGAAGGAGGGGGAATGGGGTCAGGGGGTCTTTTGTAATCAGCGGGGCGTTGTGGTAATTGTGGTTGATACATAGCAAAGTGGTGTGGAAACGATAAACCTTATAATAATAGGGTTATTATAATAACATTATTATTATATGGGTATACGTTTTTAGAGTATTTTGAATAATAAGGGTTTGCGCACAGGAGTTGCGAGCGCGCGAGCCCACGGCCCCCCTAGTATATATATATATATATATATATATATATATATATATATATATATATATATATAGTACATAGAATCAATGAAATTCGATCGTTCGATAAATACGAGAAGCAATATAAATTAATAAAGATAATACATTCAAATGATTTTAATATTCTTTTTTTTTTTTAATGAAGATTCACCGATGACTTCACTATAAAATTAATCGTGCGCAAATTTTCAGAGGTGTGGGAACATTTTTTTATTTATCTGCTGTTGGCCGGCGGAGGAGTTTCCTGCGGCATAACTCGTTGTGCCGACAGGGCAACAACGAGTCAATACATCTGTTAAAGAATTGCGGTGACATGACTTCCTGACTTGGCATGGAAAGCCACAGTTTCACGATACTACACGGAAGACGACGGGTCGGTGGCTTCTTGTCTTGGCTACGAGAGAGCTCGCCTTACTTCTTAAGGAATCAAAGCGGAAAGGATGCGGACGCCTTCTCGTCTAGACCACGCGCGGTTCGACTCCTCACTCCGTTCGACTCGACTCGACTCTACTCAACTCTCGACTCCACAGTCACTCGATAAAAAAAAAAAATAAAAAAAAACAGCCAGCCGCCACCGCCGCTTTCCTGGCCGTCCGTTGCATGAGCGTAGAATCACGGGGATCGAACACTCGATCGTCGCACGAGAGATCGTATTTCTGAAAAAAATTTGTTTTTTTTTTTCAACATCGACTCGTCTTATCGTCATATGCTGGCTTAATTGAACAAATAATCAATTGCCGATGATAAAAGTCGTCAAACAGTCGTCTACGAAAAGAACAATCTTCGCGCGGTTTCTTAATAAATCATCCGGGCTCAACTTCTTGTCTCATCTAATATATACATACGTCATATAATAAATATCGTCTCACAATATTTGTCGAACGATTGTTAAGGATAATGATCGCCGATATATTCGAGTATCGCTCCTCGTCTACACCGGAACTCCCCGGTCTACAAGCTCAAAATCATTCGTTTTGTTACTCGTTCGTTCGGTAACAAAACGTGGTGAGACATAAATTTTTTTTTTTTTTTTTTGTAATCGCACCACGACGTTTAATTGTAGTTTCATTGATAAAAAAAAGTCAGAAATTCGTTCCTACGGACATAAAGATCCGTACCGATTGCCTTAAAACCAATCCGAAGGCTCTGCGAGGCTTTAATAAAAATGACTTCACCCCCCCCCCCCCCCCCCTCAATATACACACACATATATATATATATATATTCAGCCGAATTTTTTTAGTTTGTTTGTTTGTTCGTTTTGAAGTGGTAAACAAACAGAATGACTCG